>JAUMJJ010000172.1:17460000-18120097 GCA_033556795.1 Tapera naevia | reverse complement strand
GAGGAGAAGGGGGGGAGGAGGAAGGGGGGGGAGGAGGAAGGGGGGGGAGGAGGAAGGGGGGGAGGAAAGGGGGGGGAGGAAAGGGGGGGGAGGAAAGGGGGGGGAGGAAAGGGGGGGGAGGAAAGGGGGGGGAGGAAAGGGGGGGGAGGAAAGGGGGGGAGGAAAGGGGGGGGAGGAAAGGGGGGGGGAGGAAAGGGGGGGGGGAGGAAAGGGGGGGGGGAGGAAAGGGGGGGGGGAGGAAAGGGGGGGGGAGGAAAGGGGGGGGAGGAAAGGGGGGGGGGAGGAAAGGGGGGGAGCTACCGCGGGCTCCCTCACGCCGCACCCCGGCAGCCCCGCCCTTCCCAGCCGTGAGGGGCGTTACGGACCCCGCTCCCGCCTCGCCCCCGGTTCGCTCATCCTCATCGCGGGGCGCAGAAGGCTCACCTCGAGGGCCCGGCCCGCCGGGAGCTTCTCCATCAGCTCCAGCATCCCCCGGCGCTCCCGAGCACGTGACCGCCCCGGCAGGGCACGCCCCGCCCCTCCCGCGGCGCGGCGCATGCGCGCGGGCAAAGACCCCGCCGCCCCCTCCCGAGGTCGTGGGTTCGAATCCCAGCCCCGGCGAGCTCGGAGGGGAAACAGCAGCTCTGGGCAGGCTTCAATCGCACCGCGAATGAAGTTAAACCCCCTCAAAATTTAATAAGATTTTATGTGCCCTAGCACTTCAGCTGTTTTTTGCGTTCTGTACATGTTGCAGATTTGCTTTTTCTCTCGCAACACGCTAAGCTCCTCCCAACTGGTGGCAGGAAAAGCATTTCAAGGCTTACAACCCGTGCCTGATCTCTAACATTAAATGGAATTGAGGGAGTCTGGAGAAATATGGACTACAAAAGTCCGTGCTGCTGGTACAGTGTACCCTGAACTTGTTCCTGCTTTGCCAAGTGGGAGTTCAGTCCTAACAAGACCGTGGAGAAGGGCTAGGCAACAGGTTCTCAAAGAATCATAGAATTATGTGGGTTGGAAGAGACCTCCAAGATCATCAAGTCCAACCCTTAATCCAACACTCTCATGATTACCAGATCATGGCATTAAGTGCCTCATCCAGTCCTATTTTAAAACCCTCCAGGGATGGTGACTCCACCCCCTCTCTGGACAGGCCATTCCAATGCCTGATTACTCACTCTGTGAAGAACTTTTTTCTGATATCCAGCCTAAACCTTCCCTGGCAGAGTCTAAGCTCGTGCCCTCTTGTTCTGTTGTTGGTTGCCTGGCAGAAGAAACCAAACCCCACCTGACTACAGCCTCCTTTCAGATAGTTGTAGAGAGGGATGAGGTCACCCCTGAGCCTCCTCTTCTCCAGGCTAAACAACCCCAGCTCCCTCAGCCTCTCTTCACAGGACTGGTGCTCAAGTCCCTTCACCAGTTTTGTTGCTCTGCTCTGGACCTGCTCCAGCACCTCAAAATCTTTCTTGAACTGAGGGGCCCAGAACTGGACACAATGCTCAAGCTGTGGCCTCACCAATGCCGAGTACAGGGCAAGGATCACTTCCCTCGCCCTGCTGGCCACACTGTTCTTGATACAGGCCAGAATGCCATTGGCCTTCTTGGCCACCTGGGCACACTGCTGGCTCATGTTTAGCCTCCTGTCCATCAGTACCCCAGGTCCCTTTCCACCTGACTGCTCTCCAGCCACTCTGTCCCCAGCCTGTGGTGCTGGATGGGGTTGTTGTGGCCAAAGTGCAGGACCCAGCACTTGGCCTTGTTGAACTTCATCCCGTTGGACTCAGCCCATCTCTCCAGCCTATCAAGGTCCCTCTGCAGAGCCCTCCGGCCTTCCGGCAGGTTGACACTCCCTCCCAACTTGGTGTCATCCGCAAATTTACTCATGATGGACTCAATCCCCTCAACTAAATCATCAATGAAGATGTTACAGAAAACATTAGCAACAGCCTTTCCATGCCTTGAGTAGGTTTGGACGTGGACATGAACGTGGAGAAGCAAAAACGCCCCAGCCACTTGTCTGAGAAAACTGCTATGAATTCAATTCCCAACAAGACATAAAACTGCACAGAAATTGAAATACCTGCAGGCAGACCAGTTTTTCACTGAAATCACTAGGGTAATTCACAGGAAAATGATTATGGGCTGCAAGAATATGAAAGCAGCTACAAGTCTGTACTGGTGCACGTAAGGCCTGCGGAAAACCCCAGGCTGGTTAAGTCAGTTTGCAGCATGCGTTCTCCAAGGACAGGAACGTGGCCTTGCAGGAATGGGGGAGTATTGGAGAAGAAAGAGATGAAGAGGAATCAATTCCATGTTTTGCTGACTGTAAACTTTCAGATGCACCCAAATTCCCTCAGAGTTTGCTACTTCTAACTGATTAGATTAGATTTCCAGGCTTCTGTAAAATGTATTTAATGTTATTATGGAGAAATTATTTGATGCAGCTGTAATAGCTGAAAACTCAAAGTTATTTTACATAATTTTCAGTAATTATTTCCTTCATTCCCCTAGAATTTGTTTTTAGGCAACTTAAAAGCTATCCAGATTCTTTTGACCGTACAGTGTTGCATACTACAAAATATAGCAGCAGGGGGAGCTTCTGCTCCAAACAAAACAGACCCAGAAACAACACTGGAAAAATATGAAGGAAATCCAGACTTGGCGAGAAATAAGTTAGGCGGAATAAGGAGAAAAGTGTGCCAGTCAGTTGGAAGGGATCAAACACAAAAAATGTGAGAGAGCAAAGAAGTAACGCATGAAAGACAGGAACACATGAAAGAGGATAGGAAAACATAATCCTGTTTGGCACAATCTCAATGAACACTTTCAAAGCAGCTTATTTTTTTGCAGGTCTGAAGAATAAAGAGTTTCACTTTTCATAGATGTGTAGTTTGGTATTTTGGATTCATCCTACTAACATATGAGGAGCAAAGTCAGACTGCGCAAGGAAACCAGAGCTGTTTTAGTTTAATCCATTATTCTGATCCCAGGTACAACTGCAGTATAGCAGGGCATACGAAGCTGGCCCTTGGCAGTTCAGAGTTCCTTTGGACTTGCACTATTTGGATCTGAATTCAGGTCATAGGCCTTAAAAATAGCAACTTTTCATGCCTCTGTACAGAAGCAATAACTCACCCCACCGCTCTGAATGTAAGCAAATAGCCACAAAATCAGAGACTGGGAGGGACACTTGTAGAAAAGTAAGTAGGTAAGCAAGAGAATCCAGGACAGTGAGAAAAGAAGCCACTTCACAAGAGAAATGCAGAGTGAACTTCACATTTTATTATCCACATTGCTGACATAGAGCGTTTTGTTTGCTTTTACAGATAATCTACAACCATAACTGCAATAATTAATCATATTTTAAAATTAATCCTTCTCTTGCCCTTGTTGTTTGGAGAAATGGCAATAATTAAAACTTTGGGAAATAATTTAATAATCAGAGGTTCTTAATATTATAGCAGCATAAAGGTGTTTTAGATTGCTCTAACTATACCCAGTTGGGGGGAGAATTTGAGCACTAGTATAACTCTGACCCAAAAGGAATTATTAAATTGGCAAATGGGATATTTAAATGCATAGGAAGCACAAGGTTGCAGTTCAAATTAAACTGAGATAAATACAGGTTGCCATGGAAAAGGGAGCTCCCAGCCCTTTTTTCCAGCACTGCTTTACTTCCCCCTCCCTTTTGCCAGCATTAGGGTGACTCTGGCTGCAGGTTAAAACTGCAACTGAGACAGCTGAAAATGAATTTTTGTTTTTTCACTGATCTGTTTTTTTCACTGGTTAAATTTCAGTCACATTGGAACACAGCACCGCTTCAAACAGAAGAAAACTTTGTCATTGAGACCAAGGGGAAAGACAAAACTACCCCTTCTGGCAGCCCATACTTAGATCAGATGAAATCAATCCTGCAGCTACAGCTTGACACATGAATATCAATCAGTGAACCACTTTAATTATTAAACCAGGAATCTTGAAAGCTTTTGTAGAATCTTACACAGAAGCATGCTCATAGTGGTATGCTACAGCTGAAGGAGATTGAAAATTATGTATCTCTAATTTTTACACTCTGACCAGGCAGTGAAGTTCGTAATACATGAGGCTGGATAAACAACATGACATTGATGTGCACAATATTTTTATTAGCTGTTTGCTCTATAATCATAATTTCTTCCGAATAAGAAATCAGTTTCTTAAACTGTTTTAGTTGTAAAATTTAAGCACATAAAATCACAAGAATTTTTGTTCTATTCCTTCTCCCCTGCCCCCTGCTCCATTCTGTAAATATACTGCTTGCGTGTTCACTCTGAGACATGAAGAGTAACGGTTACACTCTTATTTGCGTAGCACTATACTTGTCTCCATCTTCTCTAGCTTTTCCCAGCAAAGAGAACTAGAGGGACTTCCTTAAATATTCTGGACTTCACTTCTCACTCTGAAATTTCAAAATCCTCTTGCTGGTTTTGGTAGCAGTTCTGTGCTTCCAACAGATTGCACTGAAGAACTAGCAATAGCTATGAGGGATATTTTTGTGGTTCAACATCACTTCAGAGATACAGATTTATGTAGTGAAATTCGTGCTGCCTTTCACAGACAAGATCATATGAAAGAGAGGATTCAAAACAGCTCTGCTACATTGCAAGATTTTCAGAGGGGAACTGCTATTGCTGGACTCTCTGAGCATACTTTGAAGTATCACGTGGAAAAAAATCTTGTTCCTATTGTTCTGAATTGAATAAGTTATTATCATAGGGTTTTTTTAATATCTTTACTGCACACATCTCAACTGCCTGAGGTAGGGGAAGGACCCGGAGCTGGTATCACACCCACTATTTGGTAGGACAGAGGCAGGGGACTAGTTTACGTCAGGAAAGTTACCAACTCTGTAGGCCAAGGAGCTTGTAATTGGCTTGAGCCACATACCCACTAATAGCTCAACACAAACTGTAGTCAGTAACTGGGTTTGTATGCTCACGAGTCCCACTGGTCACCATCTTCTGCCCACAGGTGGGTGGGCATAGACTTATTCTGGGACTGGGATGTCTTTCCTTTCCTCTCCTGTTCCCAAGATACTCTTCTTTGTACAAACTCCTTTGACAGGAATCTTCATCTCCCAGCCGACAGGAGTCTATGAATATTCTCCTAACTCTCCTTTCCTGCAATTCTGGCCAATTATTTCTTATCCTGTGTTCAGGGAACATGCAAAAGAGTTTGTTTTCATCTGATCTATTGCTATCATTTCATATGGAAAAATCTATTTTTTACCATTTCTATTCTTCCACATCCCTCTTTTCATGTCTAAGAGTTCTAGTTGAATTGAATACTAGGTATGTGTCGGGACTGGAACTTTACTCACCATGTGCAGGTCTAATAATTGTAATGGCTGAAATGCAAAAACAACAACACAAAATTAATATTCACTTCTAGGGCAGACGCAATAAAACTATAAGCCGAACATTCCTCCTCTTTTCTAAGCCTAATCCTAAGATTTTAATATTAATAATGAGTGGTGACAGTGTGTTGGTGATTTTCAAAATTATTTTGGCATCATAAAAGATAAAAGACTGCTCTGTAGGTAGATTATGGTGACTCTCAGCCATATTACTAAACAACAATTAGTAGACACTGGAATACGCTGCATGGCAAGTTGCACCAACACATCATAATAGCAGCATGGAGAAATGTTCCTAAAGTAATAAACACACCATTAGGAACATCTCCCCTCATTCATATGAGAAATTTATGGATTTTATTTTTTCTATGACTCTGAGTTGAGAGCTACTATGATACCTACTGCAAATTTTACTTATATTTTAATATATACAATATAAACAATATTTTAAGAATGAAAACAGTTGCTGGTCAAATAGTTACGCTGCCAAAACTCTGGTTTTGCTGACTGAAATTGTTTCCACCAAGGGCATAGAAAAGAAGGTAATATTAACAGACTAATACAGAGCAGAGTTTGTTGAAACAACTATGTCCATGTTAAGAGTACTTTTGCCAGTACAGCACAGCAGTGTTTTCTTCCCACTAAATGCCTTCCAGGGTTAATACAGCCAACTTGCTGCCAGGGCAAATGGCCTTGAGATTTACAACACTTTTAGTCTTGTCAGTCTGTGTCCAGTTTGGTGGTACACCATGCTCACCAGAATGCCTGAACTTCTTTGGGGTCTCTAAATAATATATAAGGGACAGCTTTTCACATCTACCTCCTCTTCTGCCCTTCTTTTCCATGAGAAATAACAATTTGAATAGACTTCACTGAAGACATTTCTAGGCTCCTATTAAACAACAAATCCTGTTTATCCATGCTTATACCCGAGCTCAGGAAAGTGGAGTCAGTTAGCACACTTTACACAAATAATTTTCCTTGGAGGATATTTAATATCTGTTCCCATTTTTTTTTGTTTTCTGAGACAGACTATTGTGACTACCACACTTAGCACTGAACTAGGATAAAGAAAGAATTCCAACTCTACCACTATATTATTTCCTACTTACTTCATCTTCTTGCATCTGAATTTTCCCACCTGCAAAATTAAGATAGTAATATCTGATTGTTCCTGTAGGTGGTGTTGGATTCCGTTACATTTGTGGCTTTACACCATCATGGCTTTAAATAATGTCTGGTAAGAACCAGCATTTCTTCTGTATCTTGGGAAAAGTGTGACTAAAGCAGCAAGCCAAGTGTATGGAAAGAATGATAGAAATTCTTTTTTCCTAGGAAACACATGGCAATATAATATTAAACACAGCAAAAGTAGTTCTCATGGGGAATACAAAGAAATACACTGCAGAGAAGAAGGCCAGAAATAATTATTTGGAACTGACATCTTCTCACAAAGCTAACTAAATATTCATGTGTTAATTTGAAAAGTAGATATTGTAAGAGCCTTGGACAACTTCTTTATAGTTACCAACTTTTGGAACCTTGCTAACTGTTGCACTGTTGCTGTAGCTGCGAAACCTCCATGACCCATGAGCTCCATAACTTCTGGGCCAGATTTTGCTTTGAATCATGTTACTGCAGTTCCCCTTTTTCTTCATAAGACTGTCTCAAATTAACAAAGAGGAGAGGCACACTGCGTGCCTCTTTCCAATAGCAAACAATTTTCTAATGGCTTAGTTACTGATGAGCAAGACAGCATGTCAATAAAACCATTGTGTTTCAGTTTATGTTTCAGCTTGCATATGTATAATCTCTTTCTAAGTACAAAAATATGTTCTAATTTACCAAAAAGTATACTACCAAGCCAAATGAAAAAGTCTGAAAACCCTCTGCCTCATAAAGTGGGAAAATGCATGTATTTATAATTAGGGTTTGCGACAGTGAAATAATGAATCTCATTATACAGGGAATAATAGAATTGTATTTTGCTCAGATTTGCAATGTTTCAGTGTTATTGCATTGTAGAAACATTCTTAATTTTCATTGAATTAGCTGAGATGGTATTTGCTTTTATTTAGAGTTACTCTGGAGAAAACTGTGGATGAGAGCTCTCCAAATAGCTTTTCTTTGCACTGTGAAGACATGGTCTATTTGTTCTTCCATAAGACATTGTAAGGAATGCAGTAAGAAATTTTCCTTTTACAGTTTGGAGAATATTTCAGGAGAAATCATAAGAGAATTAAAATAGAAAATTTACAGTTATGCTAATCTTCCTAATTTTCCTTAAGAATATCCTCTACCTATAGGAGGAAAATAAGGAGAAGATATAAATTATTCATTCAAAGACAGGATATGCTTTTTCCATATGTTAGTTACAATGCAGTATATGACATAAAAACCTAGCAAAGCACAGTTGTTCTAATACTGTCACATATAGTACAAGTTGAAAGTAAACCTTAGGATTCCTTCTAAGTTTGAACTGAACCTACAAATACCTATGAATGTATCCATCTCTCTTGTCTTACCATGGCTTTTTATTAATTAATCTTGGATCTGTGACATACTGGTGGATCAGAAATAGGCATGTTGTAACATTTCTTCCAAGTTAGCTAGTACTGTACTTACGTTTTGTCTTGGTCATGGTCTGTACTTCATCTTTACCTTGGTCTGTACTTCATCTTTGTTTACATTAGTTCTAGAAGATGCGAGGATCAGAAGAACTCTGCTGGGACAAAGTTTCACCTTCAAAAACGTTTAAGTACATGTGAACCACAAAAATTAGTTTTTAATCAGTATGGGGTCTTGTGGACGCTTTTGATCTAAAGTTAGGTTTCCTAAAATTAGATTAACCATCTTATGAAAAGAGCAGACACAGATTTTCAGAAAAATACCTAAAAGAATTAAAAATCCAAGTAGATCTTCGTATCCATCTGCTGGCCTATTTTTATTTGTTCAAGAAATGGATATAGTAGTTGTAACATAAGTAACTTAAAATAATGGAAAATTTTCTTGAGCAAGTTGGAGTCATCTGTTCTGCAGAAACTATGAATTAGAAAAAACGTAAAAAAAAGTGAATAGAAAAAATGCTTGAGAAAAATTATAACCCAGACAGAAAAAAAGCAAAGAGAGAGAAAAAAGCAACCTTTACTAAACAGTTCATTTGATATCACTGACTCAGCTCATTCTATCAGCCGATGGAGTGGTTTGATTAAAAGAACATGCAGAACTAAGGTTATTTTATGGACCAGATAAAATCAACAAGCCAAACAGCTTGCTTACACAGATGCTGAAGAGGCAGGCACATAAGTACGTATCATAAGTGCATATCAAAATCGTTCTGATGCACAATAAGACCATAGCAGTGTAAACAAACTAATAACAAGTTTACAGCTGTAGATAAGATAAGACTGATGATTATCCATGGGAGAATTGCCACACCACAGTAAACAGAAAAAGAGGAGAGAAAGCAATTTATCAAAATGCATCAAACTGCCTCTGTGACATTCCACTTAGCTAGTACTAGTTTGCAACTTCTCAGCAGCCCAAAAGTAGCAGCATAAGATGGTGTTTCTTTATTTATCACTTTGTCTCTTCTTATTCAATGGGCCTGTGTTGGTTTAGCAGGACAGTGAACTTGGATTGTTAGAAGCTGGAGTCATGCTATAGATTACCAATTCAGCTTCCCTATTGTAGGAAGTACTAATGCCAACACAAGAGGTAAATTCCTGTGGCATTACGAGCTGCAGTAAAATGATGATATCTCATTTAATATTACTTTCTGCTTGTCCTGGCAATTCAGAGCCCCTTAAAATGAAAGGCTTTCAGATTCTGTGTTAAATTCCAGTTGATAGTTACTGTGTGCACAACGGGGAAGCCCCATAACCTTAGTGACTTTCAGGATGGAAGTTCCGAATATATGTGATGGTCAAACAACAGTGAGTGATACATCAATAGTTGTCACATGAATAATAATAACTGCTCAGAACTGCCCTCTAGAACTGGGATATAACACAAGCTTCGTAATTCCTGGCATTCTATCAAAGGCTAAACACAGTGTAAAGCTACCTCATGGCAATTTATTCAACGCTCACTAAAGCCTGAATGAATTTGTTAAGCTGCATTATGCCTTTGGCTGGGCATTTTTATTCAGAATTTAGTCTTCATTTGGTTTGCTATAATTCATTCTTATCTGGTTTACTTTAGCAAAACAAAGGTGGATGGTTAAATACCAGAACAAAAAGAGCGATTTAAACCATTTAAACAGTGGTCACTGCTAATATAAGAGCAAGTGGATATGAGATTGAGTTTAGAACCTAGAAGGTAATTCTCAACTCTCACAGCAACCATACTCTGGAAGAGTACAATAATATAAGCAAAACACCTCATTACTTTTAAGATAAATCTCAATCAGTATGTGAACCAGATCACATGGCATGCTTGCAATAACAAAGGAACGGATTCAATGACCCAGAAGGTGCCTTTCAGGAAAGTTCCCATGATAATATTTACATATCTACTCTACCTCTCTCAAGATTTGCAAAATGTACATAACACACAGAATATATCTTACACTGTAAAAACGTAAACCCAAATCTTAGAACTTTCAAACTCCGAAGTCTCAGAATCACTAGCAAACACCTTCACATTGTAGTGTTTATTACCCCTTGTATCATTTTTTTATTTCTAACACAGAAATAGTAAAGCTTTCTTGCCTCATAGGGAACTGTGAAAAAGAAAATTCATGAGTATTTGTAAAATGCTCGCTCCAGTGATGAATACAATCTCTTCACGAAATCAATAAACCTGTCCGGTTTAGACGGCGTACAGTAAATAAAGGTTATAGGCACACACAGACTAGAACAGATAAACAGCTGTCTCATTGATTGTGCACCCATCATCTTGTAAACTATGGCAGACTGGCATCTGTCAGGAGATATACCTGTGGATCTTGTAGTAAGAGTCTACCTTAGTGCATACACACAACAGACAGATTTAATTTGCACTGGCAAAATATTGGGTTATCACATATAACATTGGTTGGGACCCTAAACACATCATTTAGCCAATGATCTTGTAAACAATAATAAGATGTAAATTAAAATTTAAGGGGGTTTTGTTAAATCTCTGCTACAATTGAATTATTTGGGTTTACTGCAGAGCTGAGGAGGAAAAAGGTTATCAAATTACTGGATGATATTCAAGTCCTTTTCTGACCATAAATTCTGATTAATATGCAACCACATCTTCAAAGATATTTAAAGCAGAGTGTATGTCGTAGCATGTCACTACTTATACTGTAAATACACACCAGATCTCTCCTTCACATCCACTGACCTGATATGAATGCACCTTGTACTTGCTAAGCTGGTCCAGGAGCATCCACACAGCAGTAATGATAACCATCTATGCCTACAAACCCAAATCCCCATTGGCACTGCTATTTATGTGGATTTGGCACTGGAATGTCTGAAGAATCATCCTCAGGTTCTTAGCATTTCATTAATTGGAGGTGCTCTTGCAAATGTTTGATGGCATGCTATGACAAATTTCCCTCTTCCTTCCAGGTCTTGGTGGGAAAGTTTTCAGCCTGCCAACGTGTTTAGCTGACGGAGCCCATGATGTAAGTTGTTCTCTTTCATGTGCCCCAACCAGTGCTAATATGAGCACAGCTGCACAAGCTGTTCATGCTCATACTTGCAGAGTTTTTGCAACCATGAAAAGATAGAGGGTTTGAGGAACACAGAAGATTAAAGGCTCCAGCTGTGCTGGAGTGATCAATGGCTCTCACATGCCCCTAGTTTTCGCTTTTCATGTGGTGGTGCAGGCTACCAACACAGGAGTTAATATGAAAGATGCCTGTAGACATCTGGGGAAGAAAAGGGATATGTAGTCATGGGATTTTACCTTCACACAGAAAACCTTTCAGTGAGATTTCTCAATCAAGCATTATCTCTGGTGATTGTCTTCTTTATAGCTATTCTTCCTTAGAATACTTGGGAAAAGACAGTTTAATTACACTTCAAACATGCTGAACGGTTGGTTTGCATGCTTGGGATTAAGACCTTATATACTACTGGACAAAAGAGTAAACACACCTAAATA
The DNA here is from genome assembly GCA_033556795.1 of Tapera naevia. NCBI lineage: Eukaryota > Metazoa > Chordata > Aves > Cuculiformes > Neomorphidae > Tapera > Tapera naevia. The sequence continues at coordinate 18,108,621 of JAUMJJ010000172.1, read as the reverse complement.
AACCATGCAGAGTACAGCTCTAAGGCAGCTATGCTTCTTCTGGCAGCCAGACTGGCTCCTGTATGATTTGGTCAGGTATTTTTGCAGCGCACTGATGTACAGGCCTAATCGAGGCAATTGTTATTGCTGGGCAAACAAGGGGAAAAAAATGATGCCTTTTGTAGTTGTAGGCTTACAGAATAGACTGACATGCATGAAAAGTCTGAATGGGAAAAATGGGACTCTGCATATTAATTATTTACAGGTCTAATGTGATTACAGAAGAGGTGGCTATTTTGTTGTTCTCTTCTTTCTCAAACAGCTTTGCTAACCTGACAGTTTCAATAAATCAATGTGGTAACCTATTAAACAACATTAAAGTAACTGTTTTTTTGGCAAGCCTACCTGCTACCACCTTGTATCTTGCAGCAGCTCAGTTTGCCCTCCCCACAGTTGCATCTTCTTTCTTGGAGCCAGCCAAGGTGGTGGATCCTGTAAGGAACCAGGACCCAATATCTTTTCCTGCCTGGAATAATGATCTTGCATAACGTCAAGGCAGCAGTTACAGACTTCCTTCATGCAGATGTATTTTTATTCCATCTGACATGCCAATATGTTTTGAAATTCCTGCTAACCGTACGGGTTCTTCAAAGAGCAGACAGACCATCAGCTGTCATCCACTGAAACATAACCAAAGTGTTTTCAAATGTGTGGTCAGAGGTGGGGCATGCTAAAATGCTGACAACAGAGGAAAATGCCATACAAATGAGAAGGGGAGCACAACCTGCTCCCACTGCTCAGCACAGCCCTTCTGGCCTACAATTAGGAATTTATTGTTGATACTGGACGAGTATGGGTAACCCCAGTCCATTTCAATAGGGATCAAGGGATCTGCAAATATTTTTTTGGGGGGTTTTTTTGCTTCCTTTTCAGCAGAAGATGGTCTTGGAGTAGGAACCCTCTCACTTTTGTGTAAAAGGCCATATGCTCTGGAAGGCATTAAGAATAAAAAGGACAGTTTGAGGCTTCAATAGGGCTATCGATGAAACAACTCACTGAGTTTCCTGATGGCAGTGATTTGTTTAAGATAATTGGGACAGTTTCTCAATAGCCAGAGGCTTTCTTCCTAGAAAACAAGAGAGAGTGTTTGCTAATCTTGATTAACCTAGTGGCTAGAAAACTTGATGTTTAGACAGGCAGAGCTGCCTCAGTGCCAGACAGTCCTGGCAAAAGATCAAGAACATCAATTTCCCTGACAAGATGTCAAGGACATCAGGTTCTGTCACAGCCACACTCCTGCCACAGCCTCCATCTCTTGCTGCCACAAGGACAAAAAAAAGCCTTTAAACAATAACTGACTCTAGGATGTGCAAGTGCTGCAGTTGACGGAGATTGTAAGAGCAGCTCTGTTCATTTTTCACTTTGAAAACTCAGCTCCTGAGCATGGCAGCAGAAAACGAGGTGCACCTCTGCTGAGGCCAGGGCGCAACAGCCTGTCACAGTTTAGTCCTGACCTGGCTAATTTCAGCAGCTAAAACCATGCAGTTGGGCTCCCAGTTCCCTCCTCCCCACCCCCCTAAGAGAAAGGGGAAAGGAAACTGAGAGGAAAAAGGTAAAGCATGCAGTTAGTTTTCAGGAAATGAAGTTACTCAGGCCAGATCGAGATAGATTTGATACAGAAGTAGTTACTATTATAAAAAGTGAAATATTTTGATTTAAGCTAAAGTTTCATGTAAATTTAATCAGGAAACTGACTCTAATTTAACTCAAACCACAACACAGCCCTTTGCCTGCATGCAGCCCATCATGCCCTGGCTGGGGTAAGGGCTTGCTTGGCAGTACTTAATGCAGCTCCTGCAACGGCAGCCTGAGGCCTGGCCCCGTGACAACAAGCAAAGCCTCCTCACCCTCAGCTGAGGCTGTGGGGTGTGTGATGGGGCCACTTTTGGAGGGGTCCTTGCCACAACCTGGCCCGGTGGGTCCTGCCTCAGCCACTCCTCAGGGGAGAGCCACAGAATGACCTGAGCTGGAAGGGATCCAACAAGGACCATCAAGTCCAACTCCTGTCCCTGCACAGGACACCCCCAACACTCACACCGTGTGTCTGAGGGCATTGCCCAAATGCTTCTGGAATATTGTCAGGCTTGGCACCAGGATTGCTTCCCTGGGGAGCTGTTCCAGTGCTCCAACACCCTCTGAATGAAGAACCTTTTCCTAATACCCAACCTAACCCTCCGCTGGCACATCTTAGAGGTGTTAGAGCACGTCCAGAGAAGGGCTACGAGGCTGGTGAAGGGGCTGGAGAGCAAGTCCTACGAGGAACAGCTGAGGGAATTGGGGTTGTTTAGTTTGGAGGAGACTGAGGGGAGACCTCATCACTGTCTACAGCTGCCTGAAAGGGGGCTGTGGGAGAGCAAGCATTGATCTTTTCTCACAAGTGACAGGGGGAAGTGGCCATAAGTTGTGCCAGGGAAGGTTCAGACTGGATATCAGGAAGAATTTCTTTATGGAAAGGGTGGTCAGGCACTGGAAAAACTGCCCAGGGAGGGCGTTGAGTCCCAATCCCTGGAGATGTTTAAAAAAAGGATAGATGAGGTTTTAAGGGAGATGGTTTAGCGGATGATGGGTGCGGTTGGACTCGATGATCTCAGAGGTCTTTTCCAACCGAAAGATTCCATGATTCTATGATCTTCCTGCCATTGCCTCGATTCGCATCACTGGTCACCAGAGAGATCGGAGAGAGGGAAAGAGAGAGGCGAGAAGAGCGCCGAGCGGCCGGTAAGGGCAGGGTGAGGAAGCGGGGAGCGGCGAAGGGCGGCGGGAGGCGGGGCGGCAGAGGGGGTGGGCGGCACCGGCGGGGCGGTGCGGGGCGGTGCGGGGCGGTGCGGGGCCGGGGCTGCGCTGATGGCGCTGGGATGCGCGCGGTGCTACCGGTAAGCCGGGCGGGGGGACGGGACGGGTGCGCGGCTGGCGGGGCGGGGGGACACCGGGGCCGGGCTCCTGGGCCGAGACCCGACGGGAGGGAAAAAGGTGGAAGCAGCGGCCGTGGGAGGAACCGCACGAGGAGTCTGTGTCGGCCGCAAACACGGCGGCTGACACCGAAAATGCTAGTGAATAAACTCTGCAAAGGCTCGTTTTGGAAAGAAGCATCCTTTATTTCGGCGCTGGCCACATGAGAGAATGGTTTCCATCAGTAATGTGTAACGAAACGAGCTGGGGACAGAATGTATTTTCCCACTTTTTGTGCGTGTGTATAATTTTTTTCAGAAGTCTTACGCCTATTCTGTTACCTTCCAAGGGCTAATTTTCATTTTATTATGAACTTCACAACAGCCAAATCTCTGCTCATTGGAGCTTTGGAGCCAGCTCTGTCTGACCTTGCGTTTGAGATAGGGAAAGGCTGCAAACAGAGGTGGTTATAGGAGACGCATCCGTTCAGCACAGACCATACTTAACACAAGACATCATCAAACTCTAAACAGTGTCTGGAAAAACATTATTTGGAAAAAAAAATGCTATTAAAAACATGTTATCAGAGGAACATTCTGCGTAACTTTCAAAAAATACAGTTACTTAGATTAAATCAAAATATTCCACTTCTTGCAACAGTAACTCCTTCTTGTATCACCGGGGAGGTTTTGCCGGACGGAGCCGCCGCTCGGCTCGCGGGGAGCGAGAAGTGATCGGTTTCCAGCCGGGAAAGGCAAGGCTGTCGCAGCCGACCTGTCCGTTTTCAGCTACTCGGACTCGGATGTGGAGGGAGGTCCCCTCTTCCTGGCGTTTGGAAGGCGGAAAGGGCGGAGATGGGTTTTTTTTATGTCCCCTGGGCAGTGGGGCCGCTCCTGCCTGCCTTAATCCCATCGATTGAGCTGCTCTGGAAGCAGACAGGAAAGAAGAGGTAATTAAAGCCTTGAATACAGACGCAAAAGGCTTTGTTTTAATAGTTCGTGGCAGTGATTGCAGGAGAGGGTGTAAGCTTTTATGTGCCTCATAGATTTATGATGAGAAATTAGGCTTAGGTCCATAGAAGTCACAGGAAAATCTCTGAAGCTTCAGGAAAGTGCAGAGGGGCGTGTAGTGCACACAGTTAGGCACAATAATAATTATTGGACTTTGTAATGAAAAAGTGTTCACAAGGTTGGAAAAAAACCCCCAAAATTCCTGAAAGAAAATTACTGTTCTGTCAGAAGTGCAGCCATTGAAGAAAAAATGCACTTTCAATATAAAAATTACTGTTATTTTAATACTGAAATAATACTTTTGAGTATTCATGCCCCACCAATGACTATGGCATTGAGAAACCTCTTATTTAAAAATGTATTTATCTTCATATCATTACAAAGAGATAACAGAATTGTCGTTATCCCTGTTTTCATAAGTGATGTATTACAGCAGAGAGGCACTAAATGGTTTCCCCAAGGTCGAAGTAGAATTAATTCCCTTGAGTCCTGTGTGTGCCCCAAATCCTGTTCCAAAGCCATGACTTTAGACTGAATCTTTACAGTTAGTCTTTGGGTATTTGCTATTTACAGGAGCAAAAACTAGGACTGTCAGACAAGGATTACATTCTTTTGTAAATTGCCACTACTGTGGATGATCTGGATTTCAAAGGCAATAGCCACAGCTGATATATATTTGTAATGAAATCAGGACTGAGTGCTCTACATAAGTACTGAAACACACTCACTCTAATCTGACATTCCTATCCCACCTTCGTGTGTCAACGTGAGTACATAAACTGCCTCAGGAAATCCAATAATGCTATTGTCTTTGAGACAGTAAAAGGTCTTGCAGATCAGTCAGTTGAACCAGGTTCAGTAAGTACCCAATCAATTATGAAGGAGGGCACAAAACCTGGAGCAGGAGGTAAGAGAAGCCAGAGCAACTTTCAGTGTTAGCTTTTTAACCAGCTCATCTACTCACAGCACTGCTTCTTCTGTGTCTTAAATAGTTTTGAGTTTACTAGGATCAGAATTTGAGCACTCTTAACCCCCTGCATTTTCTTCTAGGTTCTTATATCTTTTGGCTTCATTTTTAATAACCAGACTTTCAAAGATATTCATTTCTAGTTAAGCCCTGAATTGCTGTAGGACACTTCTCCTTTTCAGGCCTGAAATATTACATGTTTTGTAATGTTGCAGAAACTCTCTAGAGGTTAAAGTGGATTCACAAGTTATTCCTGTCAAAATATCTCCAAGCAGTAGACAGGTTTTGTTGCCCCATGACAGATGTCTGACTGTATTCCTGATGTTATATGAGACAAAAAAAATCTTCAAAAAATGCACTGCAGTGTTGTGAAGTTGTGTTCGCTGCTGTCCTGAATTCTGTTGAACAGTGTTGTAGTTGATGACCACATATATCACACCTAATTTTGGTTTCTGTAATGACTTTTAAAAGCCCTGGCTTGTCTATATAAATCCCAAAGCCATCAACATATACTGAAATGCTATTTTAAAATGGGTATATAAATATTGGACATGATTTTTGCTGTCCCACTGGTGAATGGAAAATACATTTATGTCTTCTAAGCGTAGGGTCGGTGCACAATTCCTTGTTGGACAGCTAATAGTTGAAATCAGTGCCATAAAATATTAGGTGAAATCTGCAAGATCTGAGTCTAATTTTAGGCCTGAATGTAATAAACAGTACAGGAAGAGAAGTAATACGATAATGAGTGTGGAGATGAGTAAGAAAGGCAAGGGCAGAAGCAGCAATACTAAAATAAACACAAGTGCCACAAAGAATTTCATGAGGCTGAAATGAAACTGAGCAGCTGTGTAGTTTGAGTCTGACCCTCATAACTGCTTCTCTTAAGGGATCCCCCATTAAACACCTTAAAACGAGAAGATGAAAATGGGGTGTGTAGCTTGTGTTCTAAAACAGCACTGTCATTTGCAGGTGGGAGGCATGTGAGGAAGATGCTTTACTGGTAGAAAGTAGGAGCTGTGCTTATTCACAACATTTGTTGCTGAAGCTACAACACAAATATACTGGATCAATACAACAGCATTGATAATTAAGGTGGTGTCAGCTGTAGCAATATCAGCCCTTTGAAATATGCCGGTATCTCACATCTGTTGTAGCTGTTGTTTCAGCTTCTTTAAAATGAGCAGGCTGGATGTAAATTGTTTATATTCAGTGTACACTTTTGGTAAGTCTGATTGTGGTCTCCTTAAGGTAGCTTTAATCTGTTTGGCTGAAAACCAGCGAAGCTGCGCTGCTGCAGGCCTTGACTTGAGCCCTGTAAGTCTGCACGGTACTTGAAGACCGTCATGGAATCTGTACTTTTGTGGCTTAACTGCTGTTAGTTATCTAGGTACTAAGTAGCTTAGGTTATGCACACACATGTAGTATCCCCATTTCTGGCTTCCACTGTTGGCAGAGAAGTCTGTTTAAAACCAGAATGTCTTTAGGATAAAATCAAATCTAGTATATTACTACAAAATGAGTTGTGGAGGAATTTTTTGATTTGGAGTTGTGCTCTTTTTGACATGTGTATAACCTTCTGTCCCAGATCTGTTGAAGAACTCCTGAGCATTAAACATGAAAGCCTCTTTGATTGCCTTGGGAGTTTCTGGAACTCTTGAAGAGCTGATTATGTAGGTATCTTAGAAAACCATGAGAACAGGACTAGTCAGAGACCAAACCTAGGATTTTGGGAACTCGAGTACAGTTTCTTGCTGTAACAGATACTTTCTGTATAGATTTCAATGACCTTGTCTGCTCAACAGAGTTTTGGCCCTTAAAAGAAATCAGCTTAGCCAAACCCCAGCAATGCTGCCAATATGGATCCATTTCCTTTAAAACTCTTTACTGTAACTTAGGGAGTGTACACTGACTACAAAAAATCATGTCCTTTTGCATCATATGAACACCATTTTTAACGTGGCCCACGCCTTAGACTTACTGCGAAGATAATGTGAATTTTACACAGATCAAAGCATCTGCAGTGCCTAAAGGCTGTATGACCATAAGATAAATATATAGTTGTGAGAAAAGACAGAGTAAAACTTCACCTGGAAGGTTTCGATTTACACTTTTGAGTGACCAGTGTGGCACATGAGAACAAGACATAAAGCAGAACTTTTCTGATGAATGGAGAAGAGGATATAAAAGGTTTGTACAAATCATGGCTCTCTAGCAGCCTTCAGTTTTATTTTGAAACTGATTGCCTGCAGCAGAAATAGACGATTCACTTGAGTTTTAAACATAAAATTTGGTAGCGTATGGTTCAGTTGTGCCTTTAGGTACAAGATCTCATTGGATTCTTAAATAACTTTACCCAAGAAGGGTGGATTTTCTGTTTTTATGTACTACTCCCACGTGGTAGCACATTAATCAGTACTACTGCATCTATGGTTTACTATTAAATTATCTTGAGACTGACCTTGTGTCAGGGCCTTGGCACCTCCTGGGTGTTAATGCATGATGTTGCCCATGCTAAATGAGACTTTGTAGGCAGGGCTGTATGACAATATACTACCACAGCATTTCACTTGTAACATTTGCCTTACACCCTTAATCCAAGAGTTCTTAGCATTGCCTTTATGAATGTAACTCAGAGTATGTGGTTGTAAATAACTTTTTTTAGAAGTGAAGTTTTGATTCATGCAGTTTTTTGGCTGTTTGTCCCATAAATACAGCGTGCCTGGAAGAATGATGGGCACAAATATTTTAGCAGGGCCTGTTGTGACAGGACAAGAGATAAGGGTTTTAAACAAAAAGAGGGTAGATTTCAACTAGATATAAGGAAGACATTTTTACAGTGAGGGTGGTGAAACACTGGAACAGGTTGCCCACAGAGGGGGTAGGTGCCCCATTCCTGGAAACATTCAAAGTCGGATTGGATGAGGCTCTGAGCAACCCGATCATAACCATGGAATGGTTTAGACTGGAAGAACATCTAGATCAAACCTTCTGCCATGGACAGTGACACCTTCCACTAGATCAGGTTGCTCAAAGCCTCATCCAACCTGGCCCTGAACACCTCTGGGGATGGGGCATCCATGACTTCTCTGGGCAACCTGTTCCAGTGCTTCATCGCCCTCACAGTAAAAAATTTCTTCCTAATAGCTAATCTAAATCTACCCTCTTTCAGCTTAAAACCGTTACCCCTCATGCTATCTTTGCACTCCCTGATAAAGAGCCCCTTTACATCTTTCCTGTAGGGAAAATCTGGGTGAAGATGTCCCTGCTCACTACGGGGATGTTGAACTAGGTGACTTTTAAGGTCCCTTCCAACCCAAACCATTCTACAATTCCATTATACTTTGACAGCACCAGTCTCTTACCATAGCATATTAAAGTGTCTCTGTAGATTTCATATTGGCTTGCAAAGACGTGTTACAAATTTGTGAAATTGTACATTACAGAGAAAGTAGCAAACCTTTGGAGCAGTGTTCTTTCCTCAGAGTGTAAATTAATTCGTAGGCTTCTCTGTTGTCTAATAGCTTCTGAGTTTTAAAAGGTGATTAGGAGGTGTTTTTAACATTTAGCCTTTGCAGTTCTGAGGCGTGCTCCAGTCACAATGTAGTGTCACAAGTGCTAGAGAGCCTGTGCAGCAGCACTTGCTAAGATATTAAAATGAGACTTTATGTGATCCACTCTACCATGTCTTTGTGTAGTGTGACCTCTGCCTGAGTTTGCCCTTTTTCTCTTCCTTGGTCACCCTAGAACCTCAGACCTGTAGAACATCCTGAAATATTCCAGTATAGAGCTAGGAATTGTCTGAATTGCTTTCGTTTTAGGTACTGTAGACATTTTTCAGGTAAGATAATTGGTTGAATTTCTGTTTGCCAAGAATCAATTGATTACTTCCTACTGGAAAGAGGCCCAGATGACACAGAAGTCCTGCTACAATTTGTGTCCAAAGACTGTGTCTGAGCAGGGGCAGGGCAGAAACGTGCAGCATATGCATATGCCAAAGGTTTGAGGAGCATTCTTGTGAAATATGTCATTTACCAAGTGTATTTAGCAAAGAATTTTCTGAAAGAAGAATGAGGACTATTTAAAGATCACAGCAAATGAGAAGGATGTTGTCAGGAGGGAGGAAGTGGTCAGGAGAAGCTGGGGTAAATGATAGGGCACTTCACATGACATGTGAGCAGATGACCACAACATAATAGCAAGGTGCAGTTCTGGAGCAGTATAAACATTGACTAAATTAATTACACATCCGTTTTGCAGTCAATCTTGAGAAAGAATCTAATATGGCAGAGGTCAGTGATTGGCAAGTGATTTGCCAAAGGCCACCAAGTAATATAACTGCAACTAAGGAATTTTTAGTCTCAGCTCAGTCTCCCTGTAAGGAAGTTTAAAGCTGAAGCAAGAAGGCTTGTGTGCAGATGTGAAGGTGGTACTTCACAGAATTTGAAGTTGACAGAGTTTACAACAGACAATGAAAAGCAAGTCATGGGAAAGGAGAACAACTTTTGGACATGAAATATGCCTATAAGAGAATGCCTACACTGGGCTTTATGAGGAAAGACCCTTCTTTCAGGGTATGAAGCATTTGAAAATAGGGGTTTTCTCAGCATTACCACTGGCGGAGAGTTATGAAAAGCTCTTTTATTGTGATATAGAATAGTCAGACATGGATATTTTATAGTGTTCATATGTCCTGTGGTAGAAATGATACTGCTGTGCCTTGCTTTTACAAAGACTTGACAGTTAGCAATTGCACATGAACTATATCTAGTCCTTCCAGTTTTCTGTATCTCAAAGTGCTTAAGAGGAAAGATCAGAGTACATGAAGGAACTGAGGTAGAGAGAAAGCAAGTAATATGTCCTGTGTCAGATAATTCCCTTCCATATTTCATCATGATCATGTGACATTAGTGAGCTTGCTCCAAAAATGTGCTTTTTCACATGTAAAACATATCTGGATTACCTCAGTATCAGATATTGCCGTTTAGCAAGATGAAGTAGTACTCACTTGAGCATACAGCATGAAAATGAGAACAGTCTTGCTCATGTGGCACTATACTCAATATTCAGAATATGATAATTTAGGTTTCCTCTTTTCAAATAGCTGAACATTATTCTCGGGTTTTGAAAATGTAAACTTATTTTTTAAAAATAAACTTTTAAAAATACTGCTCCAGAATAACTCATCTTGTGGATCTTTTGCCAGCATTTAAAGAAGTAGCTACTGTTTTGTATTGCTACTTTGAATTCATATTAGCTGGAGAACTCCAGAATGTACTACGAGAAATGACATTACAAGAAAGTCAAATAATATTTTAAGAGAAGGGATTTCATAGAAAAAATGTTTTAAACAGCTTTGATTTGAGCTTTGGCAACTTCATGAGCTTCTTAGCGATATGGTTTATTAGTGGATAGGTACAGTTGGACTTGATGATCGCAAAGGTGTTTTCCAACCAGATGATTCTATGATTCATCCTTTACAATATCTAACATGAATTGACCAGTCTCATTTTGGCCTCCTAGCTAGTCAAAGAAAAGGTGCTTATTACTTTACAACTCAAATTTCATGAGGAAGAAGAAGAAAAATACTCAGAAATGCAGAAGAGATTTCTAAAGTTTGGAAATTCTATACCCTATTTTAGAAAGGAAATGCAAATGTTTTAAAAAAAATCCTTTATAAATAGCTTATTCAATTCCCATGTGAATCAGAGGGCGTTGTGGCAGAGTGTGAGATCCAGATACTTTTTTCCTATGATGCTGTTTAACTGATTCACTTTTTGTTCATAGGGAGATTAGTTATTGCCTCTCATACAGTGTTTGTGATGTGCTGGAGTTGCAGTGGTTTTGTGTTAGTTAGTTCTTCTCCATTCAGTCTTCTTCAGAGTTTTCTTAAAAGTTCTTAAAATACTGGGGATGCTGGCAGAAATATGCAGTGCACACAGTGCAGTCTGAGGTTTCCTGTTCCTTTTTATGTTCAGTTTTCTGAAGGAGGATGAGGAAGGGTGGGGCAAAGCTTTTGGAGCTGTGTCAGAGGTAAAGGATGTGTATGTGGTGAGGGGTGACTGCCCTTCAGCAACACTGCATATGCAGTTCAAACCTTTGGCTCCAGATCTAGTGGTGAGGAATTCTGTTTTAACACTCTGTCATGTCCATTAGTCTCCTTGCCCACCCCACCCTGCCTTTTTTAAATGGTGGTCACTGAATATCAAATGCTACAAAAGATAATAAATCAAAAAAAAAAAAAACAAAAAATAGTTAGAATTTAGAAGGTTTTGAAATTTGTTGTGTTTTCTTGGGTTTTTTCTCCCAATTCTTAACTCTCTCTTCCCATCTTTATTTGCTGATTTAAAGTTGATTTAGCTGTATAAGTTATTCTGCCTATCTAATTTTTTCTGAGTGAATAGGATCTGCCATATAGAGCCTTTGCATTTTCACTAGCCCTGGGAGTTTGCTTTAAGAAAAGAGTTTCTTTACTTTTGCTGCTGATTCTGGTCACGGAAGTCACCAGCATTAGATGTTTGTTTGATTGTTTTACAAAAACAAACACAGTTTTCCCTACAAATCTAAACTGTTCTCAAATACCTGGCCCATGTGGTATCTTGAAAACTGTTGTGGTGTTTGCTTAAGTTTTCTACAAGGATATTGCACATTGTAGCAGTATGTGCAGATTTCTGCACTTGGGCAAAGAATTATCATTTCAAGCAAAAGTATGGTCAATTGACACACCCTATATGATTCATACTAAAGATGGAAGCTTGAAAGAGACTGATAAATTTAACCAGACAAAGAAGAAATCACGTAAAAACTCTCCTTCATAATCCAGTACATTGTTAATTAATGCAACAGTTTATTTAAAAAGGTCCCTCATTGTGAAGATCTGCTTGTGAAATTACTGGTTTGTCTCAGCAGAAACACATAAGGAGGAGTGTTGTTTCCTCAAAATGACCAAGCCTTAAGGATGCAGCTCAAAATCTAGAAGTTTGGTGGTTTTTTTAACAGCTGAAAAGCCAAAATTTGTGGTTGCGAAAGACGAAAGTACCTATTTTGAGCCATTGAGCTTTCAAAATTCTTTAATTTTCAGTTTTTTGCTTTAGTCATGACTCACGTAGATGGGACAGTGTTCATTTGTTTTTCAGGAGCTCTAGGTGTATCAAAGAGCTCTGCATAGCAAAGTAGGGACTCCACCAACTGCATGTCTTGCAGTCCCTAAACATTTTTGATGGCCTAGCTACCTTCCAAGCTTTAGACCTCTTCTCACAATGAGTGCAAATGATTTGAAGCATCTCTTCCCTGTGCGTACGAATCAGTATTCAGATGTCTGACTGTATGGTAGCCATATGTTAGAAACAGTTCATTGTGTAAAAAAGCAGCTTGTAGATGTCACAGTTTGCATCTGTGGAGGAAAGACTGACCTTGACTAAAACGGGATAGTAGCCTTTATGCAAAGGGCAGTCCCTCTGGAGACTGTCCCCCAGGCAGCAGGATCCTTTAGGGAACAATGATATGAAGATACCACATTCTGTGAAACTAAGAGGGTGCCATATATTTTGGAAAATCTTCACTATTTCTTGTTTCTCTGAGAAGTTCCAGACACAGCTGACTTCCTATGCAGCAGTTGCTTTCCTTTGGTATTCTGATTGTCACTGGGACCACAAGGTTTAGCACTGAGAGAAAAGCAGTCATTTTTTCCATAGACTGGTCACTTACATTGCCTGGGGAAGCACTGCAGGAGGGCCTTGGGAGAACAGGAGTTCGTGTGAGAACTACTGGGGGATGCTGAGAGGAGATGCTATGCAGAGGTTTGGTTTTCTCTCCTTGTTCCTGTTCTCCCTTGACATACAGATCTGGTTTCTAAAGAGAAACATGAGTTTCGTGTATGTGATAAGTCTTCCAAGACAATAAGATTGTAACAACCAATAACTGACGCTGTTAAGTCTTCTCACGTGTATCTTCCTTGATTTTTACCTTCTTCTGTCACATTTGCAGCAGGGTCTCTAACAATGAGGTAGTATTAATGTATCTACATCAACCCATTCTGTTCTTAAAAAGAAGACTGCTAACTTCCTCAAAAGTCTGCTCTGCTGAGTCACTACCCTTTGGCCAGGAAGCTTTCCCCTAATGAGACCTTTCCCTCATTGCTAGAGACCCTGCTGAGAATGCTGTGCCCATGTTTCAAGCTTTCTGCAAATGTGACAGAAGAAGGTAAAAATCAAGGAAGATATATATGAGAAGATTTAACGGCGTCAGATATATAGTTTGGAAAATTACTTTTTACAGCAAAATTTTGGAGGAATCTGAGCAGCACGTGTTGGCATTTGTCAATGGCACAGAAAGAGATACCACACCAATAGAAGGATGGATTGACTGAAGGCAAGATCAGGATTAGTTTGATGGCTGCATAGGGTAGTAAAGTGATTTCATTTAGAGAGACTCCGCAAGTTTCAGAGATAGCTCTTGTGTGAGAATTTAGGAAGAGGATTTAGTAAAAAGTTTTGCTAGAATGTATGCAGATAGTAAGATATCAGATGGAAGGAAGGTAATCTGCAGTGAGAAGTAGCTGTACTGATCATTTGAGGCTTATGCAGGTTACAGCTTATGACAAATATAAGATGAACTGTTCCATGGAAGAAGTAGTACAAGAAATGTAGCAACTATTAGTTGTAAAAACTTGTTGTAAATTGTAAAAGAACCTCCATTGTAAAAAACAGAAGTTTTGAGCTTCTATTACATGGATTGTGTGTGTAGAAGTCCTTTTCTGACTGTGTTAGGTGTTTTGATAAACTGAGTATCACCTATAATTACGAATTTTGGATTTTTTTAGGAAACTGGGTAGATTGCTTGAGCCTAGCTAAGGTGAAGAGAGGAGAAGCATTGGCATGAAGTTTATCATCCTCTATCAGCTGGTAAAAATTCTTAAACCTGTTTCTAATTTGTCAGGATGAGGGTTTTTGTGGATGATAGCCACGTAGCATAAAATAACAACTTGCTGTGGTGGACAACTCTTGGTGGGGAGGGTTAGTGTTAGGGTTAGGGGCTCCCTACAGAGAGTTGGCTGTGGACAGTTTGCCACAGATAGTTGACCTAGACCCCTAGTTCGTGCCTTTCACTGACAGTTCCTCAATTTGGGACTGAGGCTATACTCAGACAGATGCCTGTTGCTATATTGTTGACCTCTGAGTTTAATAAAGGTCATTAACCATCAGTAAGGATTGGAGTGTCTGAGATAAGGATTCCTCTCAAAATGCTGTTCTCTGCAGAGTTAGCAGCTTGTCTACTTTTTCACCTTACTAAAGCAAGAGAAATTGGTGGGCAGGCTGCTTATGAGGAGCTATTAAAAAAATATTGTGCATTTTAAACAAAGCATTTAAGCTCTGGGATCTTGAAAGGGCAGATGAAATTCAGATAAATTTGAAGCAGAAGTTCCTTACCTCACATAACCTATTAATTGCCTGGGATTTTTTAAATTAAAATATGGAAACGACTTTTTTCCTAAGTTTATTTGTAACTGTGATTTTTAGTTGAAAAGCCTTTGCAGAATTATTACTTAACTTTCTGTATTTTAACATGTTTCTAGATAGAGGATGCTCCTTGGATTATAAAGTGTTTCAGGCACAATGGCAGATCCCATCCGCTGGGCCAGATACCGTTGGCAGCGACTGATATCTGCAGGTGGAGAAGGCAGCAGCAGCAGCAATTCAAGTAGCAAGTGCTATCAGTCATCAAAAACTAATGGCAAACATAGGATAGTGATACCCTGTTTGGGACATTTTAAAGAAGAGTATGAAAAAGTATCAAAACTGTACAGGAACAACAGAATACGGACTACTAAATACACTTTATTGAACTTTTTACCACGGAATTTATTTGAACAGTTTCACAGGTAATGAACTCCTTTTGATTGTCTTAATTCTTCTGGAGTGGAATCCTTTCACTTAGATGTATGTATTACTATACAGATGAGTATTCAAAAACAATTCCTCCTCCCAATCTGCCTATCACTTACGAAAAGATCTGTGTTCTTTGGCCAAAGTCTCTTGATTAACGTGAGTGTTGGGCTAATCCTTTCTCCATAGGTTGTGTAATTTCCACTCGTTGTATTCTTCAGATTATTGAAATATTCCCTACTCTTGGATCACCGCCACACAGCAATCTGCAGCAGGATTTTCAACTCTTTTCCTGTGTATCTATTTCTCCTCTTTGCTTGTGTCTTTCTTTCTCGCCAGTTTTTTTCATCCTCCTTCTGTTTGGAGGACTGATGATTTGTGAAGTTACACAGGGAGGTTGTAGGATGGCTCCCTTTTAAAAACGTGTCATCTCTCCCAGGAAATGTTAAAATTAAGTTTAAAAGACCTGGAAATGTGAGAGAGTGCAGCTTCACCAAAGCTTCACTGGAAGATGTATGCCTGGAGCACAGGTTTGAAAATACAGGTTTCTGCATCTTCTGATCATGCATCCGAAGTGACCGTGCAGCAAAGCACTCTGGTGACTGGAGAGTGAAAACAGAGTCATGGATACTTAGTTCTTCAACTGCAGCTGGGGTGAAGAAAAGAGAAACTACTGCTAACTTGTCTATGTAGCTTGGATTAGGGGAATAAGGATGACTGATAGCACAGCTAACTGGTGTGTCTTCTCTTTGTTTCAGAGTTGCCAATTTGTATTTCCTATTTCTAGTTGTCCTAAATTGGGTTCCTTTGGTGGAAGCCTTCCAAAAAGAAATTGCAATGCTACCTCTAGTAGCGGTTTTGGTTATTATTGCGGTGAAAGATGGCCTGGAGGATTACTCAAAGTACAAAATGGATAAACAGATAAACAACTTACTAACCAAAGTATATAGCAGGTAAGAGACTGCAGCCTTTCTGGTTGTTTTTATTATTTGATTATGAGTGTATGTGGGAAAAAGTTGATACATCTTTTGGTTTACTTTCTGGACACTCATAGAACCATAAAACAATTTAAGCTGGAAAAGGTCTCTGGAGGTCATTGAGTCCAACCACCTTATCTAATTAGATAAGGCTGCTCAGAGACTACTCTAGTTGAGTCTTAATCACCAGTTTTCCTAAATGGATATCAAATTAGTGTAAAATTTGCTGAAAAAAATATATTTTTCATTGAGGCAAGATTGTTCATGCATGAGTTCATACTGTTTTAACCAAGGTAGATTGACTAGTAAAATATTGCTGTATGTTAAAATTTGGCTTTTAGGTTATTTATAATTTCTCTAAAATCGCTGTAAGCATTGAAGAGTTGCTAATTTATCACTATATTGGCAGAGCTCATTGAAGGTGTCAGGATGTACTTGTAATGCAATAACATTTCCCCAAACAGAATGAGATCACTTTCTGTTTGAGTGCATCACATCCTTTGGTACAAATGTTAGCATCTGTTCCACGCTGCAGGATCGCTGTGTTACAGAGACTGTAGGTACAGGTCAGGATTGGAATGTGCTAGTGGCAAGAGGTTTGCTGGCAGGCACTTACTGTGCATTAGTAATAAAAAGACAGGAATGCAAACTGATGATATTCTAAATTAACTGGCAAAAAACTTCTTTTGGTGCATGCCAGTGCTGCCCACATCATTGTTTTTCTTTTATACGTGTCGTAAAAGGATATTCTGAGGCTCATTCAAAGCCTCCAAAATACAGGAGAAAGGGTCTACTGTATTTCCTTTGTCTTTTCTTGCATGCTCTGTGGTCATGCAGGAGAAAAAGTATTTTGAAGAACATCACTTTTCATATGTTGTAGTAGCCATCACAAAGAGCACCAATAGGGGAGGACTGGTTGGCAGTTAGGCATGTTAACAAATTCAGTAAGGGCTGAGCAGTAACATACAGCAGTTGCTGTAGTGCCAAAACACATTTAAAGCTTCCTTTTTTCATTAAAGATACCATTTCCTAGTGAAGGCAATACACTGAAAGTAAACTTTTCTAAAATCTTAAATGCAGTAGCTGGTGATGCCAGACCCTAAACTCTGTGCTGTAGACATGACCTTAATCAGCCCATGCAGCAGGTTTGCAATCTGGTGCTACATAACCAGTATATTGTGACATTACTCAGGAGGTGAGATGGACTCTCTGGCTTTCTGGCATTCCCTCTATTCTGTTGGCATTTTAAGAGCTAGCTCGTACCTATGGAAAAAGTCTGGGCTATAAAATTGTACCATCAAAGGAAAACAAACAGCCTTTTGTTCTGCAAGCGCTAATACCTGTAGCAAGTTTCCCAGAAACATTCTATTCCACCTATAAAACTTAGAGCTTGAAACAAGTAAGTAATTGGGCTATCAGGGAGGGTAAACTTTGTCTTTCTTTTTCATGTCTGCAGAGAAGGCTCAAGGGAGAAGGTGGATTATTTCTGCTGTAAATTGTCATGTGCCCTGAAAGAATTCATTGCCAGAAATATCCATATTCCTGAAAAATTTCAATATCAATGAAGCAGAATTCATTTCTGATCTTATTTTT
Source organism: Tapera naevia (assembly GCA_033556795.1). Lineage (NCBI taxonomy): Eukaryota > Metazoa > Chordata > Aves > Cuculiformes > Neomorphidae > Tapera > Tapera naevia. Next base: position 18,091,262 of record JAUMJJ010000172.1, on the reverse strand, counting down.
GGCTTTATTCCTTCCTTGTCACCAAGTATTTAGTTTTATTGTATTTAGTTTTTGTAACTTTTTTTTTCTCCTTAGTTTATCATGAATTATTTTATATAGTTCTGGTTTTAAAAATAAGCTTGGAGGCATGGTTCAGGAAAATTAAATCTTGTTGGTACAAAAAATTATTGTTCTCTATGTCTGAGCTAATTTATCTTAAACATCTATTCATATCACATTAGGATGCAGAATTTCTTCACTTATTTAACAAAAATCCCTTTCTCCTTCATCATAATAACCCTTAATTTTATGTCAGCTTTTGTTGCTTTTTGTGTTGGCTTTGTTTATACTTCAAAAGCAGTATAACCAACCCCACCTTATCTTTACTGGAGAAATTGTAAAGAGAACCCAGATTAATGGTGTGGGCTTTGTGACTTTCTCTTCATAGACAAATGATTTAAAAAGGGTTCTATTACATAATGCAGGTCTGAAAGGTATGGCTGCAAAGCTTAGTGCAGGGAATATTTTTCTGATATTTTCTTTGTCATTAGAAATATCTGTTTCTATTTCATTACTTATTTCATTGAGGAAGTTTGAGCTGGCTTCCCAAGCTTAACTTTCTGACACTCAGGGAAAAAACTTCCCCCTGGTATGTAGAAAAGAAGAAAAACCAAAATCACACTAAATATATATGTATTTTTACATATACATAGCCACACACAGCAAGAATATTATGCAAAACTCCCAAGAAAGGGAGGAAGGGATGGGAAAATGGGGAAAAAAATGGCGAAAAAGGAACAAAACCAAAACAGGCATGCACAATTGTAAAACCCAGTAACTAACAAAGTAAAGAACTAGCAAAATCTCACCACTTCCCTTGAGAAAAGCAGGACAGCCAAATCTGACCCAGCACATGGGCAAACAACAGGAGCCACTGCAGGGCTCAGCTCCAGACAGAACCAACACAAGGGAGCTCCTGCTCCCAAACCTCGTTGGAAGAGAAGAGAGCAAACCCTTATCTACACCTTATTTATCTGTTGTGTTACGTTAAAAGAAGATATGGAATACTTCTGTAAATTTCTGACCTCCATTGTTAAGGAAGACCTAAAAAATCCAAAAACCCACTACACAGGAGCATTTTATATAACTAGCCACATAGTGGCCAATGTACACACAATGGCCATGGTGCAGAGCTTTTTATCTTCTGTCTGCTCTGTAGAAGGTAGGTGCACGTCCCAGCTCCCTGAGTGTGTTTCTCAGCCAGCTTAGAATGACTGAGAAACAAAGGCTATGGAGAATACATGCTCCTCTTTGTGTTTAAACATAGCTCTGTAGAAGCAGAAAATCCAGGTGGTGATTGAGGGCAGTAATAGCTCCTGTACTAAAGGTGCTGCATCCACACCTGTGCAGTGTTTGTAACAGCAGCTGTAGGTGTGTTTCATCACTCATATTCAGCAGCTTAGGGCTGCTTGCCTCTGACTCACTCACCAGGCACTCCTGGTCACCTTGCATCCTGGTCACTACTCTGTATCTGACTATGTTTGCAACAAACTGCTGTGTTTATGTAAAAGGAAGATTCTTCATCTCAGCTGAGGACAAAACAACTGCTATAAATAGAAAGTGGAAAACAGTTCAAACTTAGGTATGTCATGTCTAGATGTTCCATATTAATAAAGAATTTCAGCTCAGTGCTGGTGGTCCTGAGCTTTTATTCCTTGAGTATTATAGGGTCTTGGTACCTTACGTTCAAAATTAATGGAAAAGATACTTTAAAATCTGTAAATAAAAGTATATTCAGAGCATCACTGAAATAGTTGCTGAATATTCTTTGTTTACTGGTAAATATTAATTATTTTGGGTGATAGTAATTTTTGAAAGGCCCTATCAGACGAGGAAAAGATTTGTTGTTCTTGGTTGCATAATTGCAAGAAAAACTGATGAGCCAAAAACAAATCCTGAAAACACTCTTTTCTTTCTTGGAAAAATGAAAATACAGGAAGCAAGTGGATTGAATTTTAAATAAGGCTAAAATCATTCTGAGAGGATCCTTGGACTGCAATTCCCAGGAAAAAAAAAAGGGCTTGGACCCCAGAGTTGATTCTTTGTAATTATGTTCACCTGAGCTAATAGACTATCTCATCAAAGTTTTTTTTAATGACTTGAAAGCATAAATTAACTATTAGAGTAATTTTCTTGTTACAATGTGTTTCTCTGAACTTTCAGTTTATGCATTTCTAGCATTAGAGCTGATGAAGGGTCTGGAGCACAAGTCTTGTGAGGAGCAGCTGAGGGAACTGGAATTGTTTAGCCTGGAGAAGAGGAGGCTGAGGGGAGAGCTTATTGCTCTCTACTACTACCTAGGAGGAGGTTGTAGCAAGGTGGGTCTAGTCCCTTCAACCAAGTAACAAGTGATAGAACGAGAGGAAATGGCCTCAAGTTGCACCAGGGGAGATTTATATTGGAAATTAGGAAAAATTTCCTTACTGAGTGATGAAGGATTGGAACAGGCTGTCCAGGGAAGTGGTGGAGTCACCACCCCTTGTTCAAAAAGATGGTTTAGTAGGCATGTTGGTATTGTGTTGATGGTTGGACTTGATGATCTTAGAAGTGTTTTCCAAACTTAACAATTCTATGAGTCTAAAAAATTACCGGGTTTATATGTATTTCAGGAAGGAGAAGAAATACATAGATGAATGCTGGAAAAATGTCAATGTTGGGGACTTCATCCGGCTTTCACGCAATGAAATCATTCCTGCTGACATGGTGCTGTTGTATTCTACTGACCTGGATGGGATCTGTTACATTGAAACAGCAAGCCTTGATGGAGAAACCAATCTAAAGCAGAGGCAGGTGGTGAGAGGATATTCAGAGCAGGTGATAATTGTGCATTTCTAGTGGTGTAAGAAAGCTGGCATTACAGACAGTCAACTAAAAAAAACCCAAACCACCCAGCCCTCTAGATTGCCTAATTCTTGATAGCTCAGCATTCCCCAAAATGACTAGGTAACAGAGTTCTGATTTGTTGTTTATTTTGGAGCAGATCTTTGTGTGCTCACTTAACTCAGAGAAAGAGATCTATTTCAAGTAGTACAAGCCAGTAAATGTAACTAATCAGGTAAGTGTCAAGGAGTCATTTGTGGTGTGTATCGTGTCATGGGTGAGAAATCAGAATTTTTTTAGAAGGGAATCTGTGCTGTAGAAAGACGACTAGAGAGATAAAAAGTTGTGGGAGTGCAACCCTCTCAGAGACATATAGTTATGCAGAAGATGTGTTCAATCACACCTGTGAATTATAGATACATCTCTGGAGTTTGAAACCTTAAATTGGTCATTCCTTTATTCTAAACAGCGGAAGAAATTACTTTCTAGAGAGTTAGTGGAAGGTACTCAGCTTGGAAACAGCTCTGTTATATCAGAGACATACCCATATGCCATTAATTGAAATTAAATTGCAAATGCACTTGCAAGTAATTCCAAAGATAAGGCCTTTTGTTTTTTTCTCTTCTTGTCAGGTTTCATTCTTTATTAATAAAAGGTATTTGTTTAACTCAGCTTTTCTCTTCACTGAAGAGCTCACCTACTTTTTATTCACAATGTGTACTTCTAGTCTTCAGTAACAGCCCTTTCTTCACTACTGGTAAAGCTCAAACATTATTAAAAAGCTATACTTGCTTTCTTTGCATTAGCACAGATCCTGGTCATGTTATTGGAAAACACAGCTGTTAGGAAGAAATTCTGCTTGCAGAGAAGACAGAGCTTCTTTTTTAACTTATCATGAAAAAAATCTATGAGAAATCACTTTCCGGATGTTCTTACTGTCCTTTCTTATCTTCTTGCTCGCTTTTCCACCCATTTTCTCCTCTCCAGCATTCTCAAACTGTCAGCTGATATTGCTCAGGTTTTATATTTACTAGGGACTCCTTTCATGTTGTGTTAAGTCTGATTTATGCTGGGTAGCAGATCATCAACACCACCAGCAACTTGCAGTTTTGGAGCTGAGTTGTTCGATAGTAATATCTGAACCTATGAATTTATGATGTTTTTAAGTTCCGTCATATTTTGTCTGAGGTCTCTGGGTGGTTTTTTTTTTTTCCTGTGCCTTTAGGTCTCTGAAATTGATCCAGAAAAGTTTTCTAGCAGAATAGAGTGTGAAGGTCCTAACAACGACCTCAGTTGCTTCCGAGGCTTTGTGTAAGTAGGCTTGGTGGCTTTTTAAACTACTGCCGTTTGCTTTGGTGCTCTTACTAATTTTCAGAGGGCTTGTAATGTGTTCTTTAATAAATAATGACAATATATGTGGCAGTTAGTTTGCACTACTACATTTCTGATTGCAGCCCAACAGACAGAGCTCCAGAAGGGCTTTCTGAGCAGGAAATCATGAACTAGGAAAGCTCGCTACTGTTTTTTATGTTGTATTGAATATTTTCATCATCTTAATTCAGGCTGGTTTGCAATTGTATATTCCATATTTGAAATAGCTGTTTCTCTGCTCTTAATAACATGATATCTGTAGTATTTGGTCTGGACTATGGCCTGATTAGACAAACTGCATTGCTCAGAATTGGAAAAGGGAAGGTCCCTAACCCTTTTCCACACTCGATTTGTCTTGCGTGACCATCAATGACTTGATCAAACTCCTTTAACTAGTGTGCCTATCGATGTCTTTTCTTCTTATGGGTTTATGATTTTCTGCAGACTGTAGGAAAACAAAGTACTATTTAATGGGATGTCTAATATTCAGTTTTAAATATAAATACGTTTAAACTTTAGTCTTTGAGGAAAAACTTTGATGAACAGTGGGCCTGCCTGCCTTGAAAGTATGCCACAGGGGTAATGACGCTCACAGTGTATTTAAAATGGAGTTTTATTTTCTGTTCAAAAGTTGTCAGCTGTTAGCAACCCAAGTGGAAATCATAGGCTTTCAGACTTCCAGCATTTGTCTTGACCTCTTTTAAATAGTGTTGTCTACTTCTCATTTGCCAGCTGGCAAATGCTAGTCTTTTAAACAAAAGAAAATTTCAATACAGTGCCTACATGCATTTACAAAGGCGATCTGTGTGCTTGTTACCCCATTCTTTTGAAAGGTCGAATCAGAAACTGAAGTCAGTGGCTAGCAGCTTCTTTGGGAAATGTGCTCCCTAATGGTTTTTGAAAGCCTGACAGATAATTGTTGGGGTCTTAAGCTGAAATAATGTGCTTTCGTTTCAGTGAGCATTCAAACAAGGATCGAGTGGGGCTCAGCAAGGAAAACTTACTGCTCCGAGGATGCACAGTAAGAAACACAGAAGCAGTTGTAGGCATAGTGGTGTATGCAGGTTAGTGAACCACCTTGGATTTCACAAATTGCCTTCCAAACAAGGTAGAGTTATCACAGTATCATAAAGTTGAAAAGGACCTCTGAGATCATCAAGTCCAACCTATAACCCAACACCAACCATCATCTAAACCATGGCACTCAGTGCCTCATCCAGTCTCCCCTTAAACACCTCCAGGGTCGGTGACTCCACCCCCTTCCTGGGCAGCCCATTCCAATGACCAATCACCCTTTCAGTGAAGAACTTCTTCCTAACATCAAGTCTAAACTTTCCCTTATGTGCCCTAAGAAATAGTATCATGCAAAGGGGAATTAGGAGAGTAAAAGCTTGAATCCAGCAGAAGGCTACTGTAGCTAGAAATGTTAAGATTGCGTGTCTGGATTAAGTTTGCTTCAGTTTTAACAATTCAAAGAACTCTTGTCTGATTATTTGTGGGAGGCCAGCTCTGTTCCATGTTAACCAGTCCTTTTCCTCAGCTGTGAGTTGCAGTAGTAAGCTCAGGTTTAGAAATGGACATAGAGATGCATGGCTTGGTTAAGAAACTCTTTTCTGGTCCAAAACTGGAGCTAGTGTTGTTCTTCATTGTTCTGTATCAAAGGGCAGAGGTTTTTAAACTAATCAATAGAATATGTCCAGCCAGATAGTTGTAATGCGCATTCAGGATTTTGTAGAAAATACTAAAAATAATATAGAAGACATCAAGAATGAGATTGTTTCTGTAGGAAGGAGTATTACTGACAGTATAAAAATTAATGTGTATGTGACAGATTTTAGTACAGCTTCCTCAGTTTTCTTCAGGACAGAGTTCATATATTGTAGGAGCAGTTCGTTTGCTCATATTTTAGGTTGGACTCGATGATCTCGGAGGTCCTTTTCAACCTTATGATACTGTGATACTGTGATTTATAATCACTGTTCAAATATTAATTAACAGAAATGTCTGATTTGCCAGAGCTTTAGAAATATAAAGCACTTGTGGTTCTGGTATCTGCTGTTAGAGAATGTCAACCTGTGTTGTGGTTACAGGTCATGAAACCAAAGCCATGCTGAATAACAGTGGCCCTCACTACAAGCGCAGTAAATTGGAAAGAAAAGTGAACACTGATATTCTTTGGTGTGTTCTGCTTCTAATTTTAATGTGCTTAACTGGTGCAATAGGTAAGTGAGAACCAGCACGCTCCTGCTGTTTTCCTCTCATAGCCTACAATGTTTAGTGTTTTATTTTGGGGATGATTCATTTTAACAGCCCATCTTGGAAACTGCCTTTATCCCTTTGTGATGCCCTGGCAGTTGAGGATGCTGCCAGGTTTTAGTTTATGTTGTCGTGTTTAATCTGGAGCATGGTGAAGGAATGTGTTCCTACTGTGAGCTTTTAGTCTGGAAACTGTTTCTTCAATTCATTTCTCTGTTCTCTCACTAACTGCTCTGGAAAACTCCTACTTTCTCATAAGATTTTCAAGTAACATGAGATGCATTTACAACTTTGAGGAGAGGTGTGGTGTGACTAGAGTTGTAAGGGCTTGATGTTTTAGGGATTGATTAAATAGTGAGCTTGAGTAAATCTAAACAGACTAACTTTTATAGCAAATCAAAAAAATGTTTAAAACATTTAAAAAAACTTCTTCAGACTATACTTAATAATGATGAAATGGTGTTCACAGGTTAACTAAAGCCTGGACAAACAAGGATAATATAATAAATTGCTAGAGTTTTTTTCTGGGGGAAAAAGTGCTTATCAAGTGTATTTAGTATTCCTTTAGTTTTGAGATAAGCCATATAAATAGACTGTTGATAGAAATGCATGGATTTATTCATGTGTGCATTGATAATTTTAATGATGTTCTTGTTCAGGAAAAAAATCAAGAGAGAAAATAGTACTTTAAAAGCTGAGAAAGAACTGCAGAGAATAGCATGTAACACCATGACCCTGAACTGTGATAAAGTTTATGTACAACTGACTCTCTTTATCTTGTTCTTATTTTCAAGGCCATGGATTTTGGTTAAGTAGGTATTTGGAAATACCTTTTTTTAACATCCCTGAGCCAGATGGGAAGTCACTTCCTCCAGCATTAGCAGGGTTCAATATGTTCTGGACGATGATCATTTTATTACAGGTAACTTTGGCCTGCTTTGAACATGGGTCATATGCTGATCTCATTTATACCATGCAAGTAACTCTTCAGCTTCAGCAGAACTACTTCATGTTTGTAACTGGCCAAAGAGTTTGGTTTTATTTAATCCACGTGTTTTATTTTGGTAGGTGTTGATCCCAGTTTCTCTCTATGTTTCAATTGAAATTGTCAAACTGGGACAAATTTATTTAATACAGAATGACATTGATTTTTACCATGAGAAAACAGACTCAACAATTCAGTGTCGAGCACTGAATATTGCTGAAGACCTTGGCCAGATTCAGTATATCTTCTCTGACAAGACTGGAACCCTCACTGAAAATAAGATGGTTTTTCGAAGATGCACCATTGCAGGATGGGAGTATTGCCATGAGGAAAATGGTAAGACACTAAACCTGTGTTCACAGTGGATCATTTTTCTTTTCTAAAAGAAGCTGAGAGTTTTGATAGGGGTCTGGGGCTTGTGTGGCAATACACACTCATGAAAATATGAATTCAGGCTGATCTTACTAATAGCCATGAATCTTTTCCCATTATTTGGATCCCTTCATATATAGTGTGTTAAGAGACTTGAAGGCTATATGCAAGGTTCTGCTTTGCAGCTAGTTAAGTTCCAACATATTTGGTACCACAAACAAAATATTCACTCAGAAGAAGTCATGCCTACTGTGTTTTTCTTCTCTCCTTACAATATTCAGAATCCAGAAAATTGGGAAATTGCCCATCCAGTCTTTCCTCTCTTTTTTAGGGTTCAGACATCCTGTTGGCTGCCATGTTTATGTAGTATATCTTAAGGCTTCGATTCAATATACTGGTTCCCTTGAGGATACAATAATCCAGATTAAATACTTGCTGAAATCAGAGCTTTAACAGTAATGTTAGGGTACAAGTCAAGCAGATGTGTGCATGTTAAGGCTGCAAAGATAAGTACTTCCATAAAAAGTAATGATTTATGTTCCTACTTGCATCTTACACTCCTGTTTATTGTTAGCTAAAATGTCAACAAGAAGTGTTGCTGGATAGTTGCTGCCTCGTTGTCTAATAATGTAGCATCTTTCAATATACATTTCTTGAGAGCCTGCTCGAAGCCTTCTGGGAGCCAGAAAAAGATACAACTCCAGACACAAGCAAAAATTGGGCAGTGACATGAAGTCTTTCATTCAATTACTTACTTTATTAATTTTTATTTTATTAATAAGATAAAAACACAAAGTTTTTATTGCTGTTACTGTATCTAAGTACCAGTGGCTGCAGGTGTTTGCTGTTTTGCTGGTGGGCAATGCAAGTATTCCTTATCAGATCAAAAGTGAGGTGCTGAAAGGTGGATGCCTGAAGCACAGCTGTTTATTAAATCCCCTTTATAGTTTTTGCTGAGGATAGATACGTGCACAACTGTGAGCAAAAAGCACACCCTGCTGGTCACAGCAATGAATTGGTTCAGCCCTTCTTTAGTTGTGCCGCAGGAGCAGATGGCTGCAAACCATTTTTACAGAAATTTCAGCACATATTTGGAAAATTTTGTAGTGCAAGTGTCCAGGTGGACTATTTTCAAGTTTCAAGCTTGCTGAATGAACAACGTAAATAAAAAGTAGAATGTATTTTTCAGAGTATTTCCTAAAGGAAGGAGAAGTATTTCGGAAGAGATAAACCAAAGAGTAGTGCGAATGGTTTAGCTGTGGCTGATCTGGGTCTTCTTGTGCCAGGGAAATTATGTCTGCCACATAGTTTTGGTAGTAATTCATGTAGAGTTATCTTCCAAAAATAAGAAGTGTGTAAATTATCATTATTTCCTTTGTGCCCTATCTTTTAACTGAAGGATAAGCATGAGCTTCTTCCTAAGAAATCTAAAAATTATGTAAGCCCTGAAAATTACTTTAAAAAGTGTTGGCAGTCCTGTGTTTTAGTCCTGTTTTACATTTGTTCACTTGCCTGGAGCTGCTATTTGCAAGACTCCTGCTATATAGTAAGAGTTGTGGTCCAAGACAGCATATCTTTAGTGCAAAGGTGTTTGACCTCTCCGTATAGAGTTTTGTTATTGAACCCTGCTTTTCAGTTAAATACTTATGAAATGTGTATCTGTATGGAAGCTGTTGTCCCAAACAGAAATGAGAAGAAACACAGTTTCAACGAGTTCTGGCTAGAAGCTGTACTTGTCAAAACACTGGCGTACAATCCTGATCCACCATAAAATAATTACAGTAGAAAACATATCTGGTCCTGTTTCTCTGGCCTGAGGCAGAGTTGTTGGTATCATTCTTTATGAATATTTTTTTCTGTTTCCTCAGGACCTTCAGTAATGACCAATTCACTGCTTTCTCAGACAGAGTTTTGCTGATACCAAGCCAGAGTCTGTCTTGCCATAGTATAGGACTGTTGTACCTTCTCTCACCCACAGTGTGCTCAGAAAACAGGCTGTGTCCTTTCCCTCTGCAGTTGCCCTTCATGTGCTTCAAAACTATTATTTAGCTTCCATTAACATGCCTTTCTGGAGGCTGTGTTAACTCCAGCTTATTTTACTGTTTCCATAAAAATCCTGTTGTCTCCAATCCTGAGAGTAACTTACTTCTCCTTCTGGATTCATTCTAGTGCAATGTTGCTCTTGGAATTGCAGTGTCCCAAACAGGAAGTTGATGTTATAGTTTATGTGTTTTATTTTTCATAAATGATGGATTATTCTTAACTGTATACTACATTTCTTTAAAACTTTGTTTCTTGAACCTCCATGCAGTGTTTTAGACAAGTTCCTTTTGCTCATGGAATAATAACAATTATATTTTTTTTTTAATTTTCCTATAGCAAAGAGGTTGGAATCCTACCAAGAGATGGATTCAAAGGATGAGAATTCAGCTGATTGTCAGTGTGGCTCTTCGACCCATTTGTCACAATGGCAGGGACACAACTGCAGAGCTGTGAATGAACCGATGAACAGAAAGTCTTTGAATCAGTTGTCTGGTAGTTACCCTGCACTAGGAAAGGAGGATGGAGTGGGTGAAGTTCCCCACTCAGGACATGTTGCATTCAGCAGCCCCATTGTGAGTAAAAACTGTTGGGTTTGATGCTAAATTTCTGAAGGAATATCTTATTTGATCAGAGTGCTGTCATTCAAGAAATCCTTTCTGTGTCCATCAAACCAGAGCCTCCTATGGTTGCTTGGCTGCATTCTGGTTGTAGCTGACATGGCAAATGTTCATTGAGTCACAAATGTGTATGCTTTGGTTCTTTTTGCTGTGAGTTCAGCACATAATGACCAGCTTCATGTTGATAAGAGTTTGGGGGGTTGTTTTAAGAGGCTCCTAGCATTTCCTTTTGGTTTTAATAGGAAATAGCTAGGTGACTGTTATTTATTGGTGTTTACAAGAGGTAAAACTCAGCTTCTGTGCCTGCAGGTGTCTGAAAAGCATTCATCATCCTTAATCTCTGTTGAAGAGTCTGTGGACTAAGAAGTGTCTGTGAATCAAGGCTCTACTGTTTACCTGTCTAGGCATGATGTTTACTGTTTTCAATAGGCTAGCACAAGGCAGTGAAGGCACTAGAGTGTTCCTCTGTTTTCTAGTGTAGCCAACTCAGCATCTGACAGGAGGGAATTCATATGAACATCTACATTTCATAAATCTGCAATTGATATAACTTCCAGAGACTTGAGATTAAACTTATATCCTAATGGATGGGTTTGTTCATTTCTTCAATAGGAAACAGATGTTGTACCAGACACGGAACTGCTGGAGAAGTTCAGTCAAATTTCTTCTCATTTCTATCAACAATCAGAAGAAGTTAGCAGCAAGTTAGCTTTGGAGACAATGTACATCACTGACTTCTTTCTTGCTCTGTCAGTCTGTAATACTGTTGTAGTTTCAGTCCCAAACCAGCCACATCAGAAGGTAAGAAGATCTTATTTTTTGTCTGTTTGGCCATATTCATAAATGAATGAGCTCTCTTTGGTTTGATTACAAAAGTAAAAAGCCAATTAACTGACACTTTTCTCCTTTGCTGATTTATCCAGTTATAAAGAAGGGGATTGCTGTAAACTCAGAGTGCAATGAGTTAATGTGTAATATAAAGCTGGTAAAATTTTTCCAATGACTTCAGTATTTTTGCTTCTGTGTACAGACTATTCATAGCTTTCATAAAACACATTTTTGAGATTAAATTGCATGCATGATTTTTCTAGATTCTTCTTACTTTTTTCCAGATATGTGCATAGGTTCCTTTTAAGAGTACTCTACTACTCAGGTTACCTTTATGAATAAGATAAGAGTAATCTGAGAAGACTCCTGCAATATTGGAACTGAGAATGCTCTTACCTGTTCCCAGTCTTTTCAAATAGAGTTTCAGTAAAAATATGGAAGACTGAGTTTCATATATGTATTAATCTGAAGGAGAAATGCTTTGCAGTTTGACATAAAGTGGTCTAATCTTAAATGTATACTGCATTTCCTAGATTGCACTCGTTTAATGCTCTGAAGTATGTTTAAATCTTCCTCAGACCACCTGAAGTTTTCAGAGCACGCAGTCTAACATTTTTCTAAAGATACTACTATCTTTTTCAAATATATATTTTTTTCATGGCTGGATTTTCATAACTCCATCTTTTACCCATTTTGACTGTGTTGCAGGGTAATTCCCAAGTTCAGATTTGATTTCCATTCCCCCATTCCCTGGTCATTTCCATTTGTTGACTTTCTTTTTTCAAAATAAGATTTATGAAATGTGCAGGACTAGATTTTGGTGTCCATCTAGGCAGTGACCCTACAGCCATGGCTAGAGACATTCCCAAAAGGTATCTTGTGGAGTATAAATAAGCCTGGTATTTCAGTGTACTTCCAGGGATTCCCAGCAAGCATAGTATGCAGCCTACAGGTCCATGTGTGGATGGGGCAGCTGTGTTCATGGTTACTAATCAGCCACTCCTTAAAGGTGGTATAAAAAAAATATACAGGCAGGATTCTCTTTTTTTGAGAATAATATTTCTGGATAACTTGCTAGCAGGAGGAGGAGAAAGTCTCCAGCTTACTAGTAGGTAGGTTGGGAGGGGCAAAGTGGCATGAGTTTTCTGAGTTCAGCGTTAGGGAATGGCATGGAAGTGCTCAAGGCAATGGAAAGTTTCAGTGTTGCCTTGTTCCTAGTCTCTGTTTCCAGGATGCTGAGTGGAGACACACTCCAACTCGCGTGCAGTTGCAGTAGAACTGAAGCCAGAGTCTGTCCTTACTTTCTGCTATTCAGTGACAAAGGAGAACTCATTCTCAACTCTTCACCAATAAAGAGAAATGAATGTCAGCCTTGCATGCCTTGTTCCTTGTGTATAAGTTAAGTGCGTAACTGTTCTGAGTAACAGTAAGCCAATTTATTTTGTAACATTGATGAGAAGAAATCTGTCTTTTGTTTTAAATTTGGACATTAAAAAAGTTTTGATAAGGTACTGTATTTTTAACAGTACTTTTAGCTAGGTATCACAGTATCATAAGGTTGGAAAGGACCTCCAAGATCATCGAGTCCAACCTATAACCCAACACTAACACCAACCCATCATCTAAACCATGGCACTCAGTGCCTCATCCAGTCTCCCCTTAAACACCTCCAGGGTCGGTGACTCCACCCCCTCCCTGGGCAGCCCATTCCAATGACCAATCACCCTTTCTGTGAAGAACTTTTTCCTCACATCAAGCCTAAACTTTCCCTGAGGAAGCTTGAGTCCATGCCCTCTAGTTCTGCCACTGGTCACCTGAGAGAAGAGACCAAGCCCTGCCCGACTACAACCTCCTTTTAGGGAGTTGTAGAGAGCAATGAGGTCTCCCCTGAGCCTCCTCTTCTCCAGACTAAACAGCCCCAACTCCCTCAGTCACTCCTCGTAGGGCTTGTGCTCCAGCCCCTTCACCATGAGGTACTGTGAGGGTCATGGAGTAGGATTATTCTTCACAAGTATTTGCTAATTCACAAGAATTAAGGTGTTTGGTTCCATTTGCCACAAACTTTTATAAGTTACAATATTGTTCTCTTTCATTACTGAAACAGTTCTAAAGAGAAGTGTTGCATGGAGTCATGAAGGAAACTTGGAATGCGTACGGTTTTCAGATCTGAAGTATTTTTACAATTCTTTCAGTTTGAATAATGAAGCTCTTACAAAAGCTGTTTAGTGTACTCACCTAGGTTATATGTTTAATTGAGCTGGCCATCAATACAAGCAATCAAACTCATTAAATTTAAAATAATGCATTCATTAGGAAATGTACATAGTTTGAAGCTGCCCTTCTTTAATGTAATAAAACATGAAGAATTTAACATATATGCTTGCTCTGACTGTTTTCTTCCAGATGAGACTCTCTTCGCTGGGTAGGATGCCTATTAAATCACTTGAAGAAATCAGGCAGATGTTCCAGAGGTTGTCAGTCCGGAGACTGAGTTCCACCCCACTTCCAAGTGTAAAAGATTCATTATCTGAAAGCCCCAATAGTTTTGTGAGCAAACTGTCTATTTTCAGAACAAAAGTGGCTTCACCTGATTTGGATGGAGCTGCTCAAAGGGCTGCTGAACCTCACAATACTGACAGCCCAGAAAATTCCCAAGTGCCTCAAGAACTAGATGTGGTGAATGTAGCTGCTGGCTGTCAACACAAGAGTGCTGCGTCATCTATTGAATTATCTCCCTTACCGAAACTATGTTATGAAGCTGAGAGTCCAGATGAAGCTGCCTTGGTTCATGCTGCTAAGGCTTATAAATGTATTTTACAGTCTAGAACTCCAGATCAAGTAACTGTGAACTTTGCAGGTCTGGGAGCTTTAACATTTCAGCTTTTGCATATCCTGCCTTTTGATTCAGTGCGGAAAAGAATGTCGGTGGTGGTTCGGCACCCACTCTCCAACAAAGTGGTGGTGTACACAAAAGGAGCAGACTCAGTCATAATGGATTTGTTGAGAACTGCATCTGAAGGTATCTTTAGAACTTCTGATTCTTTGCTCACCTTTGTCATTCTTTAGTGCAGTTGGACAGATGGTCTGATTGATGAGAAGAGACAAGTAATCAAGCAGAACTATTAATGGTGAATGGTTCCTTATTGGGAAACCAGAAAGGTAGTATTGCTTGTCAGCTAGATATAGCTGTGCTACATGCTGGTGTGAGTTGAGAGAAGCACCTGTTATTCAAAGGATGTCTAAGCAGGCCCTTTGGAGGCAGTAAGGTCATCTGCTTGAATAGTTGGCTATGCTACACAGTGAGCCATGTTCATTCGAATGAATACTTTCCAACCTTTACATATGTTAGTGGTTCTGAGCTGTTGGAGAGAGATATTGGTGGCAGAAGTCAACTGCCAGGACTGTTGGAGTTTTTCCCTCGACTACTGACTATTTCTGTGTTTCTAGATGTAATAGCATCTGTAAAGTTGTGTGGTGCCTCCTGCTGGGCCCTGTTGTTGAAGGATAAATATTTTTTGAATCTGCCACACGAGGGATGTACCAAGTTGTTTAAGGACTGATTTATTCATACACTCTAGCAATCAGTCATTGATTTTTAAGCAAAGGCAGCAAAGAGAAAGTATAGTCTGTATATGTTAGAAATAAATACCTAAATGTATTGAAGTTCAGAAGATGTTCCAAGGGTTGGGTTTTTTTAAATGGTTCAGAAAGTAATATAAAGGAATTATTTTTAAAGGCTTGATTTCTGGTTTGTATGTCTCATGGCTGACAAACATCTAAAGTCTAGACAAAAAGACTCTGTAGGCCATGGGGCAGAAACAGTACCTCCAAAATCTGTTGTCTTAATATAAGAGGACTAATTTCAAATCTGGAGGTGCCTCTCCCTGCTCCAAGTTCAAAGTGAACTTGGAACCTAACTTCTACATGTCTGAACTTAGGTGAATTGAATGCCTGTCTGAATTGTCTGCTCCTTAACAGTTATTTTAAAA
Source organism: Tapera naevia (assembly GCA_033556795.1). Lineage (NCBI taxonomy): Eukaryota > Metazoa > Chordata > Aves > Cuculiformes > Neomorphidae > Tapera > Tapera naevia. Next base: position 18,075,942 of record JAUMJJ010000172.1, on the reverse strand, counting down.
AAAGGATTTCTGTTTCTGCCCTTTTGGCTCCCTCCCAGCAGACCAATGACAGTGGATGTGTCTGTGGCCCAGTTAATTTTTGGAAAAAAAAGTTAGTGGCATCAAAAGATGTGTCAGTACCAGATGGGTTCCCCCTCACTGCTTGTACAGACTGGCATACTGCAAGCTCAGTATAGATGCAGCCATAGTGCATCGTGCAAATGCGTTCATAGTTAAAATAAAACCTGTTAACATTTTAGTATTTTTAAAAGGTGTTTAGATCTTCAGATTTTTATGCTAAATTTAACCTAAGAATGTGTATTTAATTTGCTTTTTTGTATGATAGTAGGTACTGATAATTCAGAAATGGAACAAATCAAGATTAAAGAGAGGACTCAGAAGCACTTGGATGAGTATGCCAGAAGAGGACTGCGCACTCTGTGTGTTGCTAAGAAGGTGTTCATTTTAATATATATTTTTAAGAATGTTTAAAGTCTGTGGCTGACCTAAGCAGGATCACCAGTGGAGCAGACATCACTGCTTCTACACAGATACTTCGAGGCCAAGTGCAGGGTCAGGGCTATCCATGGTTTCAGAACAGGCTACAGAAATGATTAGAGCACTGGAGCCCCTCTGCTGTGAGGACAGGTTGAGAGAGTTGGGGTTGTTCAGGCTGGAGAAAGCTCCAGGGAGACCTCAGAGCAGCCTTCCAGTACCTGAAGAGGCTACAAGAAAGCTGGGGAGGGACTTTTTACAAGGGCAAGGGGTGATTGGACAAGGGAGATGGCTTTAAATTGGAAGGGAAAGATTTAGATTGTCCATTAGGAAGAAATTCTTCACAATGAGAGTAGTGAGGCACTGGCACAGGTTGCCCAGGGAAGATGTGGATGCCCTCTCCCTGGAAGTGTTTTAGGCAGGTTGGATGCAGTCTTGAGCAATCTGGTGTAGTGGGAGGTGTCCCTGCCCATGACAGCAGGATGGAACTGGATTCTTTAAGATACCTTCCAACCCAAACCATTCCATGATTTTATTTATTCTTATTTTCTTTCGGGGGGATTTTAAGTTGACCCAGATCAATTCCTGAGTTCTGTTACATTGCCAAGAAGCTTAATAACCTAATTGTAAAACAAGGGTTGTCAAATAGCCTGATTTTTCTTCAAGAGTCCTGAGGTTTCCTTGTGTGAGGTTTAACGTGGTTGGAATTCCAGACACAGAAAAGAAATTAAGTCAGATCAATTTTATTGGGTTTCACAAACAGTTTTGCAAACTCTGCATGCAAAACTTAAATGATGTTTCAAGATTCCATTTTAAATTCAAAGTTGCTCAGAGGTAAAATTCCATAGGGATTGGAAGAGGCAAGAACCCTCTTTACAAAGCATTGTGTGAAGTGAAAGTACAGGTGGTGTAGCTGTAAGTCATCAAGCTGTACACAAGTGTGCAGTGATTCTGTGACTGTGACAATGCTGCAATTGAAGAGCAGCAGCGAGCTTGTTTTGGCCTGCCTCTCTCCATCTAAATGGAGATCTGTCAGGCAGCTCCAGGAACCTGCAGGGTGCTGGTTTGCAACCTGGCTTGTGAAGCCTGGGAAAGTAATCTAACACTGGGAACATCGTACTCAATCCATGGATGTGTTGTGGCACTCAAGTAATGCACTGCCAGGGGCTGTGCTTCTAAATTCAGTGTCTCAACAGCAGTAGGAACTTGAGGACACTTCTGAAGCAGCCATGAAAGCACAAAATATATACATGCCTTATGTTTTCTCTCCCTCTGTAGGTGATGAGTGATGCAGAATATGCAGAGTGGTTAAATAATCATTTTTTAGCAGAAACCAGTATTGACAATAGGGAGGAGCTGCTGCTTGAATCTGCCATCAGGCTTGAGAGTGAACTAACTTTGCTCGGTAGGTAGAAAATGCTGTAACTACTAGGAAATGGCTTATGATGTTCATAATTGAAATTTACCTGCAAAGGGCTGTGCTAACCTCAATTTGTGTAATGTGCAGCTTTCTGCAGACTTAGAATTTATTGTCACTCCTGAATTTCCATAAATCTTGCTGGTAAGTTTGTATTACTTGTAAAACACACTGAAGACAGCTGATGCTCTTCTGTTGTTTGTAAAAGGTAACGTTTTACTGGTTTATTTTTTCTAGTTGGATTTCTTTTTTATATTCACTACAATTTTTAACTGTTGTCATATAAGCACATGAAATGATAATAAATCAGAGACTTGCCTGGACAAACATTCATAGGGATCCCACTTCTGGCCAAGTTTTCCATCACTGCTGCATTTGTGGCACAGCAGATATGATTGTGCTGTGTCCTCCTGTAATGACATAGAGATAAGGAGTCAGGTATAATTCTGCAGGAACCGTTCCTCTGATGGCCACTGAGCTGTGTGGCAATCTAAAGGCCAAAAGATGATGAGAGGTGTTTGGTGTAGATGTGTAAAAGGCAAGCATTCTGAGACAGTAGCTCTTCTTGGACTGCCCAGCAAATAGCATTTGGAAAACAAAGTGCAAAGATCTGGCTGTGGTGGTAAAAGCAGCTCCTGCTAGAAGCTGAAGAGAGGCAGATCCTATTGAGTGGAAAGTGTTACTTCTACATTTTGTGCCAAATCTTCTCAGAGCAAATGCCATAAAACTTGGTACTGAAGAGAATTGTGGGGTTTGTGGCTTCAGTTTCTGGAGAGAAGCCAGAGTAGTGGTGCTAGCTGCTGAAGTTTCAAGGAATGATGTGCTCTACAGGTACCCTTTCGCACTAGAGTCAGCAGAGGGAAGTCTCTGGAGACCTGCTGTCCTCTAACCCAAGACATTTCTTTGTCTCGTGTTGCTGGTGGGACAGTTAGCAATATGGGTTGGCCCTAACATTAAGTAAGAGTGAGAAGAAAAGGGTAAATGGTTTCATAGTGCCATGGTGTTTGCTTTCAGTACCTCTGCTAGCTTAGTTACTCTTGCCTGGGACACATGTGCATTGTGATCTGCAAAGCAGAGCTATCTATGGCACTCTTCTACGTCTCTAAGCCTTCCTTTGCTTTCTTAATAAATGTTACCTGGTGTAGCTGCAGCTATAGCTCTGACTGTCCTCTTAGGGATGAGAAATGAAAAGCTTGTCCTCAAAGAACAACAAGCAAAAATTCAGATCATCTCAGTCCTGCCAGAACCCTGGAGGGCAGCAGTGGTTCGTAGTCCACTGCGTGGGCAAGCATGAAATCCATATGGCTGTATGTAATGCCTCAGGCCTTTATTTGAATCAAAATCTGTTTCGGTAAAGAATAGTCCTAATGTACAGTACTTCACTAAGCACAGATCTGGACCACAGCAGTATAAATATTGAGAGTGGCTTCTGTTGGATTACGAAGTGATTGAGTACCTCAGAGGGGGAGCGTTAAGCGTATAAGGTTGAAACATTTTCCTGTCTCCCCTCGATACCTGGCAGAGTCTCTCCAAGAAGATTGCATCAAATAGATCCCAGCATCTTTCTTCCTTCCCTTTTGTTGACTTGCATAAAAATGCAGGCAGAGCAAGGACATGGAGGTTTACATCTTCCTGGTGACCAGGGGCCCATCTCTGTGTCCTGTTGGCAGCTACTTACTGAAGAAATCACTGTATCATCAGAAATTTGCCAAACCTTTGGCCCATATCCATCCCCACATGACAGTCAGTGCTTTATGTACAAATTACTGGCTAGAGTCCCACACTAGAAACACACTAGGAGGGAAAACTTTGCCTTGAATTTCTTTATTGCTTGTCTTTCAGAGTGCACTTAGCTGCAAGTGACTGAAGTTTCTTTCTGAGAAACTCTCAGCCTGAGAATCCCACAAGCTAAACCATGCCCTTTGGTTATGATTTAGTACCATTTGTATTGTGAAAAAGCCACGAAAGTGTGCTGTACCATAGTAAATCACTGGCACTGCAGCTTTTCAGAGATGATTCTGCTTTATGCTGATGTTTTCTTAACTCGTTGTTACCAGAACAGAAGATTTTATAAGCTGGTGTTAAGGACACAGGTCTGCCAAAGAAAGAGGATCTATCAAAGTCTCTATAATTTTTTTGTTGAAATTCTTTGTGTAAGGAAAACACTATGGGGTGTGTATTAAAGCAGGTGTTTCTTCCCTGTTGGGGAATGTGTCAAGGTTGGCAGTGTGGGCAGGAGGAAGGGCAAAGCACAGACTTTGGTGCTATGAAATGAAAGGACTTATGACAGGAGGTGCTGCAGCGATGATTAGTTGAGAAACTTGAATGGCAGATCTTTGCAGCAATGTTCAAAACTATGACATAAGAAGAAGGGATTTTGATGAGGTAAATTTGAGGGCTTGGGACAAGATGTACAGAGAATTCAGTCTGGAGCAGAGTTCAGAATAAGGAAGAGAAGTGGGCCTTGAGACAGGATGATACACAAAAGAAGATTTGGGGTTAGTCTGAGGTAGGAGGGAGTGGAAATCATGGAGTGTATTTGCATGATAAGCCTGGGAGTCTGTGTCCCAAAACCACTATTGGGTGAAACCACTGTGAGAATGAGAAAAGTTGGCTTAAAATGGATCTGGTTGAAGGTCCCAGAGGCTGTAACAAGGGTGTGTGTCGACAATCTCACACGTGATGGGCTCTGGGACAGAAAGATGTGGAAGGGGGGAGGAATTCCCAGTCATGGTCATACAATGTCTATTTTGGGATCTGGATACACACAGAGGACCATCTTGTCCTGTCACTCGTGCAGCGTTTTGGTTTTGGAAATACAGCAGCAGTAATCCTTCTGCTTGTCTAAATTAAGGTGCCACTGGCATTGAAGATCGCCTGCAGGAAGGTGTTCCAGACACAATACAGGCTTTACGGAAAGCAGGAATAAAAATATGGATGCTGACAGGTGACAAGAGTGAGACAGCTGTCAACATTGCCTATGCTTGTAAACTGCTGGAACCAGATGACACCATCTTCACTCTCAAATCACAGAGTAAGGTGAGGGGAAAATTTCACTTTTCTTCATATTTTTTAATCTACTGAAAAATTCAGTCAGACTGTATCACAGGGCAACACAAAAATAAAGTGTTCTCTGCTTTCCCAACTGACCAAAGCATGGTTTCTTGGAAGATGAAAATACTGGAAAACTGCTGGTTTGCTTCCCTGCAGGTAAAATATTAATCCTTTCTATGTATGTAATATTTATTTATATACAGTCCCTAAAGGATAATTAAATATTTTAATTAACTAGACTAAATTTCTTTTTGTGGTAGGTTACAGTTGACATGCTTCACATGGTATTAGGGATTTCAAACAGCTGTGAGTTACAGCATGTTAGCAATGTAAGAATTATTGTCTTGCAAATTCTTTTATGTTTTGTGCTGCTTTGTGTAATATATTCCCTCAGCCCTGCTTGTCTTGCATAAATATACAAAGAATTGTCTTATTAGAGTATGGTGGACATTATTCAAGAAAACTAATCTGCCAACAATTTTATCAGTGGAAAAGCCACCTTCTCTCCAGGACCCAGTAACTGAGTCATGTAATGAAGAGTGGTTAAAAAAGGCTGCTGGTTTGGGTTGCAAGTTTAATCCTAGTTGATCATTGTGTCCTCTTGTGGATTCTTACAACCAACTGTTTTCAGATCTTGTTTTTTATCAATTTTGAATTTCTTGAGAGAAATTATTAATTGTAAAGCCATAGTATGAAATGTCTCTTCACAGAGCAGAGACATGAAATCTGAGACATCTCTGAAGGGCCTGAAGGTTTTTTTCTAAGACCTGTTATTTTTCTATTTTTCTTTGCTTATGTATTACTTTAGAAATTCAGTTTGCACCTACCATAAAAAATTGTATGGCAAGTGGTAAATGTGGGGAAAATAAAGTAAAAAGAGAAAGGATTTTTAGTCCGATTTGTTTGAGGAAAGCTTGGGGTTTGATTTTCGCTTACACTTTTTCTTCTTTTCCACTGGGCAACAAGTGTCTTACTCAACAGTGAGAACTGAGCTCCTTTTGCAGAAGTGCTCATCTTCCCTGTAATTGGGCTTTGAGATATAGAACAAACAGGATTTGGTACTGCTGCATTTCAAAGTAAAATAATGAGAAGATTTAAGAATATGTGTTCTCTTCTATAGAGCACTCACATTCCATATATTGATATCAGGAATTATTATATTGATTCTGACAAGGTGAAAAATTTCACAAGGCCAGTTCTTTAGTAGTTGATTGCAGCTCACCTATAATCTGATTTGAAATGCACTTTTGATTTTGCATGCCAGACAAAAGAAATGTAGAGAGCAAAATCTTGTATCTAAGCTGTATTTCTGTTACAGAATCCTTAATGGTTGTTTTTTTCTGCTACTCTGTGAACATTTTCTGATTTACTTCATCTTTTTCCCTTCTCCTAGTACAGCACCCAAGCCAATCTACTTAAGCAAAGTTAAATCACAGGACCTTTTATAAACAACAGACTGATCCTTTGTGTTTTTAAAGGGTTATTCTCCCTCATGTCTGAGCCTTTCTGGATTCAAATGAAATGCTAAATAAGGGCAGCGTTTGACCTTTTCTGCATATTAATTTTATAAATTGAAAAGGGAGCTAGAACACAAACACTATTTAATAAGTTGTGTTTCTCTTGTCTTTAATTAGGATGCCTGTGCCTTGGTGATGAGGAAGATTTTAGAAGGCATCCAGAAGAATACTTCTTTCAAAAAAAAATCCAGTCAGAAACTTGAGATTGCTTCTTCAGGTCCCTCCACCCCATCTCCAGGGCTCAGCGCAGGCCTGGTTATTGATGGAATGACTTTAGAGCATGTCCTTCATGACAGCCTGCAGAATACTTTCCTGGAACTCACAGGAAGGTGCCGGGCTGTGGTCTGCTGCCGAGCCACCCCCCTGCAGAAGAGCGTCCTCGTCCGACTGGTGCGCAACAAGCTGAAGGCCATGACTTTGGCTGTAGGTGAGTCCCATGGTTTCTTTTCTCTGAAAAGAAGTAGAAACTATTTTTTTCTCCCCTACATTTTTGGTAATGCTTGACTTTACAAGTTAAATTCCTTCAGTCGTCTCTGGAATAAGATGATGTTAATCTTCTGAACTAGCAGATTTAGTCCATAAACTTACTCATGGTAATGTGAAGCAACAAGAGCAGCAGCAGTCGTGCACAGTGTGATGTGACATGTCCAAAGGAGGAAGTAAGGGGTTTTTCCTTGTTGTTCTCCATCACAACTGCCCAAAATAGGGAGAGGGGAGGTGACTGGCTGTGATTTAAAACACCCATAGTTTCTGTTCCAGCATACCAACCACGTTCTGACAAAAGGAACAGCTAAAGTAGCTCATTTCTGTCAGGCCTTCTTACTAGTAATCCTGCTTTCTGCAGGGTTTTCCATAGGCGGCACTGTTGCCCATAAAAAGCTTTTTCTCTGACCTCTCTGGCGTTCTTGTACATTTGTCTTTTCCTGCCCTCTCCACAGCAAAGCGATAGCCAGCAAAGCTGCCTTCAGGTTGCATTCCAAATAAAGAGAGGCTAGTTTTGATTTTTCCTCTTTTCTTTTCTCTGTAGGTGATGGTGCCAATGATGTCAGTATGATCCAGGTGGCTGACATTGGTGTGGGAATATCAGGCCAAGAAGGCATGCAGGTAGTGTATGCAAAAACAGATGCAAATGACAGCAGATTCGATTTTAATTTGGTTCAGAATTTACCCTGGAGGTCCCTTACTGGTGGAGGGTAAGAGGTTGCAGCCTGAGCTCACATTCAGGCCTCAGTGATCTTCCAGGAGCACTCAGAAGCTGCAGGGGTTCAAACTCCAAACAGCAGAGCTTGCTGCCTGTCACCGAGTTCCCTATGACTTGTGTGCTGCCAGAAACTAGCAGCCTAAGCACTGGTGATCTCTATGAAGTTGTGTGGCAGTGATAAAGTCAGCAATGTTTCTGCCTGCGTTATCTTGAGCTGAGCTGTGTGTGTTGGTGTAAAATATTGTATGGCAAGTCTCAGATCTGAGTGAGAGGAAGACCACAGCACTATATATAAAAATAATGAAATGATAATTTCTAACAGCAGGTAAGTTGCTCACTTGGCAGTATCTGAAGTTTATCTTTACAGTTTGGATATAACATATCCTTTCTCCCATGTGTGTTGCAGGCTGTGATGGCAAGTGACTTTGCAATCTCTCAGTTTAGACACCTCAGGAAGCTGCTGCTTGTCCATGGTCACTGGTGTTATACCAGACTTACCAACATGGTGCTTTACTTCTTCTACAAAAATGTGGTATGTACCTATCCCTCCCAGGGAAATCACAGTTTGTGTATCTGAGAGCACCGAAGAATTTAATGGCATTTTATTTTAGTTTCTATTGAGTGGTGAATGGTTTCAAAAAGACACAAAAACCATGTCAGACAATTCATTTTCCCATTGATGTCTGCAGAGTGTACAGATTTATTCCTTTTGTTGGATTTCCCACTCTTAGTGATTGTCTGATTTGATAAACAGTGGATAACAGGCATTAGCAATGTGGTGGCAGCATGACTGATTAACAAGTCGTGTTCAGTTTTGAAATGTAAAGCTGTGTGCAAGTCAAATCTAATTTTGAAACGTGGGAATGGCATGAACTCCACAGCATTTATACTTGATTTTCCAAAGATTTCTGTAACCAAACCTAAGGTCTGCCTGTTTTCCTCTTGGCTTTTAACACACTTGTCTGTGGGTAACATTTTATTGTGTCATCTTTGACTTTTCAGGCCTATGTGAACCTCCTGTTTTGGTACCAGTTCTTTTGTGGGTTTTCTGGCACATCAATGACTGACCACTGGATCTTGATTCTTTTCAATCTCCTTTTTACATCGGTGCCACCCATCATTTATGGTGTTCTGGACAAAGATGTGTCTGCAGAGATACTCATGCAGCTCCCACAGCTGTACATGATCAGCGACAAATCTGTGGTAGGTTAAAGAATGCATGGCATGCAGCAAATTGAAATGGTCAGCATTTGAGCCATTTCTGTCTTACTTTCCTTCATGGTTTACAACAGGCAAACCACTCTCTCTATTAGAAAACCATCTAGGCCTGTGAACAAATTTATGTGCAAATATAAAAGCTGGTTTTTAGATTCAAAAGTTTTTTGTGTGCTTTTTCTGTGTCAGACGTTTGGATGATAAGAAAAATAAAGGACTTCAGGTGTAAACATCACTACCAGCATGTTCACTTCGTTCACTGCCTCAGCTGTCAGTGTGCTTCATCAAAACTGGTTTCTTTTGAGCATTTGGGCTGACTTTTAAAAATAAGGGCGTTAGATACTGTTTTTTCACTGTCAAGTAAGGGGCTCAACTGCTAAAGTAATGAGGAATGGGTAAGAACCAGAGCAAATTCCTTTGAAATAATCCTCAGTCCTCATTCAGGGTTCTTTTCCCCTCACAAGTATGTTCTGGAACTTGCTGGTGGCACTTCTGTCCCATCTGAAAACACAATACATCATATCTGCTTTAGAAATAAATCCTGTCCAAACATCCAGCAGAGAAAAACTCAGGGAGTTTGGGCTAGTTTCTAAATAAAAACTACATAAATCACTATCAACTTCCTGGATTCTGCTTTGCTTAGTATGAATTCTAGCATATTTTTAACTTTATTATTTGATTTTGATTTAAAAATTAATTAAAATAATATTTTTATTATAAAAGTTTAAGGCAATGACATACTGAGCCTGAGTCAAAATAGGTACCAGCAGCCCAAAGGGAGGAAACATTGAGCATATTCACCTAAAACTCACCATTTCCTTTGTGATCACAGCCTTTCAATAACAGACTTGATATTAGGAAGCATTTCTTCACAGAGAGGGTGGTGAAACATTGCAACAGGCATCCTGGAGAGGTCATCAATGCCCCAAGCCTGTCAGTGCTTGAGAGGCATTTGGATAATGCCTTTACTAACAGGCTTTAACTTTTGGTCAGCCCTGAAATGATCAGATGGTTGGATCAGATTTCCAACTAAAATGATTTATTTCAATGCCATTGTCTGTTTTTCTTACAGGCCTACTTGCCTTCAGCTTTCTGGATAACCTTGCTGGATGCTTTTTACCAAAGCCTCGTGTGCTTTTTTGTGCCTTACTTTGTAAGTCGTGGGTATGAAATACATTTTTACGTTTTGACATACCAAAAACCCAGGAAAATTAGAGAATAGAATGAAGTGCTTGATTTTACTTCCTCTCTATATAAAGGCATACTAAGAGGAACAACACTGGATCTGAGCTGAACTGTGTGCATGCAAATATGTGTGGTACTGAAACTATTTGGGCCACTTTGTTAGGATTCTATTTAGTTATATGTTATGCTGACTGCTGTGTTCCTTTACAGACTTACTGTGGCTCAGACATAGACATCCTTTCTTTTGGAAACCCTATAAACACAGCAGCACTCTTCATGATACTGTTTCACCTTCTCATTGAGTGCAAGTCTGTGGTGAGTACTTTGTTTCCAAAAGAGTATTTTCCTAACAGAGTAAAGTGCATCCAGCTTTCATTACAGTTAAAGAGAATAAAGAGCTTCATAGCAAAACAGAATAAGTATAAATGGTCCAAAACCTAAATGTTCTGTTTATGAGCTCTCCTAATGCACCTGTCACTGGAGCCACTGGAAATACTTGGATGACTAAAATCAACAATATTTGGCCTCAGAATTGTTTGCAAATAGCGAAAGAATCCTGCCTCGTTTGGGTCTGGTGGGTTTGGGGATGTCAGTTTAGTTTTGCAGATGGTAAAACCAACGAGTGATCTACTGAGCCTTCATTAGTTCCCAAAGCTTGCATCTCAAAGACAACAATGAGAACTGTTATCTTTGAAGGCTTGGAACCGTTGCTCTACTCTGCTGGCCAACATAAACTATTCAGAGGTACATTTTAGTGCCAGAATTAAAGAACTGGTATGCTACAGAGATGCTATTGCAGTTTTTAATGAAGTCTACACAAGCTAAAGCATCTGTATTAGGCTTGGATAAATTTACAGCCCTTGCGAGAGCAATACTTGGCTGTTTTGCATAATTTTAAAGAAAATACAATAGTATTTACAGCAGAAGGACACAGATTAATGTGTGTGGGGGTTCTCTGTGTTTTTTTGAAAAATACTTTTTAGGATTGTTTCATAATGCATGAAATTTCAAGTTGTGATTTAGTCTTTTCGTTGTTCTTGTGGGAGCTTGGCAGCAGTGATTAAATGTGTTGAGAATTTAGCGGTAACATGAGTGTGTCAGTACTCTGGCTAGAAAATGTTATTTAAATTGGGTTTATTTGGCATTTTTAAATGCCAGCAAGCTGTCAGATCAATGGCTGTGTCATTTCAATAGTAACCATTACAGCCATTTGGATATAAAATTACAGAAAACTCTAATGTAGAACAGTTAATTAATGCTGGAAGGGTGGCGTGATGTGAAAATCTCGCCTGCATTTACTTGAGAAGGCTTTCTCTGCTGCCAGTGCTTGAGGTGGTCATCTAAGGCAAATGGCACAGAACACATCTTTTACAAAGAAACCAAAAGCTATGCATTTAGTAAAATAAAACAAAAAATCAAATGGCTGGGTTGCCTGTGAACTATAGGAAGAAGGCTCTGTTCTTGCCAAAATGTTTTGTGTAAGATTAGGAATGTTATCTGAACAGTTCTGTTCTCTGTTACATTAAGCAGCTGTCCTTGGAGGAAGGGTGTGTGCATGTGTACACACACACAGGTGCCATGGATCTTTCATTTTACAGGTTAAATCTGATTTCTTTCCTTTTCTGAATTGCAGACTTGGATACATACAGTAGTTATAGTTGGCAGCATCCTCCTCTACTTTATCTTCGCTCTGGCTTTTGGGGCAACCTGGAAAACTCACAACCCACCATCAAATCCTTATTGGATCATGGAAAAGCATATGATGGACCCCATGTTTTATCTAGTTTGCCTCCTGACTACTTGTGTAGCTCTGCTACCCAGGTGTGTTTCTGATTTATAATTGCAGATTACTGCTGCTAACAGAATTAATTTTCTTTGAGTCAGTTATGCTATAAATCTCTCTGGCTAAAGCTCTTCTTCCTCCCCTCCACCCCTGACATCAAGAAAGTTTCATGACTACCAAACCAAGCCCTGCGAGGAGAACTCTTTAGTGACACGTTCTCAAAGTAAATGTCAGTAAGCAAAAAAATCTATTTTGTGATTTATATTGTATTAAATTATTTGTATTATATTCAGTATTGTCTTTGGAGGAGAAAAACAGAAATTTCTGTTACCAAAGAGTTTATAGTTTATATATGAATCAATTAAATCAGTGATCGAAGTTGGAAATGTACTGTACGTAGAAGCAATGTGCTTTGTGTTTATTTGAAAAACCATTTTCTGTTTGAAATCTTCATAATGAATATACATAAGAATATTTAGAACAAAGAGTTCTGAAGTATAGACTTCTTTATGGGATGGAAACATGCATTCTGTGCTGTGTCTCTCTCCATCTCACATAATTTCAGAAAGAGTGGGACTTGAAACTGAATTGCATGGACATACTGGAAGTAACTGCTGTTTCCTCCTCACCTGACATCATTTTATATTGTTGGGCACAGTTCGAGCACCCTTTCTGCATCAAGTGCTGCAGTATAGGCTGCATGAGTTTTAAAACATGTTCTGGTACATTTGCTTGGCTGATAGTTTTTATTCACACAACAGCAACTGCAAAAACTGTTTCAGAGACTGCTGCAGCCTCAGGGTTACTTGATTGGTATTTACATTCATCTAGTGTTGCTGGAAACATTTTTGAGTCTGTTTCCATACAGCTTATTTGAAACTACTTTGTTTTGTAGATATTTGCTGAGAGTTCTCCAGGGAACACTGTTTCCATCTCCAGTGTTGAGAGCCAAGCACCTCGACAGACTGACCCCTGAGGAGCAGAGGGAAGCGATTAAGAGGTGGAAAGATGACTGCATTGTCAACTCTAGAGTGGAGTTTAGCGCTACTTCTGGGTCTTCCAGCTCAGACCCAGGTGCTGTGTCAGAGGAAGAAAGCATTGCCAGGGTTTCACCAACAACCAAAACACCTTTTCAGGCCTGTTCAAGAGATGGGTTAGTAGAAGACACCTCCTTCCTACCAGACATTCAGGATAAGTCTGGGAATACAAATGACTTGAACTCTGGAAAAACGTATCTCTGAATTCATCAAAGGAAACTAATTCAGACACATTTGGCTGTAGTAACTCGTGTGCCAAACTCTGTGTGTGCTTCTGAAGGAGGCAGCAGTGCTGTTTCTCTAACACACAAAGAAAGTTTGAGTTCTGTTTTGTGTTGAAAAGATGCTTTATTGTATTTCACAAAATTGGAATGCCAACTGTTTAAAATCCAAGCGTTATAACTACTGCTTTATGCTACATTGTGGTTTGTTTTCTTCAAAGTAGAAGATGCACAGATTTTCTTTAAAACTTTTTTGTTTATAAAGCCTTTCAGTAATTTATTCATATGCTCAAGATCTAAATGGCTGGGTTGCTTTTTATATTTTTTCACACAGCAGACTTTACATCCTGCTCCTCTCTTTTGCGCAACTTAGCCCGATGCCTCGGGGTGTTATGGAGAGGACATTGCACGAATACAGGTTTGCAGGATCCAGTTCAGGTAAGCCAGCCTGCTCCTTTGCACTGCTGCCCTAAAATCCTGGCATTCCCTGGGATTCACCACTTGCTGAAGAGTGAAGTAAGCAGAAGGGCTGGGAGGTAGTGTTACCAGGTGACTTGTTTGAAAGACTCCCCCAGCAATTGTTTTAACCATCGTGGTCCAGTTTGTTTACTGGGCCGTTGCATGGGCCACCTCAGTGCTGGCCAAACACAAGTTTAACCACCTGAAGAGCAACCCAGAGGAGACTCGTGCCACATCTCCCTCACCTTTCTCTTCAGCAAGAAAAATAAATCCAGGCAGCTGTTTGTTCTCCCTGATAGTTCATCCTTCTGCTGCATCCCTTCTCTTTGTCTCCATGGTCCGTTTCATGTAATTCAACACTGACTGGACTTTTCCTGCTCACCCAACTTGGATTTTGGCTGCTTGACTTTTCTCTAAACTCTACCTCATGCCTGCACTGCAACCTTGTCTGCCAGCAGCAGTGAGTGGCTCCACTCAGGTCTTTTTATAAACAGATTCTAGCTGGTGACATTGCTCTTCTTCAGGTGTTTTTTTGTATTCCTTCAGAATTAGCTTGAGTCTTTATAAAGGCTGCTCAACAGAAGGTATAGCCTGTTGCATGTCCAAAATTTGAGCTGTGTCGCTCATCTGTCTTAGAGATGTCCTCACTCTGCCAGTTTCCCACTGCTTTGCACACTGTGCAAAAGCTGCCCAAGGTGCAAATCACTATTTCTGGAGTCCAGAGTGCCTAAAATATTGCCTCCTTTTTCACTTCCCTCCCTCAAAAGTCACATGGGCAATTTATGGAGGAACTTAGGAAATCGTTTGTATCCACTAGCACCTGTTGAAATAAAGAGTTTCCTCAAGCCGTAGCTTCAAATGAATTATTAGTATTGAACCCATTTTTTGGTTCTTTTTCTTTCTAAAACTTTCTGCTTTCAAATTGCCAAAACTTCTGTGTTTATTTTGAGGCACCGTGTTTGGGGCAAAGGCTCTGCTTTTTAATTGAACCATGAATTTTCCATGTCAGTGATCAACATTACATATTCCACACCTTTGAAGATGTCTGAAAGGATTTAAACAAACGCTGTGAGGTCTGAGACAGCTGCTATGCAGGGCAGATACTGAGGGTATTCAAAGTTCATTCAAACGCACGTCAACACGCGCTACCGAAAGTTTAAAATGGTTCTGTTTTCAAAAGGTAGAATGTAATTAGGGCTGACTCCATCTCTGGTGTTAGTGAGGAGGAAAATATTTTTGTTTAGCCTGTAAATGAAAAACAGTGGAAGGAGGCAGCAGTGACAGCCATTTCTGCAAATGCTTTTTTAAATTTGCTTCAACATATGACAATATTTTTGCTAAGTTCTAACATAAGGTGAGGGGGGACCTTTGAAGTGATGGCAGACATTCGAATTCCAAGAGATCTTGTCAAGCACATTGGTTTGCAGTTATGATTTTCAGGTGTTTGTCTGCAGCATCCTCCTTGCTGTGGGGGGCACCTTGCCAGGAGTGGACTCCTGAGCGAAACATCTGGAATTCTGTGAGTCTGTCACCTCAGCTTTCTCTGCAAGCCGTGTGAAGTGTGAGGTGTCCAAGGAGAAGATGAGAAACAGCCAGTAGGTTGTGCAGGGAGATCAGCTGATACAAGGGCAGGATTGTACAGGAATAGACTTGCTGAGGCTCAGTGAAGTCATCTGCTCTGCTCCACAGCCCCAAAGCAGGCTTGGCTCTACCTTTGCCATTCTCAGCAGATGTCCTCCTGTTGTAAAGGGCTCCAGAGAAGCAGGCCAGTGCTTTCCTGCCCTCAAAACCAAATACTGTTTTTCTTTGTATTGTCTCACCTGAATGTTTGTTCTGCACCTTAAATCTATGGCCTCTTTTCACTTGTGGCCCCGGAGAACTGATGATGCTGTTCTGTGGTTCTGCAGGTACGTGACTGTACGGCTGAGGCACATTCAGCTCTCCTGGAGGAGCTCTGGAACTTGCTGCAGTGACCTGAGCGAGTGCAGGGCTCGGTGCTCTCTCCTTTTTTGTCATTCTAAGGAGGAGTTTGGGGGACAGACCTGGCCTGTGACCTCTTGTTGCCTCTGGTGCAGGAGCAGAACCTACTGGTGTATTTGGAAAGGGGGTGATGGTTTAGGCTCTGGAGTTCACACGTGTGTCACACAAAAGCTGTAAAGCATTCAGAGTAAGACCTCCC
This sequence comes from Tapera naevia, assembly GCA_033556795.1. NCBI lineage: Eukaryota > Metazoa > Chordata > Aves > Cuculiformes > Neomorphidae > Tapera > Tapera naevia. Next base: position 18,060,200 of record JAUMJJ010000172.1, on the reverse strand, counting down.
ACAGCCCTCTGTGACTGTAAGCCGTGGTATCAAAAACCACCACACAAAGAAACGTAAGTGGCTGTCACCCTCTGAAACTGGGGGCAGCTGCACGGTGCCTCTGGGATGCTGGAATTGCTATTATGCTACACGTTTAGTCACTCCACTACTCACTGCTCAGTGCAGTGAGGCTTTCAGGATGGATTCTTAAACTGGTTGAAGGTTTATTTCATCTGGATCTCAAAAGTGGCAGGATCTCTGGGTTGCTTTGAAGCTTTATGTCCTTTAAAAAAGTTTCCTCTGTGCTGAAATTGTAGGAACTTTAGTACTGCTTGGAAGTGGTACAAAACAGCACGTGTGCACACACACTCCTGCCTTTTTTTTTCCCCTTGGTGTGTGGTTTCACTGATGTGTGTGTTGCTTAAAATGGTCCACTATAAGATGTGTTCTTTTAGAGGACTTTGCCAAGCAGTCTAAATGATAAAATTATCCATTGATAATTTTATTATCAATGACCTTTCCTTTCTTAGTTTTGGTTTTGTTTTGATTGTTTTGGTGGACAAACAGCAGAGATATCTAAGGACTGTCTGCTGTGCTCACTATTTTTTGCTGAAAGGGAGTTGAGCGTAGTGAATCTTTAATAAAAGCTTTAAAATGTTAATTGGCCATATTGGAAGTGGTGCCAAATGAAGGGTGTAAGCAAATCACTCCCCCTTTGTTTCTCAACAGTTGAATGTTGCCTTTGTGATGTATTTTTTTAGCAATGGAGACGTCAGGATCCCCTGTTTGCTTTTGCACTCCTGCACTTAGGCACAGCATGGCCTGGCTTTTCCATTTTGAAAACAAGATTTGTTTAAGATCATCTCCCAGGTGCCCTCCAGATGTCATGAAGGAAAGCTCAGCCTTTACACTTCTGATGGTCACTTCAAAACAATCCAAAACAACCACTTTGAATTCCTCCAGACTTTATAGCTACACCTAGAGCAGCTTTAACTCATTTTTTTGCTGTACTTTTTTATGTATAGAAAAAAATACCCTTTTAAAATTTATTTTTTCACAGCAGCCACACCTGTGTTAAACATTTGCAGGTGGCAGTCAGCCTCAGCCTTTAAGGAGTGTTTTCACAGCACTGTGAGCTTTGGTCTGTGCCTGGGGCACAGTCTGAGACTAATATTTAACCCAAGCTGTGGCTCTTTCCTCAGCCCTGGTGACTGCAGCACAAGGCTAAGGACCAGCTGACACAGAGCATCTGCTGCTCCCACCAACCCTGACTCTGCTGTGGGTCAGACCAGCCCTGGTTCTCTGAGGTGATTGCATTAAGAACATCCTCACAGCTGATTTTCAGTCTGGCTTTTTTGTATTATTTATTCCTTTTCATTCTGTTTATGGTACCCTTGCCCTCGTGGTCCTGCATACCTTACAGTCAATGGTTGTGAAAAGGCATATTTGAACTATTTTAAATTTCTGCATGCTTATTATTTTGATTTCAGCACGTGCACATGTTGCTGAAATGCTGAGTACCAGTTAAAAGGAGATAGTTATTTCAAACTAGTTGTATTCCTGAGAAAAGCCACAGAAGACAATGTGTTCAGAGAAATTTGATTGCAGGTTTGGTTTTTTCAGCTTTTTCAGTCCAGAGTAGTTGTTTGCAGTGGTATTCTTGGTAATACTGTGTCTTGGAAGCGGAAGAAACTAAAAGTTGTAGAGTAGTGGTAGTGCCAGAACCTCCACAGGTGTTGGAGTGCTAAACCAGAGCTGTTAGAGCTGCTTAAAACAATCAAATACATTTTAAGGCTATTTCTAGGCATTACTGCTAGTTATAACTTCACCCCTCCATATTGTCATTGAATCTGTGACTCTGGAAAGATTAAAGCATAATTTCAACACAGAAGTTACTTGGAAAATGATTGTAAATTTTTATTAATTCAGCTAGAAAGAAACATCTCCTTGTCTGTGCGACGTTGCTGCCTTTTGGAGCTACAGGTGTGCTAGAATTAAGATCAACAATTGTTACCTTACAGTGAGGCTACACTTGAAAGAGAAACTGCACAACTGTGATTATAGCCAGTCAGCACACAGAGAAACATGTGTTACAGTGGAAGGAGGGGTATGTTTGTCTATTTCATGTGCACACATAAAAAAAGCAGTATAAAAATACATTTATAAAATTACAAATTTCCTCTTTACATGGAATGTTGTGTCAGATACAGTTGTGGGGAGGGAAAAGACCCAACTGCTTCCTCCTAAAAGCCATCGAGGCTGGGGATCAGCCTGTGATTTCTTCAGACTGATCCCATTCAGGAGGGAGCTGGACCATATGTTTCAGCAGGACTGCCCCTTGTTTCTGCTTGGAAACTGGTGGCAGGCCAAACCCAGTTAATTAAAATGTATAATTACATATTACCATTTGGTAGTGCTAATATCTACATGAAATTATTATACGTACTCCAGTGCTTTACAAAATTCAAAGCTGCTCACCAACCACTGCATCTGGTGGAGAGATGTTCATTTCACAACAGTGCCTTGTTTATCCTTGTGGAAAACAGACCTCACTGAAACCTATCCATCACCAGACTCGAATGGATGGCAGGGCAGGCTGGCCCTGGGCCGCCTGTTCCAGTAACTCCCAGTAACTGGCTCTGCCCTGCAAGCTGCAGAAATCCTGGCCCTGGAGAAAGCTGAAGTAGGGGACTGAGCTCCAGCTTCCATATCCTTGAGGCAAGGGCACTGATAACCTGCTTCATCTGGAATCTACTTGCACTGGAAAAGCATGGTGAAGGCTGTTTTCTCTCATTTATAGCTGGGAGAAGAACAGCGTTTATATGTTATAGAAAAACAAAATCCTTAATATATATAAAATACAAACCCAAATGTAATGAAGCCTAGAGGGTTCTCTTTCTGAGCATGAAACAGTGATATAATAGTCGCTTAAATAGGGTTTCAGAATCCATAACATAAATATTGAATATTCATTAATAAGGCTGTCTAGAGCACTGCCTGGTATATCTACTGTTAGGCATGTTAAAGGAGATTATATGGAAGTCAAGAGATAAACCTTTACTGAAGCACTAGCAGGATCCATGTAGATGAGCTGTAACACGCTCAGCAACACCTGCAGTGTCCACCAGTGAGCTCTTTCAACGCACGGGATGTGCCAGAGGTAGCAGAGAGGGTAATCGATGCCTCAGGCTGGATTCACAGTGGGCCAGGCTGGGCACTGAGAACACCCGAGTTTTAACTGCATTGCTCCCTGGTGAAAGTCATCCTGTAATCCTCAGCTTCCTGACTCCTCCTACTCTGGCCTTCCACAAACTGCCAGGTGTGCAGGACCTCACCTGCAGCAGCTGATAACACATCCCCTCCAGCACCACAAAGAGGTGTCAAGCTCCATTACAATGTTTTTCAACCAGAGTGTCCTGGGGTCAAGGCTTAGCCTCTTACCTACTGCACAGAGCACTCTGCTATCTGGCTCCAAGCATGTGAGCACGGCTCTTGGAACCTTTCCTGATGAACTTCTTGTACTCAAGGTATTTCTAACATTCATTTGAAGAGAAGCTGGAATCCAAGTCTTCTATTGCTTACAATCTTTCAGCCTTTTTTCTTTCTCCCAGTTGTTCAATCTTGCTAAGCAAAATGAAACTTTCAATGCCAGATACTAGAAGAGACCTATCAAAAAGTACAGTCTGCCAGCGTTTGGGATACTGCTCACACTGCATCTTTTGCACTTTAAATCTGTATCTTCCATATCTCACCAGAAGTTCAAACCAGCTGTCTCGGGGTGGGAGGGGGAGGCAGGAACCATTGTAGTGGCATTGCCAACCCTGCCATGTTTTTATACAGCTGGAGATGTGCCATGCACATTTCATAGGCTGAACACACTACACAAAATGGGGAAAAAAAGCCTGTGAGGCGTAGCTTTGATGAATGTGCTGATCAGTGTGGGGCTGTCAAGACGTGGGTGTTTCCTGGACACACTGAGACACTGGAAGCTTCAGAAAGTTAAGTGGTAGAAACTGTCCAATGAGTCTGAACAACTAAGTTTTGGGCTTGGATGCCACAAGTGAATGTGTCATGTCAGTGCCATCTGAATGCAGCGATTTCATTCCTCATGACAAGAAGTAAGTGAAAATGCCTGTGCTACTAACTGAAAAGTATTAAAAATAGGTATTAAAAAAAGGTTTTTCTAGTCTGTGCTACTGCTTAGTTTGAATAGCTGAAAGGCAGAAGGTGGCTGATATACTTTTCTTTTAAGCCTGTTGCTGTGTTTGGAATAGCACCACAACACAGTTTTAAAAGAAAAGTCAAAAGGATTATTAATTCTACCCCAAAGTATATTCACCAGCAGAGGGTTTACCCTTCCCATACACTGCATATTCCATAGCTCCACAATAAGAATAGATAGAGCTTGAAACTCCTTTTCAGAGAGTGTCTGGACTGCAGATTCTTCAGTGTTGAAATGCTGATTCCTTTCAGCACAATTCTTACCATCTGGAGTTAGTTTAGCAGAAAGGTGTGGATGTATATTTGTCTTTCAATCCACTCAATAAAATGTGACACGTTACTGTAAACGCCAGGTCCCAAAACCTTGGAAAAGCAGACAGAGCCCCAAGATGTTAAACCAAACAAAGTCCAGCGCCCTGCAGGTTGCTCACACACAAGTGGCCCTCCACTGTCACCCTGCAATGTGAAAAAAAAAAAAAAACAGTCTGTAGGGGCTGCACATGGTCAGCAGTCACAAGGTTAAAGTTGTGTCTCAGTTCCTGCACCAGTTTGCCTTTAGTAAGTAACTCGGCTGTAAAAACTGGCTGCTCTGCTGAACTGTGTAGCAGCAAACAGCACTGCCAGTGTTTATTCCCTGGGATATTTGTAAAAAAAATACCTGCAAAAGACCTATACAAACTTTAAAAAAATTGGTCTTAATCATTAACTAATAGAGATAAACCTTAGAGTCTTCAAGCAGCATTTCAATATCACAACGTGAAGTTGATTACACCAATAATAAAACTTGAGTCAGAATATGAAAATAACGGTTGTCACTCCTGTAGTAGATGAGGTAAAGTACACCTAATGAACATCATCGTGCTGCGGTTTCTAAAATAGAGGCAAGCTGGGAATTTCTCCTCAGAGAGAGACCTACCATGCAGGAGTCCACAGTGCCAGACTCGTAGCCAGCACACAGCATCCTGCTCGTGATGGTTTTCATGTCAAAATACGACTGGCATTGTTCCAAGGAAATGATGCGAACCTCTCCTTCTTGAAGCTTGAAAGGCACTGAAAAACAGAATTAAGCATTAAACTATACACACACAAACACTTAGCTATGATGTCTCTTTGAGGTAGGATAAATACTTCCAGATTGTATCTACTGTTTATATTTAATACATATTTAACGTAAGGAGGGAAGAATCCCCTTTTCACACAAAGATAAGGTGAAAGCAGGTGGGTTTTCTTTTTTTTTAGCTCTGCTGCATTGCAGAACTCATGACTGTGGTGCTCCTGAGCCAGCAGTGCACGTGTTTGTACTGGACAAGGACCAGGCTGGAGAGCTGGGCTGATTCCAATGGGATGAAGTTTAACAAGTCCCAAGTGCCGGGTTCTACACTTCGGACACAACAACCCCATGCAGAACTATAGGCTGGGGACAGAGTGGCTGGAGAGTAGTCAAGTGGAAAGGGACCTGGGAGTGCTGGTGGACAGCAAACTCAACATGAGCCAGCAGTGTGCCCAGGTGGCCAAGAAGGCCAGTGGTGTCCTGGCCTGCATCAGGAATGGTGTGGTCAGCAGGACCAGAGAAGTTATCATCCCCTTACACTCAGCACTGGTCAGGCTGCACCTTGAGGACTGTGTCCAGTTCTGGGCCCCTCAGTTTAAGAGAGATCTTGAGATGCTGGAGAGTGTCCAGAGGAGAGCAACGAAGATGGTGAAGGGGCTGGAGCACAAGCCCTATCAAGAACGACTGAGGGAGCTGGGGCTGTTTGGCCTGGAGAAGAGGAGGCTCAGGGGAGACCTTCTTGCTCTCTATAACTACCTAAAAGGAGGTTGTAGGCAGGCAGGAGTTGGTCTCTTCTCTCAGGCAACCAGTGACAGAACAAGAGGACATGGTCTCAAGCTTCGTCAGGGGAGGTTTAGGCTTGATATTAGGAAAAAAATTTTCACTGAAAGGGTGATTGGCCACTGGAATGGGCTGCCCAGGGAGGTGCTTTTAAAACAGATTGGATGAGGTGCTTAGTGCCATGGTTTGATCGACAAGTAGGTGTTGGTGTTGGGTCATAGCTTGGACTGGATGATCTCAGAGGTCTTTTCCAAGTGTGTGATGCTGTGAAATGGGAGGGGTATGACACTTGCCATTTATTGTGTATCAGCACTGACAGACCCGGGAGGGAGAGCACCTCTGCACGAAACGCTGTGGGACTTTTATGGTGCAGGCAGCATTAGCTGGAAAAGAGTAATGTAAGGGAGATGGAGGAGAGGTTTGACTCATTGTTCCATGGCAAGAGCTCCCTGTTTCTCCTTGTCTCTCATGGTAAAGCTTGGTATAATCAAAGCTGCTCTGAGTTATGTTTGGATAAATTTGACTTAGGGAGTGTATCACAGAATCAGAATTCAAAGGTTACTGATGATATTTTAGTGTATTCAGGAGATAATAAAGGGCTTCTTCCCAGTCTAACCAGCTGACTGAACTCAAATCCTAAGGAAAATTGTTCAACCCAACTAAATGTTGTATAGCCATGATAGTTTTTAATGCTTCATAACATAAAATCTTTAAAACCAATGCAGAAACCACATTAGAGAACAAAGAACATTTTTCCTTTTGGTGCAAAAGCATTCTGTGTTTTTTTTCCTGCCATTACATAAAAGATAGTTTTAGATGGGTAGAGCTGTGACTAAACAGCCTATCCCTCAACTTAGTTTTTGCCACATGTCTGACCCAGTCACAAGAGGTGAGGTCCCACCTGAAGCAATACTGGAAGGAAAAATTTCCTTCTCCAGTGTACAGAATCTTCCCTAGTAATTGCTCTAATAGTGAAGGGACAAACACAGTGGTGAGAGCATTAATGGGGTTGGGGCCAGGAAAATTTGCACATGATGCATGCAGAATCATTTTGTCTAAACAAAGATGTACATGACTGTTTTTGTCATGGGATTGCAGCGGCTGCAGAACAAGAAAACACCCTAAGGTTCTGTTCAAAGACAGAAAAACAACACAATTATGCCTGGATGGAAAAAAATCACGTCACAAGTCCAAAGTGTGAGGGTTAGGGTTAAATTTAGGGTTAGGGACTCCCTGCAAAGAATTGGCCATGGAGAGCTGCTCTAGACCCCAGCCTGTACGCCTTCTGCTTTCACTGAACCAAGAACTGATCACCCACTGATGATCTGATGCCCTCTCAATACCGTTCTTAATACAACCTAACCCAGTAAAATTATAACCAATTCAGGTCACTCGCTTGGTAGGAGTTTCTAGATCCTCAACCTTTTTGAAAATCAAGCCACTTGTCTAAATAAGGATTAAGGAGCATAAATCCAGGCTGCTAATTTGGTTTTCCAAACACTTTGGTCACAGCTAGATCCCTTCATGAGTAGTTACAGGTCCCAAGTACCTACTAAGGTCCAGTAACAGTCAAAATCGATAACGCTTTGGAACGGGATCACTTCTTTGACTTAACTCAGTAGAAAGTTAACATGTTTTGCCAAGAGTCCCAGAAATAGCCATCTTACTTTTGTTGCCCATGTGTCCCCAGCCTGTGATGTAGCAGTAGGTGTCTGGCCGAACCAACTGGTCCTTGCTGGGCAGACAGACAGGCCTTACGTAGCTTGTCTCGTTGATATCTTCATCTAGTTCCACGATGCTGATATCATAGTCTACGACCGCTCTGTTGTAGCGTGGATGGAGGATAATGGTCTTTACAAGGCGAGTCTGCATAAAGCCTGAGGGGTGATCCAGATTGCTAATCCCAAACACTACTTTCCAAACTGCTGCATTTTCTCTCCTTCGTAGAAAAAAAAGAAAAAATATAGAAAATTTCAATCAATTTCTTTTAAGCTAAAATATCAAAGAATTTTTTCTCCAACTTTTTTTGCACATTGTGCTTTGCAAAGCATTGCACATACAAATGCTACAAGAAAAAAGAAATACTTAGGCATCATTACTTACAGTTAAGCTCTGAGCGACAAAGGACAATGCCTTCCATTTCCTTCCTGCCTGTTACCAAACAAATTAAAACTTTGTGCCTTCAGAAAATATGCAACCACCTATTACTTGCTGCATTAAATGCTGAAGGCTCTCAAACCCGTCCCTTGGATCCTGCCCAAGTCTTGTGTGCTCACTGCTGGGCATGTACAGATTTCTCTGGGGTGACACTATTGTTCGGTACTGTGCTGCTGACAGCACCAAGTCTAGCTGAAATCCCACAGGAGTCTCAAAGAAGCAATTCTATTATGAAAACTAAATCTTTTATGACAGCCATGGGAAAAATCCCTTGTTTATTGGGCATTCAGTCTGCGCCAAGTATACTCCCTGTTCCTAAGATCAAAGGTTACCTTGACTATTACAGTTGTTTAAGACTCTTTTGGTCCACATCCCAGATCATAAAAAAATTATGCATATGATACAAGTGGGAAGGCTGAATTAGTGTCTGTTGAGACAATGAGAAAAACAGACCTTATGAAAGGCTGCGAGGGTGTAATGTCTTGAGTGTAACTGGCCACAGGGTAAGTCATGTGTTCCTAATTAGTCTGTGATTCTAAAAACCCTCAAAAATGTCAGCATTTTTCACAACTGATGGAAGACAGTTCTGTGTAACTAAGCACTTTTGACAAGATCAGGGCTTAATCAAAGCACTGTATATCAAAGCATGCAGAATTTCAGCTTTTGCACAGTATTCAACAGGACTCCAAATCCTCTAATTTGTAAAGAGATTTTATTACTAAATAAAGGATATTTTTATCTTGAGTTGTATGAAAATTTGCATCTTTCAGACAATAATGTTCAGTTTGTGAATTTTTCCATAAAGTTACAAGATTAAGTGTCAAAAATATTCATATGTTATTGTGTTTATGAACATGGTTAAAAAACATTGCTCAGAGCAATGAGCAGTCACAGCCAGATGTATTGTGCTACAGTCAGGAAAAAAAACCTTTAATGTCTTGGATGCTTTGGTGTAAAGCATTTCAAAACAGTCTTGACAAAACTCAGGGGAATATATTAATAAAACTAGCAAATGGCACAATGCTTAATGTAGCTCTTTCCATTTATGTCCTCTGTTTTCATATGAATACTTTCTGCTGCATTATTCTTATATGGTCCTCATGTTTCATATCCCAAAATTCACATGAACTTCATAAAAATACTTCACTAAATGGAGCATTCTGCCTAAAGTGCCAGAGCATTTAAAAAAATCTGCTTTAATTGTTGGCTTATCTGATTGCTTTGGTAAATTTTTAAATACTACCTAGCCAGAAAGCCTCAAGGCAACCAACAAAAATCTTGCTGTTGCTGTACCAAGCTATACAGATGAAGAATTCAAGGATTTCAGGCTGCTAGAAACATACCCTCAAATCTATTCAGAGAGGCAGAAGAGAAAACAGCTCATATAACTCCTCAACTGAATTATTAAACCAGAATATCTTAGTACTTTAGGCATTTAGAATACAAATGTGACAGAGACCTTTCACAAGTCATACTCTGAGCTCCCATAGATATTGAATAGACCTAAATGAGGTGTAAATGAACAGCTCCAAAAGGTATCAGCAGTCTTTCTGCATTTGACAAAAATGGGAGAACTTTTACTATATAAATTTGACAGCTTCTTTGTTTGCCTTTCATTAACAAAGGGTGGGATTTAGAGGCAGATCCCTCGGTAATATTGGACTGCTACTGAATTTCACAGTAGAAATTTTATTTTAGATCACCAGAAAAAGTTCTTCCAAAGGCAAAGAAATATTCCGGATACTGCTTAGCTTTATTTAAAAATAGATGGGGAGAAAAGAGGAATTCCTTGTGCAGGACTCAAAATCTGATAAATACAATATTCTTGGGTTTATTATTTAGGTTTAGCACTCTCTTAGTTCAGAAAGAAGGTAGCTAGGGTGCTCTTTTAAGTTTCTGGTTATTGTTTTGCTTCTATCTGAATGGAATCCGTTCTTGAACATCCTTAGTGCTGGATATGATGTGATGTGACAGTCAGAACTGACATTTCTCCAATGTCATTTCCTCTAACGTTTCTATTAGTAGCCTCATACCTTGAGATACTCACACTACCACCTGCCTGACATCACCTAATGTGCACATAAAACCTACAAACTTTGTCCCTATGACAAGTTCCATCAAAATCCCAGGAAAAAAAAACAAAAACAAAAACCCCAACAAATACCAAATACCTCAGTATTTCAGAAATAAAAGGACAAAATCAAAATTATTACTAAAAAAGGGAATGATTAACGTTATAAAGAAATATCAGTCCAGAGACACTTGCTTGCCACAGTTTTTCTGCTGGCTTGAACAGAAAGAAAGGTGTTCAGTGTAGTCTAAAATAGTTTCCAATGAGCAAGTACCAGTTTAAAGTAGGATTAAGCACTGATGACAACCACACAGCAGCAAAGTACCTGCTAACTACAGCAGAAAAGGGACATTTCAATTATCTTTAGAAACACAATTAAACAACTTTGGTACATGACAAAAGAAACAGGTAATATACTTCCCTTCACTGAAAAGAAGTGTTGGTTAGCACCAAAAAGCTGACAAAGAACAAGACAATTCCTAAAACACATAAACTTCCTCTGCACCCACCACAGGCCCTGAGGCAATGAGGCAACCATAGTGGCTAATACTGACTTCTAATTATTGCAATCCTAATAAAGCAGTGGAGTGCTTATCATTAGAAAAGGCAGTGACCTCAATATGTCAGTTGTACTGTGACTAAATACTCAGGTTTTAATTTCATTAACGGCCACAGCATTTTTCCAGGGTCATTTCTACTCTAGAGCCCAAAATGATTGTTTTAATCTATGTTGTATGAGAGCTAAGATGTTGTTGCTCAACAATGTGACAGTTATGGGATTAGTGTTTTGGTGGTCTTTTTCCTATTTCCTGCTGAAAGTCAGGGCATCTTCATTTAGCTTTCATCAGTAGAGATGCCAGCAACGAATAATAAAGCTTGTGAAACTCTAAGCTGATGCTGGTTTGTACCATTTAATTTCTTTTTTTAATCTCTTAAATCCAGACCTCTGTGCTTTGCCATTCTGCCAAGGTCACCACCCAACCCCAGCATGTCTGGTAGAGGAGGATTTGGCAATGCACAAGGGCAAGTTTATACGAACAGTAAAACTGAGCCCTCTCACCCTTCAAAGCAGTGTGCCACTGTCAAGACCCATCTCTTTGCAATCAAAACACAGCCACAGATGTGTCCACTTGGCTCACTCTGCAGGGAGCACTGCCAGGGCCACCGGCCTGGGCGACTGGTCCTGCCACCGAGGATCCTCTTGTTCATGCGAGCAGCTGGGCGACGGCCGCAGTCTGGTGAGGAACAGAAGCAGAAGGGAGTTCAGCCTTACCACAAAGGCAGCACACACGACACCTTGGGCATAGAATGGTGTTAAGAGTCATGAAACTACACTGAACAATACAGCAAATTAAGCCATAGAATCATAGAATGATCTGGTTGGAAAAGACCTCTGAGATCAACCAGTCCAACTGTACCTGTCCCCTTACTAAACCATGTCCCTAAGAAACTCATCCACCTGTCTTTTAAACACCTCCAGGGATGGGGACTCAATCCCCTCCCTGGGCTGCCCTGCCAGGGCCTGAGAACCCTTTCAGTTAAGAAATCTGAACCTCCCCTGGTACAACTTGAGGCCATTTCCTCTCATCCTGTCACTGTCACTTGGGAGAAGAGACCACCACCCACCTCACCACAGCCTCCTTTCAGGCAGTTGTATACAGTGATGAGGTCAACAATCACACAACAATATCAAACACATCAAGCCATTTATATCCTTCCTTCATATCAAAGGAATTAGTCTCCTGATATTAATTTTGGCACTTCAGCCTGAAATATTAACTAAGCTACATTTGACTCCTGACTTCCTTTCTCTCAGGAGTTACCAGGCTGCCCTTGGAAAGGTTTCCTGGGTTTGTGTCCTTGTCTTTCTGCCAGCTAGCAACATGTTTTGGGCTAATTTGTACTAAACACAAGAACTGCTGCTGCAAAATCTGCTCAGCAATAATAAGGCTTTTCTTAAGCCAAGTGTGAGGTGAATGCCACACCTTTTACTCAGCAAGGCAGCACCAAGCTTGCTTTGCCTGTGGAAATTAATGAAGGAAAATATTCAAACTCCAGTACTCTGTCCATTCAGATTTATAAGCCATTTCCACTGGAAATTATAGCAGATTCCCATCTGCCAGTTACTTTTCTGAACTAGTTATCCCTTCAGATTTTTTTCATTTTATGTTCTGGGTTTCAGAGGAGGGCAACGAAGATGGTGAAGGGGCTGGAGCACAAGCCCTATGAGTAGCGACTGAGGGAGTTGGGGCTGTTTAGTCTGAAGAAGAGGAGGCTCAGGGGAGACCTCATTGCTCTCTACAACTCCCTAAAAGGAGGTTGTAGTCGGGCAGGGGTTGGTCTCTTCTCTCAGGTGACCAGGGACAGAACTAGAGGGCATGGACTCAAGCTTCATCAGGGAAGGTTTAGTCTTGATGTTAGGAAAAAGTTCTTCACTGATTGGCCATTGGAATGAGCACCCAAGGAGGGGGTGGAGTCACCGACCCTGGAGGTGTTTAAGGGGAGACTGGATGAGGCACTGAGTGCCATGGTTTAGATGATGGGTTGGTGTTAGTGTTGGGTTATAGGTTGGACTTGATGATCTCAGAGGTCCTTTCCAATCTTGTGATACTGTGATACTGTGATTTGTAAGTGGCAGATTTATTATTCCTGATTATGCTCAGCCTGATTTAGAGAGCAGAACACGACCAGTTTCTGCAATCAACCCCCCAGGGTAGGTTATGCTGCCATTGCATAGATCTGTGGGAATTTAGTGGTGAGGAATCAAACTGGAGCAATGGTTATTTGCAAATTATAATTCTTACTGTATTCACTTAACTTCAGAGGGCAAGGGGCTTCAACTGTAAGTAAAGCAACAATTGTCAGAAGCAAACACCTTTGGCAGACTCTTATGAGCTATTTGGGTTTTTTTCTGAGTAGTAAATGTTTTGATTAGTTTCCCAAATCTAGGACATGCTTTGTGACTCATTTTCCCTGTGTCAGCCTGTTTCATAATTCAAGTGTTCCTCAGCAAGGCTCTCCTTGTCTGTAGAACACGATTTCACTGAAGATAAAGAATTTCTGCATTTTCAAACCACTTAAACTTGCACAATCTGCTCTGCCTGTAGCCTTGGTCTGTAGTTATCACAGAATCATAGAATCATCTGGGTTGGAAGAGACCTCCAAGATCATCAAGTCCAACCCTTAATCCAACACTCTCATGATTACCAGATCATGGCACTAAGTGCCACATCCAGTCTTATTTTAAAACCCTCCAGGGATGGTGACTCCACCCCCTCTCTGGACAGGCCATTCCAATGCCTGATTACTCACTCTGTGAAGAACTTTTTTCTGATATCCAGCCTAAACCTTCCCTGGCACAGTCTAAGCTCGTGCCTCTTGTTCTGTTGCTGGCTGCCTGGGAGAAGAGTCCAACCCCCACCTGTCTACAACCTCCTTTCAGATAGTTGTAGAGAGGGATGAGGTCACCCCTGAGCCTCCTCTTCTCCAGGCTAAACAACCCCAGCTCCCTCAGCCTCTCTTCACAGGACTGGTGCTCAAGTCCCTTCACCAGTTTCGTTGCTCTTCTCTGGACCTGCTCCAGCACCTCAATATCTTTCTTGAATTGGGGGGCCCAGAGCTTTCTACTCTACCAGAGTTTTCTACTTCAGGTGTTTCTTGAGCTTCATAACTAAACAGATCTCAGCTTCAACTCCCAGGCAGACACCCAGCTAAACACTCTGGTGGTAAAAGGCATTTTCAAGCAGGAAATTTTATCAAATTAATTTTTGGAACCTGATTGCTGACAAAATACATTTTGTGGGAGCAGGACTGGGCTACTGCAATACACAGCCTCATAGTCAAAAAAATAGGAAAAGCAGATGAAACTGAACAGAGTAGAGGAAAAAAAACCCAATGCCAATCTCAACGTTGTGAGTCTAAAATTTCAGAATGAATCCACGCTAAACACTGGCATTTGTTAAAGTAATTTAACACATCTTGAGAAACATTTTTGTTTTACATGCACCCCTCTCTTACCTTCTTTAGTGCAAAGGAGTGCCACTTTGCTTCCGCTTCGACACATCTGTCTAAATATTGAAACAAGAACGAGGTGGAAATCTCGATTAATTGGTGTCATTTTTGGAAATTTGAAAATCAGCCTGGGTATTGTACTCATTGTTGTGAACCAGCTGTTAAAAATTCCCCCAAACTGTAAAAAGAAACACAAGGAGCTTCTTATGCCAGATCATCCACTGTCCCCAGCGTCTACCTGGAGATGATTCAAAATATTAGTTCAGCTTTACAATGCATTTTATGAGTGGGTGCTACATATTTTGCAGACTACCTTGCCCTCTGGGCACTGACCCAGCACTGAGGTCAGCTGGGATGTACACTCTGTTGAGTCTTGTTTTATGAATTAAGCACAGATTGTAATTCTCCTCTTCTTTACAGCTGAAGGATAGAATTTTCTCAGAAATACCTTTGATAACAGATGATCATTCACACCCTAAAAGTTTGGGTGTTTTAAAAAAAAATCCAGGAAGTTTTTAAAAGTAAGTACTAAAACAAGAAAAAAAAAATCATTTCTGTTGCAAATATTCATATGATAGAGGAAAGAAGTGATTCTTTGTCAAGGGAAAGAAGATCCTTGTTAAAGCAGTGAACATTGTTGCTCAACTAACCCACTGCCTTTTTTACTTCTGCCCCTTTTTCATTCCTACCATACATGTGCTTTTCTGAGATGCAAAGCAGGTAGTTCTTTGAAGGCTGTAATCTCAGCAGGCAGACTGAAATTTTTCCAATGTCTGGAATGAAAATTGTGTGCACAATTTTAAGGGGCATTTGTGCTCCATAAAAATATACAGAACATAACTGAGATCAGCCACGCTGGTGTTTCAGACTCCTTTCTTTATCAGATAGCAGCTCTAGAAGAGAGCCTTCACCTGTGCATAGCTGCCACTGTGCCACTCCCTCTTACCAGAACTTTATGAAACCAGTGGTGCATTTGTTAGTTCTTGTGCAAATTCCCAGTAATCCAGGAGCCTGACAGCTCCTTTAAACACAAAATATACTCCACAGCAAAGATGTTTTACATGCTGAAGTTGATCCAGCTGAATACACCTAGACTGCAGGGCTCAGGAGCACTTCCCAGCTCCTGGGTTTGTCTTGGCTTCATGCTGGAAAGAGACTAAAGGTGTATTCTGGAATTTGCTGTATGCTATCAAGCAAGCCAGGCACGTGAGAAAGGAGGCAAAGGAGGCAGGCCTGAATGGTGACTCTGAGATCAGCACGAGATGCACCAGATCCACAGCATGGGCACAGCCAGAGAGAGCCACCTAGGCAGGGTGCCTGGAGCAGCCAAAACCAAACCAGCCTGACTCTTCATGCAAGATCTTAGCTTCTCACTTCTTCTTCCTACCCGTTTTCTGGATTCCAGGAGACTGGAACATCTGCTTCTACATATTACTTTGATGTCTGCAACAGCTTTATCAATAAGTCTTTATTACTGATGTTTTCTCTCCTTTAACTTGTACTTTGGGCAAAACTAGATTTTTTGCTACTAGGTCTTATTACTCAGAGGCTCCAAGTCTGTCCCTTTACGCATATTTCCTAGCAGACCACTTTCAAACATGGCAAAGCACCTTGACATTTCTGCTTTGCACTTCAGTGACTGAACAGAATGTGAGTGGGGACCTGTCTTTGCATCTGGCCACAGCCTGAGGTGTTTATTCTTCTATCATTCTGAAGAAAAGCCTTTAGGTACCATTAGGCTAGTGGCAAGAGATGGTGAGAAAGAAAAGGAGAAGTGTTTAAAAGAAAATTTTCAAGAACTACACACTAAACTGTAATGGTCCTTCTAGACGAAGAAATAAAAATGAGCTGAAATGAATGGGGAAAATTCTAAAGTAATACAGAACTAATGCAAAGCTGAGATGTAGGAAAGCAAAAGTAGGCACTCGCAGACAATCCTTTCAGTCATTTTGCCATCACAGGAAAGTTTCACCACAGAAAATAATGGAGCCAAGCAAAAGAAAAATGTTTTCCTCAGATTTGTGTCTTCATACATGTTGTATCTCTGCATTTAGCCAAGACACTCTTTCCTTGTGAAACAGAAGGGTTTTCTGTGGAAGAAGGATGTTCTGAAATCTCCTAGGCTTTTGAAAGAGAACAAGGAAACAATGAATCTGCTTTTTAAAGAATTAAGTTGCAGAGAGGGATTAGGGGGCTCTCCCAGTTTTGTCCTGGATATTCAAGTTCATCGGATCTTCAGTCTAAAAGTCACACTCTGAATGTCCTAACCATGAAATCCTGGCTTCTCATAACCAACTACTTGTTTATTGGAGTTAATTAAAAAAAATCCAGAAGAGCTGCTAAGGAAACCAACTGCAAGCAGATACAGCTTCTGCTCAAGAAGCTACGGTTGCTGCAATTGTATGAATCCAATCTACAAGGGCTGCAGAAGGTTGTAAGATGTTGCTGCAGGCTTTGCTATATAGTACTTACTAGACTTTCTTGGTCAGCAGGGATTTAATGAAGCTGTCTGGTCCAGGTGCTTCAAGGGCATCACCTCTATGTCACTCAAATGCTGTTAGCCTAGTAGAATGGGCCCCTGAGGATTCACAAGGTGGACTCAAAAGAGACTGCAGCTGTTGTAGACACTAGAATTATTATAGACTGTATCTTAACAACTCACATGGGTATGTGCCAGAATTTATACACAGACATCCTGAGAAAAAAGAACTTATCAAAGGGAGTTTGTCACCCTCCAATAATAAGTGACTCCACAAAGCAGTGAAATAAACCTCATTTACCTGTTACTTACCCACTCACTAGAAGTGCGTGTACAGTGGACGCAGTTTTATTCTTCCAGTTTGAGTGCAGATTCAGCCAGTTTTGATGCTGCATTTCCTCATTCTGTACGACAATTTCTGTTTTGGATGGTCCTCTGAAACAAATGAAAGACATTCATAGACCTTCCAGTAGGTATCTATCTTACAATTATGAAGGTGAAGGAGCCCTAATGCCTCCTGTTTACACCAAAGATGCACAGCTGAATGTTATGTCAAAGCCACATGTGGCAGAATCACAGTTAAGGGAGTGAAATCACCCCAAGGAGCCAGTCCAGCTAACATACTCCTGTCACTTATGCTGTATTTTCTGACAAGAACCAGAATTGGAACTGGGAACAGCAGGAGCCTTCTGGTGGTACTTGTCACATAACCGTTTCTACAGTTTCTTTCCTCCAAAAATACAAAAAAATAGATCTTCATATGTAGAAGAGGTAAAAGAAAAATATTTGCTTACATTCCTACTTTTGGACATGCATTAAAATTTAACAGTGAAGAGTAATCTGTTTCTTGTTAATAAACCTTAACAGTATCTTTAAATCCAAGCTCTCTGCTTTGTCAAACAGAACAAATCATGGGTGACGATGTCAAACCTGTCCTCCTGCAGCAAACTAACAGGAATATGAAAGTAAATTAGATCAGTTCACATGGAGATGTTTTCACATATCCAGTTCCTCAGTTTAGTTATTGCCTGATAGACTCAAGCAACTGAAGAAATTGCTGGTGTAGTAAATTTTGATTGCTAAAAAAAGAATCTTCTTTTTTAAATGGCTTCACAAGTCATGCAGCTTTCGAGCACAGAACCATCCATGATTAGCCATCAATCCCAGCCAGTGGCAAAGACTTTCAACAGCTGCTTTCCTGAACACTGGTCAAAGGCCAAATTCAAATTGAAATTTCATGGAAAACAGAAAGAGAAAAGTTCAGAAAAAACCATTGTGCGTCCTAAAATTTGCCAGACAGGTTATTAGTCTTTAAATTCAATTTTAAGTATTAATTGTATTTCTTTTCGAATATTTACAAAACTGCAGTGTCCTTTACCCTCTTAATTGCATAAATTAACAAAGATCAAAGAATTCTGTTTTCTGGTAAAGCTGTCAGTACAACCATATGGAAACATTTCCCACAGGGCTGGCAGAATTAACTAGACTTTGAGGTTACGGCCCTGCATCCTGCTTTTGTGTGACTTACTTTTTAGAACCTTCTCAGGGCATTATATGCAAATATCATTCCATGATCTATTACCCGGAAGAGGCAGGCAGATAATAACAAGCATTTTAAAGACTGGGGTTTTTTTCCTTATTTATAGAAATCTGTTTGTTGCAAAAAGAGCTTTCTTTTTTCAGTGCTTGCAGATAGTAAACACATAAAACTCTATTCATTTCCATTATTTGCTCATTTCCCACTTTTCTTCCCACCAAACACACACAAACTTCTTTTCTTAAGATGACTTTCTGCCTTATGATCTTCTATGAACAATTCTATTCATCATTTCATAACTGCATACAGTGCCATTTTGTGTAGCATTAAAAAATGTCTGATGTATAAAACATGTAACTCAAAAATGCATTAAAAGGTTTGAATATCATGCCACCTGATGGATCCTATTCTATATTGCCCTAAATAACAGATCATCTAGCCAAAACTTGAAGTTCTGAATTACAGCTGCTGGTACTATAATCAACACTAAGCAGATTTATACTTCTAAACCAGGGCAACAACCTACAAGACACTTAAGCCTGTATGAAATGTGATAATTATTAATACAAAACATTATATTTAGTAAAAGTAAAATTGTGGCTATGCCTTATTTCCTCGGTGGTGACATAATACACTCAAAACCAGTATGCACTAATTTATGTGTTTAGAATGCCTTCTATAAACATTTATATAGCTATCTATATGGTGGACTCAAACCAGTTCCCCTTGATGGTGTTTATACAAGGTTTTCTTCACAGTATCACAGTATCACAAGGTTGGAAAGGACCTCTGAGATCATCAAGTCCAACCTATAACCCAACACTAACACCAACACCAACACCAACCATCATCTAAACCATGGCACTCAGTGCCTCATCCAGTCTCCCTTTAAACACCTCCAGGGTCGGTGACTCCACCCCCTCCCTGGGCAGCCCATTCCAATGGCCAATCACCCTTTCAGTGAAGAATTTTTTCCTCATATCAAGCCTAAACTTTCCCTGAGAAGCTTGAGTCCATGCCCTCTAGTTCTGCCACTGGTCACCTGAGAGAAGAGACCAACCCCTGCCCGACTACAACCTCCTTTTAGGGAGTTGTAGAGAGCAATGAGGTCTCCCCTGAGCCTCCTCTTCTCCAGACTAAACAGCCCCAGCTCCCTCAGTCGCTCCTCGTAGGGCTTGTGCTCCAGCCCCTTCACCATCTTCGTTGCCCTCCTCTGAACACATTCCAGTATCCTGACATCTTTCCCAAACTGGGGGGCCCAGAGCTGGACACAATATTCAAGGTGAGGCCTGACCAGTGCCGAGTACAGGGGGACAATAACTTCTCTGGTCCTGCTCACTACACTATTCCTGATGCAGGCCAGGATGCCATTGGCCTTCTTGGCCACCTGGGCACACTGCTGGCTCATGTTGAGCTTCCTGTCCACCAGCACTCCCAGGTCCTTTTCTTGCCTTCCAGATAGGCAAGGGTCACCACTTGTCTCCTTTCATCTATTTTAATTAGAAATAGCCAAAATAAAGGGGACCTGAGAGTCTAATTTCTAGCTGAAGAAAGCTGGAAACAATGGTTAGCATCTGTTTAGAGACCAGAGTATACTGGGAATTGCCACAGAATGAGAAGACATGTGCTAAAAGTGTTAGAGTAAGGTCTCAGGCTGGTCTGAGTGTCTGAGTCTGAGACTTTCAGCATCCCAGCATCCTGACTGCTATGCCAGGGTATACATCACACCAGGGACTGTAAAGCACTCGGAGAAAAAGAGGGAGGTAGAGCAATGGGGACTCATTTTAGCCAGATCCATCCCGTGCTCCAGAAACACAGCAGGCAGCAGGTTCTACTCAGCCCCTCATAGAGGTGTAGCACACAATTTCTTCTGTGGATACACTTTAAAGCAAAGGGAAGCAGAGTCTTTCAATGCATAAAGACACGTCAACTCATGGTATGTAATTTCATATTTTGCTTTACTGAGATTCTTGCAGATTCCAACAAGACCATAGCTGCTAATTACTTTGAGACATCAATATGTATCTTCAAGTTCATAATTAGCTCTCTTGCCAGTTTTCATTTAAGCAGCCTGCTGAAGTTGACCTACGTTAAGCGAAGCCGCACAAAAGTAATGCATGTGGCCATATGTAATATATTTCAAGATTTCAGGAAAGCCAAATAAAGAACCTTTTTTATGAAACACTTTCAGAATGCTCTTTTACTTCTTTGCAGTTTTCTTCTTTTCCCCTCCCCCCGGCTTTGGTTTGCATATAACTGATCTGCTTTCTTCAGAAACTCAGAGTTGATTTTAAACTAATGCTTTTAGTCATTAAATGTATTGCAACAAACAAAATTGAAACCATATTTGTTGACTAAAGCCATTTTTACGTGGATGTCCTGGTTTTGGCTGGGTTAGAGTTAATCTTCTTCCCACAGTGTTGTGTTTTGGATTTAGTATGAGAATAATGTTGATAACACACTGATGTTTTCAGTTGTTGCTAAGCATTGTTTATACCATCAAGGACTTCTCAGCTTCCCATACTCTGTCTGCGTGGAGGTGCACAAGAAGCTGGGAGGAAGCATAGTCAGGAGAGCAGATCCAAGGTGGCCAAAGGTATATTCCATACCACCTAACATCATGCTCAGTACATAACTGGGGAGTTGGCTGGAGCTGCTCAAGGATGGGCTCAGCATCAGCCACCAGGTAGTGAGCAATTGTATCGTGCATCACTTATCTTGTACTTTTCTATTAGTACTATTGTGGATGCTGTTCTTTTCCTTCACTGTCCTATTAAACTCTTTTTGTCTTGGCTCACAAGTTCTGGGGTTTTTTTCCTTGATTCTGTCCCCCATCCCACTGTTGTTCTAAACCAGATCTTGTAAATTTGAACTGTGTCTCCCCTCTGTCTAGAGTTCCACTTCCAATTTCAGGTCACTGTACAGCTTGTGCCCCAGCCAAATTAGCCTTGCTGCATCACAGAAAGATGTTTGCTAGACCTAATGAACATCAAAAGACATACACAATTCTAATATATCTCATTTCCTTAATCTAAGAAGTTTCCTTTAATCCAAAGCAATTTCAAAAAAGGTTATTCAATCATTCTACAAAACCAGTCACTCATAACACCAGAAAGGCAAGACATTTTAATTTGTAGTCACACTTACATCTACCTGAGTGGTAAAGTCTAACTTAGATTTTACTGATTTTTCAAATTTCAGTTAGAATAAAATATAATCCATAAACAGCATTCCTTCTCCTTTCAAAGTAACAATACCATTCCTCTCTTCAGTTCCTATAATTTCATTGTTTTAAGCCCCATGTGACATCAGGCTTGAAAAAGGAAGCCTTGTGTTATGCCAGAAGAAAATTAATAACATGTGAATTGTCACTAATATAATAAGGATTAGATCTATTTCAGAGCTGGAAGAGCATCTGTTTCCTGTCTGTACTTACTTACGGGTTAAGATGTTTCTTGATCTTGAGCAGAATTCTATAAATCCATGGCTGTGGCATAGAATATGGAGTAAGAGATGAAAACCTTGATTTTAACAGCATTGAAATCAGAGTAATCCACTATTTTTAATGTGAAAACAAATGAAGATATAGGAAATTCACAGCATTGACATATAACTAAAGATGTATGATTAAATCGTTTTAAAATTTCTTGGTGGAAAGTAGATAATCACTGTGATACTTCCAGGCTTCAAAATGCCTACAGTCTTATGTCCTAAATGATAGACTACTCAACCCTATTGTGCTGAAAAAAATTCATATGCTTGCTCTTCTCTGTCATTTGAATCTCTGTACATTACAGGATTCATAAAGTATAATTTTGTAGTTAAACTTTAAAAAGACCCATTTTGGACCATTTAAATTTAAAACTTCAAATAAAATACAGATTTTCCAAGCTGGAAGTATTAATTCAACTTCAAATTTAATGTAAGGTCAAGTCTTTCATTTAAGGTTAATTAGTTTTTAATAAAAAAAAAAATGCAGGGCACATTTCAGCAAAAAATAGTGTTTTGAAATAAAATCATAAGCATTTCATTTTAAAAATCCAAAATCAAATTACAACATTTCAACTTCCCCCTCCCCGCTGAAACCATTCACTGAAGTTGAAGAACATTTACTGTTATTTTTATTCAACATTGTCCTTTACAGGATTATTCTTTACTAAGAAATGTTCCCATAGTTCTACTGGTAACAACACATTAGCCAGAAAAAAAAAAAAAACACTTCAACTTGCAGATTCCAGAATGAATTCTCAGGATTGACAGTTTTAATATCTGTTTAGCACTAAACTGAGCAAATTTGGTTTGAAAGCCTCTAGGGAAAAAATGGGTTTTATAATGCCATTTGTACAAGTTGTGACATAAAATAGTTTGAAAGGGGAGTTGTGATCAATCATCAGAACAAGAACACTTCTTTTAGTTTCAGTACTTATGTAGCTTTCTATTTCTTGCAGTCAGTCATGGAATGGTTGAGATTGGTGGGGACCTCTAGAGCTTGTCTAGTCCAACCCCTCTTGGTCAAGCAAGGCCACCTACAACCAGTTGCCCCTGAGCAGATTCAAACAGCTCCAAGGTTGCAGGAGTTGTTAAATCACTTATAACAATTATCTTTTGACTTAAAGAAAGAAAACTATCCAACCATGGAGCTAAAAAGTGTTAGGAGAGTGACCATGTGCTTAAGTAATTGCCACAACTGGCAAGGAATTATTAAGCCAAAATTTCTTTGAAAAAAGCCATATCCAAATACTCATAATTTCAACTACATATGAAAGATGAGACATTATCAGTTTTAATCCAGTAGAACTCTAATACACAGATTAAAGTCTATGTATTTTAACATGGATTTATGGTTGCTCAAAATTACTAAAACAGTATTCCACATCTACCACAGCTTATAATGTTATTTTCAGTAAATTTTACCTGAGTATTTTTGCTGCCATTCTTAAAAAACTAAACGAAATCTGAAGAATTCACTATTTTGCTAAATCTTCTATAGATTTAATAGAATACACTGTGGCCATGGACAATGTGAATACATTCAAGGTAGGTCAAGCATATTTTACATTCTGTTGAGTGGATCTAGAAATCCAGACTGAATTAACAAGGTCAAATACTTCATCTTTGGCGTGGAATTTGATTTACTGAATGTCAGCATTATTCTTGGAGAAACAAAGTAGGTTAAATTCCAAAGTCCAAATTTCTAATGAGGGTAAGACAGAAGTATTCACTTTTTGTTTCTGTGATGGTTTTTAACCAAAAAAACCTAAACTTCCATTATTTCTGTTGCAGAAATAGTGAGAAAGTAATTAGAAAGCACAATAATTCATATGAGAACAAAACAGTATTGGTCAAGCAGCTTGACTGCTCAGTTGGCAAGTATTGTTAAAGAACTTTAAACCAAAGAGAGAGTGAGGAAGTATTAGGAAAGACAAAAGGCCTTTCCCTTCCACAAATACACACAGTAGATGCTGTGGCAGAGGAAAGAAGGAAAAGGAGGTGTCTGTTTCACCTGTGGTGCAGCCTTCAAGAAGGGGAGCAGAAGCAAGAGGAGGAGGTAGCAAAGCTTACTTTAGATTTTTATAACCAAGTAATTTGCTGAACAGCCCTGATTTTATGCTGATGCTGCTAGAGCAGAACAAGCAGATCAGCTACAATTCCCCTGTTTGCTGCTGGCTACAAGGTGCTGAAGTGATCACAAAATGATAGAATTCTCAGCTCTTGGAGAAGTAAGGAGGAGGGGGTCAGCAGAACTGCCACCACCTCCAGAAGACAGGCTGTGGACTGTTTAGAAGGCTGCTTGATAAAGTTCCTTAGGAGGCAGTTCCAAAGGGCAAGGGAGCACAAGAAGACTGGACACTGATCGAGAAGGAAATCCTGGCAGTGCAAGAGCAGGCCATCCCCATGTGCTGAAAAATGAGCCAGTGGGGAAGGAATCCAGCTTGGCTGAGCAGAGAGCTTTGGGTGGGTCTCATAAAAAAAAAGTGTATGAGCCTTAGAAGAAGGGGCAGGGATCTTGGGAGGATTGCAAGGACAAAGGGAGATCATGCAGAGAGAAAATCAGAAGGGCTAAAGCCCAGCTACAACTTAAATTGCTCAATTCTGTGAAAGATAAGAAAAAATGTTTCTACAAATATGTTAACAACAAAAGGAGGGCCAAGGAGAATCTCTAGGAGAATCTACTGGATGCAGGGGGAACAACAGCAACAAAGGATCAGGATAAAGCTGAGGAACTTAATGCCTTCTTTGCCTCAGTCTTTAATAACAAACCCTATCACTGGCTACAGCTACCTGAAGGGAGGTGGGTGGTGTTCTCTTCTCCCAAGTAATATGTGATAGGACAAGAGGAAATGGTCTCAAATTGCATCAGGAAAATTAAACATCAGGAAAAATTTCTTCACTGAGTTATCAGGCACTGGCACAGCTGCCCAGGGGAGGGGGTTGAGCCTCCATCCCTGGAGGCATTTAACGGACAGGTAGATCAGGTGCTAAGGGATGTGGTTAAGTAGTGGACAGGTAGGGTTAGACTCAATGATCTCAAAGGTCTTTTCCAACCAAACAATTCTATGATTCTGTGAAATTCTTTATTCAATATCTTTAAATTTCCAAAGGAGCAAAATCAAGTATTTCCCATTGGCAATACCTGAAAAAAAGCACTCCTTAAACTACGTTTTTTAAAAAAGAAACATAAAAAGGATTTTTTTCATTATTATTTGAGCTTTATGCAATGTAGTCTAATTAACTGTCAATGGTGACTGAAAATAGCTTATTATAACAAATACAGCAATGTTATCAACTTCACATTCAGACTTTTTTGTTATTGTTAAGTCAAATAAATAACGTACGCAGGACATAATGCCCAACAGATGAATGTTACGGCTTTACAAACAGCTAAGAAAAAATCAAGCTTTAGGTGATTGACAAAATCAGGCATTAAGAAAGGAAACACAAACACTGCTTTAGTTTTCCGAAGTACTGCTAGAAGAAAATAAAAGTTATTTTTAGGGTCAGACTGAAGTTGTAGACTTCAGATTTGAACTGAAATTCCCCACTGCTCTTCACACAATCACCTGTCACTACAAAAAAAGAATTTTTAGAAAAAATGATTTGTTGAATATCCTCCCCTGTTAGAAGATGGATTTATGAGATTTAAGAGTTATTTGTGTCTCATACATTTCTTAAAAGTGACAGGATTGATAACATCTCTCAGTGAAGAAGCAGAATGTATAAGGTTCTACTCATGCTAATTTCAGCCTAGGCACACCTCTGAAACAAAGGAAAAAAATCAGAAGGTCTTGTGATAATTTAATACCTTTTTCATTTTCCTAGCAGCAAGCAACATAGGTTAAGCAAATTTTGTGTTAGGACTATGAAATGAAAATATTAAGAAAAACATTCTTAATGCTAAGACCATGAGTTTATTTTCAGACAACAAAGTAGCAGTAAAAGAAATATCTATTTTTGAAGGTATCAAAGGAATTTAAGCTTATTAGGATGTTATATAAACTTAAAGCATAATGTCAGTATTATTTAGATAAGCTAAACTAGGTAGAAGAGTAGAGAATTGTTGTGAGTCAGAAGGGCAGGCAGTCCATTCACTGCAAGTGGTCTTGGATTCAGGGCATCTGTCAGGAGTGCAAGTCTGTGTAACTTAGGGTTTTTAGCTTCTTATATATTTTGAGAAAGGCACAAAGAACAAGATTGCCCATGAATATATACAGTAGTAAAATTCAGGCAGAAAAGACATTATTTATCCCAGTTGAGGGAACAGACACTGACAAAAGATACCTTTCTATACCATCAGGCTTGTCTTTTCCTTGTAGAAGTCAGCTCTGGCTATCAAAGCAGATGAACTTGTTTTTTATCCAACACTTATTTGGCATCAACTGTTTTATAAAGCAGTTATATGTGTGTGCCATAAGAAAGATTCATAGGGACTATTATTTTTTTCTGAGTTCCACACAGCAAGCTCTATCTTTAACAATTCATTGTTCAGATATAGCCAAGCTGGATGTATCTGCTTGCCTAGATCACACTACTTATTGCAGAATAGAAATGAATGCAGAGAAATTCTCCTGTGTTTCCTAGAACAAGTCTGCTTTAATTCTTTAGGAAGACACGAAGTATCATATTGCAAAACAATTCTGAGCCTCAGCAAAAACTGCAAATTCAAATACTGAGGCTTGGCAACTCATCATTATCTTTTCAACACACTCTTTTAATAACAACCATGTACTGTTCATAAAGTGGTGAAAGTGCCTAGATTTTAGTAAGTTTTTGTTCCTGCCATAGTTCACAAAATTTCAATACCTCTTTTCTCTGTGAACCATTTCCATACTAAGTCTAATGTTGCAGTGTTGAATGATCATTTATATCTAACTCCAGCACTCCAATTGTTCTAAGAAATTCATCAGTGCTACAAACTACTGACCTTACCCTAAACCCATCTGATAGCAGGCCAGTTGGCTTAAATTTTCTTCCCACTCATCAGCACAAACATGGTTTTCAGCAGCTGACCTGTGAATGGTCAGGAGCATCAAGGAATTCATGTTCTTAGAAAGGGATACTGCAAAGAAAAAGAAGAGCAACTATTATTTCACTTATAAATGGCATACTGAAAATATACAACCATGTTCAAAAGAGTTTTCTGAGATGCTGGTAGTTTTTCTGACTTTCTATGCTCATTAGCTGTGTAATTTAAAACCAAGGCAGAACCTTGCTAACATTGAACAGCATGAGACATTAAACAACAACAGCATCTTGAGAATTAGAATAAACCAGAATACTCTTGACTCACCAGCACAGGTTCACATAAGTTTCTGATAACCTTAATCTGTTAAATGATTTCAGTCCAACTGAAATCACTGAAGGAATTTGTGGGATGAATGCTGCTTGACATGAGATACCATCATTTGACTCTGAGTAATATGCACTGTTCCTGTCACAATAACATATGAGTGTAATTAGAGAAAGAAAAAAATACCTAGTGTTGACCACTGCTTCTCTCTTAATCCACACATAAAACTGTGTGAACTCCTTTTACCATACACAAAAAGCTTCTCAAAATGGGTCAAAATGGAAATTTTCATCTCTCCCTTTCTAGAATCCTTTAAAAGATGTTGGATTGTGCGTATTTTTTCCCCAAATACATACTGGTTTTAGTTAAACTGTTCCTCTGACTTTTGCTTTGATAGTACCATTCTTAACATAGCCAGTCATGGGCATTTTTCCTTTATGCTGAAGGTGATTTTGACTCATTCCCTATGAGAAAGGTACATATTAATCCTAGACTGCTCCTTTTCAAATATGCATTTCTAGAAGCACTCTGTTGCATCCTTTATTAAAATGCTTTTGCTTATCAGTGTTCATACAATGTTAAATGTTTTGAAATTTTTATACAATATTTCAATATCAATCTAAAACATTTGCTTTTTTAAGTCACAGTGCACCTTTTTCTGTATTTAAAATTACAAAAAAAGCATTGCAAGACTTGGTAATACAAACCAGTCATATACATAAATTCATGTTAACTCAGTGAAATCTCAGAAGACACACTACCACTTTCTTCGGCTGCTTCTTCTACCAATAACTTGCTTCTTTTCAGCGCATTTTCTTTGAAATCCATCTTCATTTTTATTTAAAGAATAATATTTGGAGAGTTTCTACTTTAACAACACATAAAAACATGAGGCTTAATCTGAATATAGACAGCAACAGCAGGTTACATCATTTTGCAGGTCTTCAGCCAGTGCAAAGGGGACCTGTAGCACCATCTCAACAGCTCTGAACCTGCACCAATGGCATCAATGGGAATTTCACATTGATTTTCACAAGAACAGAATCAGGGCTTAGAAGTTTTGCCCAAATGAGTTCTACATTTTAATGCCTTCCTACTCTCTCTTCTATCCACAACACTACAGATTTTCACACCATCTACACATTGTAGAAGTTTCCTGCCACGTCATTTTTCTTTTATCTTTGCACTCTGACACTTCATACTGAGCCTTTTCTCTTCCCTTTTGCCCACTTTATGCTCTTCCATCCTCTCAACCCAACGTCCCTTTGGTAATAAAGGAAGCATCTCCTCACCACTGCAACTGTATTCTCAATCAAATTACCAGTGATTACTAACATCACCCCAGCACCACTTCCAGTCAGAGTGCACACTTACCACAGTCCCATTCATCTGAGCTGTCACTGCAGTCTGCTTGCCCATCACACCAGAGCTCACGTGGCACACATTCATGGTTGGCACATTCAAGTTCACTGTCTTCACAAAATGCTGCAAGGACAAGAATACAGAGTTCACTCTGAGAGAGAAACGATCAATGTGAAGTTCACACTGAGATTGAAAAAAATGAGAAGGAGAGTCAAGGTAGGCACAGATTAGATTTATAGAGCAAACAAGTGAGATGATGGATTTGCAACGCAATTCAGGATGATCACAGAGGCAGAAGGTGGTTGCTGCCACACAGTGGCAGAAGGCATTGCAACTCAAAGTGAAGGAAAGGTGTCTAGAAATGCAAGATCTGTGATTACTTATTATCATTTGTGTTCTTGTCCTATCAAACTTGCCTAAGCTACTCACGTTTTAAGTGAAAATACTGTGTTCCATGCTTTTTAAGAGACTGCTACAAATCTGTTTATTTCTTCATGTTAATAGAAAAAAATAATTTAATTTAATGCACATGTATTTCCTTTCATCCGCAGCAATTCTATATTCTCTTTTGGATCCTCCTTTGCTATTTGAAATTGTGGAATTAGTATTGTCTCCACTTTAGACATGGGGAACTGATGGACAGCTAGACATGCTCCAGTTCTCAGTCCAGTTGGCAGCATTAGACAGGGATTTCCTGAATCTCTGTCAAGCGCAGGAACCACAAGAACTTCCATTTCCAAATGATATTAAGCTTTCCTCCAACTATAACAAAACCCTTCCCAAAAGGCACGTGTGTAGCATCACAGCACTAAGACTCCTCCTCAGTAAGACACTTCTCTTCCATCCTCTACAAACCACTCCATGAGGGAATTTGGAGAGCTGGAGGAGAGTAGAGGGGGAGAGAATGCATGGAAGGAAGCTGTACTCCATCGTGCCTATGTCTGATGTTTCACAGCATCTCTACTGCTATATGAACCGAGCATTTATCTGCACCACTACTTCAAAAACTCTACAGCACAGTGAAAACCACCCAGACAGAGCAGAGAGTGCTGCCTACTCTGATATAAGTGATCTTTCTGACTGGAATAAAATGTGCAAAACTAGAAAGAGCTCTCTAACTCTGCCTTCCAGAGAGACTATATTTCAAAAGCTGGAAGCACTCCGATGGGAAAACTCTGCTGCCATTTTGGAATGCCAACACATTTTGGAAATCCCCAACACAAAAGCAGAGATGAAATATAGTGTGACAATTACAGACTAGATTAACCTAAGCCCTTGGAGAATCTTTTCTCTGCCATGATCTCAATGTGTGATCATGAGTAAATAATTTTAATACCATCTTTCTGTTTTTTAGATTACAGCACACAGACCATGCAGAAGTAAAATGGTATAATGTCCACAACGAAAAGCAAATTGAGAAACTAGATCTAGATATGTAGGCTGCCAAACATTCTAGCAAATGTATTTATAAATGTCACACAACACAAAATGTGCCTTCCATCCTGCCCCTACCAACAGAACTCCAGAGAAACTTTGTGTTAAAATTGTATGATGACATCCTGCAGTCCCAGCAAAAATGCTGAAACACTGGGTTTGCCCAGAGAACTAGAACTTCAGCTTTCAACCAAGTTTACCAGTCTCTCTTCTTTATGTGCAGGCTGTGTCGCTCAAAATGTCTTTTCAAGTTCGTTGTCTTAAGGAAATGCCCACACACGATGTTTTCTGAAAACAAGAGAATTCAGAGTACTGCTAATATATTTATGAAAGTGAAGCTAGCATCTTATGGCAGCAAAGCAGCTGCCATTCACAGATCTTCTATCTCTTCCCATGCCACTAGTCAGCTGTGTAATGGAAACAGAACACAAGGCAGCTCCTGCAAGAGACCAGGGGGCCTATTGCACACTATCAGTGCTTTGAGCCAGCGTAGACCGTGTGCATGGAGAATATGTCCATATCACCAGTATATCATACTAAATTATGTATCTCTGATACTTATCACAGTACAGATTATATAAGAAGCCTGTGGAGCCAAGGAGGAGACAGAGCCTAAGAAACGTCAAGCAGGAAAGAAAAATAAAGCAGGGACACACAAAATTTGCCGAAGAACAGGTCAGAAGGAAAATTAAGTGGAAATCAAGAAAAAAAAGCAGTGAGCAGCTACATCTATATAAAATGAAATTAAGAAATGTTGGGAAGAAGAGTCAACAAGCTACAAGGAATAAAGAAAAGAAGTACAAAGGCACAAGAAGGAGGAGGCAGAGAGGGGGAAAAAAAAAGGACCAGAATTATGAATGAGACAGCAAGGATCCAAGGATGTGAACAACAGAAGATAAGACGAGGAGATGAATGATGCTGTAGCAAAATTGAAAAGGTAACTGAGAGAATGACTAAGCCTTTCCGTCTGTAGAAAACCTTTTTGCTTTTATTTATTTTGCATCCCAAGATCCCAAAAATGTGATCAGCCCTTTGTGGGACTAAGAAACTGCACAAGCCCTTACAGCAGTTCTTTTCATCCATCATGTCAGGGCAGTCCGGAAAACCATCACAGATCATTGTGTGTTTGATGCACAGCTTCTTCAAAGGACACTCCCAAAGACCCCTTTCTCTACAACCTGGAGGCAGAGAAACAGTTTTGAAACATTTGCATGCAATAACAAATCAAACACTTTCTTTTCCCTTAATAATCCTGAAACACCCAAAACATTTTCACTTACAATATAAATTTTAAAAGGTGCCAGGAATAGCTAATAATGAAGAAACAGAAATATGATTGTCACAATGCATGCTTGATAAATAGGTATAAAATATGTAACACTTCATAATACTTCAGTGCATTTTAAATAATAATGTGAAACGGATTATTTATGGCAGTGCTGATACAGAACCTGGTGCAAATATCAATGAAAGGCAGAGAGACAGTGTCAATTATCGACCACAGTTTTTGTTTTCCCATAATCTGAGACCAATCTGGTTTAAAAACATAAGAAAGACCCAACTGCTTTATGGATCTTCATGAGGCTTCATTATTATTCAGGGAACACTCTGCATTATTGTCTCTTCAAAGTCCTGATACCCAGCCTCTCTCATTTCAAGAGAAATACTTCTAAAACTGTTAAAGTGCTTTGACAGGAGAATTCCTGTTAGCTACAGGAAATTACAAATGGCCCAAGATACACTTTAGAAACGTGTTTTCTCTCTTTTTTTATTTCACTATTTTTTTCCATCAACTAATACAACACTTCATTGTGGTACCAGTTTAACTACTTTGACATACTAATGTCCTGCACAGCTGACAGTCTGGTTTTATAGGAAGTCATAAAAGCAACCCGTTCTCCTGAATAAAACAGATGGTTTGATTGCCTTGTTTGGCCTGTTCTACAGGTTACAATACTACTTTTCATTTAATCCAGTCTCAAATTCAGGTGACAGCCCTCGTGTCCCCCCCAAGTTGAGCTATAAGCTCACAAACTGCACTTGAAGTAGCATCTCTGTTTGGACTTAGAACTACAGAAGCACATCAGCAGGAAGTTACTAAGCAGTTATGTTGTTTCTAAGAAGTGTTATTTCAGAAGTCAGTATTTTACAAAAGTGAATGAAGAGAGTCACTACTATCTCATGACTATTGGAAAAATCTACTCGTTTTAACTGTAACTGAATGTATGGAGTGCTTGATTTTGTTTAGATTGAAAAAAACATGTAAATAAATGTTACAGCACAGAGAAATAAATAGCCTTGACACTGTGAAAATAATTCCACATCATCAAAGAACTTTCTTGCATATCATAATTTTCCAGCTCTCCTTCTTGACAATATTTGTGCTAGCTATTAATGAAAAATTAATTGAAACCAAACAAAAACTTTACTCTAATAAAGAACAAAGAACTTGATGTGAAAATGACATAAAAAAGCTTAAAAAATGTACTTTCTGAATGTTGCAATTTTTAGCAGTGTTTACAATTAACAAAATGTTTGCTTTTCCCCTTCACCCCACATTATGTTACACTGCAAAGTGTTCCATCACTCTCCAAAATTTATCTTTGAGTACAACATGAACAAATACAGTTACCTAGGGAAAAAAATCACTAGTTAGTGAATTCAGTGTTGAAATATACTGTTTTGTTGGTAGAAGCCATCTACTATTCCATATATTTATATTTCTTCTCTAAATAGTTATATTACATACATTTTTAATTTAATGACAATGAAATGGAAGTGAAAATGGAGGCATGAAAACTCACCCATATCTACCATACTACCCCATCTCAAATCTTATTTCAGCAAGAGATAGGGATTCACATATCATCTTACCTTCATTCTTCTTCAAAACATGAAGTAAACTACCATTTATTATAGAATCACAGAATCATCTGCTTGGAAAAGACCTTTGAGATCATTGAGTCCAACCAAGCCTGTCCACTACTAAACCACATCCCTGAGAAACTCATCTACCCATCTTTTAAACACCTCCAGGGACATTTAAACAATCCCCTCCCTGGGAAGCTGTTCCAGTGCCTGACCATGCCTTCAGTGAAGAAATTTTTCCTCATGTCTAGTCTGAACTTTCCCTGGCACAACTTGAGGCCATTTCTTCTCATCCTATCACCTGTCACTTGGATAGAAGAGACCAACACCCACCTCACTACCTGTATAGTCCTTGTCCTTCTTGCAGTGAGGGGCCCAAAACTGAACACAGTACTCGAGGTGTGGCCTCACCAGTGCTGAGTATATTCACACATATATTCCCTATGATATTATTAAGCCATTAACATTGATGACCACCTCATTTTTCCCTCAAATAAAAGACTACAGTCAAAAGTCAGTTTACAGAAAATAGTGAAAGACTGAAAGACAATACTGGTTTTGAGTGTTACATCTTTAATTCCTTTAGCACTCTAGGACCCTATTCTGTTCTCTGCCAAAGGTATTATTCACCACTCACAGGATTTCACTGCAATTGCATGGGTGAAACTTTCTCTCACAAAGACCACGTGAAAGTATAAGAAAGATTACTATCAGGAGGAGACAGATGGTGCTGAATACAACTCTGCTCTGCATATGCAGAATATACCTTAGTCCGTTTGGACTCTTCTACCTTACATTTTTGGCCAGAGTACCTTGAGCATCCAAAAAGTGTAGCTAGGCTTTTCCAGTCTTTTCCTTTTTGCAGTGTGAGGTTGCTCCATGACTGTCATTTAAGGCACTTCAAATACAAGATTTTTAATATAAATGCTGACTGTTATCTAATAGTACAAAAAACAATTTCAAAGGATAGATCTAATAAACTGTGACCTAGCCATTTACATATGGAAAGTTTTGATTTTTGTCTTGCACCCCTGGAATATGAATTAGTCATACTCACTACTTCTGGAGCTCTACAAGGACTTTCTGTATTCCGATAACAGCATTACCTCTGGTCAATGTAATGCCACTCTTGACAGCAGCAATTTCCTAGCAGATAGAGTCTTCCATATTTAGAGAAACTGATAAGAATTCTGCTGATTGCAAGTGACATTCTGTCTAGACTGTAGGGACAGAGAGAGATCCACTCAAGAAATGAGTGTTATATATTAGAGCAAGATTTCACATATTAATATTTTGGAGAATAAAATTATCCTAAAAGACACGTAGTATTTACTGTTCTAAGGAGTTAAGAACAGGTGGCAACAAAGAATCAGTTGACAACCAAAGGTGGCAAGCAAAGAATCTCAGTTGGTAAGGGACAGTAAGTTCTGCAGCTGAGGGTGAGGCCAAGGCAGACCCCGAGAGGCAGCAGGGGCAGGCGATTCCCAAAACCCAGAAGCAGCAGCTCTCACCAGGGAGAAGCATTTCAGGGGAGACTTAAATGGCCCCTAGGGAGCACCAGCATACCCTCTGCTGGGGAAAAAATTGGCTGGATGGCCGGGCCCAAAGAGTGGTGGTAAATGGAGTTAAATCCAGTTGGAGGCCGGTCACAAGTGGTGTTCCCCAGGGTTCAGTGCTGGGTCCAGTCCTGTTCAATATCTTTATCGATGATTAGGACAAAGGGATCGAGTGCACCCTTAGCAACTTTGCAGATGACATTAAGCTGGGTGACAGTGTTGATCTGCTTGAGGGTAGGGAGGCTCTGTAGAGGGATCTGGACAGGGTGGATCCATGGGCTGAGACCATCGGGATGAGGTTCAACACGACCAAGGGCCGGGTCCTGCACTGGAGACACAACAACCCCAGCAGCGTTCCAGGCTGGGGAAGAGTGTCTGGAGAGCTGCCTGGAGGAGAAGGGCCTGGGGGTGTTGGTTGGCAGGGGCTGAACATGAGGCAGCAGTGGCCCAGGGGGCCAAGAGGGCCAATGGCATCCTGGGCTGTGTCAGACACAGCGTGGGCAGCAGGAGCAGGGCAGGGATTGTGCCCCTGCACTCAGCACTGGGGAGGCCACCCCTCGAGTGCTGGGGTCAGCTCTGGGCCCCTCATTCCAAGAAGGACATTGAGGGGCTGGAGCGCGTCCAGAGAAGGGAACGAGGCTGGGGAAGGGGCTGGAGAACAAGGCCTACGAGGAGAGGCTGAGGGACCTGGGGGGGTTTGGGCTGGAGAAGAGGAGGCTGAGGGGAGACCTCATCCCTGTCTGCAACTGCCTGAAAGGAGGCTGTGGGGAGGGGGGGCTGGTCTCTTCTCCCAGGTGACAGGATAAGAGGAAATGAACTCAAGTTGAGCCAGGGGAGGTTCAGATTAGACATGAGGAAAGAATTCTTCACCGAAAGGGTAGTCAGGCACTGGCACAGTTGCCCACGGAAATGGTCACCATCCTTGGAGGTGTTTAAAAGATGGGTAGATGAGGTGCTCAGGGATGTGGTTTAGTAGCGGACAGGTACGGTTGGACTCGATGATCTCAAAGGTCTTTTCCAACCAAACAATTCTATGATTCTATGAATATTTGGCAGGGAGGAAAATTGAGACAATTGATTCAAAGGTAAAGAGATTACAAACTCCGAAAGGGTTACTGTGATCATCAGCTCTGCCTTTCCTTTAGAATCCATAAAAAGAGAAGGACATAGTATTAAATCCTGTTTCAGTAAGCATATATTTTTTGTTTTCTTTTTAGATGGGGAGAGGAATGGGGCAAAAAGAGGAGAGATTATACAAGCAGGATTTTAAAACTCCCAGACACTGAGTATGCATCATGCCTGAGCAATAAATAACCCCTTGGTTATTTCTGTCATTAAAAAAACCTAGCTGCAGTCTTCAGGCACTGGATTTGGTTTATTTCTGTACAGCTGAGTAGAAAGTCTTTTATTGCCATAGTTTTGCTGCTTACATAAACTGCTTCCATCTTAATTGCTCTCTTTAATGACTCTCCTCTGCTGGAATTTTTTCCAACCCTTTATTCATATTCACAATTCTTCTCTAAATCCTTAGTGATTTATAACTATCCTCTTTGCCCCTAGGGATGCCAGGCCAGCATGTGGAACTCCACAGAGGCTACACCTCAGTCATATAAAGAAATAGTATTAACTCCCTTTTCCTTCTCAAAATTATCCTGCCAGTACATTCAATGATGAACAGTGACCAAGGGATTCAATGGTTATTCTCAAGCTCAATATATCTCCTGAAGGTATATATCAAGAGCATCTCCAGCATAAGCAAACTTGGAAATATACAGGAGAATAAACTTCATAATTACCATTTTTCCTTCCACTTATAGCTTGATGTTGACCAGTCTGAGAAAAACATGTAATTCTTGACCCTTGCCAAACAGAATGCACTTAAGCAACACAGATCTTTCGTATATACATCATAATGAGAATATTACCACGTATACGTTTAAAACTATATTTATGAATTTAAGGTTTAGATGGCCAGCAAGTCATTTTTTACCTCAGTAGAGCCTCCAGCAATATCAAAAGAATTAACTCAGTAGCATTTTTTATCTTGATTACTAAAGGAATACTCAAGCATCCTGGTATACTGTTAGCAGAATCTGAATGATCAAGTATCATGAACTGTGTTGACATTAATCAAGAAGGATGCTTGCTAAAGTATTTTTACTGCCACTAGTCCTAAAAAAACCCACTTTCAAACATATTTTTCTTACAGAAAAGGGAGTTTATCCTCTGTCATGCTATGGTTCAAATAACTGAAGAAAAAACAGTACTAATTTTCTAATGCTTCAACTACTCTCCATTTAGAAGATCCAACTGATCAAATTTATTTACCACAGCTGTCCTCATCACTGTCATCATCACAGTCAGCTTGACCATCACATCGTCTGGATGCCAGGACACACCTCCCAGAACGGCACTTGAAGTGACTGGGAGAGCATTCTGTCAATGACAAGGAACAGGGAGAAACAAAGACTTAATCATCTCTAGCAAGATTTATCATCACATGAGCACTCATGTATTTATCACTGTGACTGTTTCAGAAGGGTAAATGACAGGAATCTACTGAACTAGAACTATGTAGCAGTCAAGACTCTTAACAATCGCACTGTGAATGGGACGGAGCAATATTTTCCAGAGCACTCCCTCATGTTACCTTCTGCCAAATTTTAAAGCTTTGCCAAATAACTGACATACAATGTTTAGATTGTATGCATGGATTTTCTAGCTATTTTTCTTACTGTTGCTGTTTTGTGTGAAGCCAAAATACATCATCTGATGTGTTGAAATGAGTATGAGAGATCCCCAGCATATATATATGCAATTGTGTGGCTATTTGAATTAATAAAACCACCAGGTATCTAATACCACGCAGCTCCATGGGTAAGTTTCAGATTTCAATAAACAGTTGTACCAAAAATATCACCAATGAACTGGGGAGACTTGGAAAATAACATTCTAATCATAAAAGGTATGTGAATGATACTGCCAACATTGAAGAATAACTCATTATGAAAAGAACTTAAGTTTTCAATGCCCACTGTCCTGGCCAGCCATATTCTTGGATTCAGCACTGACTGGAAGAGAAGTTCAGCAATTCAGCACATTGTAATATCTCCATTAATTATAGCTTAAGTTGGACAATCACCTATATTTCGCAATCATAAACATTTTAAATGCTCTCAGAAGCTTAATTTATTCTGCAGGGGATTTTTCCTGGAATATTTATATAAGATTTTAAACTTCCCAAAGAAAACTTTCTAACCAGCATTGGTGCTCAGTAGAAAACTGGCATTGAATCAACATAAAATTCTCGCAGTATGCGAACTCAAACCAATACTGATAAAACCTCTTAGTTACACTCTTTCTAAAAAAATACCAAAACTCATCCTTTATCATTGATTTTCCAGGAATACCTATTTCAGTACTAAGATGATCAATAGGCAGTGAATCAGCTTACTAGGCAGAGTCCATCAAATTAAAATAAGAATTTAATTATAATTTTTATAAGTAAACAGGATTTATTTCCACAAGTGGAACACATTAGTCCTGTATGCAGTAGTATATTTAAACTATAACCATTTTTATGTCACATTTCAAAGCCAAATGATCTAGTAAGACAGAGAGGGAGGTTAAGACATTTGATATCTGAGAAAATTAAATCACATTATTTTTCTTCAACTCATCTTGATGCAAAATCTTATTTTCCCTTTCCTACACACTTCTGTGCAATAGTGGTAATTCTTTTTCATCAGCCAAATGCTGTAAAGGAAAATTACCTCCCTGTCTCTCAGAGTCTCATAACAGAGGATTTCATTAATATAGTATTACAACTCTTTATAAAATCCTCACAGTGGGTATAAGTCCATGTGGATTTTGCTTGAAAAATAGTACTAATTGTTATTTCATACTATGCTATAATATGAAAACTAATTGGATTTTCATTATTCCTATAGTCACAGCAATATATCTTCACTAAAAGAACTACAGACTAACTAGCCTTTGCCCACTGATTTTCCTGAGCAAGATCAAGACTGTGGTAAGATCATCATCACCATACAGGTGAGTAGAAGAGTGAGAACCGAACAAGAACAGCCCATACCAAGCACTGTAGCACACACCATCTCACTACTTTCCCAGCTACTTTACTGGCATTTTGGCAAGAAAAAGAAAAAGCACGTCAGAATCCCCATCGATCTGACATCTGATGACCAGAAGGAAAAGCTGCACAGCTTCTCTCTTCATGCATACAAAGAATCTAGAATCTAGAAGCACTTCAGACAATTTCATTCTTCTGTTCCATGTTGACACCTGCAATGATCAGTCTTATGGTTGAACTCAAAAACTGAAATTTGTCGGTTGCTACTGAAGCTTTCTGCACTAAATTTTTGAAGTTTTGGCACAACTCTCTACAAAACTTTCCCCAAATAAAACCCAAAAGCAAACAATAGCTGGCAAAGGCATTAACATTACAAAATTTTTCTCAGAGCAATCATGGTGATCAGCTTTTTTGAGATTGCCAAGAGTCTTCCTCGTGGTTCGAAAAGCATTATTATATCATTTAACTAGGTTAAAAAGTGAAGTATAAAAACAAGCAATCGGTAGCTGTGGTGTCAGCCATAACTCTCAAACACTGAATTTCACAGACTGATTCTTCCTTTGGGTATAATTCTTATGGTAACTTATTCTTATCTGAATACTATAAGTATTCACATTCCCTGAAACTCACTTTGCAATCATTTCCACAGTTTAAATATTATAATTTAAAGAAAAGGTATGGGGGAAAAAAATCAGTGACTTTGGGAACCGAATTAAGTCTTTAATTTCTTGTTATATGTATTTAAAGGAGTTACCTTCTACATCTTCATCTGGTGTTAGACAAGTTTGGTTGTCTGAATTCTCATCTGGAAACTGAGTGCAGTCAGTGTCTTCTGGCCACTGCAGACCTACAATCCCAAGCACAGACTCACAGCGTTCCTTAGACTGTACACATAATGTCCTGAGGAGACAAAGTGGAATTGCACAAAGTAACTGAGTGAAATGTCTTAGAAATTTCTAGTCCTTTCAATTGCCTCTTTTTTTTTGGGGGGGAATATTAACTACTCAGTATGGGATTAGGAACCTCAACAACCTTTTCATCTCTTCCTCTAAAGAGAATCACGCATCATGCTTAACAGATATTTGTCCAAGTTGTTCTTTAAAACTCTTTAGTTAGCAAGACTTCATATACTTCCTCGTCACTCATTCTCATGCAGGTATCTATCATTTGCCTTAGAACTGACCTATAGCTCTCCTGATGTAATCAAAATCTACTGATTCCTGGTTTAACCTCAGTGAACAAGGTGCAAAATTTATTTATTTTCTCACAGAAGCCCCCTTTTACCTATTCGAAGGTAATGCCTTTGGATGCCAAAGTCTTCTGGGGTTTCCAGATTTCCAGACTCAGCAGCTCAGTTCATTGCATCTTTCAGACCATATTTTCTGAACCTATAATCATTTGGACTTTCTCTTAACATTTTAAAGAAAATTCTCCTTTGTTCTTATAGGTTGAAAAATATTCAAAATATTCACTCGTTTCTATTTTTTTCAGTTTCCTTCATGTCACTTTTAACTTGGCTTTTATTTAATATGATATTTCATTTTCAGATATTTCTTCTAGGAACAGAGACTCTTTTTGTGGAAGGCACTTTATTCCACACTTTTTCCTTTGCCCTTTTCACCAATGGACCATTTTTTTCCTGTAATAAGCTTCAAGAAATACAGTGACCAAACCCAAGCAAACAGATCCTTTTAGGATCAATTATTTTACGCTCTTTTGAGAAAGTAATGCATCATTAACCTGCTCAAATTTCTTTTTTTGGGGGTGGGGGGTTGCATGAAGAAGAGTCAATGTTTTCTACACCAAATGATTCACCATTGACGTGAGGAGGTGGAAGGAATGGATGAATGGACTGACAAGGTAGCCATGCTACAGTTAGAGACTCTTTCCTTTTAGCTCCTCCTCAATATCAAAAAGGTGGACTCACCACTTTATAACCTCAGCTTTCTGAATGTCAGAATTTGTGTTTACCAGCAACAAAACCCCAAAACCAACAATGATAACACAACAAATACATTTTAAAAATTTGATTTTGTTAGCTGAGATATCTGTCCTGTGTTCTCCGCACACTCAAATCTCTGGCCAAAGCTGACCCTTTCCAAAAGCCACTGCAATCCATTTAGTTGTCAGTCTGTGCTGAAAGAGTTAAAATGTAGATGCCCTTCAAAGAAGTGCCCATCACAGTGCATACAGAAGCTTATTGTAATATTGCTAGGAAAACTGGTAGAGTAATTGGTACTTGTTTTTTTTAATCCTTCTCATTCCCATCCTGAATCTTACAGTTGGGGCATCAATACCTTGGTAACATACTCCTTTATTTACTTCTCAGTCAAATCTTAACTGTAGTACTGTCTATGAATCACTTTAACAAGTTAATAGTCAACAAGAGAACACATCACAAAGCAGAGAATTCTCTTGCTTCTTGGTAGGAGAAAGAAACACAAGGTTTAAAAAAAAAGATGTAGCATAGAAATGTGTGATTTTCTGCAAGAGAATTCAATCTAGCACTTTTGAAAGAACATTAAGCATATTTAGCAGTCAGCTAAAATATCTCTTTACTCTCACAATTCAAATAAAATGTAATGGGATGCTAAATTGATGTCAGCACATAACAGGCATGAGATTTGACTAGGATTATTCTTCATAATAATCTGTCACAGTTTTGAAACACCACCAGTCAATTGGAGACTACTTAAATACACAGAGAGTGTAAATTCCATGTCATTACAGGCTAACATGACAAGGAAGGCATTCACTGGTCCCAAAATAAGGGACATTGATAGACTTACTGTAATGTTGTGAGACCCAGAATCTCCAGAAGCTGCTCAGCACCTTGCAAAATCAATTCATACTAAAGATAGTTTGTAATTATAAAGAAAGAGGAATTTACAAGTTTGTGCCATATGTTCTTCACCTATGAAACTCCATTTGTCTTCAGCAGGAATCCAGCACACACTTAGCTTCAAAGATATCTCACCAGACCTGAGCTAATATTACAGATGCCTTTACAGAGGTGAAGAATACTGTTCAGAATTTGGAAACATACTTGAAAGATCAATGAACGGCCTCAATAACAGCAAGTTCAGTTCTTTCATAAAAAATATTTTCACCTGTGTTCTTTACTTTGAACAAAATTTCAGGAAGATTGCTTTAGTTAAAAAATGAAGGATGACAGTCAAAGTAGTAACACAAAGATAATTAAAAGCCTTGCAAAGCAGGTACAGATGTTTATATAGAGCAAGTAGAATTAAAATTGTTTATTTAAACCACCTAGAATGAAAAAACAGATTATTGCACCACTATTAAAAAATCTAATGTCTCTAATAAGTATATCTTGTATAGAATTATAACACAAACTTACAATTCATGGTTGGGAAATGCACTTTGAATTGAAAAGCACAACACTCAAAAACTGCATTAGCTGAAATCCATTTCATATTTACAGGAAAATGCAGGTAAAACAACACAGATGCTCTGTTACACTCATTTAACCACTGATGCCCTCGAACAAGAGGGCAGTTATTTTGCAAAGGCAGCAGCACATTCTCAAACTATAGTTTGTGTTCAGAGTATAACCTTCTGCCTTCTAAGAGCTTCAAACTATGGTTAAGTAGATTTAGATTTATATTGATTATGAAATACATTTAATTTTTTTCTGTCCTACATTCATCAATTAACTCAAGTTTATTGAATGAGGCTACATGTGCTTTCATTTCTAAAACATTTTTACATTTTATCTGTGTCAGAAATTCTTCCTACAATGTTATAGTAAAGCAAGTGCCACAGATCTCAGTGGGACCCTCCAAGGTATCCCTTCCTGATAAAATCACTCTCTGCTTGTGATCTAACATAAGAGAGAAACCTGAAAACAGTTTTAAAAGTAGAGGTCTGAACCTTAGACTTTAAAATTTTATGTCATATATTCAATCTCATTAAAATGTGATGTTAACCTGCTTTGAGCGGGAAGTTGGATCAGATAACCTCCACAAGTCCCCTTCAAACTAAATTATTCTACAATTTCTATAAGTTCCTCTTTGTCTGCTTAATATTTAAAATCTGAGGACTATTCAACTGTATTGTGATACTTTCTAAAATCTGTTAGCTAGGTAGGTAGATACTGAAGCAAAAAGCCTACAATGCAAATTTGTCCTTCTACATTAGATAAGTTAGGCCCATTTTTATTCTTTATACTTCTTTCTAAAAAAACCCAAGACTTAGTTTTCAAACAAGCAAGTCTGAAACAGAGCTTATACAAACCACTCTAATTTCACAGCTATCTCATATACAATATTCTAACTTTCCTGTTAGTCCCTGTGTGAGAATTACATGAAATCTTAACAAATTTCTCTGTGATTCACTTTTAACTTTCACTAAGAAGCACATCACTAGAAAAAGAAATGCTATCTATTCTTCAGCAATGTCATGTGGTAGGAAATCTTAGCATAGCTACTGCAATTTTTAATGCACTTTTCTTTCACTGCATAGATAAAATGATATGCAAACGCAAGGAACTATTACAAATGCTGCTGTTTCAAATTAAATTCATTTATTCTAAGTTTAAATACCCTGTATAGTGGTGCAAGTCTAATCAAACACAAAGAAATGGAAAATGCTTCATGCAAAGACCACAGCATCCTTCTGGACAAGTTGTCCAGTCGTGGGATGAGTGGGTTCATGGTGTGCTGGGTGATGAACTGGCTGAAGGGTAGAGCTTGAAGGGTTGTAGTGAATGGGGCTACATTTGGCT
This sequence comes from Tapera naevia, assembly GCA_033556795.1. Lineage (NCBI taxonomy): Eukaryota > Metazoa > Chordata > Aves > Cuculiformes > Neomorphidae > Tapera > Tapera naevia. The sequence continues at coordinate 18,017,066 of JAUMJJ010000172.1, read as the reverse complement.
GGCGATTGGACACCAGAGGCATTTCTCAGGGCTCAATCATAGGGCCAGTTCTGTTCAATGTATTTATCAATTATCTGGATGCAGGAGTTGAATATACTATCAACAAGTTTGCTGATGATACCAAACTGGGAGGTGCTGTTCACTCTCCTGAGGGACAAAAGGCCTTATAGAGGGGTCTAGACAGATTGGAGCATTGGGCTATGATTAACGGGATGAAATTTAACAATTCCAAGTGCTAGATCCTGCACCTAGGATGGAGTAATGCTGAGCACAGGTATAAATTGGAGTAGGAGTGGCTGCAGAGCAGCCCTGCAGAAAGGGATCTGGCAGTGCTGGTTGACAGCATCCTTTATATGTGTCAGCAGTGTGCCCTGGCAGCCAAAGGGGCAAACTGCACCCTGGGGTGCATTACACACAGCATAACCAGCCAGTTAAAAGAGGTGATTCCCTCACTATATTCAGCTTTGGCACAGCCTCACCTTGAGTAGTGTGTGCAGCTCTGGGCCTCATAATTCAAGAAGAATGTGAAAGTCTATGAATTTGTCCAAAGGAAGGCAACAAAGCTGGTGAAAGGGCTAGAAGGAATATCCTGTGAGGAGCAGGTGAGGACTTTGGCCTTGTGTAGTTTGGAGAAAAGGAGGCTGAGGGGCGACCTCCTTGCTTTCTACAGCCTCCTAAGGAGGGGTTGTGGAGAGGGAGGTGCTGATTTCTTCTCCCTGGTACCCAGTGATAAAGACACACGGGAATGGTTCAAAGCTGCACCAGGAGAGGTTTAGACTGGATGTCAGGAAACATTTCTTTTCCAAGAGGATGATCAAATATTGAAATAGGATTCCTGGAAAGGTGGTCAATGTCCCAAGCCTGTCAGTGTTTAATGCTTTAACTTGATCAGCCCTGAATTGGCTGTGCAGTTGGAACAGATGATTCTTGTAGGTCCCTTCCAACTGAAATAGTCTATTCAATGTGTCTATTAAAGAGATTCATTTTGAAAATTATTGAACTGCGATTTTACTCCTTGTTTTGAATACTTCAGAAACTAATCACACATGTATAATAAACTGCATTTAATGGTTCTCTGCCTTTTGCTATGGAAGCAAAATTTCTGGTATTCTCAATGGAAACAGAAAATTGGGAAAGACAAATATGACAGACAATGTCAGTCAAGAATTAAGTATAGCATAATACCTGCAAGGTGGGATCCGCTGATTTGTATGGGGGTCACATTTTGGTACTAAGATTGTACAGGCAAAAAACATAAGGTACTTGTAGCAGTTGGTTTGAACCAAGGCTGGGAAAAGAGAAGACTCCCAGCTGATAGAGGCTTCCTTCTGCGTCCTGTGGCCCAGGTAGTTTGGGTAATAAGTATAGTTGTAAGGCAAATTCATACAGAGTTCCAGAGTAATTGGCTCACACTGACCTTTCACAGAAAGAAAACAAAAAAACAAAACAAAAGAAACACAAATTATGTGAGATTAAACAAAATTTGGAAGAAATAATTACAAGTATTTAACAAATTTATCAGTCAGAGGATTTCCTCTCAGGCCTGAGAAACTACAAGTCTGACAGATCAAGACCCCCATGACTCTGTTCATACCAGTAAAGAAAGGTGGGACTGTCCCCTGCCTACCTAATAACCTATTCAGATTTATATTCCCTTACCAATATGCATTAACTTCACGAGTAACATCTTAACTTTAACATGGCACAAAAAAATATTCTTTAAACTGGATTTATTCTGTTTGAATCAAGTTTCTGATGTTTTTCAAGAGCACCTGTACCATACAGCAACACAATTCCTACTGGTGTACTATGTTATCATAACACACCTCGTGGTAGCAGGGCAATTGTCAAAATTAAGACAACTGGGATTACAGGGTACTTTGGGTTGGAAAGGATCTCAGAAAGTTTCTAACATCCTGCTCAAACTTTGGTCAACTCTGAGGTCTGCTCAGGTTTCTCAAGGCTTTATTCAGTCAAGTCTTGAAAAATCTCTAATGATAGAGACTGCACAATTTCTCTCTACAGAAAACAGAAGGCAGGACTTCTTATTTTATTTTTTATGTTATTTTATTGCTTGCATCCAATCTGAAAAACAGGACACATTTTGTATTGCACAAAGACTGAGTAAAACACAGTCTACACGCTAATAATTTAATTCAGAGAAGTCATAATTGATAATAAAGAGAATGAAAAGCAGTAGCAGAATAAACGCAACAGCTACAAGTCCATATGATTAAACAGACTATAGCTATATATAAAAATCATCCAGCTTTTACCAAACTGATGCAGCATTTTGGATTTTAAAAATTGTACAGCTTTTGTATTTCTTCCCAAATTGGTAGTTAGAAATATTTATTTTTCAATTTTCCACCTCAACACAAAACAATAGAGAGAACTACACTTCAATTCAGAGTGAAATTTAGCTTTTTATTTAGCACTGAGATCAATGTGAAATTATTTAATTTTATTTACTTTTGAAATACGAGATCATTCTCCATGAAAAAGTGTACTATTCAGAAGTCATTTGTTATCAAAAAACTCCTGCATTTATTTGCCTATTCTGGAGCAAATGTATCTTAAAATTATGAATATTCTCTGACAGCCATTTGTAGTGTCAGTTGCCAACACAGTATGGCAACTGTGAGATCCTAAAGCTGATCTTTGAGAGGAAGCTGAAAGAAGAACCAACAGTCAATTATTCAGCTGATCAGCAGACATGGCCAGTCTTTCTTGGACTGGTATTCCCTCTTATAATCTCTTTTAGTTTGTGCCCATTGCCTCTGATCCTGCCACTGAGCACCAAATTAGCCTTTGCTCTGTCTTCTTTACACCCTCCCTTCAAATATTTGTTCTGTTATCCTAAATATGTTGTAACTACTTCATAATGCCAGCCTAAAGAGATCAGATATTATCACCTGTGGAGAACATCCACCATATTTAAAATTTCAAAATGTGGCCTGTACTTTCGATTTTCCCAAACAAAGAGTTATTTGGGCCAGAAAATACTGCTTTGTGAAAACTGAAATATTCCACAGGAATTCTCATCTCTTACCAAAGCAGAAATAACTGCCCAAAATACGAACAGTGAAAATAATATGAAAAAAGACAATAGTACTCCCAGATGTTATGCAACAAGAATCTCTCCCAAATTTTCTTGCTATTCCATTGTGTACAAACAATTAAATAGTCACTGGACCAGAAAGGGAGAAAGAGAGATGATCCAGAAGTCTAATTCAGTTTATGGGTTACTCCTGTGAAGAATTATGGACTCCTGTCCATGATACAAGGAGGAAACCTCTTCAGTTTCTCATGACATGGAATAGGAACATTGTTTTAGAACTCAAACATCACGTCAGAAAGTGATTTTTTGCTATCTTGTAACACAGTCCTCGCCACTCAACCTCTTTCCAGAATTGCTGTCATGTATACAACAGGATACCAAAACCTTCATTGATGAGGAAAAGATTTTGGACTACAGGGAAAACTGCTTTGGACCTCATACTGATTAATCCACAGGGAAGGTGAGTCCAAGAAAGAAAGCACACTTCCAGCTCTTTCTTATTGTGAGAAAGACTGAATTGCAGTCACTCTGCTTGAAAGACTGTTGTCTTTTACAGGAAAGTATCTGCTGTTCATGAAAGGTAATTTGCTTAAGAGAGAACTGCTCCCTGAGTATATATAAGAACTAGAGGCTACGTGGGAATTTACATATGCCCCAATATCTTAAATCTTTACTTCAGTAGCACCTAAAGACTCCAGCATGAATGATGCCCGTCTTAAATAAGCAATAGTGGGTGACAGTCACAACTTTAGAGAGCCTGTGGTGTTTGAACTAGTTGACTTCCCTAAATCCATTCCAAAATAAATGGAATAAAATTATCTAACCAAGCTACCACACAGTACCAAACCACACCCTGCAGAGATAACTGCTCAGCACAAATCAATTATAGGATATGCCTCCACATCCATATGTAAATGAAGGCAAGCCTGCCCACGTGCAGAGGTGACTTGAATTATGTGACTGTATTAACACACCACCAAGTTTTAATTAATTCTGAATAATTCTGAATGCAGTTCTGTCCCAGTTTCAGAACCTAGGCAAATATATTTCTTTTGAGTATCTGTTCACAGTGCTGCATTGCACAAGTGAGAAAGAGCTACTCAGAAGCAAGTGTACAGTGGGTAGAGGAGGCTTGTTTGGACTAGTATAATACAGGACACAGAAATTGAGATATGCAGTGTTGAAGACTGATTCTCTACAATATGTATTAGTCAGAAGAATAACTAGTTTTGCCAGTTTGTATATCCAAATTATGCCTTCACGAGAGGGTTAAAATTTTTTCAGAATACTAAACAAAGTACCATATTTTCTTATATTTTGAAAATAAACCACAGAATTCCACTTTACGCTCACCGAATGTTGTTTACCTTATAGAAACACAGAATGTCATTAAATGTGAAGAAAAAGGGCAGCTGTAAACACCCATTAAGAATGTATCAAAAATTCACAGAAGGAAAATATGTCCAGGTCAAATGTTAAGACCATCTCTTAGTACATAACAATCAAGAGTTATGATGAAGCCTTTGTTTCAACTTTGCCCTTTTCAACACTTAATCATTACACGTGTGCATTAGATAGTAAATTAAATAATCACTTACTGTGCGAGCAGGACCAGAGGAGTTATCGTCCCCCTGTACTCGACACTGGTCAGGCCTCACCTTGAATACTGTGTCCAGTTCTGGGCCCCCCAGTTTGGGAAAGATGTCAGGATGCTGGAGAGTGTCCAGAGGAGGGCAACGAAGATGGTGAGGAGGCTGGAGCACAAGCCCTACGAGGAGCGACTGAGGGAGTTGGGGCTGTTTAGTCTGGAGAAGAGGAGGCTCAGGGGAGACCTCATTGCTCTCTACAACTCCCTATAAGGAGGTTGTAGTCAGGCAGGGGTTGGTCTCTTCTCTCAGGTGACCAGGGACAGAACTAGAGGCCATGGACTCAAGCTTCATCAGGGAAAGTTTAGACTTGATGTTAGGAAAAAGTTCTTCACTGAAAGGGTGATTGGTCATTGGAATGGGCTGCCCAGGGAGGGGGTGGAGTCACCGACACTGGAGGTGTTTAAGGGGAGACTGGATGAGGCACTGAGTGCCATGGTTTAGATGATGGTTGTGTTAGTGTTGGGTTATAGGTTGGACTTGATGATCTCAGAGGTCCTTTCCAACCTTATGATACTGTGATACTGTGATACCCTGCATCCTCATTAAATTCTAAAACACCCTAAAACAGTGACAGTATGAACCATGTGATCTACTTACTGCAGTTTGCCTGGCTGTTTCTCATCTCACAGAGAGAAGTTCCACAGGGATCAGGACAGGAAGTACATCTCTGGTCTCCCTCTTGACAAAGGGTTTGGCCTGAGGAAAACAGAAAATTGCTATTCTAATTATTACTAATAAAAATGAGTGGAGTGATGAGAAAATACAGAGGTTGCAATTAAGGATTTCCTTTACATAGTTGCATAAGCATCCTGCAGCATTTGAAGTCCAGTAAGGAAGTACTGTAAGGAAGAAAAGTGTGCTGTCCAGATGTCACTTTTCTGTTTAGTATAAGAATTTATATCCCAGTTTCTGAATGAGTGGTATGGACCTCTGAAAGTCATTTACCATGATCCTCTGGCAGAGTAGGAAAAGTCATGTAAATAAGATTTCAAAGGGAACAATAGGTCCTAGCTGAAAGAGAATAAATATCCTCTGGGAATTATTCTTCAGTGCCATTCAGTTGATCTGCTTCTCATTTTATGATTGTTTTGGTGGATAATAAAAAGTTTCACTGTCCTTCTTTGGCTGGTTAAAAAAACAAACAACAAAAAGAAACTCAAAAAGCTATGGTCATAAAGATGGAATTCAGAATCACTAAAACCAGTGCTTTATCAAAAAGTTTCCAAGCACATTACCTGGGTAGTTACGTTTCTCTGACAAATCCCTGGACTTCTCTCTGAGTCATAGTGGAGACAGCTTCTTTCCAAACTATTAAATTCTGCCTTCCATATGACTTTTGCAAAAGCAGTCATTTAATTTACTATTCTGTACACAGAGACTGAACAGTGTGGATTTTATTACCTCACCCTGTTTAAAATAGTTTATTACCACTATTGTTTAGTGTTTGCATTGCACTGCTGTCCACAAACATTAATCATTCAGTCATGGCACCCTTATTTTGGGCATAGAGAGATTAAGAAACACCTTGTTTCGATGACTGTGACAACGATTTTGTCCCAAAGAACTGATGATGTAGTCATATCTATTCATAATTATGTGGATTTACTTCCCTTTATACATGTTACGTACTGAAGCAATGGAGGTACTTTATTTTGTTGTAGCAATTGACTGTCTTATTTTACAAGTGCATCTGATTGCAAAATGGACTTGAAAGGTAGGTAAAACCTTCTGAATTCTAAAGATCACAAATATTTACATTAAAATTAGTTTTTAAGGTTTGCTGCCACTCCTTCTTACCCCACAGAGGAAGAGCGTTTTTAAAAATCCCTGTGCTATTTTGTAGATACTTTTGGTCACAGCACAGTCAATGCTTAATTTCTACAAATTCAATCTACTGTGTTTTTTAAAGGGATCACAAACCCAGCTATAAGTACATCTATATTAGATTTTTATTTTCACAAAATGCATTACAGCAGTAATGTTAATAGATGCCATACTTTAATTTTCCTCAAGGTAAGAGACTGGTTTTTTATTTGTATATAGATGAAGAAACGGTCATTTGTAGTCTTTATATGTACATACTTGTATTATTACACAAGATCCCTGTATCCTTACATAGCCAGGTGGCAAGCCACTACATCTTGGCCTCCAGTTTCTCTGCTGATTTCACACATTTAATGTGTTTGTAATAAAACCTATATTGCAGATCAGTTCAGCCCTAACTTTACTGTCTCTGCTAGTTACATCCAAATTGTTTGATTGCCTTTATAGCAACTGTATGTCCTACAGAATTTTCTAAACTTGCTTAAATCAACATTATACATAAGAACTGCAAAAGAAAGTTACAAGCAAGAGCTCCACTTTGCTTTTACATGGACTTTGCAAGAAATTGAAAAGGAATAATGCAAACTAAGTCTAGATTCTGCCTACACATTCTCACTCATATTTAGGATGGACGTGAAAAGGATGCATAAGAGAAGAATTTTGCTCTACACAATATTGCAAAATATTAGATAATTTTGCTCTACACAATATTGCAAAATATTTTGCACACTGAAGAACGAATAATAAGAAGTGGGAAAACATTTGTATTCAAAAGTTTTGCAGTTTAATGCCATGCAGAATAATCTTTTAGCATATAGTGAGATCAGTGACTACGTAATTATCACCCCATCCTACTCCTCTGCATTCAGTATCCTCGAGTCTATGTATGTTTATCTTACCAAAAATACATTTTTAACTATTTCTTCAACACCCATAGAGCCAAAAGTAGAAGAAGAATAATGGTAGTTTCTGTGTTTCAACTCCATTATTTTTTGGAATGGACATGTTTAAATTGGAGCAAGATCCCAACCACTCAATGTGAACAGGAAGGACTGAGTAGATACACTTATGAAAGGATTTCTTCTAGTTTGCCAAAGAAATGCAGCTTATATAATCACATTGTTTATTTGATTACAGGTCTGTTCTGCTGTAAGTTTTGATTAGGTTGTGCTATTACAATTACAGCAGCAGAGGTTTCTAAATAAAGATAATTCCTTTAATTTCTTAAAAATAAGATTCATAACAGAAAGGCATTAATAACTCTCGCATTGAAGGAAAGGCTGCATTCTGAACCCATACTTTACCATAAACAAGAGACTTATATGTGAAAAAATGCCTTCAAATGCTGAAACCATCACCACATGACAGCATTTCTCTCTGAGTGTTATAATGTACCAAAGGACACAAGTCTTTCAGAAACCGTGTTCCAGGGCTCCAGAAACTGCCTGGTTTCCCTTCCTTTCATACAATCCATCATGAAACAGCTATTAAGTAGCTGTGAAAACTTACAGTCTCGTATGTTTTCCTTTGATTACACTAAATCATTAGTTTACTTATGACACCAGCCCCTTTTCTGACTCTGAAGTTCTGATGGAAAAAGGATTTTCATGGAAAAATTCCTCCCCAAACAACATTAGTTCCCATGATAGTAGCTTTTAATTGCAGCAGAAAATGTAAATTTGTATTAATCTATTTTAAGTAAGTGCTGATTATGTCAGATAACCCAACACTACACTAAATATCACCCCCATTTCTTTGAATTTTTAAATTTTTAAGGACTAATAAGACTTTGCTTACAACTTCCTGTGTGAAAGCAGACAGTAACCAGCCGTATGGAAAGGCAAAGAAAGTAAATTTCAGATGGCTTTAGGTAAAGGAACTTCAGAACAAATCAGTCAATAGGTTCAGTAAGAAGAATAAAATGAGGGATAGCCTTACTTTCACTGCAGTTTTCTTCATCACTTCCATCTTTACAGTCATTATCTCCATCACATTGGAATGCACTAGGAATGCACTGCCCATTTCTGCACTCCACCAGACCCTGGCTATGACACGCTAGAGGAAATGAAAGATGATATTCTGATCAACTTGGGTTAATGAAGGTCTTAACTACTTTTTAATATCATCTTGAAGTTATTTTAGGAGGATCTGATAATACTGCTTAGTGCTGAAGGTCACTAGACATTTCTCATTATATGTAGGCTATGTTTTCAAAAGCTGTGCTGATCTTTAACTACAGGGACTGAAACTATATATGTCAGATATTAGGAACAGGCTGAGATGAAGGTTCAGCTTTTCCAGGAAAAAAAGCCCTCATCATGTTTACTCATATAAAAATTGTCACTTTTTCTTTGCCCACTTGCTTGCATTCCTTTACTCAGATTAGGTTCTCAGATTTCAGGGAAAATTATAGGACAGCGGTTGCAAGGTCAAGCAATAAATGGCAGCAACAATCAAAGCAGCATAAGCATATGTCTTTTGAGAATTTAATCACATTAAAAAATGTGCTAGTTTTCCAAGACTTGATTTTGCAACCTCAATAATATTCTATTATAGTTGTTTTGCAGATACACATCACCATCATTGAAACACACAGAAGTCAAAACTCGGACAAGGTGTGACAGGTCACATGAAGACACATCAGAAAGGTGTCACAAACTCTGAATGCCTACAGTTTAAAGAGGTTATATGCATGCATTCATACCCTTTAATGGGAACATTAAAATTAACCAAAAGCTAATTCTGTAACTACCAAGAGAAACACAAGGCAATGTTGGTACTTCTCAATAAAAGTAACAAATGTTTAATTTGCTGCAGCTGCTTACCAGGAGGGACATTTGTGAAGTGTGAATTTCTGAAATCAAATAAGCACACAAATTTTGCCTTAGAAGTAATAAGTATACTACTTATCTTACATTTTCGGTTTTATTTTTAAAGAAAGAAAAAACTAATTTAGAGATTAAGGGAACTTACAGCAATTGATTTCATCTGATTTGTCTATACAGTCATGGTCACCATCACATACCCAATCAGCTGTTATACATCTCCCATCTCCACACTGATGATGTGTCACTGGATTACAATCTAAATGAAATACAAAATTGAAGGGGGAAAAAAGGATGAGCAGTTACCATTTGTATAATTTATATCATTGATCGATTGCTCCATGACTATAAGCTCATCATTCTTACTAATGAGCTGTTTTGCAGTAGTAAATTACAATAAGAGATTTTGTGTAACTACAGCTTTTTGAAGATGCAGTTCTTAATTCTATTGCCTGCATAGATATTGATGCAGTCACTCCTCTCACGTGCACAGTTGTTTCCAATTGCAAATAAACAAGTTTCTAAGATTTGTTATAAAACCTTCTGTCCTCCCGCCCCATGGAATTATTTTCAGTTAGCCAACATTTTCAGTTGCCAGCAGAGAAAATAATTCCCTTGGTTTATCATTTTACTAAGAAGTAAAAAAAAAATAAAGTCTCAACTGCCATATTTGGCACTTAATTAGAAACTCAAAAATTATGGGTTTTGCATACAGTCAGAATTTTCCATAAGAATCCTCTACAAAGAAACTATTCCAGTCTTCATCTTACTCTTTCTACCTGAGTGCTTTCTGTTGAGCAGGCTGACTTTACACCAAAACAAACCTGGAGTTTAGAGATAGCACAGTCTACCAAACCTGCCAAGAAACCCATTTACAGCCTGTGCAAAAAGTTAGATCCTAAATTTTATACAGACAGCACCCTCTCAAGATAGGAATTGCAGGAGTCAAATTAAAGTTTAGAAAAGTTTTTAATCAAAACCTGCTTACCAAAAGGAAACACTAAACAACCAAAAACAGGCAAAAAGTAGTGAAAGATGTTAGAGTACATTTAATTTGGAGAAGAAAGATAACAGAAATAGTGCCTTCATTTTTAGTTTTTTCAGTTTTAAAATTCTCTCTGCTTGTCCTTAGAAAAGTAAAAAAAAAAAAAAAGTCAGAAATAATATTTTAACTTCTACAGAATTATTTTAGGGCACTTATTTTTTTCCTCAGGTGTACTACTAGGAGCAAAAGTTGGAAAAAATAAGGCTTTCAAAGTTTTTCAGCATTTATATGAGAAGACTATTCTTTTTTTGTGACAAAGTGTCATTTTTTTCCCCATGAAAGTTAACTGTAGGTAGAAAGACAAATATAAGGAGGCAGAATGTACAGAGTGGATAGAAAATATAATTTAAAAGAAATAGAATTTGATCATCAAAACCTACAAGTTCTCTATGGAGCTTATGAAAATCAGTTCAGCTCCAAAACAGCATCACGGGTGTGAGGCTTCTTATGGTTTGCTTTAATCTCAGTTAAATTCACCTAAGTTAATAAAAGAACAACCATAACACCTTGAATTAGTTTAAAACAAATTGCAAATCAGAATATTTCTTCAAAATACCACTACCTTCAAAATTTGGATTAACACAGAACTCTCCTTTGAATCTTTTCAAATTATATTTTGAATTCATGAGATATTTTTAAGTTGCCCAAAAAGAAAAACAGAAGGGTGTATTATTCTTCCAGTAGTCTAAGGAAAAAAATTGCTGGTTCTGGCAAAACTACTATCTTAAAAGACTTTAGAAAAGCATAAAACTTTCATTTACCACAGTTTTGTTCATCACTAAGGTCTCCACAGTCATCATATCCATCACAAACATAGGTATAATTTAGGCATTTTCCCGTGTTGCAACGAAATGCATCATCACTGCAGTCTACAAAACAAATTTTTGTTAAGTGATAACACAGCATTGGAACATTCATATAAAATGTGAACACTGAAACGTATTGACTAAAACAAGATCAGCTAAAGATACCCTACAATTTACAGATCTGCACTAATACTCCACGTGTACCAGTTCGTTAGGATCTAATATGAAAGAACAAAAAAAAAAAAAAAAAAGAAAAGCAATTTTTAGGCATTTTTACTCTGTTCCCACCAATTGCTTTTTTGATCAATGCCATGAGGACAATGTGCTCTGGCTACACATGTGGCCAACATGTATAATTAATTTATCCACTTAAAAGTTCTTGAGAAATGTTGTGGGTTTCATTGGTGAGATTATTGGGACGGTGTTGAGCCCTGATGTGGCTATTAGGTGGAAGTGAAGCTCCTAATGGCAAAATCAAGATTCCCCTGACCCTGCTTTTGACCCTGCCTTTGACCTTACAACCGTTTCAAATGAGCTTTATGCTTCATGCAGTTTTGAGCTCAGAATCCTGCCTGATGCTGTCTCATCAAGGAATTCTTAGCACTTGTTAGCCCTAAGCTGGTTTAGCCTTACTTTCCATGGCTGAGGTTTTCAATAAAGCCCTGATAGATGTTTTCTGAGAATATCCAAAATGCTTGAATAACATCAAGTTTGATAAAAACACGGAACCTACATGGCAGCTGGGAAAGGAGGGAGAAGAGAAAAATAGGTTTGGTGGTGTCTGGTCCCATTAGTAATAATGTTTTATTACAAAGACAGCTGGGAAGTGAGTGATTTATGCTCATGGCCTTCCTCTTACACTTTTTCATCACATCTGGCTTTTCCAGGCAGAATGCCGTGATATGGAACAGCTGGGTGGGCAGTTTGTCCTTCCTGGTGAAGCTGTGCCACTGGATAAAGAAGTTCCTCGTGCCCTTTCTTACTGGGATATGTGGGCATTTAAAGTGAGCTCTTTCCTGAACAACATACACAAACAGCTCCAAGAGCAGGGACTGGAACATAAGTATTTCCCCTCAACTGAGATGCACAACCACTAAACAACAGAACCAAGCTACGACTTGCCTTCCTCATCTTGGAGTGTGACTGCTGTGTTCACGTGCACAGTGGTCCCACTTTGAAAGAAGGGCATCATTCTCACTATTATCACACATTGAGAGGTGCAGCACACTCCCAGAAGGTGTAGGACACTTTCTATCCCTCCAAATCAACATCATTCAAGTGTTCCACCTCCTAGATGAGTGCTCTAACTTTAAGTTTCTCAAGGCTTTACCAATCTCAACTCCAGAACTTCAATATGAATCCTTCCTTTCCCTACAGAAGTATTTGTGCTTTCTACAAGTTTCACACCACCTTACAAAGTGCAAACAGAATCTACAGCAGAATGTGAAGTACAGTCCTTCAGCACATAAAGCAAAATAATACGATTGACCCAAAGCTCTGTAGTCAATAGTTAATTTCACTTCAACAGAACAAAAGGCATGAAACAGTAAATATCAAAGCCCTCAAACTAGATGAAAATATTGAAGTTCTAGTTTCATGTAAGCAGAACAATAGCCAGCCGAGAGTACAATTCTAAACATTATTTTTTTGAGTATATAACAGCATGGGATACTTTGGCAACATTTACCCTTATTGTTCAGTTTGTAACTCTTGACAGTTTCCGAGCTTCCATTTCTCCTCATGCAAATGAAATAAACCTGCATTTTTCTACGTTGTTTCCTCTGGATAAGTTCACTGTTTGATTTCCATCCATACCCCATTCCTGTTTACATTCATACTTCTGTAGCTGCAGCAGTGTCCTTTAGGGTAATGGCAGCTCAGGCCCACACAGAAAGGGTAAACAAAACTAATACAAACTTCCTTATAAGGAAATAAGATTCATTTGATGAAAATCTAACAGTCTTAACAGACATTTTCTTCAAGATGCTGGCAATAATTCATAGTTTAGGGTAGCTCCTTACTTCCATGAGAATAAGATGGGCATCTTGCAGCTGCCATTTGTAAAAGGCTCAACTTCAATTTTGTTAACGATGGGTCAAGCCCAGTTTTCTTAAAATTAAATACAAATTCCTATTTTATATTCCACTAAACAAAAAAAAAAGGTCAATCTTTTGCATTCAGCAATTCTTTGATCTCAGTTGATGCATACTCTGTTTCAGCCACTTCTCTATCGCACCATGTGTCCTTCTGACCGTGAATCACCTCAGCCCAACACTCAAGAGGTGATTCTAGGAGTTTAAAGATTTATATATAAATCTTTATAATTTATATATATAAATATATATATATATTATATATATAATATATATAATATATATAATATATATATAATATATATAATATATATATTATTATATATATAATTTTTATATATATATATAATATATATATAGTTTATATATAAATCTTTATATATAAATCTTTATAAAATTTAAAGATTTATATATAAATATATATGTGCAGATTCAGTGTACAAATTCTGCTACTTCTAGGAGTAAATAAGATAGTAATTTAACATGACATTCTATTTTGATGTATGGTATGTACTGGTGCGTGTGTGTAAATATTTTCTTTTGTATTTTATTACTAAAATGATCTTCATCTTGTTCATTCTTTATGAAAGAGAAGTATGACTGAGACAGTCACATGAGGAGGAAGAGGAAACAAGAATACATATTAGGGAATTGTGTGTAAGTCTAGTCCAGGGATGCAAGAGAACCTGTTGCATTTGGTACGTTACACACAAACCTTGCTCATCAGGATCCTTCTGACGGTTCACACTTCGGCACTGATAATTTATGAACAACATTACAGCTTCCCTCCTGTCCATATTCCTATGTGATGGTTGGCTGAGCTGAATTCTGATTCCTCAGCTGCACCTTCCATTGCACAAAGTCACAAACTAAATGGTACAAACAACATCATGAAAACCTAAGTATTAGTTATTGGTTGCAGCTGCGTAAAAAAAACTGCTAAGTAACTTAAAACTATACTTTCAAAAAGAGGGATGGATTTTGCTACAGCACTAAGAGTTTAAAATGCTTGTTGGAAGAGTAAATCATCATTGCCAACTAAAAAGAAACCAAGACATTACGAGGACACAAAAGCCAGTGGTTTTTACAGTCAAAACCAAGTGATTCTGGCCAGACCACTCATGCCCACTCTAGAGGAGTAGATTAATGAGACTGAGTGAAAGTGAGCGAAATAGATTTTATTTAGTATACAGATCAGCCTTTCTTCTCACTCATAGTTTTGTTACCTTAATATCCTAAAGAAACAATGATTAACTTGAATGGTTTGATTTTAAAAAAGCATAAAGTTAAACAACTGACTCCAGATTGTTGTACGTATTATACCACAATTTGTAAAGTTCAAAATCTTATTGGAATTATTTAGCAGCAGATTCACCTTCCTCATTCTCATATCAGGAAATGTAATAGTAGTCAAACTTAGGTCACAAAGACAAAACATTTAAATCCAAATCCAAACAAACAAGAATATTTGAACTAAAATTGAAAGTATACTTCAGAAATATTCTTCCCGATATTGTTTTTAAAAACCCTAAGTTTCTTTTTAATGCATCCAATTACACTGGAAAGCTTCAAACTTTTGAAATTAGATCTGTCAAAATACCCTTACAAAGACACAATTAGTTACACTTTGCAGAATACATTTTTTAAATTCTGTTAAGTGCTCAAACTATCTAGATGAAAAATACGCTGTCTTTTAGCTTTCTGAAGCTTTAAGGGCCACTGCCGAGACACACTGAGGACTAATTTCATTCTCAGAATCACACAGTAGCTGAGGCTGGAAGGGACCTCTGGAGCCTCTGGAGTCCAACCAACCTCCTTGCTCAAGCAGGGCCACCCAGGCAATGGTCAGACCACTTCTGAGTTTCTCCATGGCTTGTGTCTCCATAACCTCTCTGGGCAACCCGTACCATTTCTCGGTCATCCTCACAGTGAAGAAGTGTTTCCTGATGTTCATACAGAACCTCCAGTGTTTCAGTTTGTGTCCATTGACTCTTGTCCTATCACTAGACACAGACAAGAAAAGCCTGTCTCCATCTTCTTTACAATCTCTCCTTCAGATATCTATATACATTGATGATGCCTCCTCAGTCTTCTCTAGTCTAAACAGTCCCAGCTTTCTCAGCCTGACAGCAGGAAAGCTCCAGATTTTAAACATATTTGTAGCCCTTTTCTGGACTCTCTCCACTACGTCCAGGTCTCAGTAGTGCTGAAGAGCCCAGAACTGCTCATAGTGCTCCAGGTGTGGCCAGTGCTGAGTAGAGAGGAAGGATACTTTTTCTCATGCAGATATCATTGGTCTTCTTTGCAGCAAGGGCAAATTACTGGCTTATCTTAAACCTGGTGTACACCAGAAACCTCAGGTCTTTTTCTGCCAACCTGCTTTCCAGCTGAGTGGTCCCCAGCATATATTGGTGCAGGGGATTATTCCTTCCCAGAAGCAGGATTCTGCACTTCTCCTTGTTGAACTTCATGACAAGTTCAAGAGTCAGTCCATTTCTCCTGCCAATTCAGGTCCCTATGGATGGCAGCATAGCCCCCTGGTGTGAAAGCCATTCCTCCCAATTTGGTCTCATTAACAAACTCACTGAGGGTGCATTCTACCCTACCATCCAGGTCATTAATGAAGATGTTGAACACATTTGGAACCGAGTCTACTGGGCATAGAGTACATGTCTAGTTACTGGCCTTCAAACAGACTTCATGCCTCTGATCACCACCCTCTGGGCCCAAATATTCATCCACTTTTCATTCCACCCCAATTTTCCATCCTTGTCATCAACACACACTAGAACTAAATGAATTATTGTAACTTCAATAGAGTGTACAGCTGAGAGAAATCTACTGCTCCCCTCAAAATGTATTGTCATCCCAGAGAAGCCTATCTGTTTGCATGCAGTTCTACATTATCGTGCAGATATATATTTTACAGAGTGGAGGAGGCTGAGAGAGAATTCAACAAGAGTCAACCTAAAGCATATCAGACATGGATACAGCACTGGAAAAAGCAGGAAATACACACCTGCACAGGGCTCCACTATGATAAAGAAACTTCCCAAAGACAAAAGAACACAGAACAGAACTTGCTAAGAAAAAGAAACTTCCTGTGTTGACTGAACCCCAAGCCCAAAGACCCAAACTTCAAGGCCACAGCCAGCAAAGGCAGTTTTGTTTGTAAATACTTTTAATTTCTACCATGACTGACCAAGTTTCTTTCAGTTTTATCTTTTAAAGGTTTAGGGGTTCTTTTTCCTGGTTTTAAAAGCCCTTTAAAGTCCTTTGGGAAGTAACTGTAAAGAAAAGACTCTCCTCGCAGCTCTGACAGACTCATCAAGATTGCAAAGAATCTCGTGGTCTCTTCACAAGACTCCAGGAGTAGAAATACTTGCCTTTCTGTGTAATTTTTGCTCACAAACAATCTACTGCTACATAGGTTTGTCTGCTAGAACAGAAAGTCCGAATATTTTTCTCCATCTCTAATGCCCATGCTCTTTGTTTACGATTCTGATGCAAACAAAAGAGCTCCCCAGCAATCAGTGGAACAGAAATTAGACTAGAAGTGAGTCATATGTTTATACCTAGTTATCCTCTTCAATGATAATGAAGCTTGGATAGGACAAATTTGACAGCATGTACTTTGATAGAAGTGCTTTAAGAATTTTTTAAAAAACTCAATAATTTCATAAATTTAATTATGAATTCACTAAAAAATATAAACTTCAATTATCTATAATGATCCCTTCAGGAAAAAGGTAGACTCTTCAAACTATTCGTACACTTAAAACTTGCATACATTGGCTGGACTATATTCTTAGGGTTAATAGCCATTTTTGCAATTTAATTTTCATTTATGGAAGTTTAGTAGCTTTTCTTATTTCTTAATAGAAGAAGAAACTTCTTCATTCCAATGAAATTAAGAACATAGATTCCCTCTAACACAGCTGTGGCCTTTGTCACAAAAGAGTACACAAACTGTCAGGATGTTCAAAAGCCTCTTCCTTGTAGCACTCTGAAGAGGGAAGGTAATGAAAACCAAACAAATACCTCAAACTAAAACACATTTACAAATGTGTTTAACTTAAACCAGGTATAAAACACAGATATTTTAAATTTTTTAGCTTACATTAAAACCTGAAGTTAACACTGACAGGAAAAGATCAAAAGATGTAATATTTTTTAAGTAACAGAAACTCTATCAACCTCCATTAAATAAAATGTAAGTCTATTTAAGAAAAAGCAAGCTCTATCCTTTCTTATTGATTCCAGGAGGAAACTGCAGCCATCATTTATTCTTTGGAGTATCCCAGATAAAATCTACCAGCAACTTCCTTAAAAGCAGCTTTGTGAGCTTTGGAATGACCAAGCTCTTAAATCACTAGTAAGAAACAAATCTTTTGAATCTAAACTGGGAACTCAATCCCATTTCCAAAGTCTTAATGAATATACAGCACCATTCTGTGGCATCATGTCCTGCTATAGTCCCTATTTAGTCATTGCTCCACATTTTCCTTTTTTCTTTCCTTTTTTTCTCTTTTTCATTCTTATCCTGCTGCACGTTTTCTCAGCTTTTCTAAAGATGTTTGACAGCAGTCGATGAATGTTTCTGTCAACACATCAAACCACACAGGATCTCTAAAGATGCACATTACCACGTACAAATAAACAAAAACCTAATATGTTAAGCATATATACCCATTTTTTTTTTCCTACTGCACCGTATACTGGGATTTAGTTAAATAAATCACATTCAAGGTTGAGGCCAAGACACCTTTCTAAACTGATGATTTTATATCTGCTGTAAAATCAATGCCAAGGACTAGGAAAAAGATAACAATTAACAGTCTTCAGTATATTATCAGAGCTGCTCTTCTGATGCATGTTATTCATCCATTTAAAAAAAAAAAATTCCCCAAATACCTCTAATTTCCACATGATTCCTTGCAGAAATCTTAGAATCTGCTTCTAGGCATAAAATTTCATAGAACAAAACCACATCCTGTGGTCAGAATGAGCAAAGGTAAACACATTTAATGGCAACTGATAGAGACTACATGTCAATATACACAAATAAAATGAAAAGGTCCTGTTCTGTACAGATAGCTTTATTTAGTTTTTAGGTATTCCTGAATGGATTCAATGCTTCAACTTAACACTGCAAGGTTTAAGAAACTTACTGCAATGGACCTCATCACTCCAATCATCACAGTCATTGTAGCCATTACACTGCAGTTTCCCTGGGATGCAGATCCCGCTGGCACACAAGAAACTCTCTTTTCCTCCGCACAGCACTGGAAAGAAGAAGAAAAGAAAGAATACATGTTAAACTTTTCAGGGTAAGAAGAAACAAAAAGACATGAAAGCTATTTGGAAAAAAATGAGTCTTAATCGATGCAACAACCAACCCCAACTTAATAAAATTCAAACAAGAGCAAACTGCCCTTTTCATCTAACTTGTGTTATTTCAAAAACGGTTATCCAGGCTGAGTTAATCAGCAAGGTTCAATCTACCATTACTTCTAAAGAGTAGCTGTAAAGAGCAACTGTTAAAAAAAGACCTTAGGATGAGATTAAACAAGCAGAGTTGTTTTTTTTCCATTAAATAGATGCATTATATTAAATCTCCATCTAAAGTTACTACAGATTCATCTTCCCAGTCTGGGTGCTCAGGAGAAATAAGCCTGAAATCTAAGCCTAAATTAGAAAAAAAAACGTTCTCTCCCTGGTCTGACAAAGTAAACTTCTTATTCCTTGAAGGATGTTGATCTTCACAACTGTCACTTGTCAGGAATTGTGACTGTTGGTGGCAGACCACTATCCTTCAGTCCCGCTGTTGCCTTCCTTTGGCAAGGGACATTTTGTCACTCTTTGTGTTTCTCCAACACTTTCTCTCTCTCTTCTCACTCTCTTGAAGCATTTCCAATGATGACCAGGACTCTTTTTAGACCTAGGCCTGAGAACCCCATGGCTCTGCAGTATTAGTTGTGCTGGTTTTCTTTTCACTGCCGTCCTCACCTGTACCAGGTATGACCTGGACATCGAGCCCACTACTCTCTGAATGTGACCAACCTAATCCACCGCACAGTCCACCCATCAAATCCACATCCCTACACTTTGGAGAGAAGGATGTTGTCAGGGACCGTGTCAAAGGCTTTACAGAAGTCCAGATAGATGACATCCCGTGCTTTTCCCATGTCCACTGATGTGGTCACCCCATCATAGAAACCCCCTGGGTTGGTCAGGCAGGTCTTGCCCTTGGAGAAGCTGTACTGGCTGTCTCCAGTCACTTCCCTGTGCTTTAGCATAACTTCTGGGAGGATCTGTTCCATGATCTACGTGAAATTATTTTCACACTGATTAACTGATATTCAAGATTTCTCAAAGGGATTGAAATATATTTCCATTTTGGGAAACATCAGGATAGCTCTTACAGGATCATCACTGAATGCAAGAAGGTCAAAAGGAACATCTGAAAGATAAATCTACATTTTTTAAGACAGAACAAAGACATTTAAAACTGCCATCAGCGAATGACTCATTTTAAAAGACCTCAACAGGCAGTCATGATGACTATTACACCTGTCAAATCTGCCCTTGAGATTAAAGAAGGCTTTAATGTGACTACAAAAATATAATAACTTGTGCTCACAATCAGCTTTTCTACATAGCAATGCAATATTCTTCACAATTTGCTGAATCATGTGGTGAACAGTGGATACAGCGTTGTACCACTGTGCACCAGATATGACTAAACATAGAGTGTGTTTTTCAAAAATGGCAAATAGTTCCATCTTGCACTGACTGAAAGTGCAATTAATTATCTAGATTTTCAATTCTATTTGTAGTCTTAGCATACCAGTCCTTTCTATTGGTCTATGGCAAAGGATACACACACACTCTTTCAGCACTTTCATTTTCACTGTTAACTTTTGGCAGCAGAGTATTCTTTTTTTTCTAACACATTTATTTGCTTTTCTAACCCTGAAATATTATTTTATCATCACCAAGAAACAGGGTAATATCAAACTTAATTAACTGACATGCACCCCCTTGTATGAAAAATGTGCTTGTAATAAATACTTATATGACTTATTTCAAAATCTTTTCTATTACATTCCCAGGTGCATTCTCCAGTTGGGCAGCACATGATCTTGATTTTTTAATAAAAACATTATTTTCCAGTTGTGTCATGCAGAAAAGACTTCTGGGTAGTGTTCAGTTTTTCTGCAAAGCATTCAAATGCCTTCAAGAAGACACAGTTCCTCTTTGCGTATTTCCCACCTCAGCCACTGAAAATGCTCCCACAGGAGAAGGTAAGTATGGACAACAGCCTCCTTTACTTCATGACCCCTCAAAACATGCCCTAACAGATGGAAAGAATCCAAGTGGTAAACAGATTTGATGCAGTAATTTAAGGCTATATCATTGCATGTACTCAGAAAGTATAAGGAGATAAACTAGGATATACAAACAATCCCAACTGTAGCTTAACTAACAGTCAAAGATATACTGTATAACCTCACTGATCTCTTAAGGTGGTTTTTTTTAAACAAAACTGAAAAACAATTTTCATCATGTGATTTCTTCTTGTTAATTGTCACCCAGAAGTCATTACCAAAGTAAGAGTCCACAGATGGACCGTATAAGTCTCTGTCACTTAGTCTCATGGCATGATGCAGGTCACCAGTAAAGTCTCAGATGCCAGCAAGAGAACGCCAGCAATGGGGTCAATGAGAAAAAAGAGTCAGGCTTGCTGCTCTCAAGTCTGATCTCACCTAGATTTGGTTCTGGAGAACTGAGCAGTAACTCTGAGGAGACAGAAATGCCTTGTATTTAGAGAGTGGTGGGAAAGCTGTCTGGCAGAGAAGGACCAAACGGTGCTGGCTGACATGAGGCAGCAGTGGCCCAGGTGGCCAAGAGGGCCAATGGCATCCTGGGCTGTGTCAGACACAGCGTGGGCAGCAGGAGCAGGGCAGGGATTGTGCCCCTGCACTCAGCACTGGGGAGGCCACCCCTCGAGTGCTGGGGTCAGCTCTGGGCCCCTCACTCCAAGAAGGACATTGAGGGGCTGGAGCGCGTCCAGAGAAGGGAACGAGGCTGGGGAAGGGGCTGGAGAACAAGG
Organism: Tapera naevia; assembly: GCA_033556795.1. Classification (NCBI taxonomy): domain Eukaryota; kingdom Metazoa; phylum Chordata; class Aves; order Cuculiformes; family Neomorphidae; genus Tapera; species Tapera naevia. The sequence goes on along the minus strand of JAUMJJ010000172.1, from coordinate 17,995,647 downwards.
CCTACGAGGAGAGACTGAGGGACCTGGGGGGGTTTGGGCTGGAGAAGAGGAGGCTGAGGGGAGACCTCATCCCTGTCTGCAACTGCCTGAAAGGAGGCTGTGGGGAGGGGGGGTTGGTCTCTTCTCCCAAGTGACAAGTGATAGGACAAGAGAATACGACCTCAAGTTGTGCCACAATCATATATGTAATACAGCTTAGCAAAGGAAAAGCAGAAGATTTTTGAAGAGCTTATTACTTTTCTCCTACTTTCTTTCCTTGAAACAGCTCAGAAGTTTTGATGCAAAACAAAAAAGCCTCATGTGAATACAAGTCTGAAAAAAAACACCTAAACAATTAAATTACAGCAAAACTATAACCAACTGACAACCAGATTTCATCACAGTAATTCGAACATAGCAGAACCAGCACTAGTAATTTTACTCCAGAGCTTTTGCGACATAATAAAAAAAATACATTATTAAATAGGAAATCATTAACATAGTATAAGAATGGAAACATACACTGCTTTCCTTTCTCTTCATGTGGTGAGAAGCATACCCTTGAAGTGGTGTCGTTTTCTGTTTTGCTTTGGAACTGAGAGCACTTCAGGAACTCTGGCCAAGAAGCATTTACCATACCCAGGACTGGTTCACAGCCTTCTTTTGCTGCCTCACAAAATGTCCTGCAAGGCAACAGGCCTCGACTGGAGAAGAAACAGAGAACAAAAATACAAAGGATTATTACTCCAGTAGGTTGCAAAAAAATTTTTAAAAGAGAAAAAGTTAATCATAAACACTGCTGAAGAATTTTACCTTCTACAGAGCTACACCAAAGAGGTATAAAATTTTCATTATTCATTGAAGGTGTCATCAGCTCTGACTTTCAGACTATATTTAAGCCCAAATCATGCTCAGAACAGTGTGATGGATGCACTAATGATGAACTAACTGAACTTTGGGCCAGGCTCATGCTCAACAAGTAGGCCTGACAAAGTTAATGCTATTATGTGAGGCTATGAGTGAGAACTCGGCACCAAACCCCACAAGAACAGTTTGGCTGGTGACCAGGCTGAAAAGCAGCAGAAACTGCATTAAAACAGCAGAAAATCTGACTACAAATGAACCACTTAACACTACAAGTATCTGTAGTCATCAGGGCCCATTGAGCTTCCTCTCCCTAGAAGCTGGCTGCATGAAGGTGATATCCCCTTGAGTAAAGACATCCCTCAAGGTACCCCTCGAGGCTGAGAGATCCCTTACCTGACATCAGACACTGACAGCTTGGTAAGTGACATTTTTTGCACTTATGCAACATTTAAGACACATATAGTAAGCTTAAGCGATAATCTTTATATTCCATCCTAACTTCAAGTATAGTTGAGTATTGACCACCAATCCATCTGCATTTATAATATAAAAATACTGATTAAAAATATAATTACTGATTAAAACTCAACTTTCTAGTTGGCAGCTTACTTGTTGCCTGGAAAAAAGCAGATATACTCTAAAATGCTTTCCACCACCAGACTGTGATGTGTTGAAAGGCATTTCAGCATCATAAAGCTCATATCAGGCTGTGAAAAAAACAAAAACAAATGGTCCCTCCTGACGACAAGAAAAGCTGCCACTTACTAGTTCTGCACATTGTACTGGCAAATTAAAAGTTTACTGTTTGACCTGTAATCTCTCCTCAGATAAAGATGTTCTAAAACACTCTTCAGAGAACCTGTTTGAAAGGGAGGCAAAGCAAGGGTACAGCAAGAGTTGTGCCGCAGCCACCACTGCCTCCTGACTTGAACCTGAGAAACTCCCTAAATAAAGGGGATTTGGCAAGGTCAGTGACAGTCTCCAGTCACTTTCGTTAAGGGTTTTGGATGGTTTATTAGCTTTTCATTTTTGACTAATCTACTACTTCTAAAAAGGTATGTTAGCTTAATCACATGTGGGCAGAGATATTCACATGAGCAGCCCCCCCCTGCTTTAACAGAGGCTCCTTAATACAGAAAATGTCAAAAGAAAAGCCACTGCTTACTATGGAAGGCACCGGAGTTCTAAAATATCTGTACGAAATAAGGTGCCACATAATAAAAATGGAGTATTGATTTGATCTATTTGTGGATGTTAGCCATTTAATTTATTGACTGATATGCTCAGAGTTCATGTTTTATTTTTTAGGGAAACACATAACACTATGAAATTACATTACAGTGGAAAGAAATCTAAGCAGTGATTCTACCTCGTTAATTCTAAACGGTTCCCATTAGTCCAATGGAGCATACCTGGTGATCACAAATATATTAATTTGAAGGTATTCTGCTGACTTTTTTTCCACAGAAATGATAGTAGGGACATTACCAGAATTTAACAAGTCTGTGACTGAGATCTACTTGAGTTTACCACAGCTAACCAAATTTATACTGCTCTAATAACTTGTACAAACATGACTGCTATCTGGAAAAAAACAAATAAACAAACAAAAACAAAACAAAAAAAATCCACCCCAAACCTCATGAATTCTCAGATGAATTATACAAATGTGAAGTATTTAATGTGATCTCTCTTCTCCTTGATCCACACCTAAATCATTAACTTCCAAAGCACCACACTGCAGGTATAGCCTGGTATACAGTCATCAGGTAATCGTAGTATGAATATGCTAATTTCTTCAAATGTGATTATAGCAAAGTTTGATATATTGTTCATTGTTTCCCAACATACTGGTCATTTATTTCAGTGGAAACGTTACAAATAATAGTAACAAGCTATATTAAAACATAACTATGCACAGTTACATTTACACACAATGGTTAAAAAGTTGGTAAAAATTTTGGGAGATGAGTGATTTTTTCAGAAGACTCATCTGCATATTAAATTGTCTACATCTATATGAAAAAAAATCACAAATATCAAAATTTAATTTAATATCTTTAGCTTATACAGTCCACCATTTGAATAACACAGTGCAGCAGAAATATTTGGATACATACACAGAACAATAATAATTTGGGAATTACTAGACTTTCAAACGACAAACATGAAGTCATTCAATATGCCAAGCAGAATTTGCAGAAAACATAGGATTATTCAGCAATTACTGCAATATTTGGCCCAGTTTCAATGTTCAGTCATGTGTGCTCCATAAATTAAATGCTTCTGGATAATGATCAAGTTCAGTATGGACATATTGTTTAACCTACTGAAGGATGAAAAGATGATTAAAAATCTCCATCTTGATTAGTCTTATTAACAGCCACTTAGAGACCCATCTTTTTAAAAATAAACTGGCAGGTCTATGGCACTCTTACCATAATTCATTTGGTGCCAGTGGCAGCCAGAGATGCAGGTTATAAGATATTAGGGTGCAACTCTGCTCTTCAGGATATTAATGGAAAAAACTCTTGCTGAAGACAGTTTGATGAAAGAAAAGGTACGTAACATGTTTTTGACTCTGTGGTTGGCTTTCCCCACTTAAAAGCTCATACTTCAGTTAATTCAGCAGCATAGGAATACCAACACTAAGAATCATATGGCACCAAAAGAAATAAAGATGTTCTTTACAGTTTATTAAAAAGTATATTAAGGGTAAAGAAAATAAATGTTTTTAATTTACGTAAGGTATCTTCAGAAAAGCTGTTTATCAAAACAGTATTATATAAAATATTCATCAAAGTAGATACATAAAATAGAGTATACACTCTAAAACTATTATATTAATTCATTTTAAGCTTCCAAAGAGGCCACACACTGCCTGAGGGCAGATGACTGCCTAGACTTCACTTAAATTGATATTCAAATTGATTATAATCCTACATGGATCTAGTCATCACTCAATTAAAGAAACTCTACATTTCTAGACTATTTCTTTTGACAAATTACTCCTTCTATAACACTGATCTCTCCTCTTTGCAATCACAGTACCATGAACAGAGGTCATCAGTACTCTCTAAGTCACTTAAGTGTTGTTTTGAGTACTAAAAATTGTCAAATAAGTATGCTACAAGAAGCAGTAAGGAGAGGGAAGATGCTTTAGGCAACTATTTTTCTCTTGCTGCAGAATTTATCATATTTTCTAAGGAACAATTGTTCAAGATACCTCAAGGGTCTGGCTCTCAAACTCAGCAGCCACTGAGGACACAGCTCTTGATAATTCTTTTCTGGAAGCAGAAGCAGCATTTGCAGCTCTTGTTCTTAAATGTCTGTATCTGTTTCTGTGCTGCTTTCAATTTTGCAATAACAGCTGTTTGTAGGATCTATAGTAAACCAGGTCAAGACAGGTGACCAAAAAAAATATTCTTTTTTCTCATCTGACAATTTAATTGGGCCCTCCAAAGGGATACAGGCAAATCAGAAATAAGCTGACAGGAGAGGGAGAGGTAGAAATTGCTAAAGCTGACAAAAGCATTAAATAAAAAGCACTACTAACCATCCCACAAGGACTCTCTATGCAGCCTGGTAAATTCTAGAGCACATCTAGAGATCATTATATTCTGTGGCATTTCTTTGCATCTTCACATTAGTATCTCAATTGATAAAAGCACTGCCACAGCCATGCCTTATTGGGAAGCTCACTATTGCAATTTTACAGGTCAAATTACTTTTACAGAGGTAAATGACTTTCAAAAGGTTATAAACTACGTTGGTATGCCAGAGCTGAAAATACAGCACAAAGACCACTCTTAGAACAAACACCTTTTGACTGCACCTGTTCTGGTTAAAGGTCACATTTTTGGTTCAGCAGACAACCTGACTGCAGGCAGACTGATGAACATTTTCAGCTACCACTGGTCCTCATTACTGTTCTTTCCCCAGCTCCATCCCTTCAGTTGTTCCAGGATAACTGTTTCTGCGGCCACACAGTAAGCCACAGTCAGTCATTGAGCCAAGTTAAAAACAACTTTAGGGTATTTTGTTGGGTTATTTTTTCAGCCAAATCTGTTTAAGGAAAAGTTTAAACTGGCATGGCTACCAGGGGAAATATTAATCATACTACAGCCTTGCTATAGAACACTGCGGGCTAATCCACTGTATCATTCGTACACACACAGGCTAAGAATGATGAGAGATCTAAGGTCTGAGGCAGAATAAAGGAATTGGCAATATAATTGTGAGAGATTGCTGGGGGGGACAAATTGAAAAACCCAGGCACATGCAAAAACTATGCAAAGAAGAAAACTGAGATTATTCTTTGTGTTTCTACAGTCCTGCAATCAAACAAGTTGAAGGGAGAAGCTGACAAACCAGCCATTGTTAATTCTAATTGTCATAAATATTTTTTAGGACTTTCTAACAATTAAGACTTCCACAGAATATAAATGTCACAGAAGGAAGTTTCTACAGTATAGCAAATACCCACATCCAGCATTTTAGAGTGATAGTTACAGTGAAATCTTTCTGTGCACCCTCTTAGAGTACTCCAACATGCAGAGCCAGTGGATAGAGTTATACTGAGGCAAGCTCATAAAAATCCCTACTACTTTTTCATTTATGGATTTGTAAATAAATGGGCTGTTCAAGGTTTCAGTTTCATATAATCAAGAAAATAATGTATTTTTTCTTTTACTGTTCAATTTTCATCTTTATCTTGCAAGTTATTTGGAAAGATTTTATTTTCTTTTGTATTTTCTCTCCAGAGATGGGTTTAAATCTGAAATTTGCTTCTTTATGTAGTAACAAAATCTGAAAAGAAAGAAAGATTAATCTAGTATTTTTTGAGCTACTGCACTTGACAAAATTATATTGAATCCATATAGCAACATTTAGGGAAGGTGCCTCAACTCCATGCAACGCTTTCTAGTACTGAATGCAGAGCTAGCTGCACATCTCTGATTATAGGTCAAATGCATGTACTGTTTTTTCTTGAAGCAGGTTCCTGTGTATAAATACAAACATGAATAATTAACCTGTAAAAGTACAACGAAGGACCCACAGACTGAAAAATAGCCAACACCTTAAAAGAGAAAAAAAAGGCCACAGAGGTGATCCTGGCAAAAGGCAGCAGCAGCTCAATTCTCTCAAGGTGGGAGAACGAAGAATGGCTCCAGCTCTTTACATGACATTAAGGTCTACTATTAATTGGCTGAATTGATGGTGATGTCCACTCATTTACCCTGTGAGGACTGAGTATAAGGATTTATGTTAGTGCAGAAAGCCATTTCTCACTCATACATTCATGAATATTTGATCTGCTGTCAAAAAGTGGCAATTACAGATGAGCCACAAGAGGAATGCCCTTTCCAGATGGAAAAAAGCCCAGTTTATACAATGAGAACGAAAAGGATGGAGAAACTGAATGGATTGCCTGCAGCATGGAAAAGCATGCAATCTGTTTCTAGGCTATGAGAACACAAAAGTCTCATAACTAAATAAGATTAAAAAAAATGGACTGGCATCTGTTCTGTGGGTTCATGCAGATACCTTATATTTTTTCATCCAAAAATTGCAGGTCCATATGGTGGCAACAGAAAAGAGACAGCTAAAGAGTTACACTTGTACAAGTCTTAGAACAGATCACTGATATCCAAGAGCACCATACTTAACAAAAAGCTCACACAGAACTCTGAAAGCTGTTTAGACAGAGGAAGGAAATATAAATTTTTGATTCCAGTGAAAGCCGAACAGGAAACAAATTGAAAGATATCATTAGATTTAGAAGAGTCCTCTTATCCATCCAGAAATAAGTAAAGGAGGCAGCAGCTCCTGTTGAACTTTGCATCTCTTTCAGGCCTAGCAATGCTCTTCAGAAAACGTGGCCAAACTCAACTGATACCCATAAGGATGGACAAACACAGTCTCTACAATGCAGCTAAGAACTTTCAGTCCATGTAGTCATTTGTTTTGTAGCAGACATTATTTTGACCCAAAGAAGGAGTCATTTCTATCTGGAATCAGCAACAAACAAATTAAAAAATCCACTCTGACCTTTCAGGCACTTTCTGGGTATGACAACAACATATGTCTCAGACAAGCTTACAGTACCATAAAAATAAAAAACACCTAACATATAACCGGTACAGCAGAAGCACTTTCTCTGTTCTACCATACTTAGGAAAGCACTATGTAAATTTTGCCATATAGCATTGAAATTATTACCACAAAAAAAAAAAGCTAGCAATATGGTTTAATGAGTTATATGTGACAACTATAATCAGCTGAGAGGAACTGTCCTGGTTAAAGAATCCAGCCCTTCCACATTTCTTTTACTGATTCCATCACTTGAGTCAAACTTCACAGTGAAAATGGGAGATGCAGTAAATTAATTAATTAGACCTATAGTTCAGCCAGGAATCAGCTTTAAAAAATATTAAGAAAACTACTAGAATAATGAGCTATTTTTACATTCTTCTGCCATCTGCCAAAACTCCTAAATGAAGTAAAATTTCTGAAAACTCTCGCCTGATATTTATCATCAAATGCTGCATACACTGTGGATTTAGTTTACTCTATAGAAATGTGTCTTGCAAAAAAAGAAGCTGCTAACACACCTGAGAATTCAAGTCACGCAATCTTTTAATACTAGCAAACATAATACACACTTGGCAAATACTACCTGTCACAGTGAAATGGAAGTCTTCTGAATTCCACAAAACTATTTCGACCAAACCATTGCCACAGGAACTCTTGAATAACAGTGAGTAAATCACCTACTGCATAGCTGCTCTAACTGGCTGTACAACCAGGATAATAAAGACACACAAACCAAAACTGTGCCTAAAGGACAGCCTCCAATTAGAATCATAAAATCATAGAATGGTTTGGGCTGGAAGGGACCTTAAGGATCATTCAGTTCCAACCCCCCTGACATGGGCAGGGACACCTCCCACCAGATCAGGCTGCTCAAGGCCCCATCCAGCCTGGGAGGTGGCTTCCACAGCTTCTCTGGGAAACCTGTGCCAGTGTCACCAACCTGATCGTGAAGAATTTCTTCCTAATGTCTAATCTAAATCTTCCCCATTCCAATTTAAAGCCATTCCCCCTCGCCCTATCACTACAGACCCTTGTAAAAAAGACGTTCCCCAGCTTTCCTGCAGCCCCTTCAGGCTGCTCTAAGGTCTGCTGGGAGCCTTCTCTTCTCCAGGCTGAACAATCCCAACTCTCTCAGCCTCTCCTCATAGCAGAGGTGCTCCAGCCCTCTGTGATCATCTTTGTGGCCTCCTCTGGACTCACTTCAACAGACCTATGTCTTTCCTGTGTTGAGGACTCCCTCTACCTGCTGGTTACACTTCTGATGCAGCCCAGGATACCGTTGGCTTTCTGGGCTGCAAGCACACGTTCCTGGCTCCTGTTGAGCTTCTCATCCACCAGCACCCCAAAGCCCTTCTCTTCAGGGCTACTCTCAAGCCATTCTCCACCCAGCCCACAATTGTGTTTGGGATTGCCCCAACCCAGGTGCAGGACCTTGCACTTGGCCTTGTTGAACTTTGTGAGTTTAGCACCAGCCCACCAGCCTGACAAGGCCCCTCTGGATGGCCTCCCTTGCCCCCAGTGTGTCGACTGCACCACACAGCCTGGTGTCATCAGCAACCTTGCTGAGGGTGCCCTCAATCCCACTGTCCATGTCTGTGACAAGCAGATTAAACACCAGTCCCAATACTGACCCTTGAGGAAGGCTGATTTTTATCTGGTCTTCACTTGGACATTTAACCATTGACCACAACTCTTTGGGTGCAATCATGCAGCCTATTCCCTATCCTCTAGGTGGTCCATCTGTCAAATCCCTATCTCTCCAATTTATTGACCAGAATGCTGTGTGGGACAGTGTCAAATACTTTGCACAGGTCCAGGTGGATTATGTTAGTTACTATTCCCTTATCCATCAATGTCCCATCGTAGAAGGCCACAAAATTGTTCAGGTAGAATCTACCCTTGGTGAAGCCATACTGGCTGTCTCAAATTATCTCCTTGTCCTCCACATGCCCCAGCAGAATTTCCAGGAGGAAACTCCATGATCTTGCCAGGCACAGACCTAAGACTGACTGGCCTGTAGTTCCCTGGATTTTCCTTATTAACTTTTTAAAAATTGGGGTTACATTTCCCGTCTCCCACTCAAAGAGGACTTTGTTGGCCTGCCAAGAATTCTCAAATATGATGGATAAAGGCTTAGCAACTTCCTCAGCCAGTTCCCTCAGAACCCACAGATGCATCTCATCAGGTCCCATGGACTTGTGCATCTTCAGGTTCCTTAGATGGTCTCAAACTTATCCTCTCTGAAAATTTTTACTGAAAGCTCCTCCCCTACAACTGTAATTCAGTAAATTAAATATATCTCATTTTGTAAAAACAAAGTGTGCTTTTCTAGCAGATTAATATTAAATTGACAAACTAGTATTAGAAAAAAAGCCACATTAATTTTATTGTTATAAACAACTATTTAAATCACTTAAATGATCAGCATTTATATGTAATCATATATTGCATGTGTAGGAGGATGACCAGTGCTCCCTAGTTAACAAACCAACTCAGAAACCAGAAACCACAACTTATAATAGATAAAATACACAACAAATCACTACAACAACAGGGCTGGAGGCAATCAATATGCATTCGTAAAATAACCAGTCCTTCTGATTTTCTTTTCTGACTCCCTCTCTTCCCTTAACTCCCCTGAGTAGCATGAAATATATTTTCAAAGGGACATTCCCATGCCCAGACTGTTGTCAAAAATAATTCTCTGCTTGATAACCTTTTAACTCCAATCTATCCATGACTCCTCCCAACACATACACTTCGAAATAAGATTCTTTTGTGATTTGGAAGAGTTTTCATGGGCAGTACCTTAGATCAGTAGAAAGGGTGAAACCCTACATGCAAGTTTGATGCTGCCTGTTATGGTAAACACTGTCTTCACTCCCACTGCACCACAGACATCATCCTGGCCAACCAGGATGCCATTGCCTATATCTTTTCTAGCTTTAAATGTTTTAATTAATTAAGCAATCACTTCCCTCTGTACATTGACTTCTTCACAAACTATACACACTAGTAATTGTAAATAAATAGCCTCTATAAGTGGGCAAGGCAAGAACAGTTCTCTGCATGGGGGAAAAATATACTTTCCAGCACCTACTTTCTCTGTCTTGCTTTCCTTACATTTTGTATCTGGTTTGTCCTTCCCCTGCTCTGTATCTGCCATCTACTGGTACGTTACTGTAAAAGAGTTTAGCATCAGAGACTTAATTTCAGGCCCTTTTATGTAAGGGCCTGTACCTAGCTCCAGTGTCAGCCCTCGCTATCGGTGACACGGGGAGACTTTCTTAGGCCCATCCACACTAACTGAGCCATAGAGAGGCTTTCAGAGACTCTATGATTTTTCAGAGATGTGTAAGCCAAAATTTGGGGATTACCTTCTGTAGGTATATCCATAGGAACGTAAACTTTAGAGACAGAAGTTCCCCCGACATAAACACGTTTTCTCTTCTACGTTCCTTATCCTCCAAGCTTCCAACAGCCACGACAAACAGCTTATCACTTATCAGAGCAACCTTCCTGCTCAATTTCAAATCCCATTGCTCAAATGCTTGGAGACATTCTGAACTCTGGGTGATTACAAGAACGGTTTTTCATAAGCAAACTGGATCTTTTTATGGTTTTGCCTGAGACATATTAGGCATAAAAAAATATAAATGGTGCTTTTTTGTGTAGCAGCCATGTCACAGACTATCAGACTGGTTACCTACCTTACCTGTTCCTAGCTGCTACTGCTTTATCCTGGCATATTTAGCCGCTTTTGTTACCAAAATTGGCCAGGTTAAAACAAGACCAAAATATTTCAGTGGAGGATTGCCTGTCCAAACTCATACACACCATGCATCATCATAAACAATTGAGCCCATTATGGACTTTGCATAGTAGATATGGACTTAAATATATGCTGATAGCTTTCTGTTCTAAGTCTTAAAATTAAAATTCTCATTGGCTATGCAAGCAAGATCTATGTGATTCAGTCAACTTTTTTTCCTAAATCCTTAAAAAGCCTCAATTAACCCTAAAATATAGTTTTTATATAATGTTATTTTTAAAAGTCTAAATGTGCACTGTGACAGAATATCAAATAAAAATTAATTGTACTGTAAGCAAAAGAAACAAAGAACATAGGTGAGCTTAGAGTGTAGTTCACAAAAGCAGGAAAAGGGAAATAGCCACATCACTGATTTCATTTTTGGGTTGTACAAATCATGACAGAGATCTCTCACTCTACGAAGTCTGATTCTACTCCATATTCTTAGAGGACTTGAAAGAAATCTTCTTCCTCTCCTTCCTTGTACCTAATCCCAAATTTATTTTAAACTAGTTTTGGCTTATAATAAAAGACATCACATGTATTTCTGGATTTGTTTTTTCGACCTAATATTTCATCTTTGTTCATGACCATAATGCAAATGAGACATTTTATTTTCTTCCGTTGTATAAATTATAGAAAATAGATTAAGACAATGAACAAAAAAGCCCCATAAAATTGAATTTGCCACTATGAATCATAACAGAGCAGGTCTTCAAAGGATATTTGACTGCATATGAACTGTTTAAAGCTTCTTAGAACCCTTTTCCTGTTAATATAATTTTCAATAGCTAATTTCCCCTGCCCTAAACATACCCCGAAGACCTATTCTGACCTCTTTGTCTCTGGACAAGTCTTTATCTGGCTACTGTTGTGTGTAACATAGATATTACAGCACAACAAAAATGTTTGTTACATAAAGACACTGACGTGACAAACTCCTTCATAAGAAAGGGCCTAAAATAAAAGAAAGTACTTCTGCTTCATTACATTATTTTCTCCTTCAGAACGAACCTGAGAGGAAAAAAAAATGAAAAAATCAAAAAGTCAAATCAGAGCAGAGAGCTTTTTCCTCTTACATTCAAATGTATTAGACCAAAACTAAAGTGAATAAATGATAATGAATCAAACAAATTTGCAGACTTTAATCAAGAGGGAAAATAATGTTGTACCTAAGACGCAGGATATAAGTGTTACAAGTTCAATTCTCTGCTCTAATGCCAATTTCTTGCTTGGTCTTGGCTTCCCTAGCTATTAAAGTGTCAATATTACTTCCTCTTCCTATCCTTCACTCATTTTGTTCAGCAGGGCTATTAACTTTGAGAGGCAGTAGGCTACCCTTCAGTGCATGTTTGCACAGCATAAAAAGCCATGATCTCTGGGGGACTGTTTGAGCCCTAACTGAACAAACCACTTCATAATTTTATTTTCAATAAATTAAATGTTTGACCTCCAAAGATTTGAGACTCTGGGGAACCATCAATGGAAGGCATTTCCTCAGCTTTCTGGAATACACTTCTACACAGAGGATTAGTGGAAGCACTCAAGCTATTATTTTCTGCTTCGGAAGACAACATGACAGCCAAGAAGTATTACGAGGATCCATAATCCTCAAATTTATTCCCAGACCAAAATAAGCCATGTACATAGGCCTTCAGGAATCTATGTAGGTTGCCTGCTCTATCAAGTTATTCAATGAAACACGAGTATTCACAGAGTGCAAGAAATATCAGAAAGCATCATTCAAGTCTGTTTGCATTATGTAGTTACAAGCTGACCCACTGTGAACTTCTCTACTGATTTTCAATCTTTAAATTTTTTATTAATTTTGGATTTAAAATACACCTTTTTCCTCTCAAAAATCTTAAAACACCGCACACTAACTTCTTTCAGTCTTTTTTGGTCGTCTTGAATGCAAAAGCTGAAGCCTGTAGGACTTGCAGAACCCAGTGCAAGTGAGTTGCTATAAATAAACATCCAATACACTTCAGTAACTGACTTTTGGTCTATTTTCAGTCTCTCACAATGGTAAAGTAAAATTCACTAGCTTAAACAACTCATCACAGCCAATCGCTCTGAGGACAGATCTTTCTTACAACAAATGAGCCAACAGTGGATACAGGAATCCTGGGCTGTGTCAGACACAGCGTGGGCAGCAGGAGCAGGGCAGGGATTGTGCCCCTGCACTCAGCACTGGGGAGGCCACCCCTCGAGTGCTGGGGTCAGCTCTGGGCCCCTCACTCCAAGAAGGACATTGAGGGGCTGGAGCGCGTCCAGAGAAGGGAACGAGGCTGGGGAAGGGGCTGGAGAACAAGGCCTACGAGGAGAGACTGAGGGACCTGGGGGGGTTTGGGCTGGAGAAGAGGAGGCTGAGGGGAGACCTCATCCCTGTCTGCAACTGCCTGAAAGGAGGCTGTGGGGAGGGGGGGTTGGTCTCTTCTCCCAAGTGACAGTGACAGAATGAGATGAAATGGCCTCAAGTTGCACCAGGGGAGGTTCAGATTAGACATCAGGAAAAATTTCTTCACTGGAAGGGTTCTCAGGCCCTGGAAGGGCTGCCCAGGGAGGGGGTTGAGTCCCCATCCCTGAGGGTGTTTAAAAGGCAGGTGGATGAGTTTTTGAGGGACATTGTTTAGTAAGGGGACAGGTACGGCTCGACTGGATGATCTCAGAGGTCTTTTCCAGCCAGATGATTCTATGATTCTAAATAAAATACCAACATTGCTTTTGGTGATAACAGGTTGCAGACTAATACTAATCAAAAGGACATACTACTCCCTTGAATGTTTTAGAAATCACTGACTAGTTTAAGATGTTCTTGCAACACTGTTGTTATTTTTCAGGACTGAGTCACATTCTGTTAGCAGTGCTGGTAGACTTGTTAAAACAGGTTTTTTAAGCCTGATTTTGAAGTCATATTGGAAAGAGCTCATCCATTCGCCCAAGAAGGAGGAAGTTTCATAATGCCTTTAAACAGTCTCTTACCACCCAAATTATAAGCCAGTAATAAGCAAGCAAAACGTCTTAACACACTTCAACTTTTCCATTCACACACAGGTTGTAGTTGTAGATTCAAGCTTTACCTTTACTGGACAGTAATATTTTAAAGGCACTGTTACATATTTTCTTAAAAAAGCAGGGCTAGCTGATTGTATATCCAGCTGCTAGAATTAGATACAGCTTTTTAAATTAATACATTTTTACTGCCATACATGACTTTCATTGCCATAAGACATAGAAAAACACTTTTCCAAGAGCAGCAGTATTTAGAAATCCCAGTATTTAACTACACTGTGTATTACATGAACACTGAAGATGCTCTCTGCCTAGAAACCTAATCTCCTTCAAGTGTTAATGAGCACAATGTTTATAAATACATGGAAGATAAATGTGAAACAGACATAAATTTGAATATCAGAGCAAAGCTATGTAATGACAGTCCACTGGATGCCAAAGATTAGTGATTGTAACTTTCTTTCTTGTTGCTTCTTGTAACACATTGTTATAATTATTGCTCCCACGGCTGCAGCAGCCAACACAGACTCCTTTGACCATACCTAAGAACAGACATCTGAGCATCAACTGAGTTTCATTTCTTCTCTACTGCGTAAGTAGCATTTGTCAAATTATGTTTTGCATAAATTTGAAACAATTGCATTACAAAATATCATCAGGGATGCTCTAAAAATTAGAATGAAACAGCTGAAATTGAGCAGACGAACTCGTGGAACTATGTCAGGAGCAACTTTTCTCCATCCTAGCGTATGCAGATACTGTGATACTGCATGTTAAAAACAATCATAGTCCCAAACGAGGGCTACAGCTTGTGGACATATCCCCATTTGTTATCACCAGAATATTCCACAGTGGCTCTTCTGCTTCTCCTTCAGTGCATTCCTACTTGCCAGATTCCTCTACTCAACAGACTGTCTCTTTTTCATATCTGCACTCAACACATACAAAGTAACTTCCTCCTATTATATCAAGTACTTCTCATAGCACCAAAGAGCCTTCTCCAGATCTCACTGCGATGAGTGATTGGTGGGGGGGGGACCTGGGGTGAGAGGGGAAGGGAAAGTGTTAAATAATTACTTTATGCAGATATGGATCCCCTTTAAATCATTATTCTTATACATCAGTTTGCCTGCAATAAATGGGTTCTACAAGAAAAACAATAGTCAAAAAAATCACTCCATTGCCTACAGAAAAAAAGGCATTCTCTTTGAAGAAGAAAGCAGAAGCCAAACTAGAACAAATCTGGTTTAGCAAACTAGATTTAACAAACCAGCACTGTGTCAATCCACCATCACAGTTCTTCCTGTGGTTGCCATTCAGCCTAAATCTTCAGTGTCACCCTGACACACTGTGGAGATATATGGTTACTTAAAGTGAGGACAGATTCTAACATAATCCTGCATCATTTTCAGTCTCTCATTGGACATTCTTCCCCATCAGCCTACAGGGACCAGAACAGTTTCCACCAAAAAACATTTTAAAATCAGAAAAGAGACACAAATAAAACCCTGACTCTTGAATCTCCAAGTACTTTGGTTGCTATCCAAAACCAGAGCAAAAATCTGCATTTTCCAAATTTGAGTTTAATATCTCTTATTTTTAAATTAGCAAGGCAGCTATGATAGCGTAAGCCCTGCAAGAAAGATGTCTTCAGAGAAGAAACAGAAAAGGAAAGGTAAAAATTTTATCCTTTCACTGCTCTATTTATTTGACTGATTGACAATCTTTGCACTTTTAACATGCACCACTCATGCCCAATGAGTTTATGAAAGTCAAATTCCAAGGATACAATAAGTGAAGCAACAGAGAAGGGGACTCTTTAAACACATCAATTTATTACCTGAACTCATTTTTCTTATTTTGTTCTAAGATTTCTAGAGACAGTTCAAGGCTGTATGTTATCAGATTTTTAATTGGAACAATTGTAATACTGAATTGGAGCTGGGAAGCTATAACTAATCATGTACTGAATTAAACAGGGTTAATTTAAAATAGATTTTGGTTGTCAAACAAAGACACGCACGTAGGTTATTTTGGATTAAACAGCTCAGCCACTGTAATGGTCTCTCTTGTTCCACAATTACCCACACTGCCTAACCTCCACCCTTGTCTTAAACATATAATCACCTGTAGATTTTTTTCTCCACACTAATTTTCTGTCAGTTTAGTGATCTTAATTGGCCAATCAGGGAAATATCCTGGTGCAATGGAAATGGCAGGCATACATTGCCCAGAGTGGGACTGCATCTTTCACTGGTAACTATATTTTAGACCAGCTTACTTCATCTCATAAAACTTTCTTCATAAGTGTCTTGTCCCTTCTAAGCTACACAGTTTTCAGCTTCGTGGTTCTTGTTAATTGAATCACTTACTCAATTCCCATAATCTCTTCCACTGACTTTCACTGTGGACAGATTGTAAATAAAAATAAGGAGAAAGAACTCTACCCTCTCTCTTCCTCCATTCAGAAACATCAGAGAATGTGCACATATTAAAAAAAAATCTTTTTTCCTTTTTCTGGAACATTTTGACTTTAGCACTGTTAAACTCACTGATCTTTTTCCAAATCAAACTCAATGAAAAAAGTGTATGCACATGATATAATGTTGTGTAATTACATAAATGCAGAAAACAAGACACACTTCCAAAAGTTTGTCACTCTGACTATATCCTGCTGATCTAATACCACCAAATATATTTAAAATATTAATTCTTCTGAAGCAAAAGACTAAAAAAATTGAAGTTCAATTTAACTTAACAGTCACCACCCTTTATGCCAATACCGTAAATATCCAATGTGTTTATATTGTTGCAGCACACAGAGATTGGAGAAATGAGGTACAAGAGTTCTGGACAGCCTTTTTTTAGGAAAATAAGCCTGACTTCCCTCATATCACTGCTTTAATCCATACAGCAGCAAGACTTTTTCTAAGAGTACTCTATTGGAGTTGCCTTTTCACAGCAGAAATATTGTCAACAATTTTGACAGACAGGAGTTTTGCGATGAGAAGGTCATGGGCTGAGTTTGAATCTTCCCTTGTCTGATTGGACAAAGAGTATTTCACCACAACTGGCTCTAGTCACTGACTGATTTTCATTTCCAAATACCTGTCATCACCGTCACTGATGCATTCAGGAAGAGCAAGACTACAGCCAAACAGCATGATGTGTTGATAGCAGCTGAGACGATTGAGATAACTGAAGAACTTCAGGAACTTTTCCATTTCAATACTTTTGACAATGGAAAGAACTGAAGTTATAGTAGTGTAGTTATATGGCAGCATTTGGCACTGGCTGTTGGTGATATTTATGCAGGCACCTGTGAAATCAAAACAATATATTTAGAACAGAAGTATCACCATTTAATAGATGGTTCAAAGCATATTTTGAATTGGCTAGTCAGTACATAGAATAAAAAAGCAATGCATGTATCTCACACGGAGGATGACATTCCATAATCCTATCCTAATACTGACAAAAAGTAAGTATTTAAGAAAAAAAGAATCTGGAGAAGCTTGATAGCTTAGTTTGGAAAAGCAAGTAAACTCAGATATTTTCACAATCCTCTGACTTTCTACACCACTGAAGGAAACCCAAACAAATTTCCTTCTGACACAGGTCAGATAATATATGATAAGAATAGCCAGGCTACAGTCAACTTTGGCTGAAACTAAGAATGGAAGTCATACTAAAAAAATTAAGGCTAACTGGCTTTTGAAAGCTTCTCTGGTTTTGGTGTTGCCATAAAGCTTCTCTTTTGGTAAGCACTCTACTTGGCAGCTGGTTTTCCTACCTAAACACCAACTTGCTTACCTATTTTTCTAAAGATGATGGGTTTATGTCCACAGCCTTTCTTCTCTATCCTACCAAAACAGAATGATCTGATTTTACAGATTTAACACCCACCCTGTCCTAAACTATTGTCCCATTCTCGACCTACCAGAGAAATCTTTCTCTCCTCATGCCCTGTTATGTGCAACAGGCTCTCTCAACTATACATGGACCAGCAGGTTAACTTACTAAATGAAGTTCTTAGGAGCGAGTTTCACAAGACATCTATCAAATTTAGAGTTATCATCACATAAGACTATTAAAAGCTAACATTTATGACAGCACCCTACTTTCTAGGCCACCTAGTCCGACTCTGGTAGCATTCTTTTCCACACTCAGAGCATATCCACATTGTACGATAGAGTGGACCTCAATCTGTTCTTAACACCAGACTCTGACATGATCCATCTTCAGTTCTGTGAACGTTTTCGTTCCTGTAAAACAACATCTATTTGGTATTAATCCCAGGCACTTCCATACCCTGGAACACTCTTCTGGAAAGCAGGTGCCTGGGTTAGAACCTTGTATTTTTTAACACAGGTCCTTAACCCAATTCTTTTATTTCTTTTTCCATCATTCATTGTAAATTACAATACAGGAGGTGACTGTCCACACCTCTGAGTCAAAAAGCATAATTTCAAGGTAATAGCAATTGTATCACAGTGTTCTGGATTCTCACTTCACTAGTAACAAGTGCTACAGTCTCAAAAACTTTCTCTAGTAAATTATGGAAAGCTACCTTGTGTTCACACACATCTAGTTCTGCACAGGACTCATGAGCTGAGAACAGCACCCCACGGGCTCATTTACACCACAGGAAGCTGCAGAGTAGATACATCAGCCCTCTCCAAGCTGGTCTACAGACCTTTAACGCAGCAACAGGCAGACGTATTGTTATTGCATGGCAGAGGACCTCTCAAGTTCCACACAACTGCATAAGTTGGTCATACTTTGTGCAACATATTATTTCAGAGCAAGGTTGTTTCACTCAAACTGAGACCAGAAGAAAACACTATGATTCTCTATTCTGATCACTTGCACAAAACAGGTCCCTGCATTAATTTTTGTACCAAGCCCAATAGCTCGTGGTAGATGGAAAGTTCCTTTCAGACAGGCAAGTCTGCTCAATGCCAAATTGCTCTGTACATAGATAAACAGTGATAAAAACACAGCATTCTACAGAGCAAGGAATAATTTATTTTAAAAGGACACTAAATTAGAAGAAAAGCTATTTAAAATACAAGCAAAAAGGACTGGTGATTTAATAAGAATTATATACGTTTAAATAAAAAATAGTAAAGAGACAAGGTAAGGATATATTTGAGTGAAAATAGTAGTAGCATATATTTTCCCCAAATAACCAGAAAAACTGAATAATTATACTGACAAACAGCCACAGATATAAGAAAAGAATGCAGTAAACCTCAAAATGCATAACTATTCTAACAAATTGCTCGATTCTGCTCCATATTCACAGGCTAAATGTGGTTTATAAACATCTGCAGTACCAGAATGCTAATCTGACTAATGGTATAACATACTAGCACTAAACACGTTGCAAAACAAGCAGGAAGCAGACCAGAGAAGATAAATGCTGAATGCACATCCAGAAGCCTCAACCTATTTCTTTTCTTCAGTAAAGAGTCACTAATTATGGAGAATACAAGACACATACCAGATTGGCAATAGCAGGGAGCGGGGGCAGTGAATGGGAATAACAACAGGTGAAAAAGGTGGTGATCAGAACAGCATGGTTCCTAATTATATGGGTCATTTCTGACACTCAGCTAAATTAAGAGTTTTCTGTTTATCACCAGCTATTGCCAGATGGACTGAACTGGTAAAGAGGGCTTCTTTCTACGCCGACAATTGCAATGCAAATCCACGACTTCGTATTCAGTGCTGCTGAAATTAATTTAAACAACATATTTTCCCTTTCCCTCTCTTCTCTTCAAATTGTTCCCAGATTGCACTACCTATGGGCTGAACATGCACAAAGAGAACTGGACTAGAGGACTGAGCCAACAGAAAGTAACCAGACCCATTCTTTTCCAAAATACAATGTTTATGGCAGCTCCAACATACTGTAACCAGAACTGCAGCTTAAGCTTGATCAGTCATTAATCATACTCAACCATCCCTGTAACGATAATGTCACGATTCCTCACCCAACAGTGGCTGCTCTCATTCTGGATATTGCAGGGGCCATGCAATCAGCTAGCTCTGGACATCAGTCTGCCTGAAAAACAAAGCCTTTCCTCGCCTCTACTACCACAATTTTAACTTTTTGGTGAGCACAGGGTGGAGGACAGAAAGAGAGAAAAAACTAACCTTTTCTCTTGGATCAGATCACTGGCTTGAATAGCTTTTAGGCAGCGAAAACATTTGTTCTAGGACAGAAGAAGGTGGAGTGCCATGACGGGAACCAGCTAAGATCAGAGCCCACTCACAGCAGCTGAACGTGTTATCACTGCCCAGCACCACAAAGCACTTGAAAGAGTTAGAAATATTGAATTGTACCAGCAGAGTCAATTCCTGTCTGATGAGAAACAAAAGAATACCTTTACTCTAAAACCAGATTAATATATTTTGTACGACTCCGCATTCCAAATGCATCCATTTACTAACTTGAGCTATAAAAGCAGATCTGGGATCTTTCCTCCTGGCAAATGTAATGCAGCTAAATGATGTCTTCTGTTAAAGCAAAGTGAACTGGCCTAGATCCTAGCTGGGTGTATTTTCACCAGAATTGTCATAGCAGACTTACAAAACAAGCCTCTTAGAAGCAAATGATAATATGGTATAGAAGAATGCTCGAAGAGGAAAGTATGCAGATTGATTTTCACATCCCAGGTCAAGTTTGGCAATATTTCAATTAGAAAATAATCTTTCTAATCAGAGCAGCTTTTACAGAACATCTTTAAGAAGCTTATGGAAAATTAAACAGTTCAATTTTCAGCAGCAATCAATCACCACTGCCTTCACTGCAGAACTTAGCCAAGTACTGAGAACGTACTAAGTTGCACCACTGCAGTCTAAATTCACTGGGAAAGTACCAGCAACCCCAAGGAAAAATGGCAACATTCACCTGTCTCATTCTTAGCAAAAGCTGTACCAACCTGGAATGAAATCTCATCTTTAAGCCTAAAATGTCCTGAGAATTTCTAGGAATGCCATTAAAAAGAGCAAACCCAAATGAAACTCATCCTTTCTAAGTTAGGAACATGCTTAACTTGCCTAGGGCAGCAACTTGCATGTTTCTTGACATGGGAATGACCTTCAGCAAACCATTTTTTTCCAATCCCAAGTTGCTACGTTCTCCTGACCTCAAAAGTATCTTGTGACTCTCCCTGATTTCATAATCTCATGTAACACATACGAAGCTACAGAATGCTTTTTTCACCTCTTCTGTCCCATTGTTATTGAATATCTAGATTGTCGTGGACTTTTGCTCCAGAACAAAGGAGCATGTCATTCCAACTAGCACCTGGTCTTTTCAGCAAAACTTCTTTCCAAAACTCATTACTGTCTCCAAAAATTTTAATACCTTTTTTAATTTACTATGACATCGTGCTACATTTTTCATTTCAATTAAACAGAAGATGGACAGATTTTCTTGGCCTCCCTCCAGCTACGAATTTCTCATGTACAGTCCACTTGAGACTGAACATCTGATATTGCATTTCAGATGTTTTCTCCATAACTCAGGAAAAGCTCCCCAATAAGTGATTTGTTTCTGTCACACATCAACAGATGCCAGGAACTAGGATCTATCCTTTGGAATCCACCCAGCAGGGAAACCTACAAACTGTTTTCTCCTTAATTCAAGTATCAGGAGTTAAAATCAACTTTTCACAACAAAAACGTAGTGTCTCCAATTTTCTCACATCAACGCTGGCTTGAAAATATGATTTCCACAACTCACAGCCACCTCCATTTCCTGACCTGAGGGACAGCTTGGCTGCCGAGAGCGTACACCAGGTGACTTTGCCCTTCTAAACATTTTCTCAGACCCTTCTTTGCATTTTTTCCACACTCCTAGAAAAGTTGCATATTTGTTCTCTTCCAGGACACACTGCACCATAAGAGCAAACACTGACAAATCCTTACAGAACAGCACGTAGTCATACCACACTACTGAAGAAAATGAAAAGGATGTGTAACACATTCTGGAGAAAAAAAAAGGCCAACATTACTACAACTAGGAAGAGGATTTGTTGGGTACTCTTCTAACCCCTTTGAAACATAACAGATAACAGACCTTAAAAAATTTAAGAAATTAATTATATGACAAAAGATGTATAAAATCAAAGTAGCAGTGGTGTCATAAATTTTAACACAAAAAGAAAAATAAGGTCTGAAGGGTAATATATTTTTAATTACAACACCTAATACAGATAGAATAAAGCATACTAACATTTCCATCAAAAGAAAATTCAGCCAATAGAAGATGAGCATCTTCTGGTCTTGACGGTTCCACCAATGGCTAAAACATATCACAACACTGCAAAGACTGGCTCTACTTGTAAACATCTTGTAAACATCTTGGGAAAACCACACTCCAGCCAAAAGCTTTCACTGTATTAACTACTGGTTTGTCTCTCATGGATGTAATTATTTCTCATTATTGAAATAAAATTTAGATATAATTTCTCTCTCTTTATTCCCTGGGGTTTGCTTCCTCTTACAAGATTTAGTGAGAGGATTACGCCCAACAAAATTTGGCTGTTTTTTCCAGCCTTCTCAGTATCAAGTGGGATGGAGCTGCAGGGCAGCCTCTGTGAGGAGAGTCTGGGGCTGCCCTGTTCTGCTCCAGCCAGCTCCAACGGCCCCACCACAGGGCACAGCTGAGCCCCTTCAGCCACGACAGCAGCACCTCAGGGAAAGCACGTTTTAAAAATGCTGCACAGGGGACTGAAAGCAAGGAAAAAGAAGAGTGAGAAATAATCCTGTGAATGCTGAGGTGAGAGAAGCATGAGGGGAGGAGATGCTCCAAGCACCAGAGCAGAGATTCCCTGGCAGCCCGTGGAAAAGATCCCGGTGGAGCAGCTGTCCGCTCTGTGCCCTGCGGAGCACTCCACGCCAGATCAGCTGGATATGTCCTGAAGGAACTGAAGCCTGAGGAGGACCCATGCTGGAGCAGCTCCCAGGGCTCATGCAGGGGAAGCTGCAAGCAGGAAGAAGCAGCAGACAGGAACTGTTATGGGCTGACCACAATCCCATTCCTCATCCCGCCGTGACGCTCATAGCGGGAAGAAAGTAAAGGAGATGGGAACAAAGGAGTGAAGTTGAGCCTGGGAAGAAGGGTGGGGTGGGAGAAAGGTGGCTTAGTTCTTGAATTTATTTTTCACTATCCAACTCCTATTTTTAATTGGCAATAGATTAAATTAATTTTCCCCAAGTCAAGTCTCTTTTGCACCTTATGGCAATTGGTAAGTGAACTTCTTGTCTTTCACTCAACCCAAGAGATTTTTCATCTTGTTTTCTCCCCCAACTCTACAGATGAGGGGTGGGATTGAGAGAGCAGCTGGGTGGATATCTGGCAGCCTGCCAACAGCAACCCACCATAGCCTAATTAAAACAGTCTTTCTTTTCAAATTCAAGGAACGCGAAAGAATAATTGGAAACACAAACAGTTCCACAAAAGAGATTTAGTTTTGACTCATGCATTGCTGAACTGTCTTTTTAAATCTTTTCTTTAGCTAGCACAGATCCCTGTTACCCGTGTAAGATCTGGGTAATTTTTATGTCCTCCTCATTTCACAAAGGTGCTTGTGACAGGGAAGACAGATAAACCCCATGCCAACCAAGCACACTTTAAATAGAGACAATGGATTCAGAGTCATGTGGAAAAATTTCAGTGAAGTTGGGAGAGGAAGCCTGAGTGAAGGGGAAATTATAGGTCATCCTTCTGTACAGAAGGCTAGCAAGAAGCAAAAGAGAGACAGGGACACATCCAAAATACAGCAATGAAATCAGGTCCTTTGGATAGTTCCTACTACAGGATAAAATCCCGATGAGTCCCTGTGTCACTCTCCATTGATTATAAGAGTATAAACTGGACAAAGACATAACATGGACAGAAAATTAAAACCAAGCCTTGGAAGGAAATATCTTTAAAAAATACTCTCTTTAGTTCTTTTCAAGTCTGACCAACATCTCTGTATCATTTGCACTATTTCCTTCAGTATAAAATTCTCAATTCTTCCAAACAGTACTCTGCTGGCTGTGTCGCAACTGTTTGTGTCAGGACATATTTTGAAGCACAATTTGAAATCAATAAAAGAAACTTCACAGACAGTTTGGCCATACTACTCAAAATATACCAAACTAAGACACATTCTTCTTCACACTTTCAGGTTGGATTCAGTTTACTTGGCTTTTAAATAAGCTAGTTAAAGATTTTTTTTCTTTTCTTTTTCTGCTTTCCCTTAGTATTTCCCCTTCAAGACTCCTGAAAATGCTTGTCTTTCAGACATCTGTCCTAAATTTGCCATTATAAATAATGAGACAAACAATGCATTTCATTTCTTCAGCCATTTCAAGCTCTTCAGTGTCTGAATGATTCTTGCCATCTATTGGAGACCCCCTGCTGTCTTCTCCCCAGAATCTCTTATTCTGGATGCAGTGAAAATTACTCTTTATATGACTTCACCTCCCGTGTAATTACATTCCATTTCATTTTCCATCTTTACCTTCCCTTCACTTTCTACATTACAATGTCAGCTTCATTCTATAATTTCTACAATCTTCTACCATCAATAGAACTCGTATTTTTGACAGTTTATATGTCCCTATTTATATACTTTCTCTCCTACCAAAGCCATGACAGTCACTACTTGTAATGAGTGCATATTACCTTTCAATGATGTGTGCAATTATATTGAGTGCAATTTACGTTTAATAACATCCCACTTTGCTTGTGTTTGTTATTTTCTTCTACTTGGATTTCACACAACTTTTGTCCAGTTAAAGGCTTATGGTTTAAATAGAATTTTTAAAAATTGTTCACACAAGAATTTTAAAAGTACTTATGAGGGTGTAAGCTATCCGGATACAAATCATTTGTGCTGATTTTAGAATTTTGGGGGGGTGAGGGGCGTGTGTGCATTGTTAGTTAGGCCTAAAGAACCATCATGTCACTTAGGCCTAAAGAACCATTACTCCTCTATGTCACTTACCCCTCAGTTCCATTTTTTCCCTTGTGGAATGCTGAAACACTCAGAATACAAATACTGCAGATGTGTTTTTATCTAAAACACATACAAAACCATTGCTGTAACCAGGGTACTTAGTGATCCTTCCAAAAGCAAATTATCTAAATGAAAGGATAATATTTGCTTCATAAGAAGTTCAAAATTATATACAGTAATGAAAACAACACAAATAATGTTCTTAACTTGACTTGCCTACATATTTCAAAACACTAAACTCAATATTTGAGACCGCCATATCAAGATTTAACCTCTTTCACTGGATATCAAAAATGAGACATCCAGTTCTGAAAGGCATTGAACATCCACAATGCACAAAGTCTTAAGTTAAAGCTTCATCTAATTGTAATTAATGCTGTAATAAACATCAGCTGGATACCCCAAATCAGAGGTCACAAGTTTGCAAAAAGCTGCAGATCCTCTCTTAGCAGAATGGATAATTAAGACAATTTCTAAGTTTAGCACTGTGCTCAAGATTCTGGTAAGAAACTGCTTAAAACTCTTCATATACTTGCACGTGGAGATAAAAAGCAATAGAATGAATGGATCATTTTCTAGAACTACTAAGCACCAGCAGACCCCATTCAAATCAACAGGGGAGGTGCCAACTACTTTTTGAAAAGCACTGACTTGGGTATTTCAAATTTCAGTCTTGAGGCTAGACAGCTTCTCTACCAAGAGCATCTTTTATGCATATGCTGAACTGCTTTCTGAACAGGAATTAATTTAGCATATGCTCAAGTGTTGTTCTAAATAGTTGCCTTCCCTTTTAGCATGTGTCACTCTCTTGACCTCTGTAGCTCCTTAAGATTTAATGTGAGTCAAGACCCATTGTCACTATAATACTAGAAAAACAAAAAGCTCGCTAAAGAGACATCTGTAAATGAAGCAGGTTCCAAATTCTCCATGAGAAAGAAAGTGGTCTAAAAGAAACACAACTCAAAAACAGCTGAACACCATTTACTCATCTCTGGTTCCTGCGAGGATTCTCTTCAGTTGCAAGTATTCTTTTTGTATCTATTAAGATATATTTACATAAAGTTAAAACACTATTTCAAACCTCCACTCAAACAGACGCTAAAAAGGAAGATCATGCACATAGTACAAATAATCTGCCTTTGATTAGCTCAAAACTTCAATTAGGAAAAAAGACACAATTAACTTCTGCAACTATATTTAATAAGTATCTTCGGATATCTGGATAGGAGTAATTTTAAGAGCAATTCCGTACAAAAAAAAAAGTTGCAGTCAATATGCAGCCTATTTCCTAAGAATCTCATGGTTAAAAAGCATTTATTTCTTAAGTTTCAGGATTTAGAAGTTTTATGAACAGCTCCTGTGTAATCAATATATTTGGTGCTGCCATCCTGACGAATAGCAACACAAGTGTGCAAATAATAGGATGGATAATACAAATACTGTTAAGAAACGCTTAGAGCGGAATTTCTAGCATTTTCATAACAGAAGCCACATCTTTACAGATTATCACACATAACTCCTTCCCTCCAGATGTTATTTCTCATGCCATATTGCAATTTCATAACATCGCTAAGGAAGTGACAGCTAAAACAATGCACTGGGGGATTATGTCACTGTGATGGTTTACTTTTACCAAATAGCCCAAAGGCTTCTTCACTGACATACACCAGGCAATGTTTTATGGGCATAAATGACATGGCAGATCTGGGGAAATCTGATTTATCAAAAGCACTGTACACATGAAACGTAGTGTCTTGATCCCTAAAGAAAGGCTTAACAAGAGTGCCTTTATACAGCTTCAATACAGGACAAAGACAACCTCAA
Source organism: Tapera naevia (assembly GCA_033556795.1). Lineage (NCBI taxonomy): Eukaryota > Metazoa > Chordata > Aves > Cuculiformes > Neomorphidae > Tapera > Tapera naevia. The sequence continues at coordinate 17,969,031 of JAUMJJ010000172.1, read as the reverse complement.
GAGGAGTAGTATTAAGTTTGCTACATTCACATGTGACATTTGACAAACTCATGTCTTCCAACAGCTCACACTCATGTTTTAGTAAAGATAGGAGCAAGGTACTGTCAGAGTAAGTTTCTAACAGGTCACGACTTTCCTTAGGTCAATTTACACAACCAGAAAAACATTTCATAAGACAGCTTAACGGATGCAATGGCAAAATTCCTCTTCCTCACTTACCATTTCCTTTAAAACAACTTTGATGCCAAACCAGCCAAACACAGTGTTAGAGCTCGAGTCACCTCATCGAGGAGAGAGCAAGTACCAGTGCATAAATAGAAGCACACAGCACTGTCCCAAAGGGCATTGGGACACTTTCTCAGCACCACTAACTTCTAAATGAAGCCCCGCTGACTCAAAATAGCTTTATGTGGGGAAGAGGGAAGCGAGCTTTTGAACAGCAAACCCATCTGCAGATCTGAAATAAAAGTCAGACTCCAAGACTAACTGAAAACAATTGCTCTGCATTTAACTTTGTTCAGCTAATGAATAATACAATTTGAAAGGAATGAGTGGTTCTCAACTCCCTGTTGTGCTCCACAGGTACCAAAGGGAGAGGTGATCAGGCTACTGACCACCTGCAGCAGAGAGAAAAACAATTCATTACCTCCCAGGTCACAGAGAGGGGATTAGCCATGAAGGAAACATAACTCATATTTTAGATCAGAATTGAAGTGTTATTTTTTTTAAGGCAATCTGTACCAGCTGCTGCACAGTGTAACACCACATCCAGTCTGCACCAGGCACTTATTGCTCACAGCTTAATGCAGTCATAAATTCCATCTCAGCTATTCTCTGACCAAAGAATATTGCAGAAGGCTGGCTCTTCACCGAGCCACCTCATTTTCTGAAGCCCCACTTCTTTCACCAAGGTGCTTCCAGACACTGCCCTTCTTGTCTGAAGCACATACTTATTTCTTTAATCCCTTGGGCAGGCACAGCTGAAAGCAGGTAAGCTCACTAGCCAAAGCTGAGGCTGAACACCTACCCCCCACGAGGTGTAAGCTGGCCTATATTCCAGATCTGGTATTTTGATTAGTCATCTCCTAATTACAGGATTCTTCAGAGAAATTTGAAACACATTGCTAAGAACTTTGTTAAATAATAAAACATGTACAAAATGAAATTAATTTTAGGATTAGATCTATCGTTAGAGACTGTTTTCCACAGCATATTAGGTTGGATAGGATTTTGCTATTGTTTTGAAACATGGGTGTGACTTTAGTACTCTTGATAGGCTTTGTTAAAAAAAAAAAAGGATAAAAAAATGGCAACTTAGGCAAGCTTCCATATATTTTGAGTTGGTTGTTTTTATATTTTTTTTAACAAATTCATTTTCAGTAAGTGAAAATGAATGCTAGCTTGATTGATAACTAATTATCTACCAATATCATTATGTTCCTCACAGGGGAAGAAAGCAGTGACCAATCACAGGATCGCAGGCAAAGTCAGGAAGATGTGCCAGGGGAGAGTTAGGTTGGATATTAGGAAAAGTTCTTCCCCCAGCGGGTGGTGGAACAGCTCCCCAAAGAAGCAGTCAAAGCCCTCAGAGACAGTCTGAACGTTGGGGGTATCCTGTGCAGGGACGGGAGTTGGACTCGATGACCCTTCCAGCTCGGGTCACGTTGTGACTGCCCGAGTTGCGCATCCAGGCTGCTGCCTCAGCACACCGCCTCTTCCACCACCAGTGACACCGCACACTCTCCTCCGCAGCTGCCGCTTCCCGGCACCTCCGAACCCCTCCGCGCTCCTCCGAGCATGCGAGCCCCTCCGAGCATCCAAGCCCCTCCGAGCATCCGAGCCCCTCCAAGCCCCTCCGAGCATCCGAGCCCCTCCAAGCCCCTCCGAGCATCCGAGCCCCTCCAAGCCCCTCCGAGCATCCGAGCCCCTCCGAGCATGCGAGCCCCTCCGAGCATCCGAGCCCCTCCGAGCATCCGAGCCCCTCCGAGCCCCTCCGAGCATCCAAGCCCCTCCGAGCCTCTCCGAGCATCCGAGCCCCTCCGAGCCCCTCCGCGCATCCGAGCCCCTCCAAGCCCCTCCGAGCATCCGAGCCCCTCCAAGCCCCTCCGAGCATCCGAGCCCCTCCGAGCATCCGAGCCCCTCCGAGCCCCTCCGAGCATCCGAGCCCCTCCAATCCCCTCCGAGCATCCGAGCCCCTCCAAGCCCCTCCGAGCATCCGAGCCCCTCCAAGCCCCTCCGAGCATCCGAGCCCCTCCGAGCCTCTCCGAGCCCCTCCGAGCATCCGAGCCCCTCCAAGCCCCTCCGAGCATCCGAGCCCCGCAGACCTGCGCCCCCCGCGAGCGGCAGCAGCGCACTCTGGCGTCCGGAGCGGCTGAGAACCGGGGCCGGTGGTGCGGGGCGGGACCCCCAGCCCGCCCGAACCCGCGGCGGCTCCTGGGGCTGCGCTGAGGGACGGGGTTTGCTCTCTCAGCTCCTCGCAGCCCTGGAGGCTGATGGGGCTCGGGGGGTGGGGGTGTGTGTGATGCCAAGCACTGGAAGGCATGGCAGAAGATCTAGCTTGGTCCCGTTGTTTTTCAGGTTAGGATGTGAATGCTGTCGCTGTCCTCCACTAAAACTTTCTGTGAAACGGCAGTGGGGTCACCTGGGAGAGAGGGATGGGAGATTTGGCAGAGAGAAAAAGGGAAATTAAATATGAGCCAACAGTGAGCCCTGGCAGCCAAGAGGGCAGCCGTGTCCTGGGGAGCATCCAGCACATCATCACCAGCCAGGAGAGAGAGGGGATGGTCCTGCTCTGCTCTGGGGCTGCCCCACATCGAACACTGGGGGCAGTTTGGGGAGCCACAGGGTGAAAAGGACATCAAACTGCTGGAGAGTGTCCAGAGGAGGAACACAAAGCTGGGGAAGGGTCTGGAGGAGAAATCATGTCCCTGTGTGTTCAGCCTGGAGGAGGCTGAGAGGGGACCTCACAGAGTTTGCTGCTTCCTCACAAGGGGAGGAGGAGGAGCAGGCGCTGAGCTCTTCTCCCTGGTGACCAATGACAGGACCCGAGGGAATGTCAGGAAGGTGTGCCAGGGGAGGGTTGGGTTGGATATTAGGAAAAGGCTCTTCCCCCAGCCTGCGTTGGAGCACTGGAACAGCTCCCCAGGGAAGCAGTCACGATACCAAACCTGAAAACATTCAAGAAGCATTTGGCCAATACCCTCAGACACACGGTGTGAATGTTGGGATTGGCCTATGCAGAAATATGACCCTTGTGAGTCCCTTCCAACTCAGGTCATTCTATGATTCTATACATATGCATAAAAATTAGTGAGTGGAAGAAACAAAATGAGGTACTAATACATCTTGTCTCAGTGCATATTCCATTAGCTGACAGGATGTTTTTCTAGGAAGAATGTCAACCCCCGTTCTCTCCTCCTTCCTGTCTCCCCAAATCAGCAGTCTGCTTAATTTGAAATGAAAACATCCCACTCAATCTCATACACTTGAGATCTCTCCTGGTCAGTCTCCCACTTCACTATTTTGTTTCAAAGAGAAAAAAAGTAGCAATAAAATTGTACTGATATTTATCTTGGGAAAACATCCTTCGTTCTCTACAAAAATTACTATTTTGTATATGGTTGTTTTTCTGTCAAGCATTGGTTGACAAATGAACAGAATATCTCTGCATATACATCTAAATTCCATGAATATACACTGCTGAGCCTACTGGTTCACCTAAGACTCCCTCTCTCATGTTTTTGCTATCAGAAAACTCTCCAATGAACCATCCTAGTGACTTAGAACCACTGCCCATACCTTCAGAAAACATTCAAACATAGAGAGACACACAAACTCAAATCCCTCAACAGGAAAAACTCATTCCTTCACTTGCTTTCCAACAGAGAGGTAACACAGGATACATTTAATTCAGAAGCTGGCCTTTAGTAGGGCCCAGCATTATCTGTTCAAGAAAAAGTCTAAGAATTTACAGCAAATATAAGAAACAACCACCTAGGAGTATAAAAACAACTTCTGGCAATCTAAAATCTTGAGCCTTCATAAGTCAGCGGTTGCCACTGCATTGTTGTGTTTAAAAATCCCCAACAGACCAATCCCTCATGAAGTTCTCCAAGCATTTTCATACTTTCTGGTTTTCTCATTATCCTGTTGCAATGAGTTCTATGACTCGGGTTTTTTTGTTTCAGCTCACTGTCTGACACAAAAAAAAAAAAATAGGAGCACCTACTGATATAACAAAAACCAGTGAAGAACTGCTCCCTGTTCTATCTCTCCAGGACACTCAAAATGGTATGGATAGCTACCACAACCATTTACTCCTCATCTAGCTGTTTCCAGGAGGAAAACAGTGTCTTCCTCCTATTGGTGCCTCCTCACAGCTAAGTCATTCTGTGAATCTACTGATCTAGTTGCCTGCTATTTGCCTTTTCTAATTCTACCATTATCTTTCTGAACTTACACACTGATGTAGTGACATTTTCTGTTTTGTTCTTCACACACTTCATGACGGTACTTAACACCCTGTTTGGCTTCTTGACAGTCATGGAGCCAGAATGTTGCCTGCAGCAAGCTGTCAGGTTGGGGTTTTTTTTGGTGGCAAAGCTGGCTGAGAGTCCAGGGTTGTTATCACATAGTTAGGATTGTTTCCCACTCTCCATCACACCTATTGGCACAAAGTCACCTAAACACCTTATCAGACACTCTGTCCACTTTGAGACCTTTATGTGATTCCCAGCTATTTATTTTGAACAGATAATTCCGGATTACCATAAATGTTGTTACTTGATTTTTCCCAAATCAGAAAACCCTGGAAGACCCCATCAGTAACCTTCTTCACTGTGGAGCCTAACTAGTTACTTATTTTTCCTTCTGTCTTTTAATGAGCAATTAGTCTGTGAGAAGAGGGTCTTTAAGAAGAAGACTCTTGTTAGCAGCATTTTGAAAAGCCAAGTCTGTTCTATTAACCAACACTGACTCCTTCAAAGAACTTTCTAATAGACTTGTGAGGCATTGCTTTCCCTTGTAAAATGAAAATAAACTTCTTAATCTCTTTCTTACTGTATCATGCATTTCCATTTACCCACTAATCTATTCTCTACTAGAATTTCTGCCAAAGAACTTTCTTCTGCTTCAAGGACTTTTTAAACAATTGATGTCATATGTGCAAAATTTCATTCCTCTCCAGTTAGTAACTCAGAAACATCTTACTTGTGTTATTTTAAAGTCCTGACTGAATATCATAAGGTCATAATGTTTAACATTTCTTGTATTGATGTGCTTTAATGTCTGTTATTGAAGTTGTGGTTCACCAGTAAAGCAAATCAAGTGCTGGGGATACTAACACCAGACGAAAAACATTACAGCCACATGAATGCCAGTTCAAATATGTTCAGAGAATTTTATAGGATTGGTTTAGCATTGGCACTGTGAATGTTGTATGATGTATTGTTTGTCTTTTAACACCTTACATAAAACCAGTATAAAGTCCAAGTTATGCATGCTTACTATAATAAATCAACAGAAATACATTCTCCTCTCTGCATTTGATCCAGATGAAACTCGTACTGGTGCATGATGTGCTAGTGTGCATTGATGGTGATGGAACATCAGCCTCACACTTCATTTGGAGATTAATTTCCTTGAAAGGTGTACCAAAAAAGCTCAAACCTCCATCTTACATGGGTTCAAAAGTGATTACATAAATTCATAGGAGAACACTCATCAGGACTCCCTGGAGATCACTGGAGTCTGCTACCATATAATGCTGAAGTGTCTCTGCATGCAAGCCCTAGTTTATTCTCCTTTAGGCATGTGCTAAGGGCTGCAGTTGGATACAGACACAAAGCAAGACAGACTTAATGGTTTCTACTACCACCATTCTCATGTGGTCACTAAGTTTTACTTATCCAAAAAAAATTTCTTTTTACTCCAAAAGGCTATTCCAGTCTCACTATTTCAGAACTTATCCATATCTCACCTCCCAATTATTCCCCATCTTCCTTCACATCAGAATACATAAGGAATCCTTGTGGACATGAGGCTGTGTTCTCTGTTACCTTAGAGTTCTCTCCAAGAAGCAACCCTTAGTGGGAAAGAAGAGATCAAAGAGGTTGAGGACCAGTGTAAAAGGAGCAAAGGCCAGGACAAGCGAGGCAGTGAGGAGCCCTGTGTACTCATCAAAATCCCCTGCTTTCTAGTCATGCCTTGGGAACAATACATAGTTATTCTGAGACCAAATTCTTCTGGATGCCTATACGTTGTTAATGTCTCTACACACAGAATTAAAGCAAAGTCCACATAAATACAGATAAGCAAAACACTTCAAAGTGCAATCAAAGCCAGAGAGGTTATTGATTAGTAACATATCAACCTCTGGTGGAAAAACCTAACTTGAAGTATCTGAGTATCTCAGAGATGGATTTTTTTTTTTTTTTAAAGAAACCTGTGGTATTTGAAATTTGTATTTGAAAAATTTTTATCCTTTCCTCTTTACAGAGGAGAAGCTCTTTACAGTAGAATCCCAAATTTTTATGCCTATTAAATATACACATAGTCATACTGCTGTTGGAATGAACTACACTTATCAGAATAGAGCACATAATTATAATTTCTTCTGAAGCTATATGTGCCTTTCTATAAAATACCAAAGCCCAGGTATTTTAAAGTTTAGAAATCCAGAACTAAGGCTGTGCTGAGCCACTGTAGCACTGCCCATCCATGGACATCCTAGGAAGGAAAGATATCACCTCCCATACACACACATGCCAATCTCAAAAGAGTTCTTTCCAACATGATAAGAGAAAAAAGTTTTACAGTATTTCATCTGTATTTCCCAGAATTTCAGGTATCTCAAGTATGATGATTAGGCAGAGGAATACAAATACAAACACAGAATCTTACACAATATGTCTATACTGTATTTACCCAGTTACTGAGACTGCAATGCAAAGGCACTGTCTTCTAGAATAGTAAACTCCACATCACACCAAAGACCACCTAGTTAAGAAAAACAGGCAGTATATTGCCCTACAGTTTTGCTCAACATTAATCATCAGGCCACTAACTTTAAGGTGTCCTTTGCTGCACTAATTATTGAAAATCCTGTGGGTTGGAAGTATGTGTAGTTTAGCACACTATGCTTCTACGCTGCTCCTTGTGCAGTGATAATTAATCAAATTACCAAAAGAGGTAAATAAATGAATCACTAATAGGATACATGTGTGTATTTGTGTACATTTTTTCTGAGTTTGGAGTGCAGAGGTAGAAATAAGAGTTCTATTTAAAAAAAAAAAATAAGTTAGCAAACAAAATTTACAGACAGCCTGCATTGTTCAAATGGCCTGTGGAGGAAATCTTATAGAAACCTCAAAAATACATTTAATAGAGTGTGCCACTTTTAGGTCACTGACTATCTCCTCTCATCTACTTCAGATCTCTCTATGATCTGGAATAAGTTTTGCTTGGTGTTCTGGCAGGACCAAGAGCAAAGGGATGATCTGCAATTCACAAGAATCAAATTCATTTTAATATGTTACCCTAGTGTTTCAGTTGTTAGCAAAACAATATCAGGGAAGGAACATTTTGCTAACCACTGCCATAATGAGTCAATAACATTCCTATGACACTAATGAAATGCAACTATTTTCATGGTCAAACCAAAAAAAAAAATACTGATCACAGTTAATAATTATTATTCTCTCTAGACAATTTGATTATAGTCCTCAAAAATGCCACTAGAATTTTATTGCTACACAGAGAAACTGCTTCAAATTAGAGAAGAATTAAATCTATTGACACAGGAAAAATTGCAACTGTAATTACATCCTAAGTTCAGGAAAGTACTTGTCACATACGTAATTTTAAAGAAATATAGAAAATTCAATCTACAAACTGAATACACTCTGCAATAAATCATTTTCAGCCTTGGTGAGCATGCATGATTATCACTAATTGAAGAATGTATTGTACGTATTCATACCTGAAAGAACTTACTGCATCCTTCTCAAAGAGGTCAATCAAATGTTCTGATAAGAAAACAGTTGATTGCAACATAGAATGTGCATGACAAAATCAATTCTCAAAAGGGACACATTCCTCAGAACTGATGGGAGCACATTGGGAAGCATCCCAACAGTCTGTCCTGTACTTTTTGAGTCAGAATTTTGGAGCCAAATAAAATGTAAACTTACTTTTTTTCTGATCCATTTTTTGTGACACAGACGGGTGGGTAGGCCTTAATACTGGCAGAGTGGTCATCCTCTCTGTGTAGTTAAAGGATGCATCTGTAGACCATGAAGTCACCTCCTCTGCAGAAGCAAACAGCTGGGTGCTGTCTTCAGAGCCCTCTGCCAAGGCAACATCATATGTAGGGTGAGGATTGAGCGCTGTGGCTTGAGTTGTGAGAGCAAATGAATTTTCCTGGAAAGTCTCTCTAAATGTATTCGAGTTCCTGTTCATTTGGTCAACGTGGGATAAAGGCATCGTGGTCCAGGAATAGGGCCTCGTGCTGAGGTCCATTGTGGGATCAGTCTTGGAACTGTTTTCAACCATGTTTGGCAGAAGAACATCAGATGTTTCAACGTCACCGTTAACTGTGAGGACCTCACTTCCATTTGAATAAAAGCAAGTTTTTTCTAACACCCCTGGAAGAAAGAAAAAAAAAAGCACCAAAATTAGCACCACCTGGAAGGACAAGTGCTACCAATTTATTTTGGAAGTTTAATAAATATAATAGCACAGATTTCACAGTTTCACAGTAGCATAAGGTTGGAAAGGACCTCTGAGATCATTGAGTCCAACCTATAACCCAACACCAACACCAACACCAACCCATCATCTAAACCATGGCACTCAGTGCCTCATCCAGTCTCCACTTAAACACCTCCAGGGTCGGTGACTCCACCCCCTCCCTGGGCAGCCCATTCCAATGGCCAATCACCCTTTCAGTGAAGAACTTTTTCCTAACATCAAGTCTAAAAAAAAATTAAATATTAAAAATCAAAAAAAGATTAAAAAAACCATTTGTTTCAACTTTAAAATTAAAGAGAACTAAAGTTAAGATTTTTCAAGTAGCAACAAAATAACAGTAGCACAGCAAAACAAAAGCTATGGCTAATGAATGATAAATAAACATATAAATAAAGGCTTACATGAACTAAAAATGTTTCATCTGACTTGTAGGTCACTGAACTCTTACATGTTTATGGGTGTAGAGTGTCATTTTGCAGAGCCTTAAACATGCATTCAGCTACCATAATGTTAACAAGATTGGGAATATCTTTTTTTCCTCTTTCTGAATTGCATCATCTCTTGTTTTCATAGCACCATCATCTTCAGAAAGGTAATTCTGAAGCTCCAAGGGAATCAATAAATTTTTAATATATTTTCTATTCACTACCTTTTAAAATGGGAAGAGGTATTGCTTTCTCTAAGGATTATGTAATTTAACTACCACTGCTAAATATAGATCCATGAGTGCTTTGTCATTCTGATCTGATACTGAACTTATAAATATACAGATGTATCCAAAATTTTAGCCACTCTCTGCATTTAGTATTTTTGTTCATTTATTACATCATGGACAAACACAGACTTTGCTTAGTTGTATGTGTTGAAGAATTGCAAGTAATTATAGTTCACAAATCAAAACAGCTGCATAACACTGAGATGCACCCCATAAGCACCAGGCAATTCAAACTGAATAGTAAGAGAATTTTGTTTTAAACTGTGACTATTACTGAAATATTTAATTATTCCAAATAACAAAGAAGGCATCTCAAACATATATAGGACATATAACTTAGTTATATGTAATAAAACTACAAATACTAACTCAATTTTCTTAATCAAATTCTTAATGCTATAAAAAGAAAAACTGTATCACAATATAAGAAATTTTTGGTAAGTAGCTAAAGCAATTTTTGCCACTATGTAGTCACGCAAAAGAATTTAACAATCATAATAAACACAGTTCAGCTAGGCTTGATTACAAATAACTGAAAGGAATTCCTCAAAACATAGTCTTCCAACTGTTTTTAAATACCCTGACGATTGATAGTTTTAATAGCTTTTCTTGTTGACTACTAATAACAGTGATATTAAGCACTCCTCTCACATTGTTTCAAGGCAATAAAGTAAAAACAAAGGCGTGAAGAATATTTTCCTTTCAACAATAGGACACAAACACAACAGCTTTTCCTTAGGCAAAAGCCATAGGAAAGGCCTAAAAGGTGGAGGTATCCTGATCCCCTTCCCACTGCTGTTCCTGAACTCCTCACCCCTTCCTGCACTCTGCAGCTAGACTACATCAGTGGACTGGTCTGAAATTCAAGGACTGAGCACGAGGAATTCTTTATTCATCACAAATAACAAATAATTAACAAATGCCAGAAGAAACCAACTTTCAGTTACAGTCTGAAGTGACTTTGGATTGGAAAAATTTGTAGGTAAGAAGAAAGGAGAACCAGAATAGCTGAGAAGGGGCCACCTTAGCATTTTGTTTTTCATTGAGTAACCTTTAACTACAGCAACTCAAACCAGCAAGAACTTGTAAGATTCCTGGAATATAATGAGGTTCAATGAAACAGTTACCATTTGAGGTTTACCATATCCTCATGTATCCAGCCTGGTCATTTTGACTCCAGTGTCCCTAACTGTGAGTAAATCTTTGTGTCTAACTTCTACTGGAAGAACCCAGGGGAACTTTATATATGTACATGTGAAGTTTTCTGTCTTTCCACCAGCAAATGTTCATAATTCATTGGGATTTGGAGGAATTTACTGCGTGCAGTTTACAGAAGAAACTAAAAATCTCCCACCTGCAAATTATTTCAGCAGCAATTTCTTTTTTGCTTGAGTCCTCTGGTCAGACCAAACAGGAAGAACGAATGTGCTCTGGTTTCACAAATCAGGAACGGTAGTAATATGATTTGCTAAAATCTAAGGAATTGTGACTGATCACGCTCAGAAATTGTGCTCACTCACAGCTTTACTTGGATGCTTTAATTCCAAACAAAGCTCTGAATCTCTATGATGTCTACTTGGTTTCATGTTTCAAACTGAAGTAGTTTTTTCTGTAGTTTTCAAAAAGTTAATATGACCTTTTTTTTTCCCCTCCTTTGGAAAAGTGCATAATTTTTTTCCATAACTCAAGAATAGCTGAGGGGATTTTTTTTCACATTCTCTCTCCTCCTCCCAAGGCTCAGCTCTTCTCCACTCAATGCAAAAATAGAAGAAGCCTGGAAAACGTTGGTCCCAAGGAGCTATGAATGATGATTTAAAATCAAAGTAAAAATTATTAGCTACTTAGATATCACTCAGCAGAACAGCAGGCAATACATTACAAAGACAGGTGAACTCCTGAAAAAAAGTTTTAAAAAACCCTGCTGGTTTAATACAGTAGACTAATAAATACCATTAAGGACTAACAGATTTTTAAAATACTATTTTGCAAAATGCATGAATGCCTAACATTGTGCATAGGTAAGAGGGTATGCTGCCTGCCCAAAAGGCAGGCTTATTTGATGTGGTCCTGCAGTGTGACCATGCCCAAAATCTACATCTGGACTGTAAAAGTCTGACGTTGTGAAACCATTTTTTATGTGTGTCACAAGACTTGTTCTGAATTCTACAGAAAAAAATAGATTGGTTGTGGGTGGATGTTCCCAGGAGGTGGTAGAGGAACACATAAGTACGCGTTGAGGATACTGGATGTGAAGGAAAGGCAAGAACCATTCACTCTCAGAGAGCAGTGGCCAATGACTCGATGTCCAGATGGACATCAGTGATGAGTGGTGTCCCTCAGGGGTCTGTACTGGGACCAGTGCTGTTTAATACCTTCATCAACGACACAGACGATGGGATAGAGCGCACCCTCAGCAAGTTTATGGATGCCACCAAGCTGAGTGGTGAGGGTGACACCCCTGAGGGAAGGGATGCCAGCCAGAGGGACTTTGACAAGCAGGCTTGTGAAAACCTCCTAACGTTCAACAAGGCAAAGCACAAGGTCCTGCACCTGGGTCGGGGCAACTCTCAGTATCAATACAGACTGGAGGATGAAGAGATTGAGAACAGCCCTGTGCAGAAGGACCTGGGGGTGCTGGTGGATGAGAAGCTGGACACGAGACAGCAGTATCAGCTTGCAGCCCAGAAAGCCAACTGTATCCTGGGCTGCATCAAAAGAAGTGTGGCCAGCGGAGGAGGGAGGTGATTCTCCCCCTCTACTCTTCTCTGGTGACACCACACCTAGAGTACTGTGCCCAGCTCTGGAGCCCTCAGCACAGGAAAGACATGGAACTGTTGGAGCAGGTCCAGAGGAGGGCCACAAAAATGATCAAAGGCCTGGAACACCTGCCCTGTGAAGAGAAGCTGAGAGAGTTGGGGTTGTTCAGCCTGGAGAAGACTCCCAGGACACCTTATTGCAGCCTTTCAATACTTAAAGGGGGCTCATAAGAAAGATGGGGACAAACTTTTTAGCAGGGCCTGTAACAGTAGGACAAGGAGAAATGGTTTTAAACTGAAAGAGGAAAGGTTTAGGCTAGGTATTAGGAAGAAATTTTTTCTGATGAGGGTGGCAGAACCCTGAACCAGGTTGCTCAGAGAACTGGTAGATGCCACATCCCTGGAAATATTCAAGGTGAGGTTGGATGGGTCTCTGAGCAACCTGATTGAGCTGAAGATGTCCCTGCTCACTACAGGGGGGATGAACTGGATGACCTTCATCGTTGTCCTTTCCAATCCACACCATTCTATGACTCTATGAATGGGACATCTAGCATGGAATGCACTTATCACTATAAAATAAATACAATTCATTTTCCTTTATGGAAAAGTAAGTATAAAGCATTTTGTTTTCCCAGATAAATAGCTGCTGTGGTAAGCAATTGTGGTAGAATAAAAAAAATATTAAGTTGGTATAATGCTCACCAGCCTTGAAGGACTTTTGAAAAACAATGTTTCAAGTGGTTTAGAACACTTCCTCTCTGCAAGGAAAAGAATGAAAATGCCAGAGGGTTTTCACTCTTGGAAACATGCTAATTTTCACCTTTGTAATGTTTGCATACTATTCATTAATTAAGCAATTTTTTTAAATGTAAGCAAAATGGGACATAGACTACAGATTCTAACACAATTTGGAGGGGATCTTCCCTCACTCCATTTTAAAAAAAGATTTATTCAAACCATGGATTCACTTATTGTTTCTTTTTATGGAAAGTAATGAAAGTTTGCTACACAATGCTAACCATAACCCCTAGAAAATAATTATGGACCAGTCTTATTAGAAGGCTTTTCGTGTCTTTAGGGGTCAGATGAACTTGTAACATATTAGTAATTTGCATATTAAATACCTTGATGGTAATCTTTTGAAAGGCTGGTTAATGACATTCTGGAAATATGCCCCCACGAGACACCTTCAGGGAAAGTTTAGACTTGATATGAGGAAATAATTCTTCACTGAAAGGGTGATTGGCCATTGGAATGGGCTGCCCAGGGAGGGGGTGGAGTCACCGACCCTGGAGGTGTTTAAGGGGAGACTGGATGAGGCACTGAGTGCCATGGTTTAGATGATGGGTTGGTGTTAGTGTTGGTGTTAGTGTTGGGTTATAGGTTGGACTCTATGATCTCAGAGGTCCTTTCCAACCTTGTGATACTGTGATGCTGTGATATCTTGAGTAGGATATTCTCTATTACTGCAATATTAACTGTGCTGCTCTACCTGTCTCCTTCCACCATACCAACTTTTCAGTTTCTTCAATATCAGAGTTTGCAATGATGTGCAGGTAATAAAACAGATGTAAGGAAAGTGAATAAGAAAGTTCTAAGGGGCATGCACACATTTTCATATTTATATGCCTCATTTAATTAAAAAAAATGACAGAACAAAAATAATATTTACCTACAAATTTACCACAGGAAATAAAATATTCTTGCAAAATATAAAAGGCCTGATTTCCTGATGAGTTCTTTACCAAAGTCAAATCAAAACAGTTCATAAGGTTCTATTCAGTATGCTGGAGCTCTCTATTTATGTTTCAAGCAGCAGTGAAAGATACAAGAATGACAACCATAGAATTTACTCCTCCATTTCATGAAATAAACATTATTCAATATTTTTTATTAGCCAGTCAGAACTATCAAGTAATTTCTTACATTGTAAGTCATCACACCAATATTAGACTATAACAGAATTCAGTTGTTATTGATTTGAAATGAACTGCTATTCTGGATATACTGTATTCTCAATAAATAGAACAGACTATATAATATTACACACACTTCAAAGATGCCCATGGAATTTGTTCATTTAATTCCAATCATCAGATACATTTGTTTCTTGGATATCAATGCATGTAAAATGAAAGCTGCTGAGAGAGAAGACTGGTAGATTATAATCACGCTAATTCAAAAGATGCTGAAGGGAGCTTTGCCAGTTTTAGACTTGGGTAATAACACCATGCCTTATTCTTCACCCTACAGTAATTGCAGTGACTAAGAGGCCACACTCCTGATTTTTTGCTACATAAGTAGGATCGAACACATCCCATCTCCCCAGAGGCTTTCATACATTTTAATGAGCGTTATGTCGATACAAGCCTCAGAGGAGGAGATGGAGCAGAGCTGACGTAAATACACCTGCTTTCTTATCTGTTTTCTCACCAAAGAAAGGAAAAACTGGGGCAGAGGATATGAAGGATACAAACGGAATGCTAAACATAAGGAAAGTAAATTGAATGGCATCATATTTCCTAATTGCCAGACTCAGTTGATCTTAATCCATTTCAGACTGTTCATAGTTCAAAGATACATCCTAAGATGTACTTGTCAATCATAACCTTCTCTAGCTTTGGGGTTTCTTATTCCTTCCCCAGCTTAACATAAATGAAAAGCACAGGCCTACAATATCTTGTTGCAAATCCTTTATAGACTGAATTGAGAAAACAGATTTAAGTTATCTTGACTTTGACAGGGCTGAAGATGCAATTGAGATGTGTTTAGTTTCTTCCCGTGCTTGTCAGCTCTTTGATTGTATGATGTGTATTGAAGTTGGGGCTTTAAAATAGCAACATAGATTTATATCGACATACTTCATATATTACCCTACTTGTCACGGGTGTGCTTCTGAAATACTTAAGGAAGCCCAACTAGAAAATATTCTCATTAACAAAAAAAAATAAAAAGCCCTCAGCACTGAAAGAAGATTATTTTTCACTTTTTTTTCTGAAAACGTAATGCTTCAACCTAGCATTAATGTCTTTCTTATGTCACAGTTGAAGAAATTTAATGATATGTCAGCTTCTCTAAAGGTAACAAAGGGAAAGCTTTTTAATTTTTTTTTATAATAAATCATTTCCTTTTAATTCTGTAACAGACATGGAGTTAGTTAACAGACTAAGCCATTATGAAATCTAATAGACATGAAACAAGTTTCCACAAAACATGCTTGTGGTTCTGCATTGATACATAGCTCATATTTAGAAGAAATTAACAAATTTTCCTTAAACAGTAATATTTTGTAGGCTATTCGGAAAGATGTGTGGCTATTTATAAATTAACTTTCACTTGAAAATAAAAATCAGTTTTGCACATTGATGTGTAACATAAAGGGATAAATATTCCATTCCATTAACTGTGATCGAACGTTCTAACATAACTATCTTTTAGTACTTGTGAAGTGACTGCTGAAAATCTTCCAACACACTACGTGCTCAAGGTACTGTGCTCCTCAAAAACCTACTTTGAGATAATCAGAAAAGGTTTCCTCTTTGGCACCTTCAATGCTTTTCAAATACATAAACCTAAATAGCATATTTTTGTCCCTGCAACAAACACGATTAAGTCACCAGGTAGATTCATTCATTAAGTAGATGCGCTAGGATGTATCTTTACACTTGAGTTATCTTCACACTTGAGAATGCAGTCTCAGTTTTAGTCTCCTTAATTACAAATGTGTTGATTTACTCCAATAGCACTCACCTACAAAGGTAAGCAGGATCACCAACAAAAGGATGAGGGCACAGATGCACGGAATCAGCACTAGGAGCAAAAGTCGAAGGAACTTGGCAGAAGCCAGCTTCTGAGAGCAACCATCCCCCATATTATCCTCATCTGTTCCTAAGACCTGAAAAACAAGAGAGCACAGTTTTATCATTCTGGTGTCAATTAGTAACTATCCATTGTTTCCAGTAGCAGAACATCTGTGTGATCAAAATATGAGCTATAAATGGCCGTTAGATTCTTAATGAGAAGTTGTAGTTAAACTTTCTTTTTGGGGGACACTTTAGTGTAATCCACAAAATTTAGATTAGTTCACCCAATATCCACAGACTTACAGCTTCACTGAAATTTCTAAGCAGTTCTGAGGACCTAGAAGTTGGACAGGCATTTCACTTGAAAATTGTAAAACACAGAACAAATTTAAGTAATAAGGCTAAATACAGCTTATTTTATAATTAATAATATTTCATTACTAATTATTCAAGAGCTCCGTGTTCTTAAGTTTCTTTTATTAAGGAATCAAGCAACTACTACAATCTTCATTTTAAGTAACAATAGAAGCAATAAGGACTGTTCCACTTACTATGCACAATAATGGTGCCTCATTTTTTAAGTACTTTATAATTTACTGCACTACTCTAGTGATTGCAAGTAATATTTTCTGTTCTACAAATGCAATATAGAAGAACAGAGAAAAAGAAGAACAGGTTACCAGACTGACTGGCACAAATGGAAGCTGAACTACTTCTTAAGGAACTGCTGCAGAGAAACTGGATTTATACCTCCCCAACATCAGTGCCTGTTTAACAGCCTTGACTGAGAAGACCATAGGCGTGTGTTTTACAGCATAATTTTCCAACATTCTGCAATGTATCTTGTTCAGGCATGGCACAAAGTCTACTTGTAAGGCAACTTTTCTTGCTGATAATATTAGAATTATTTATTTATGATACCTTTGGTAACCAGATACTGCAGGCACTGTACAGACAGTAGAAATTAGGAAAATTGCATTGGTGAAGTTGTATGAACTTTTTCAGATACTGCTAAGCATCACGTGTTATTTAACCTCCTTGAGACCCATCCAGTGCAGTGTCTCATATGACATTTTTTGCTATTTCCACTGCTCAAAGTAAAGATCAGGTAACACAGAAAATACATACGGTACCAGTATGGTGTGTGGTGCTAGTGGTATCTTACTTGATAACCTCTTTCCAATCATTCTGTCTCAACACCATCCTACTACTAGGCTTATCTGGCAACCAGGATGTAAGATGATGGTCAACTTGAAGATGGTGGTGTTATCTGAACACCTGAAACTGTCAATTCAGGGTGAGAATACAGCAGTGGTAGCTCTGCCTATTGAAAAGGTACAGCCAGGGTGAGTTCACTTGGTCTGTAATTTAATAATCACCGTTTCCCACAACAGGAGAAATACAAAGAATGTTGGAGAGAATTAACTGTTTTTCTTAATCAGCAGCTTATTCAGAAGTTGCAAATACTGCAATACAAGATTTCAGGATAACTCAGCTAAATTACTGCCCTCACCCACAAGTAACACCTTAAATATCCAGGCATAGATGAAGAAGACTTTTACGAACCTAAATCCAAGCGATATTAGGCAAGCTTGACTATGTAACTTCCCACAATCCATACTTGCCTACATTTTCATATTAAAGTCTTCAAAGTCTGCATTCATTTTGCTTCTGGTCATGTGGGAATACAGCAGCTTAGCAGGCTTCCCTAAATTCAATAACCTTCGCTTGCAAAGCCTGTATTAGGCCCCTTTGGGAGGTCTGACTGAGTACAGGTAACAGAGGAATTACAGAGCTCTGCTATGAATACAGATCTCCCCCCAAAAAACTGTCATAACAACTTCTGAGAACACAGTTTTTAAAAAAAAAGAAGAGGAAAATTGTGTAAAATTGCCCTTTCTAACAGTGCAGTGGTTACAGTGCTCCCACAGGAAATGGGGTACTTCAGTTCTCTCTTCAGCCTCAGAAGGAGTAAAAAATTAGATCTACAACTCAGTGGAGTTTCAGAGTCACCTGAACACAGACTCCTCCTGAATCAGAGCACACTATCCCTTGAAGTGACAATATTCTGTAGAAAAAGAGCACAGTTCTGCTGGGCCAGATAAAAAGGAGCAGGACCAGTGATTAGGGCACCCAGGAATTGTCTCTTAGTTTCTTCAAAACAAACAAATGTAAGATCCAGCTCATATTCCCGAAGGATGACTCCCAATCAAGATGCACCTCTTGCAAATTCCAGGCACAAGTGCCCAACTCTGCCCAGTGTAATACAAGGTCAGTGCTGACCCACAACTCCACAAAGTTGGTCTTAGGAGTAAAAAAAACTTAAGTTATCAACAAACAACAAAATTGTATTCTCAATTCTCATTGTCAACTTTTTACTCTTCTTTCAAGAGAGAGGTGAAACTGAATATTACGGAGGTACCTGAGATCTTAATCATCCCAAGCACAAGTGTAGAACTGAGAGCAGTCACCACCACTCTTGTACAGGTGCCTCAGAGTTAATCTAGGAGAAACATTAAATAAAAAGAATGATCCTGTGTTTCTGTAAGAATTTTTTTCTGAAGGCTTGGTATTGTGGATACTCCCGTCTTTAGGCAAATATTAATAATAAAGGAGAACCTCAAACATTTTCTTTCTTGTCAACTCCTGAAAGCAACCATAAACCTCAGTCTTTGCACTGACAACTTTTACTACCACAGATTTTAAAAGGGGCTTTTGTATCCAAATTTGCTTTCAGTGACTGCTCAAGCAAAGAATGTTGGATTGTGAAAGACGTGCTTCTCTAAACACCACAGATTTCTAGTTTTGTATAATAGCAAAGTAAATATTTACAGGCAACTAAACAGCTTCTTGTATTTTTCCCTTCTACAGAAAAACACCTCATGAAAACACTACACCTATTAAAATCATCAGTGACTCAGCGAGCATGAACTTAATTTTGCCATTTTTCCAGTTTTGCCAGTTTGCCATCACTTGAACATCTACGTGAACCTTTTCCATCAATTTTCGTGGTGAATATGAAATAAAACTAGAGACTGCTAACAGTTATTGTATCATCAATGAGAATTTAATAGTGTGCTATAAACACAAATGCATCGTTCTTACTCTTCATATATTCCATGATAGTTTCTTTTTCTTCTTTCCACAAAATATTGAAATACACAAGGAATATATGCACCAGCTTTTAAGTGGTCTATTATGCCAGTGGTATCTGCAGAATCTTCAGACAAGATTCAGACACTGTCCCCCACAGTAGACTCCTAGGGAAGTTGGCAGCCCGTGGCCTAGATGGGAGCACTCTGTGCTGGGTTAGGAATTGGCTGGATGGCCGAGCCCAGAGAGTGGTGTTCAATGGTGTCTCATCCAGTTGGTCACCAGTGGTGTCCCCAGGGATCAGTGTTGGATCCCGTCCTGTTTAATATCTTTATTGATGATCTGGGTGAGGGGATTGAGTCCATCATCAGTAAGTTTGCAGATGATACCAAGCTGGGAGGAAGGGTTGATCTGTTAGAGGGTAGGATGGCCCTACAGAGGGACCAGGACAGACTGGAGAGCTGGGCTGATTCCAATGGGATGATGTTTAATGAGTCCAAATGTCGGGTACTTCATTTTGGACACAACGATCCCATGCAGAGCTACAGACTGGGGACAGAGTGGCTGGAGAGGAGTCAGGCAGAAAGGGACCTGGGAGTGCTGGTGGACAGGAAGCTCAACATGAGCCAGCAGTGTGCCCAGGTGGCCAAGAAGGCCAATGGCATCCTGGCCTGCATCAGGAATAGTGTGGCCAGCAGGACCAGAGAAGTTATTGTCCCCCTGTACTCGGCACTGGTCAGGCCTCACCTTGAATATTGTGTCCAGTTCTGGGCCCCCCAGTTTGGGAAAGATGTCAGGATACTGGAATGTGTTCAGAGGAGGGAAACGAAGATGGTGAAGGGGCTGGAGCACAAGCCCTACAAGGAGTGACTGAGGGAGTTGGGGCTGTTTAGTCTGAAGAAGAGGAGGCTCAGGGGAGACCTCATTGCTCTCTACAACTCCCTAAAAGGAGGTTGTAGTCAGGCAGGGATTGGTCTCTTCTCTCATGTGACCAGTGACAGAACTAGAGGGCAGGGACTCAAGCTTCGTCAGGGAAAGTTTAGACTTGATGTTAGGAAAAAGTTCTTCACTGAAAGGGTGATTGGTCATTGGAATGGGCTGCCCAGGGAGGGGGTGGAGTCACCGACCCTGGAGGTGTTTAAGGGGAGACTGGATGAGGCACTGAGTGCCATGATTTAGATGATGGTTGGTGTTAGTGTTGGTGTTAGTGTTGGGTTATAGGTTGGACTTGATGATCTCAGAGGTCCTTTCCAACCTTATGACACTGTGATACTCTGATACATGCTCTGTCCTCTCATTTCTAATAAACAACAGAATAGAGGCATAACTAATGGACTGAAGGCATAAATAATGGAATCTTCAGGGAGAAAACAGTCCCATAGAAGGTATCAGGGGTGCCAGATGCTTATTCACTTGTCTCACTTCAGGCTTCCAGGTTAGTGGCCAAGATAAGAAAACAGTCTCCTTCAACTCCCTGTATAGTCAACAGTTTCCTTAAATCATTCTCTGAGTCTGTAAGACTGAAGTACCACATAGACACACATTCATCTCCCTTTCCAAGGGAAGGGCAAGAAGACTTACAAGCAAAATCCTTGAGGGCAGACTGAAAGACCTAATGCTGGACATTTTGGCATAAAACAGATCTAGCACAGCACTGAACCAAAACATATTCTCAATTCTTGAAGATTACTGGTGCAAGTTCCCCAAGTTTCCTTCCTACCACAGCTGTTAAAAAACTCAATTCAAGAAAGATATTTTTTGAACTAAATACTGTGTGCGCTGTTTGCTAGGGAAAGTCAGTATTTGGTTTTTTAAGTCAACAAGTCATTTGCTTTTAATACAATCATGTTTTGTATTAAACAAGAACAGTGTCAGAATACAGGATGCTTAAAAACAACAGACAATATATTCTGACAGCTATAAGTTCTGTCCCTAATGAAATGCCATTAGCCACTGCTTACCATTGCCATTGTTTCAATAATTACTGTAATAACAGAAATACACTAGGAAGTCACTCTGAGCTAATTTCAGTGCAGATTTTTAAAAAATCCAAGGCTTATCTAGAACTGATGGATCAGACTGCTTGCAGCTGATTTTCCAAAACTACAGAGGCAGAAAAAGTAAGATGGAGAAAAAAAATACAGTCCTATCTGACTACAGAAAGACTGAAAACTCATTGGACCAAAATTCACAGCTTATCTTCTGCAAAACATGGGAATAATTTGATCTCATGGGTGCCATTTCAGTAACATTCCTGTCACTTTAAAGCACAGAAATGACAGACTACGTTAAGATTTATGGTTGAAAAGCCTATGACAGCACGCAATTTTCCTTTTAGACACAAGATTTATCTAAGCTATTAGTCTATAAAACAGCCTGAATCATGGTATAAGCATTTGACAAAAATATCTCCTGCTGTTGTCACCACAAACTTAAAAGATGTTCTCCTAATAAAGAAGTATCATTAGGGCTAATAGCCTATTGTCAGTATCTTCTGTTCATGACAGGTCTCTACAAAGAAATGTAGAGGACAACTGTTGGATCAGAAGCATCAAAATGTATTAAGCAAGCCATACAACAAAGTATTATGTAGTGTTTATGCTGGAGAGAAGTGGAAAGAAAACAAGTGTCACCGTGAAATGCAGAAAGACTGTCATTAGGGGGCAGTAAACAGGTTGGTCTTGTAGAACTACTCATGATTTTAAGGAATCTGCTACCCAGACAAGCAATAGCTCATGTACAGAAAATATGTGAGATTATGAAAACTATCTGCAGTTCCTTCCACATCCTTGATATTGTTCCTCCTCTAATGTTGAAGCAGTGCTCTGTTGTCATCTCCTGTGATTTCATCAGTTCTCATGATCATAGAATCACAGAATCCCGTTGGAAAAGAGCTTTGAGATCATCCAGTCCAACTGTCCCTGTCCCCTTACTAAACCATGTCCCTGAGAAACTCATCCACCTGCCTTTTAAACACCTCCAGGGATGGGGACTCAACTCCTTCCCTGGGCAGTTGTTTCAGGGCCTGAGAACCCTTTCAGTGAAAAATAAGATACTCTGATTTACCTCTATTTTAACAACTGAAATATAAACATATTGAGTCATCATACCAATCTGAAATAAACAGTGTCTGAGTAAGGGAGACGTCATATAAAGCTGGGCACATCTTTCCAAAAGAAATATTTGGTTGGTGCTAGATGTCATGTCCAGCCAGATTCTTTTGGCTGAAGCAGAAACCTGAACATATTTAATCTTCCTGGCTTACATTTTCACTCAAAGTAAAAAGAATATAACTGTGTCAGTGATT
This sequence comes from Tapera naevia, assembly GCA_033556795.1. Classification (NCBI taxonomy): domain Eukaryota; kingdom Metazoa; phylum Chordata; class Aves; order Cuculiformes; family Neomorphidae; genus Tapera; species Tapera naevia. The sequence continues at coordinate 17,946,606 of JAUMJJ010000172.1, read as the reverse complement.
TTTCTTTTGTGTACAGAAGGCACAATCTGTAAAGTAAGGTGACTTTTTGCCTTTCAGACTATCGTAGAGACCCAGTGGCCACTTCTCTTCAGGTGATCTCTCAAGCTGTTACTTATCCAGCATAAGACACAGTGTAGTAAAAATCCCAACCAGGGATCATCAAAAGTCACCAATTCAGAAAAACAAATGTTTACATGGTATTCTTTCCTTTATTTCTGTCACACAGGTTTGAGGTTCTTAATTTCAGCAGTTTTAAGTGACTGAGACAATTCTGAAACTGAGAAAATGTGGACAGGCATGAGAGACAAGGTGACATTCAGGTATGCCTCTCCCAGCTCTGTGACAAAACAGTTCTGATGCTGCTCCAGCTTGAGACAGAGTGAGAGGCAAAAACCTGCTGATACAAAATCCTAACACAACTCCGCTGTTCCAGTTCTCTGTGTGTTTGAGACCCTGCACTGCTGCTTGCCAAGCCTCTGGAATATGTCTACAGTGCTGTCCAAACAGTGGGAATGCAGACCCTCAGACAGAGCCCACCCTCACTTTGAACTTTCTAGCTGAGGTACAACCAGCTATTGGAGCCACCAACAAACTGAGCTCCAGATCTGGTTTATCTGGGATGAGAGAGGAATGTTGTGCTGCCAGTAGTGTCACCAGTGCCCAAGTTACTATCCTACAGCATATGCTCAGTTTAAGAGAGCTCACTCCTGGGGCAACATCTCTTTCATAATTCATTCCTCCCTTTCTGAAGGCTTTGAGAGAGATGGAAATAAGTTGATCACCCACACAAAACTACTATGGCTGGGAGATTCGGAGCTCTGAGGAGTTTATTCTCATTTCATCTAGTTCCTTTGGGAAAGGCTCCAGTGGTTTATATTGGCAATGTGGTGGATCATAAAGGAGCTTTGAAAAGTAACTACTTGATACTGAAATCAATCTAAATAAATAAGGCAGTAATCAGTCTCCCTGAGAAGATCTGATTTAGAAATCAGAACGTTATTCACAAGCAGATTATTGACCTTGGCTCTCCATTACAGGTAACGTGTGCTTAACACCCCACAGAAAGGGGCAGAAGTGGCACAGAAAGGATGTTCTTGGATCCCATGTATCTGGTGTGATACCAATAACTGCTCTCCACTCATTTAAAATGAGAATTAGACACATCATCTAGCCATCATATAGGGTCAGTACTGTTCACTCTTCAAAATCTGAACTAGAAGAGAGGTGAAAACGGATATCACTACTAGGGAATGGTAGTACCACTTCTTCAATAGAAAATATGCTTGAATTTCTTCCTTTTGAAAAAGAAGCACTGCTGAATAATGATTCCACCTTGGCATAAATGTTATTTTTTAACCTACTTACTTCTATATTGTACATATTTACAATTATTTATAATTTCACTGATATAAACTTGCAACCACAGCAATGGATGCTTCCCAATTACAATGGAACTCTGATGACTTTTCAAGAACATTCAGATCAAGAAATAGTTCAGCTGATGGCAAGCTCACTACAATTCTAAGTTCTCTCTTTATTACTAACAGCTGGTGGCAAAGATGTGATATTGCCATGCCTCATAAGCTGAGCAAGGTTTAGTAAACATATGGAAGATATCAAAGATTTTTCAAAAACTGAAGTGTCTATGAAAGACATTCATTTTAAGAACTAGACTATGGTTACCATTATCTGATATTTCTCAATAGCAGAACATGAACATCCATTCAGCCTACCTCAGCAGGCAGTCAGAAATTGTTCTAAGGAAACTGAACTTTAATTAATGCAGAATATATGCTTTGGGGGTTATTAGTTTTAAGTTTCTAGGGCTTGCAAAAATTACCCCTGAAAGTTTCAATAGTGCCATGCTGGTTTTCTGAACACACCCAGAGCCACACTTATGTCTCCCTCAATAGCCAGTTGTTCACTGCACTGAGGTTTGCTAAGCAAGTAGCATAGTGGTGGCAATTATCTTGCTATACATCGCTGAGAATCACAATTCAACAGGCAAGAGGGTAAACACAGTACTTGCTTCAGGTTCCTGCTTTGCTGGGAATTCAAGAAGCAGATGCCTGCACAAGAGCCATTAGCACTAGAAAGCAGAATTGGAAACCATAAAGAACCCTAAAAATTTCCTAGTGGTATAATTTTTTACAAAAAAAAATATTTTGAAAAAAAAAAAACATTTTGAGAGGGTGGAGTGATACAGTTAGAGGAAAATCTCCTCTCTTAAAACAGCTTTCAAGCTTGGAAAACAAATCCTGCCTGCCCTGTGGCTGCCATTCAGTCTATCAATCACCACCTCTGTAGAAATCCCATAAGAAGCCCCTCCTGCACAAGGCAACCAGACCTCACAACTAGACAGGCATTTCTTTTTTCCTATTAATGCCTGATCAGTAGGCTTAAGCTGCTGAACTTGAAGGTGACTGGTACATCATATATCTGCCATGTGCACTGTTGATTATAAAATTACTTAACCCATTTAAAATTAGAAGCTTTTAATCATATGAATTGGATGCTAAACTGGAAAGCAAGATAAACAAACAGTAGGAATCTTCACAGAAGCATTTGTCTCCTTATGTTTCATAAATTTCTTATTCATTTTTCTCTAAAATGTATAGATTAGTCTTACACTACAAACATCTGCATAGAAGAAATTAAAATTATAGATTTGAATGTGTATTGTTAACTTTACACTACTGACTTTTTTCTCAATTGTGAATAAAAAGATGCTGAACTTTGAACCAAGGATAAGAGCAGCCAGCATTAGGCAAAAGGAAGGACATGGTTTAGAATCAAAGCAAAGCTTCATCTGTTCAGAACAGCTGGATATTTGTCCTCTTCCCAGAGATGAAAACAGACTTGCACAAGGTCTCACAGGTCAATAAGCAAGTACCTATAAAATTTAGAGGTGCCTCATTTTTCAGTAGGATACCACTGTTCAGAAACATGTCATCTTTGAATATTTTGCTTCAGTAGGAGAAAATAAAAAAAAGAAAAGAGTATTCTTTTAAACTACTGGGACATTTTGACAGAAATAACTGAGGAGGTGACTAGAGATTTACCCTATTCATTATTGTTGAAGTTATGAAACAATGAGCTGATACAGAAAACACAAGATTGAGTTGGGTTACCAAGGCACTTACCTTGGAGTATGCAATACATGAGGGATGTAGTATCAAAGGTTTATAGATCACATAAGGATTTGTAGGATAAAAACTTCCATCTAAGTCACTGAAACAATAACAACCTGGTGAATTATTTTGTCAAATAAGAAAAATTTATGGCTAGGGCTATTCAATTTAATTGTCATCCCTAGAACAGACGTCAGCTTTCCTCTCATTCACATTTTCTTTAGAAATTCAAGGGTCACACAGTAATCCTATCTATGATGAGGAAAAAGCGAGTGGAAACCACCTGGGTTCTTAGCCCGCTCAGACCACTATCAACACTATTCCATATGCTCTGATTTAATAGGGAAAATGAGAATTTTTAATAACTTCTGAACACACTCAATTGTCATTTCAGCCTTCCTTTCCAGCCTTGTCTACAGGCACTACAAATTATTTAAACTTACACCTTTGAAACGACAAAGCAGGGACAAACCAAAGCTTAAAAAAAGGCACTTACTACTTAATTGTTTTGTTACATGGCTGCTACAAATCAAACAGCAAAGGAAAAAGAAAAGATAGCTACTTACTCTACAGTTCCAGATATTCTTTCATATTTCATCAGATATATTATCCATTCAGACAATATTTGTACATGCACAGAACTAGCATCTTTCAAACAATAAGCTGTCTCTCAGCAATGTCTGTCCCTGTGTGATGGCAAAAAACAGGCTGTTAAGGTAAGATGAGCTCAGCTGTCTCTGTTTCTTCTTGAAGAGGCAAAAATGCAGGAGGCTGGGAAAGCTCAACAGCTGTAGCATGTTCTATAATCTCCAGGTCCCACTAGTTCTGGGACAACTTTAACAACAATAGGCAAAATAATTCACCCAGCAAAAGATTTTACATCAGAAGCAGGAGCAATGGAAGAAATCTCCGTGTTGCACCACTGGCCCAATAGAAGTCCAGAGCAGATATAGAGTGTATATTGCAGGTATCAGCTGTGTTATTACATGAATGCAGAGCTGCAGGTCTGAAAGACCTGGGATGGAAAGGTCCTCAATGCTACCAGTGGTTTTATTTCCAATGAAATGCCCTGACTGCTTTCAGAAATCTAGTGAGATGAACAATGCAAGGAACACGTAAGTGATTTCTTGCTGTTTCATTCAGAGGAGGCAAGTGGAAAAAAATGAGAGTCTTTTCCTAAGAAATGCTTCCTGAGTCGGAGACACTCTCAGGTAACTTTTAGTAATACTCTATTTACAATATAGACTATTTTGAAAATAAGAGCCCTTAGAGGCAATAGGCAATGGCAATTGCTTTGGGCAATTACTATTACTGTTAAATCACTGTTAAGTTAACTCTGGTTTCAAACAGACCAGACATAGAAGATTCTAGCACATCAGTTTTTAAAACACTAGGTTCTGTATACGGCAGAACAGTGTTACATGTTTGATGAAGAGAAGAAGGAAAGACTTTGACAATCACCAACCAGCCAGTCCCAAAGCACAAGCACCGTCCACTGAGCACTGATTTTGAACTCCCTCTGAACTATGGCCCAGTCGGATGCAGTCTCAAAGAAGTAAACTCCTGTTTACCTTCACTTCCTTTCCTCTAAGGATGGGGTGAAGATGGTTTAAATATTTAATATAGAAAATGCTTCTTTTGCAAGAAAAAGTAAGCCTTGGAAATCAGGAAGAGCAGTAGCATACAGGAGCACCTGCAATGATGCAACCTGACAATCTTCTTTCCCACAGGTTTATAGGAGCTGTCCCCCCATTGACTGTTCTGTGAGGTTACATGGTTAAGCCATGGAGATAACACTGCCAGCTTTGGTCATTTGTGAGCAAACATACATTCCCAAGCTGATGCTATGATGAAGTGGCCACCACTTCTAGATAATTCTGCTCCAATTACATGGACTTGAACAACAGAGTCCAACAGAGGTGGCAAGCTGCTGGCAGTGGGGGGACTGCAAGGGTGGCCTTCAAGTGAAGAAACACAAGGCTGTCCCATGCAGGACATGGTCAGTTCCAGCTGGGTCTGCACCACAGGACACAGCTGAGTCCATGAGCCAAGTAGGTGGTACCTCTGTGAAAACATATTTAAGAAAAAAAAAACACCACCCAAACCAACCAACCAACAACACACGGAGAAGTGGAAAAAGAGTAAGAAATAGCAGTGCAAACACCAAGGTCAGAGAAGAAGTACGTGCTCTCTGGCAGAGCAGGTATTCCCAAAAGGACTGCAGCCCATGGACAATCCACATCACAGCAGAGGAGGAATAAGAACAAAGGAGCAGCAAAGAAGAACACAGTCCTCCCCTGCTGCCTGCTACTTCACTGAAGAAACTGAGTTCCACCTGTGGCAGTAATCAGTGGGAGGAGAGGAGTCTGAAGTGAAGCTGAGCCTGGGAACTGGGGAGGAGAGCTGTTCCCCCAAGTGTTTTAAAGCTTGCTTCTTTTTTCAATTTTTGCTTCACAATACCTGAATCAGCAATTAAATATTTATATTAATAAGTAATGAAGTTATTTCCTCAAATCAAGTCTGCTTTGCCCACAACAGTAATGGTAAGCAATCTCCCAGCCTTTCACAGTATCACAGTATCATAAGGTTGAAAAGGACCTCCGAGATCATCAAGTCTAACCTATAACCCAACACTATCACCAACACTAACACCAACCATCATCTAACCCATGGCACTCAGTGCCTCATCCAGTCTCCCCTTAAACACCTCCAGGGTCGGTGACTCCACCCCCTCCCTGGGCAGCCCATTCCAGTGACCAATCACCCTTTCAGTGAAGAACTTTTTCCTAACATCAAGCCTAAACTTTCCCTGACGAAGCTTGAGTCCATGCCCTCTAGTTCTGTCACTGGTCACTGAGAGAAGAGACCAACCCCTGCCCAACTACAACCTCCTTTTAGGGAGTTGTAGAGAGCAATGAGGTCTCCCCTGAGCCTCCTCTTCTTCAGACTAAACAGCCCCAACTCCCTCAGTCGCTCCTCGTAGGGCTTGTGCTCCAGCCCCTTCACCATCTTCGTTGCCCTCCTCTGGACACATTCCAGTATCCTGACATCTTTCCCAAACTGGGGGGCCCAGAACTGGACACAATACTCAAGGTGAGGCCTGACCAGTGCCGAGTACAGGGGGACGATAACTTCTCTGGTGCTGCTCCCCACACTATTCCTGATGCAGGCCAGGATGCCGTTGGCCTTCTTGGCCACCTGGGCACACTGCTGGCTCATGTTGAGCTTCCTGTCCACCAGCACTCCCAGGTCCCTTTCTGCCTGACTCCTCTCCAGCCACTCTGTCCCCAGTCTGTAGCTCTGCATGGGATTGTTGTGTCCAAAATGAAGTACCCGACATTTGGACTCATTAAACATCATCCCATTAGAATCAGCCCCCTTTATCTTCACCCACGAGCTCTCTCACTCTTGTTCTCCATGTTTTCTCCCCTGCCACACAGGACAGAGGGGATGATCAAGCAGCTGTGTGGGTGCTTGGCCACCCCACTGCTGCACCCAGAGCAGGCAGTGCTCCAAGGGCACTGAGGGCCAGGAGCTGCAAAGTGGATCCACCAGAAGGAGAAGGTGACCAGCAGCAATCGGCCAGCACTTCCTGGTATCTGTCACTGGTTTTAACCTCCAGATATTCAGATTTCACAGATAAAGTAAGCAGAAATAACAGCATATGCATACATAAATAACTCCAAGCATCATTTTAAATTACAGTGTCTTGAAACCACAGCTGAGAACCTGTCCCTTAAGGGGAGCAGTCTCCTGCGCAAGGGAGGCATAGGATGGAATCTAATTTGGACTTCAGAGGTAGCAAGATTCTCACCTCTTTTAGGAACAGGAAGCTTGATTGTTGCCTCAATATTATTTTTACATTTAGGATATTAAACTATTATCCCTACTTCTTTCGTGTTTGCTGATTAGCAAGACAAGCAGAAATTTAAAATACTGCTTGCAAGGGAACTACCTGTTCCGCAGTGGAAGAGCAGAAATCAGTTATGCTTCTGTCTGACAGGTAAAAATAAAACAGGAGAGAAGAATTCAGCATCGGGGTAGGACATCCCTTTGGATGCCGAGGCGAGGGCAGCCCTTAGCGGGGGGGGGGGGGCGGGGGGGCGTTATCGCGAGGTGACCCGGGACACCCGTTAGCGCGAGGGTGGCGGTGGGAGCCAGGGCCGATGTGCCCCGCGATCCCGGCGGGTCTGGGCGCCAGGACCTGCCGGAGGGGCTCCCCGGCCGCTCTATTTTTACCACGGTATTTTTCGCATTCAGACTTTCCACTGCAGGCGGCCCGGGTCAGGGGATCCGCGCTGCCGGGGGAATCTGACCGGGCAGCCCAGAGGGAGTTATTTATAGAGGGGCGGGGGGCAGAGGGGAGGGATGCGATCGGCATCGCATTCTTCTGGAGCGTTGGCTGCGGGCTGGGAGAGGCGCCCACGAACGAGCCCCCCCCCCCCCCCCCCGCCCGCCCCGTCCCGTCCCGTCCCGTCCAGTCCCTCAGCGCAGCCGGGGATACCCCCGGCACCTCCGCCCGCCCGCTGCCGCCCCCTCTCGCGGCCCGGGGCGAGGGGGCAGTCGGGGCCAGCCGGAAAACCCCACCGGGAATGCTGTGTCCAGTTCTGGAATCCTCAGCATAAGGATATGGAACTGTTGGAACGGCTCCAGAGGAGGCCACCAAGATGATCAGAGAGCTGGAGCACCTCTGCTGTGAGGACAGGCTGAGAGAGTCGGGGGTGTTCAGCTTGGAGAAGGCTCCAGGGAAACCTGAGAGCAGCCTCCCAGTACCTGAAGGGGCTCCAGGAAACCTGGGGAGGGATTTTTTCCAAGGGCAAGTAGTGATAGGGCGAGGGGGAATGGCTTTAAACTGGAAGGGGGAAGACTGAGATTAGACATTAGGAAGAAATTCTTCCTGATGAGGGTGGTGATGCCCTGGCACAGGTTGCCCAGGGAAGCTGTGGAATCCCCCTCTTCCTGGAGGTGTTCAAGGCCAGGTTGGATGGGGCGTTGAGCAGCCTAGTCTGGTGGGAGGTGTCGCTGCCCATGGCAGGAGATAGAACTGGATGGGCTTTAAATCCCTTCCAGCCCAAACCATTCTATGATTCTATGACACAGGAGCTGCAACCTGAGCCAAGCAAGCATCCACCTAGGCAAGGCCCAGGCACTCCTCCTTCCCTCCTTTCCCCCCTTTTTCACTCCTTCGGCCTCCTAGGAAATGAAGACCCACTTCACACGCACGTTAACTCCCCCAGTTCCAGGGAGACAGTTCCAGATGAAACTGCACACTCTCACATTGACTACAAATTGACAAATTGACTGCAGAGGGTCACTAGGAATTAAAAATACAGAGGTGACCAGGGCAGGCAACTTGAAGCCTATCTGGTCACTGTCTTCAGAAGTCGTTCTGTGTGAAAACACTTTCAATGAGGATTTAAGCTTGTCCTACTGTGACAACCTCATCATTTCACAAGGGGATATCATCTACCTCTCTCCCCCAGCACTGGAGAATTGTACTTACCCAGCCTGCCGTTTATAAAGGCTGTTTCTTTTTGGGAGGGAAAGAAACTGGGACAGAGTAGAAACATGAGTATTTCCAATCACCATCAGACTGCCCCCGTCAAGCCCTGCTGCTTAGCTGTTTCATCCTGAAGGCATTTAAAAGTCAGGAGGTGTCCGGCTGTCACATTTGGAATGGCCTAAGCTGCATGTGCAAGCCTAGAACTGCCCTTCTGCAAGTGGCCTGACACCCTCCCCTGCAAAACCCTGGCTGGCATTCAGAAACAAGTCATTCATCTGGTCTTGTAAACACTTGCAGAGGATATCTGACACGCAGACAGGATTTGACTCTTCCCACATAATGTAAGGGTAGCCATCATCTTTTAAAACCTGACCACACCAGGAGACAGTGCCATAGTGTGTTAAGTGCCTCACAGGTCATGCTGTTCAACCTGAAGACAGATGGTCTGGTATCCACAGCCACCTGGTTGAGGTGGGCTCAAAGCCGCAGCTTCCACCTCTTACGGAAGTGCCTGTAGTGCTTATATTGTGCCTGCTGTATTGGGATGGCCTGAATCTGCTGGGCCTCAGTGTGGCAAAGACTCACAGAGCCCAAAGAGACACTTGGCCATACTGGTGGAAGCTTGTGTACAATGGTCTTATTTACAGTTCAGCATTTATTGGTTAGAGCAGATGAGCCGTAAAAGCTGGAGCTGCTGCATTTCTTTGCTGGGTGAAACCATCCCAACATTCCTTTGCCAGTTTTGCCTTTTCTTGGAAGGACCGTTCCCTTCCTGGTAAATGAGATTTCTGTCTGGATGCTTAGCCACCTCAGCCTCTGCACACACTCCTTGCTTGGCCATGCAAGTAATGGCAAGAAATTATGTGTCTGGCAATAGATGGACTTAGTAGTGTAACAGCAGGACAAAAATGTTCCTCAAGGGTGCAGAGTGCTAAGACCTAAACATGTATATCAGCTTAGCAAAAAAAAAAAAAAAAACCAACAAAAAAAAAAGCTCCTACGTTCAAGAAAGCCTGCATTTTTAAATAATTATTGGCATTGCTAACAGTCCTGGCTTTCATTTGTATCTGCAGATATCATCTACTACATAATTAACAGCTAAACAGTAATACAGAAATATTAAATTGCTCCTGTCTGCATTGCACATTTTATAAAACGCCTTCAATAGTGACAGATTTCAATCCATCTTATACTTTCAGTTCACTGCACACTGAAGTTATCTACCACAGGCACCCAGTCGAGTGCCAGCAAAGATTTCTGGAGAGGAAGTAAAGGCTTTCTTCAGTATTTTATAGTCCCAACTCCAAAAGACTGAGGAAAAACGACGTTTTGTCCTAATGGTCCCATCAGATACTAAACAGAGCACAAGCAGATTCCTCACAGCAAGCGAGCTGTGCTGCCTGGCTCCCCGCCCCAAGAGCCTTCTCAGGAAAATGAGTACTGGTGGCTTCCATAACAAAGCATGCCGAGTGATGATTATATGTGAGGTTGAAGGACTGGGCTTCCCCGCAGACAGAAACCCCGGCTGTCGGGGTGGCCCATAAATGGCTGATGGAGGAGGGAAAAAAAAGTCATGAGCATTTCCTTTCCAAAGGAAGTCTGGACGTTGTTTGGGATTCCCCTGCCCCCCTCGGAGAAGACCCCAGCTTCCTACAGAACCTTGGTGTCCAAGACACTCAAAAGATGTCACCAGCTTTTACAGAGACACATAAGCAGAGTGGTTCTATAATTCCTTATAGTCGTTTAGGATTACCTCCGGGATATGCTAATTCAACGCTGTCTGTGTCACAGTATCCGAGAAGCTTGTAGCAGAGCTTTAGCTAAGGCATCTATTACACAAACAAGACTAAAGAATTACAATTTAGTCCTGCAGACTGGTCCATCTTTTAGGAACACAGGAAGGGTGTAAGTGGCCATATGGAAAAATCCATTCCCATATTTTTACTGCTGAAAGCTAAACCTTCCCCAGAGGCCCTATGAACGCATTAAAAATTCTGGATACTTGATTTCTCTTAAGAGTTTCACCAACTCAGCCAGACCGCTAGTAATTTAAAATAAAGGTTAATTAATTAATCGTCGGCCATGAAACGCGTCCAAGGATTCTGCATTTTAAATCAAGTGGAGCGACGCTACCACAGAAGCGCTCGCTGCCGTGTTTACAATCTCGCAAACCCCGCACCGCTGCCTCCCGGCCCCGCTGCTCACTGGCGGCCCCCGCCGTGCCTTCGGCTCCGACAGCGCCACTGGGACACCGGGAGACACCCGGGGCACACCCGAGGGGCTCACCCTGCAGCCTCGCACCGACCGCCTCGGAGGAGGCGCAGCGCGCTCCTCCGCCCGCCTCATCCCTCCTCCCGTGGGATGCGCTGGGATACTGGGAGCATCCACGCGGACACTTGCAACCACCCAGGCACGCTTTCTCCCCGCAATCATTAACTGCCCCCCCCCCTCTGCTGATCACCTCCCGTGGGGGTGGCGGCCAGCAGCGCTGTCCCGCCAGGCAGCGTGGGAAGGGGGAAAGCACCCCGCACGGTGCCTCGGTTCCCCGGGAGCCCCGTCGCCGGCCGCGCTGCCGCGGCTGTCCCGGAGAGGTCAAGCCCAAACTTTGCTCTTGCAAAGCCCGGCCAGACCTGTTGCCGTCGGGTTCGGCGCGCTGCTCCCCGCTCCTTCCAGCGCCGGAGCGATTGACGGGCACATCATTCCTTGCTGACTTCGCGAGGCAACTGGCGAAAGGGCGCGCTAAGCTCTTCGTGGAACGCGAACCACGGCGCCCCTGCATCCCGCGCCTCCCAGCCCGGCCGTCCCCGCACAGCGCGGGGCTCGGAGCGGGGATCGCCGCTTCTCCGCCTGCCCCAGCATCGGCAGCGCACGGGGATCTCCGGCGGGACCCGCCCGCCCCGGCACCGGACGGCGGCCAGGGGTGCCCCTGAGCCTGGTGGTCTCCGGCTGCCCTCGCACGCCCCCGGCCCCGCGCGCGGAACGGAGCCCTGTGTCGGGCTTGCCTTACCCGGCTGGCGGAGAGGACCTGCCGGTAGCCCTCCTCCTCGGCAGGCAGGGATGGGAACTGTTGCATGGAGAGCATGCTCCGGCTGCTGCTCAGCCCGCTCCACTTTTGCCGTCCCCCAGCTCTTCTCTACCTCTGTCTCCGAGGAGCCGCGGCCGCCGGCTCCCGCACACACACACTTGCGGGGTGAGGGGTGCTCTGCATTTTGTCTGCTCGGCAGGCTCCCCCTCCCCCCTCCTCCACCCAATAATAATAAACCTCCGCGAGAAAGCCGCCGCATCCCCACCCCTTTTGCACACAAGGCTCTACCTCTTGGGGACAAGCTGAGAGACAGCCCCCTCGCTAATTTCGCCCTAAAGCCGTCCCCCCGGGGGGGGGGGAGCGGATGAGGCGGACACAGCCTTTGCATCCCACCCCCACCCCGATACAGGACGCCTCGTCACGCCGCGAAGGGGTTCGGGTGGCAGGAGCAGCCCGAGCTGGGGGGGCGATGTGCGGGGCAGGGACCCGTCACGCCTCTCACCTTGGCTGGAGGCTCTGCGGTGAGCGCGGCGCACCCGCGGCTGAGGCGACCCGAAGCCCCCTCGGAGCACAGACTCCCCCGGTGCTCCCGACCCGCCGAGCCGGGCGCGGAGTTCAGAGCGGGGCATGGCGAGCCCGAGCCGGGCCCTCGGGTCCATACATCCGCCCTTCCCCAGCCGGTCCTCCCTTATCTCTAAAAAGAGGGCTGACAGCGGCCCCGGGCGCTGCCGCCGGCACAGCAGAAGCGGAGAAGAAGGGGTTCCGCGGGGAGCAAACTCACTCGGAGCCGGTGACAGGTTTCCCCAGCTCCTTCCCCGCAGCCAGGCTCCGGTCCCCCCCGGGGGCCGTGTCCCTGTCGTGCAAGGCAGCGCCCCGCGGGAGGACAGCGGCGGCCCGGGATGCCGGTCCCGGCCGTGACCGACCCCAGCGACCTGAGAGCCGGAGAGGGCTGTCGTTCGCTGCAAAGCTCTTGAAGCAAAGCTCTCATGCCAAGAGACAAGTGCCGCTTGAAGCTGCAAATGAGAGCGCAGATGCCCCACCCCCATGAGACATCGGCTTTCAAGCCTTGCATTTTGATGCATTGCCCCCTCTTCCCTGTATCTGCATCGAGAAATCTCGAATCTGGCTGAAGCCCGGGTCTGGGTATGGAGCGATGCTCACAAGTGCTATCCAGGAATAATAAAGCCAACAGGACAAAAACCATCGTTCATGGGCAGTGCTGGAGCCTTCCAAGAGCCAGAGAGCTGTGACGGGGTTCTGAGACTGCGTTTATAAAACAGAAAAGCCTCCACTTTTTACTGTGTATGTTTTAGATCTTCTGAAACGCTATCAAAGTGTGAGGCAGAAAACACCCCCGAAATGTGTACAACCACTTCAACATGAATGTGGCTGCTGTCCCTGGCAGCCACTCTTGTCTATCAGCAAGGATAGCACCGGTCATATACAGAGTTGGTTTATAGATGCCTAATACAAACACTTCTTGCTATTTTTTTTCCAGTTTCTTCCCCAGGTATCTTCATTTCCATAGTTTTTGTATGGCATTTTAACAAGGCGTTGGTCTGGCTTTGCCAAGGACTCCTGACACGCTGACAGGACTTGATTCTTCCCACATAATGCCGTTGTCTTTTAAAACCTGAGATTTCGTGTCCAAACTTTATGGGGCAGAGGAGGGGGAGGCTCTGTTCTTCTGCAGTGCCACTGTACATAAACCCCGCTCAGGTAATTCAGTTCTGCATTTTGTTTTTTACCCAGCTAAGCAAGGTCTTGGTTTTGTTTTTAGAACAATGGCATAAATAATAGAAGCACGGAAAGAGACAGAAATGAGTACTTATGCAAAAATCTGCAAACTGCTTAATGTAAAACAACAAATAATTCATGGTGTAGTGCTGATAAAAAGAGGAATCAAACCACAATTCATTGCTTATTACATATTTTACAGAGATTAGTTAGCCCTGTCAAAAACTACAGTAAGAACAAATGAAAACTGAAATTTAAGAGGTGCAATATCTGGCTCAGGCTGCAAAGCCCTGTTGGCATTGGATGGAGGACGTCTCTTCTTCAGCAGGAGTACTGTGATTTCCAAACTCCAGATCAATTCTGACTCCTCTTCTCATACTAATTTCAAGTAGGGAGCCATTCCAATTGCAGTGTCACAACTACAAGATTCAGCCACAGTGTTCCACGCACAGAGAGAGCCAATTCTGGTTTTGTTGGCATTTTTTGTGGAAATCACTGCATGAGAAACAATTATTTAGATTAAACACTCCTTGGTTGAATTAAGCCACAGTTCCTTCAGAGTACGGCTCATTTCTAGACAGCTGCCATTTAGCCCACCTTGTGACTGACTTTAGCATATCACAGAGCTCATACTGACGCACAGTCTGTGCCAGGAACTTGTTTTCTGGTTGCATGGCAGATAAACATTTTAATGCAGAGTCCAAATAATTCATTAACACATAACCATTAGTGGAAAGAAGCAAGCATCTCTCATATAACTAATTTGACTTAATTTGATTTTTCTCTCATTTTTACCTTGTGTTTCCCTTCCTAGTAAACACAGACCACTACAATATTTTATAATTCTTTATATTGTTTTAATTATAATAGAAGGGCAGACATGAAATTATATTTGTGAAGGAGTGACTTAAATGCCCATAGATAACAATAGATAATGGAATGAAATCAAAGCAGAAGAGAGATATCTGAACTAAATAAAACTGTGGACAGGGTCACCCACACACTGTCCCCCCAAGCACACTCCACTCAAAAGCACACACCAGAGAGCAGTTACCACACACAAACTTCCACTGCCTGGCACAGGAACATCCTTCAGACCTCTGTGCCCTAAGCCCACAAAACAAGAGCTCGTCACTCTCAGGAAAGCTGGAATACAGCAGATACGCTTTGGAGCCAGAACCACCAAGATTATAAACTCAGAGTTCAGTGCTTTAAAGCCACAATCAAGCATAGAAGCTTTTATGAAAAAAAAAAATTTGGTGCTACCTGCACAGTAATTTTTTCTTTTCTGGTAGTTATGGTCAGGACAAATGTCTAATAAATCAGCTATATTTCCCCATATGAGGCAAAAAAAAAAAAAAAGAAGAAGAAAATCATCTACCCTTCCCACTTGTTTCATCTTAATTTATTTCCCACAATTCTCACAATTTTGCCAGGGAAGTAACATGAAGGAATGTGATTACATAACTCCAGCAGTCTCTGAGCAGTAAGAGTCATCTCTACAGCAAAGGGAATAAAAAGCACACCTAAAAAGTTCTGCTGCAGTATGCCAGTCATTGCCTGGGAGAAATTTGCTGTTTTACTACATCAGTCCTTGACAACAAACAATTTTTCAAGTTGTTTTTGATGTGTTTATTGTCTGACTTAGTTTTTACATTAAATTAACAGCCACAATGGCTTTGTTGTTGTTACAGGGAACAAACCTGTCCAAGGAGTTTCCAATCTAAAATACATTGACAACTGATAAGTACCTTGGTTCAGTGAAAAGATGAACCCTCACTTATTCAGAGTCAGGAAAAGCCTCCACAAGTTTTTCCATTTTACACATAGCTAAATATTCTGCATGCTAAATAGCTTCATGATCAGGCTCATGTCTCTAGAACTTCCCTTGAACAGCAGGTCAGATTATATAATTTGTTTTAATGTATACTGCTACCATTCAAAATATTTGCTCATTACATTACCTAACACTACATTATATTTAAAATGCTGAAAAAACCCTACCTTCAGTTCAAGATTTCCTTTCTAGAATTACCACCTTTCACGTGTACTAAATAATAGCTGATTTTATCTGTACCTTTTAGGTAGTTTGTCATGCTTGCAACATGCAGCTCCAACCAAAGAAAGGCAAAAAATTAACTATAAAAATAATTTTTAAAACCAAACAGAAACCAGTGATTTGTTACACTGCAGATTGCTTGAACCCCCACACTTTTTTATGCCAAAAAAACAAATATCTGATTCAGCAGGCAGACCAACAGACAACAAATGACTCAGATGGTTGGATAAGATATCCACAAGTATTTTAAATAAAATTTCCAAAATAAGTATGTCTTGCATATGCAAGGTTCAGGAGATACCAATCCTTTAAGAAAGGGAATCTGCCTACTCATACACACATTTGTATGAATGGAATGGATTTTAAAGATCAGTGTGCTTTCTTATTGTAATCAATGAGAAGCAAGACTCCTCCTCACCAACACTGCACACAAGTGCTGCAAAATATGCAGAAAAGAACACTAAGAACTACATCAAACACGTAACTCAAGTGCAGTTTGTTTTATAGCTCTGTATAGAGTTTTCTTCTCTTTGCCACAGAGGCAGGAGAAACTACACTGTGCTTGTTTTAAAGGAAACACCAGCAGTAAACAGAAAAATGAGTTATAGCCATGTAAGATAAAAGCTGTTTCCACAATGGTCTCATTCATGTTGATCTGC
Organism: Tapera naevia; assembly: GCA_033556795.1. NCBI lineage: Eukaryota > Metazoa > Chordata > Aves > Cuculiformes > Neomorphidae > Tapera > Tapera naevia. Next base: position 17,930,492 of record JAUMJJ010000172.1, on the reverse strand, counting down.
ATATTTGAGCTATAAAGGTATCTTCTTGGAAAATACATCACATTTTACTTCAGCTGAACAAAAATGTCTCTTTCTCTCAGTGACAGGATAGTTACTCCCATAAAAGCATCACCTCACTTGGTTAAAGAAACAACACCTACATATGGAATTATCTTCCAGGCATTAATGTTATAGAAAAGAGTTAAAGTAACAGTATGGAAAAATTTATTCCTTAGATTAGAAAATAAGAGAATTCAACAGAGATGTAACTATGATTGCCCAGTGTAACTGCAGTTAATTCTACAACTTCACATACTAATGGCCTGACAGAAGTGGAACTGATTAATTTCTAAAAATCAGTTAAAACCCCCCATACAATACTATCAAATAGCACCAATCCATGCTAAGTATTGCCAATTTTTTTCTACCTCTCTTCTCTTCCACCAAATTAAGGTGAAAAATTGCAAAGAAAGTGATTTTCTCCCCATTTTCTCAATCTATGCAATCTAAAACTACTGCCTTTTGGAGCTTTTCTATTTTTTTTGTGGCTGCTGAACTATAATTACAGTTGGGTATCAGCTCAGATTAATACTGGGTCCCTTCACAAGTGGGCACAATCAACCAGAAGGGCTTTCAAACAAACTGTAATCATCCCTACTAATTCACACAAGCCATCCCACTGCTTTTGCAGGATTTGTGGTGAAATTCTTTGCCTGAGTTACAAGAACAACCTCATGCGCTTTTGGCTTTGTACCTGTCTTTCACAGGATATTTTAAGGACTTTTCAGTTACCCACAATGCTCAAGTATCAGCATAAAATTTCCAGTAGAGGTTTAAAAATTCAGTTTTCTGATTCTCCCACCTCCAGATTTAACTTGCAGCCCTCCAGCTGAAATAATGTAGCTTCTCTAATGATCTTGAAGCTATGTAAACCTTTCAGATCCATCAACCAACACTGACATCCCCAAAAGTGAAGTATTCTAAATTGTCAGTAAGAAGATATTCAAACATTTAAAAGATTAGCTAGATAGTTTATAAATGATTAGCAAGCACCATCCAGATGGCTTCAGAATAACATATATTGTTACACTATTCAATGATGGGATTGCACACCTATGCAAATATTCAGTGTGACATATATCTATGCAAATAGTCAAGTGATGCTCTAAATTCAATTTCAAATTGCTTTTCTGCTGTTGGTGATGGGGCAGCGATGAGAACACATCCCTGTACCCTTAAACTACCTCATATCCACGTTCAGCATTTGCATCTGCCTGCTAAGTGAAGTTTTCAACTGTGTTGATTTTGAGGAAACAAGTGCACGGGGTGGGGGACACGGACAGACAACCAAAAACCAAACCCCACAGTCTGTAAAGGGGGCTCACTTTATTGTTTGTGATACAGTTGACTTGAACAGTTCACATTTCCTTTCCCTAACAGAGTTCTGACACGAGGCCCCAGAATATTCAAGCCTAAGTAAGCTGAAGTTCCCTGTTAGTTGTTAAAACCGACATGAAGGACAGAAATTGAATAAGACAACGTAAAGCCTAGCGTATAATAATCAATAAACCACTAAATTGATTTTACAGGAAACATATTCAATAAAGTATTTTATACTGAACTATTTTTAATATTATGGAGACAAGGAAAAATGACACTACATAGTGATAGAAGAGATGCTAACGGATCTCGGCCAGATGAACTACATCAGCACTTCAGTGTAGACTAAAATCTACTATGACTTTTAGTGTCTGAATTCAGTTTCATGCTGTGAATGCAGTAACACAAAAGGTGACACTTCTTCCTTCCTCTGCATTTTTCTTGGCAAACAGTATACCCACCTAACCTATGCATATTAAGTTCTGTTAAAGAGAGACTAACGTTCTAGGAATAACAGCCACCTAAAGCCCAGCTGAGGTATATTAAATATTGAGTTGTTTCAGTCATTGTAGACCATGAGCCATGCAACCATCACAACAGCAACTCCGAACACTGGCAGCATAATGAGGTTCTTGTATTTTTGCCACGATGATTGTTCAACTTCCACTTCATCCTTTCTTCTCTTGTTCTTTCTTCGCCCCTTTAATCTGTTTTCAAAAGCTTCCAGTTCAGCCTAGACAAAGAAAACCAGAAGCAGTTGACATTTGTGTCAGAATCAAAACCATGAAAATGTGCAGATTTTAAATAACATTCCCCAAACCCAACATTTTATAAAAATAACTGGCAACCAATGGAAGTTACACATCTCTTACAGATGAGAAGGTAGAACTATATCCCCTGGTTACAAAGCACTTAACTTCCAAGTATTAAACCACTGTTTAGCTTCCTATAAAAATCAAAAATGCATCCAACTGAAGTTTTACATGAGATGTTTAACTCAGGCTGAACCTGTTAAGCTAAAATGAAATGTTAAAAATATATGATTTTTCCTATTAAAGAGAAGCACTCATCAAGTCTTTAAGCTATGACAACAACATGTGTAAGAACATAGGCTGAAATCTTCAAAGATCTCCCCCTTGTAACAAGGATGTGCTCTCTTGCTAAAAATAAAAAAATATATAAATAAAGAACTGTCACCTTCCACCCAATTATTTATTTTGCATGCTAAGCTACATTTTAAATTAATAGATATAATCTTAGACAAGCATGAAAAAAATCCATTTGATGAGAGTTGTAACTTAATACTTAGTCACTCCTATACAACTGTAGTAGGCCTATAGCATCCTTCAAAAGAAAGCACAAGCCCTCAGGTCTAAAACCAAAGCAAAGCAATTGGAAAAATAAGAAGAATGCCAGACTTCCACCCAGAACAGCAATTTCAAGGTGACACCTGGAATGAGCAGTAGGATATCCCCCTCCCATATCGGTTTAGGAAACAAAACTCATTTTAGGGTACAAAGCTGGAATAAAACTGGAATTAGGCAGCCTGGAACAAGGAGTATAAGACTGGCATGAGGTTCCAATGAGGAGCCACCTAATTGCTCGGACAATCAGAAAAGATGCTCTAAATGAGAGGTGAGACAGACTAAAACCAGAAATGGTCCGATGGTTATCTGGATTTTGGGGTGGAGTTGCTGGCTACCAGAGAAAGCACGGGACAAGGAGCCAGGGAGCAGCCAGACAAGAGAGGTGGGAACTGCAGGGTGCAGCAAGGCAGGAATGGCTGGGCGGAAGGCACAAGATTGAGTCGAAGCAGAGGAAACGTGGGCAGTGGACAGAGACAAAGCCTGGCCACGAGAGGAAATAAATCTACAAGACTACTATTGCAGTGCTGCCAGGAAGAGAGGGACTAAAACAATAAGGTAGGTGCATTAAAGAAACAAGAATAAGACTGTTTTGGGAAATGGGCAGCAAAGTAGTCCAGTAAATATAATTTTCCTTTGGAACTCAAGATTGCCTGATGTCTGGTCTTCCTCTGCTGACAGCAAATACTCGTCAGAGTTTCACAAAGTGGATCTTACTTCCCTTCTTGTGCCAGATACCACTGTTAAGAGGAGAAAGGGACCCATTTTGATGTCTGTTCTTTTGTACCTAATAAAGGCAGAAATTGTTGGCATTTCTCTGATGATATGGGAGAAAAGTTCAGACAAAGCTCTGCAGCCTGCTATTTGAAACAAGATAACTTTCAACTAGCCAATCCTCCTTCAGAAAAGTATGTTATTTTAATGAAACAGTTTTTCAAAAATCCAAAATCTGGAGGCAAATGAAGAGTTCTTGGGGTTTTACAGATAATATGGCAGTGTTTTATTTTACACAGGTGCTAAATAAAATTTGGGGCTTCTACAGTTATTACATGTGTGTGATCTGTAAGTTTTAAAATCAGATTGTTTCATGAATTGCAGTAATCAAGTTTTAAAATCAGATTGCTTCATGAATTGCAGTAATCTGAATTAAAATGTGGGCTCAAACAATTATGTAACAGGTACTGAATAGCTTTCTTAGCAATCTTTATAAAAAAACAGCTAAAAATAAATACATCATAAAAAAACAAAACACAATGAAAAAAAAGTCTGTGGGCACAGAACACAAAAAGGAAGCTACCACTATCCTTGAAAAGCTACCTATGGATTTTATATAACTGTCATCATTCCCAAAGCATCACCTCGATTATCTCTGAACAATGAAGTAGTGGTTGTGCCCAGTCTTCAAATAACTTGATTTTTCAAGCTAAATGAGCTCAAGCTTTTTATTCACAGTAAGAACCTCACTTCTTTGTGCACAGACACATTAAAAATAAAATGAAATGCATTTATTTAAACTGTATACTCAAAACAATTTGATGCCAGATAATGTCTAGTTTAGTGTTGCTCAGATACTGGATTTTGCTGCTTCATATGTTACTCTCTGTATTCTGCCTGCACTGGAAGGAGTAGCAGCCCCATGGGGAAAAAGGTGTCCCTGCCCATGGCAGAGGGGTTGGAAATGGATGATCTTCAAGGTCCTTTCCCACCCAAACCATTTGATGGTTCTATGAAAATGTAGCTAAATGAATGCAAATAACAGTGACTATAAGACAAAAAGCATATCTCCTGAAAGGTCTTCTAGTATTTTCTTGTAGTATTTTTGGGGGGGGAGAGGGAGCCCTTGACTTTTATAACTTCTACGGAACTGTTAAAACATTTTTCTTCCTGAGGAAAAAAAGGAAACAAAATCTTCCAGAGAACTTATTATATTAGAATTCAGGTTTGAGACCTTCACTTTCAGTATCAAAACTCTTTACTATTACCAGTTAGCTTGAAAATTTAACCCAAAATTTCACACTACAGTGGGAGACAGAGAGGGCTTGGTCTGAATTGATAAATGATCAAAGCATCGATCTTTTTCCACCTCTGAAGTGGGAAGTTCAGCTGCAAGGGCCACGATGAGAAGCCTAACCAAGCCATCTCACCCTAAGAAACAAGTGATCCCATCTGTACAGGTCATTAGCAGAAGCTGCTGCCAAATATACAGCAAATACCAAAAACTAAACGTGCAGACTTACCAGAGCACTAACTAGTTTGTATATAAAGGATTTAAGGAAGTATTAATCAAAGCAGGTCTCAAGAAGCTGTAACAGATGAACTATCTATATAAAAATGTGCTAATGAGATCAAGAAGGTGGCACAAGATGCAAACCTTTGTCAAAAGGGAGTATGTGCAATAAATATATACTGTTAGTGTGACCCAACACCCCGTGACAGTGATGTGCTCCAATTTGCAGATTATGAGATCAAATGGGAAGGGAATCAATTTTAGATAAAATTGTGTGATTCTAGAGTCTATTTCTTAGTTACTGTTGTCCTATTTTTTGATTTATCTTTTTCACTGTTGTCCTACTGTTTGCTATTGTGCTATAAAACTGGCCATTCTTAATTAACCTTGTAATAGGCTTGGTTATGTATAGGTGAAGTTTTCTACCCCTGAAACTGCATTCATCATAAACACGTTGAAGAGTTGCCATATATTGCACAAGGGCACTGCTGGACCAACTGTGAGACTTCAGTAAATGCACAACTGGAAAGCAGTGGTGCTGTGACTGCAGGGAGGAACAGTAATTGCTGAAGAACTAAGACAAAAATGATGTTTCACACTGTGCTGGTGGAGTGATTCGGAGGAACCTCATTACTGAGACTTTAATTGAGGGACTGTAAGTTTAGTGATTTTGAAGCAGAAATCATTAGTAACTGGGATGACTTCTAGAATGCATGAAAACACAATCAGTACAATACAAACACCAGCAACATTGAATTTCTAGTTCTAGAACTGTTCTTTACAGTGGTAAATGTCCATTAGTACACTTCAGGACTTAGCTGGCAGAACCAACCGTTACAGATCCCCTCTGCCTAACAAAATATTTCAGACATCTATATGCAAGCTATGCTCCCTGTGTTTCAGAGCTAACATTTCAAGGTCTAATTCTTTCTGATCTCTAATTTGATGAATTATCTATGAGTTTTATGAGGGAATAGGTGATCAATATTGTAGACAGTTGAGGCATAACTCTAACAATAAGTGGTCACAAAACAGTGCCTGGTCCCCTGCAGGCTTTTCCTGCACAATAAGCAGACATGCTCCCCTTTGAAAAGCAAAAGCAGGCCTTGATAGATCATTGGTTGGTAGTTTAATATTCTCTAGGCAATTGATCAAAGTATGCATAACAGAAGTTGTGACCCATCTATCCTAATGAGACTGGGAGAATGGTACAAGTGGTCAGGTCTGGGAGCGAGCCTTTTCAAGCAGGGAGTGAGCCAGTACTCTGGGATAAAAACATGACATGCAGCTGAAAATACAAGTGCAAACTAATACATAACTGTTGGGATAATTGAGTAAAAGGAGAGTCAGAAAGCACATGCTGGACTTAGAATATAGTTTGGTGTCAAATGCTCAGGCACAGGCTGGAAGGAGTGCATTAAGGCACCTCCAGAAGACAAACCTGACCTGGCTATCACCACCAACCAAGCTTACGGATATTGTCTGAAGTACAAGCAGTATTGGCACCTCCAGGCAGCTGGCACAGAAGCTTCCTTGATGCTGACAACATACACTCACCAGCTACAACAGGTACAGGAAATACATGTTTTTTCTCTTCTCAGACACTTTGAGGGAGAAAGGTTCATTTAACCTTCCTCATTCTTTATGATGAGAGGGAGGAGGGAAGCTTCACCCGATATTTAAACCTCTATGGAGGCTATTCAGCAAAATTCTGTGGGGGTTTATGCATTATGTTTGATTAAAATCAAGAATATTTTAAAAATAAAATATACCATACACAGGTATAGTAAGGCAAGATTAAACTGATTAATATTTTGTATATTATGAAAATTGTTTGGGAAAACATGGGCTCTTAACCATTGTAAATCAGTCACAGCACGCATCTTAGATAACAGCCGACAGGAATGACTGTGCATATCACATTACAGATGATACATCTTTAGTTGCATGTAAATTAAATGATTTACTAACAAGAACAACGTGGACTGAAAGTGGATGAGGAAAAAGAAAGCTTGATACCTGTTGTCTTCGTTTCTCTTCTTCAATAGCAGCTTTGGCTTCTGCCTCTTTTATCTGTCCAGACACACAAACTGGTAAGCAACTGTTGTACACAGCAGCTAAACCTATTTTCTTATAGAATTGTAGTCACTCCTATAGAATGGCTCTCAGCAGAAGTGAGAAAACCTTCATCAAGTGAGCTCTTAACTTATTCAGATTACAAAATATTCTCAGAAAAAGCTGCATCATCTCACATTTAGAAAACACAGCACATATAATGAACGCTACAAGGTTATAAATTAAACTTCCGACTTTAACTTGAGCTGACAAATATAAAACCTAAAAGGAATAAATTGTTCACTAACAAGCAGGAACATTCCTAAAGACAGAAACAAGTTTTCAGCAAATTTATCTTCAATTCAGTATACTTACACATAAAGATAATTCCTATATATGTATGTAATTTACACACACACATTTCAGTCTAAGGACTTTAAATACTCTCTGACTCCTACAGCAAAAGTAAGCCTCTATATTTGTACTGAATATGACACTTATTGGATAATGCAGAAGCAAACTGCTTTAAAGCTCTTTGTGTAATACAAACCAAGCACATGCTCCACCAACAGAAAGTCATCTGAAAAGAAGTTACAGGAATTAAAATTGATAATTCAATAGAAGTGTTTTGTAGTGTTCAAGGAAGTAAATTAAATGCTGGAAATCATTAAGAAAACAATAACACAGAAAAAATGTAAATACATAAACACATGATGCACTTGAAACTTAGCTCCTGCACTCAGTTTTGGTCCAGCAGTACCAAAAGAACATAAAGCCTGAACACTGAACCATAGAATCATAGAATGGTTTGGGTTGGAAAGGATCTTAGAGATCATCTAGTTCCACCCCCCTGCCATGGGCAGGGACACCTCCCACCAGGTCAGGTTGTTTAAAGCCTCATCCAGTCTGGTCTTGAACACCTCCAGGAATGGGACATCCACGACTTCTCTGGGCAACCTGTGCCTGTGTTTCACCATCCTCACAGTAAAAGATTTCTCCCTAATATCTGATCTAAATCTTAACTCTTTCAGCTCAAACTCATTACCCCTCATCCTGTCATCACACTCTGCAAAGAGCCCATACCCACTTTTCTTGTAGGCTCCCTTTAAGTACTGGAAGCTGCTCTAAGGTCCCCCTGGAGCCTTCTCTATACAGAACAACTCCAGCTCTCTGATCACATTCACAGCCCTCCTCTGGACTCACTCTAACAGATCCAGGCCTTTCCTGAGTTGAGGACTCCAGAGGTAAATGCAGTGCTCCAGGTAAGGTCTCACAAGAGCAGAGTAGAGCGGGGGAAACACCTCCCTCTACTCTGCTGGTTACACTTCTGATGCAGCCAACGACAGACAACAGGATGGAGTAGCTTCCTTCTAAAGAGATGCATAACTGTCATTCATCAGGTGACTACCAGGGCACAAAATCCGGAAGACTGTGAAGATGCCAAATATTTTTAATACTATAAAAGCAAAGGCATCAAAGGAAATTACCAGGAGGCTGGTTCATAACAGAGGGTGTATTCTACTTCCTCGTAGGATTTGGCTAAATCTAGAAATTCAGTGCTACAGGATGTTTATAGATGCCAAAAGTTTACGTCGACTGAAAAACAATTAGGCATCTTAACAGGAGATCAATCCAAAAAAGACATAAATGTACCAGTTTGACCTCTAGAATTCCCATAGTCAGAGATCACTACAGTAACAGGAAGAGTATACTGGGGAAGTATAGGGGTCTGCCTTCTTATGTAGATTCCCTGGACCTTTAGCATCACAGCCACTGAATCACTAGCTTAGAAACACTAGATGTAAAAACCTGATTAGTAACTTGAAATGAAAACCAGAGTCTTGATCCCAATAACTGGATGAATTGCATCCAAACAGTGATAATAATTTACTAAATATGGTTTATGCAGGTGGAATTTGTTGCAAACAATTTTCAATTGAAGAGCTCTTCACAGCTAAGGAGGAAGCACACCAGCCCATGCTTTCCATGCTGTAGTTCAAACAGCGTGCACTGAGGACAGGGTCAATAGAACAGTCCTGTTTGCAGGTTTTCAGACATATTTTTTTAATTGCTAAACTGAATATCAAATAATGAATTAATGAATATTCATTAATCTAGACACAATGGCAGAGTCTTTCTTTAGAAAAGCATACAGAAGACCTTTTCATCCACGCACATCCAAAATCACAGGCTGGAGTGGAAAAAACTGCACAACCAGCCTCCAGGTACCTCACTGCCATCTAATGGAGAACTTGAGCTCCAAAAGAAAAACTGACCCACAAATGTGGAAAAAAACAACTGGCAATGAAGCAACACTGGGGTGGTCATAATTTGTATGGCACACAGAGCTAAAATACACATAGGTAGAAAGACACTTAACCATTATATCCCACAGTATGGAAAAACACTTCTAGAACTATTTCTTCAGTAAAATGTACAGTAAAAGATGCACTCAGTTCCTCAGAAGCTGCTATATATGAAGAGTTTTATTAAGAGTTAATACACCTTGCTTTTGGAAATTGATGGTTGTTTTGCAGCTGTGTAAACTAAATTATCTTTGTAAAGGTCTGCAGGTTTTAACAGACTTTCTCCAGTCATGACATGTTAAACAGTAATTGACATAATAAACTATTTTTGTCAAGTGTACATAATAGAGGATCATTCCAGTACATCATTTACAAGTCAAGACAGGCTACAAAAAGGTGCCTAGTAAGAATTTCAGTACAACTTTATAACTTCATATAAAAAAGCCAAAAAAAAAAAAAATTAATCCATGTTCTTCTGTGAGGAAGGTGCTCACACCTTGCTTCAGAGCACTCCATGTCCTATGAATCTTATCTTCTACTCTTACTGGAATTATTTGTTATGGCTGGGATTTTCTAAAGAGAGTCTTAGCATTTGACCTGCTTGCAAACTTGCAGGATTTGGTCTAGGTGGTACTTGCTAGAATTTGCCAATCAATCCTGAAAGTCTGAGTAGAAGCTGACAAAAGTCAGCTTTACCCTTTGATTTTTTTGAGCTGTGCACATATTACATCCAACACTCACCTAATAAAACCCGAGCAAGTGATGCACCATTTCTTTTTGCTTATGTTTTTACAAAAGGTTTACAAGGGCAAGGTTGATATTTGGTCTCTCTGGGTGACTGCATACAGCAGTTTTAGTTCATAAAACAGCAGAACTAGGCAGAAGTCACCTTTACAGCAGGGTAAAAAAGCATACTACAGTTGCTGAAAACTCTCCATTCTTCTGGTACAAGGTAATTAATGCAATATGTCAAGATTATACTCTTTGTGCTGGACAAGATGAGCATGCAATGGCTGCAAAACTTTCAGCAGGTCTAATAATGCCCTGTGACATGGCCTGGCCTTAATCCTACTGCACTACTCATCAGCAAGGATGATTTTACCACTGATCATCACCTGTTCTCAGTGGAAAAGAATCAGTGCTAACAAACCAAAACAAAAATTAAGTCTACAAACACTGTAGTTCTCTCCACTAAGCCAAATGCAAGCCTGAAAAAGTAGCTGCTATTAAACAGCACATTGACTTATGTTGTATTATTTGCTGATATTGCCTTGAAAACTAATGCTGTGTTCATTTTTTCCTACTTTTCTTTAAGCACTGAGAAGAAATTACAGCTACAATGGATACATTACCTCAGATTCTTTCCGTTTCATTTCCTTGCATAATGCATTGCATTCCAGCAAAACTTGGCCTTCTTGTATCTTGCTGCACTGTATTTCCTGTGAAGTATAATTTGAGTCTTTTATTATCATTTCTGTGTAGAAAATTTTAGGCTTTCTTTACGAAAATAATTATAAACCATGCTTCTTTAGCAAACATTGGTTACACAGAAAATAATGATTAAATGCTATTTGAACCTCTAATTCTGTGTTAAATTGTCCTTTTTTCCTTCTTTCTGATAAGCTAAGCTGAAAGCAAGAATAAATGACACAGCCCAGTGTAATTTCTCCTGTCTTCTCTTTTCTCTCGTTTGTCTAAGACAAAGTAAGATAACCTTCCAACTGTGGCAGGAAGAACTAGCATTCAGATCTCAGTAATTTCATATACATTCCCTTAACTGATAGATTACAGGGAACCAAATAATTATTACACTTCCTCCACTCCCCCCAATATTGGAGAAAAAGAAAAGGTGCTTAGAGTTCAGTTTGAAGCACTTGTTCTGTACATGTTATCCTTTCTCGTGCTGAACACTCCACCTGCAAGACTTCTGGCTGCACAGCTGAGAACTCTGTGGAGCTGCAGCCTGTTTGGAAGACTCAGAAGTTAACTGGGTCCAGAAAAATAATCTAAGCATCTTTTAATTAAGCCAGATAATTTTTTTTTTGCATTGTCATTATTATTTGCCACGACTTCACATCGATTTCTCTTCTTCCTCCCAAAATATTATATACTTATAATAAACCTGTTACATTAATTAGTCCCTTTATCTTTATCAGCAGCTAAGGATGCTGATGCAGGGAACCACAAGTGACTACATTAGTTAGGCACTCACAACATCTATGCTTGTTCCAACTTCTATTATAAACTTCCCAATATCATCAGAAAAATGTATTTTTTCTCTTCTGAAATCACTCCAGGTCATCTGCCTGTTCTCCCAATGGAGCTACAAAAATTCAAGAGCGCTTGAAGATACAGCAATTTTAAGTCAGGCAGCTAACATATTTTAGAACTAACAGGATTTTACATTATCCAGTAAATCCTTTGATATTGCAGCTTCAACTGCTATGAATTTTTATAGATTTGTTTGAGTAACTGGACCTATTCCAACCTGCACCAGAGATGATCCATCCATACAAGCCTAGGAACATATAAAGAAAACAGATCATTCTCAAAATCGTATCTTAGAAATTTACCTTTTTCAGTCTCTTACAGAGACATCTGAGTTTAACTTTCTGGTTGCAGTTCAGAGGGCAGCTACCAGAATGGCAAATCTCCTTACACCGGTGACCACAGGGCAGCTATAAAGAACAAAACACACAAACATATCAATAAATGATGGTATAATTACAAAGAATTTATAAACTTTCATTTCAGACATAGCAGCTTAACAGAAAACTCATTCAGATTATCAGCTTTTCCACTTGTGAAAGAGTTGATTTTTTTTTTGCAAATGTTTGCTTATGTACTGTATTTCAGTCCTTGTTGGAGATTTATCTTTTCCTGGCACAGCTTGATTAAGAATCTATTTCTCCTTTCAAACGCTTCAAGAATTCTCCACAGTAATTTATATGATTATCCCAGCTATCTGTATTTTGGGGGAATATGAGTAGATAAGGAAAAAAGAAACAAAAAACAGAAATTAACTGTACTGTATCAGCTTGTAGGTCAGAGTCAAGAAAAGAAAGAAGGAAGAATCAGAAAGGAAAATATCACAAAAGAAAATTTTGCGTGCAAGAGCTGTCTGAACCACACAAGTCAAATACAGGTCACTAATGTCCTTATCATGTATGAAATAATTTCAAAATATCCTCATTTTCTCCATTTGGCAGATTATCTCATTTCTGACATCTATAAGATAGAGACTATTTTTACTGTCAGTGTAATTTCTAACATTTACTATGTACATATTATAATTCAATTACTGTGTTAAGAGCTGAGATGCTAACTTAAATATGCTGACTGTTAGGAATGCAGCAGTGCTCCCAGCATTATATTAGATAAAAATGACAAGAAAACCATTTTTTAGTTAAGAACTTGACTGAAAATATACCTTGCTTGTACAGATAACCACTATAAATCTTCACAGTCATGATTTTTCATTTTCTATTACATAGCCCAATACTATTCATAACTGCAGGTGGAATCTCACATAAAATATTCAACTGATTTATTTATAGCAGTAGCTTTAAATCCCCAGACTATTTAAAACAGCATTAGATAGTGTTTGTTATTAGAAGTGAAATTTCACCCCTTCATCAAGGGATTAACACAACTTGGAAAATGCTGTAAGACATAGAATTTTAAGACACATTTTTTCACATTTATTAAAAATTGAAAACATATATATAACACCTCACTTCATCCACGAGAATGAGGATATTACGTGATAATTATAAACCCCAGGTGTATACACTTCTTGATCAGTAAATGTGGATTTTCAGGAGTCCATTGGAACTGGCCTAACTCCTGAGCCAGCACCACAAAACACGTACCTGAACTGAATGCAAAACTTCCTGATTATGGAACAGACATATATATTTTCACACCCACACCAGTCACAAGCTATTCTTACACTGACAGACACTTTGCAGTTTATGCTCAGTTTTTAAGTCACCATTTCAGCACATTTCCCACAGGACCATCATGTTCAGTCCTGAAGTCCAGTCTAAGGTAGGCACCTCCTATGATCCCTCTAGGACAGAACGAAGCTTTACCAGGAGAACATCCTCCCTCCTGCCCCCTTTCTACTGTTTCGCTAAGGAGGCTGTTCCAGGAGCTCACTACAAGATACAAGAGCTTTTTTTGAATTTCCTGCATGTATTCTAGCCAGTCTAGATCCCCTAGTTCTTATCCTAATGTTGAAATATTCCTCTACTGTCCTTTCACAAAAAGCTCTTTATTCTCATAGTATTCCCTTCATTGAATTTCAAACTTAAATCAGTGCTTCTTGAATATAGTAGCCAGAAGTGCATGTAATATTCCAAATGACATCTCAGCAGGAAGGACTTTGTACAATGCCTTAATTGCACCTTATTCTTAATAGAATATCTTTCTTAATACATCTTCAGCTCTCATTTGCATTTCTCTCCAGATAATCACGCTGTGACAATAGGAATTTCTGCACTTTCCTGGGAGCTTATTATGAAGCTCGACATGCACAGTCTTTCTGCTTCTTCTGCATCTAATAACATGTCCCAAATAAATACATTCTGGAGATGCATCTCCCCAATGGTCATGTATTGATAGCACTACACAAGTTTTAATCAGATAATTCCAATGGGGTTTTTTTTATGCCATGGTTGTTACAGAAAAATGAATGTAAGGTCAGGCATAAATCCACTCCTTGAGAAAACGTCCTTTATGTTATCATCTCCAGTTCCAACTTTTATTTTTTTTGTCATTGTTTTGGGGTTCTCCAGGGGGTGTTTAAAAAAAACCAAACAAATCACATACACACAAGCAGTTGCTTTCTTTAGCCTACTTTCATGCTTGTATTAACCCTCTTCTGTATCTGAACCAGCTGTTCACTGAGTGGCACTGACTCAATGGCTCTGCTGCTGCCTTATGTAGCAGACATAATCTATTTGCTTTATCTGGAGGGAAACCTTATTGAAGATGGAATTTAGGTTGGTTCAGGCCTGTCGTATCTATCTACAAATTTGTCTTGTATTTTGACTCACTTTGAAAAGATGACAGAAGAAACTTGTCTTCAAGTCTTATACACTTCTGAGGTCAGAGTACCAGCCAGGACCGTGGAGTCCACCCGCTGAATTTGCTCACTGGCCAACACGATCTTTGCAAAGCAGAGCTGCTACCACACGACCTCTGTGCAGGGAGGGCCCTTCTCCTGGCTCCCTTCCCAAGGGCACCATACACAGTACCATGGTCCAGTCTCACCTGCAAGTCATCACGTGCTGGCCAGAAAAATCCATGGCTAGAACTGTTACCTCCAGCCTGCTCTTCCAGAGAAGGGAACGAGGCTGGGGAAGGGGCTGGAGAACAAGGCCTATGAGGAGAGACTGAGGGACCTGGGGGGGTTTGGGCTGGAGGAGGCTGAGGGGAGACCTCATCCCTGTCTGCAACTGCCTGAAAGGAGGTTGTGGTGAGGTGGGTGTTGGTCTCTTCTCCCAAGTGACAGGGGATGGGACGAGAGGAAATGGCCTCAAGTTGTGCCAGGGGAAGTTCAGACTGGACATCAGGGAAAATTTCTTCACTAAAAGGGTTCTCAGGCCCTGGAAGGGCTGCCCAGGGAGGGGGCTGAGTCCCCATCCCTGGAGGTGTTTAAAAGGCAGGTGGATGAGTTTCTTAGGGACATGGTTTAGTAAGGGGACACGTATGGTTGGACTGGATGATCTCAGAGGTCTTTTCCAACCACATGATCATGATTCTAATTAGGCACATTTCCATTAATAGTGTCAAAGCCCAAACCAACAGTCTTATAAGTAACACATCAGAGCTGTGAATTCAAGACAATAGCCCTCATCTCAACTTCCAGGTGCTACTGCAATAAAATTCTCAACTTTCACATCATTAGAGCAAAATTTGCACAGCAGAGAAACATGTTTAATCCAATACTGAAATGCACATTTACACATGTAGTTCTCTGCATGGAGCTATGCAGCTAACATGGACAGGGATACAGGACAAGAGTGAAGCTGGCAATGTAACTTCCTTTTTACTCCTTCCAATGCAAAACCAACATTTAAAAAAAAAAATCAAGAGGACCAGTGACATCAGCGGCAAAACATTTCCAATCATCTCAAAACAAAAGCAAATCTACCACTGCTTCTGCTGGATAAATAACGTAGTGGGAAAGGATATTTTTTGCTTGTTTTTAAGCATCAGTGCTGAGCTACTTGGTGTTAAATGGAAAGCAAGTGCCCCTTTAGACCTTTTTAACCATATAAGACATCTTGTCAATAGCTTGTGGACTAAAGGCCAAAATGAACAGGCTTTACGTTTGACATGGCAAGGCCTTTAAAAGAAGGGGATTTAAGTCATAGCTCTGAAAACAAAACAAAATCCTACAAGTATTTTCCCTGCATTTAAATCTTAACATTATATGTCATGATGACTAAACATATACACATTTACAGAGGCTTAAGTGATCTCCACCAGAAAGTAATAAATACAACCTGTTAACACACAGCTGGGAATAAAGAAAATGACCTGTTAACAAAGAAAACAGCACTTTTGAGAAGCAACCCTAAAAGCTAAGTACAAAAGATAGTTTAACACATCCACAAGTGCAGATTCTCCAGTCTAAAGCATGGTCCTGCTTCCAGAGATCTTACAGAAACCTCCACTGTTTAAGCCAGACATTGAGGAAAATCCTCTCATTATGGACCAAAGCAGTGCATTTGCCTTATAAAATTAATTTTTTGCAACCCATGTATACTTTCAAGGGGTGTTTAGAGAATTTTATCAAGCATTCAAGAAATACAATTTATTTCATGTATTAAAAAATAAGCATACTTGTAAAATTTATGACAATGTCTCTACTGCACTGTCATCAGGGCTGCAGCAGAGTGCACATTGTAAGTACAAAGTACTATTGCTTTGTCAAAAAACACTGATTACACAGAATAAAGTGTTAATCACAGATCCACTGTTATGAATATATAAACAATGAAAACTGATGGACTGTTAAAGCTTCTACGTAAGAATTGTCCCAAAACATCTGCAATCATGGCCATAAGAATTTAATCACTCCTTCTTGCAGAAAAAGCTATATTTCCTTCATCAGGATATCTTGTTATTGCTACTAAACAAGAGAACAAAATTTTAATTAAAGCTTCTCATCTAACAGCTGTGGCAGTATCAAAAATTTTGCTTCTCCCTAAAGCAGAAAGGAAATGTGAGCTGAACTGGATAATACTGGAAGTAAATTTTTATAGTTTTATATTGCCATTGCCAAAACAAAAGCATGAAACCTTTCAAACATTTCAGGTTCCTGTTGTATTTTTCAAGGCACTAGGCAATATAATTGAATTTCATAATCTCCAAATGTACCATGCTACTTGTAATCCAAACACGGCAGTACACTGCCTACCACAATTTCCATTAACCAAAACAAAATCATCTCAAAACAAACTTCAGGAAAATACTGTATTCTATTGCACCTAAGCTGCACTATGCTAACCTTGATGGAGTTATAGCACACACTGATTTTTAGCAAACAGCAACTTCACTGGGCTCTGCTAATGACCCAAGGGCAGCCTCTGATATTGAATAAGAAGATTCTCACAAAATATTGTCCTGGTTTCAGCTGGGATGGAGCTAATTTTCTTCCCAGTAGCTTCTGTGTTCTAGATTTAGTATGAGACTAATGTTGATAACACGTATTGTTTTAGTTGTTGCCAGGTAATATTAATGTCCAGCTGGGATCAAGTTAATTTTTTTCCCAGCAGCTGCTGTTTTTTAAATTTAGTATGAGAAGAATGTGGAAAAATACACTGATGTTTTTTAGCTATTTTAAGAAATCCTTAGATTTTTCAGTTTCCCATGTTTTGCTAGTCTACAGGTGCAGAGCCAGGACAGCTAAAACACACTGTCCAACAGAATATTCCATACCATAACATTGTGCTCAGTACAAAAGCAAGAATTTGGCTGGGGGTTGGTGAGGCAATCTGGTTTCCATGGCTGTATATTACAATATGTATATTAAAATATATGTATTGAGTGGCAGCAGGTGACAAGCAGAGCCAGGACAGCTAAGCCAAACTGGCCAGCAGAATACTCCAGAACATAACATCATGCTCAGCACAAAAATGGGAATTTGGCCCAGGGTGGTGAGGCAAAAACTGAAATTTACTTTAGGCTATCATGACTACACAAAAACACTTCAAGTTTAGTTTTGACATATTTAATTTGTAAACCTGAAATGTTCTAAATCTGGTAGTCTTACCCATCTTGTCTTTTGGTCAAGTTGTTTGTAAGTTCTTGTCAGGAGGTCTCCTCAATGGGTTTGATCTGTATTTGCTGAGGAGGGGTGGCAGTGGTGGTAGTAGCACGTTGATGTCTGTTAAAGCTGCTCCTTCAAATTGTGTTTACCAATGAATCATTTAAAGACATCTAGCAGTGCAGTTTGTAGTACACACAGCTAGCTAATTTTCCCAAAGTTTCAGACAAATATTGTGTACTTACAAAACAGAAAAAATACCCCTAATACTGTTCACTATTCAGAAAAACAAATTTTTTAGACAAAACTGTGGTAAAAGATCCGTACAGTACACAGGAAGTTACCACAGTAGGATCTGAGGAAAGTAGGATGAACTGTCCCACAAAGATATGAACTACCTGAAGAGGACTGTACTAATACTTCAACATTTCATGGAAGCCAGCACGAGCTAGAGTTAGAATTACAGGAAGGGAACAACATGCATTTTTGCATCATCGTTTACACTAAAAAGATCCTCTGGACAGCAGAAGCTGCATGAAACCTTATTTTTCAAGGTATCTATAGGAATGAGAATTTTTGAATTAAATAAAAGCTTTATAAAACTAAGGCAGACTCCATTGTCCTAGGCCTTCTTTCACATCCCACTGAACTAAGTAAAAAGGACTTAAACTGTGTAACAGGGCAATTCTGAACTGCAAGCTAGAATATAGGACCACTACTAGACGGATTTTTAATCCCAGGCTGAGCCTTGGGCATATGTCCAGAAAAAATCACAGCAGTTACATTAATCAAAGTCAAAGATGAGATGGAAAAAAAAAATCTTTGAAGAGAAGCTGAAGTACAGGAACACACAGTTCATGTTAAGAGATTATAAGCACTCTTAAAAATAAAGAGGAGGAAGCCCAGGAGCAAACAAAACCGAAGTAACAGAAGGGATTGAAAGGACTAAATTAAAAGATAAATGGATAATGAAATAATATCTAAAAGTGTTCCCCCGCCAGGAAGAGGGCTTTCAGACACCCAGATGAGAAAATTGTGACAGGCACATTTATTTAAAGAAAAAAAAGACATCAGAAAGGCATCTACAAGGGCAAAAAGCAGAAGATACAAGAAGACACACAGCACAACTTTCCTGTCGGGTGTTATACAATCCTGTCTGAAAAGCAGAGGAACAGAGAGTGTTGGGAAATAAGCATTTACTCCAAACCAAAAAATGTTTTCTAATAAAGTATTCAAATTTGATGTTTGACACTGGAAAATAATGAAACAAAGGAAGAGTTGTGAACCTCCATTTATTAGGTTGAGGCAGAATTCAGAACTACAAGACATGAGATTCCTGTGTTTCCACTTCATAAATTTTCTAACCCTACAGCAAGGAATGGAGTGAAGAAAGGGCTGTCACACTCACCACAATTAATGACAACTACAGAACAAAAATACAACAGTAAGTAATGCATAGGTTTCTGAAACCCCACACACTGCACTTCACAAAAGCACTAGGAGCAATAAGGCAGAAGTCAGTTGGCCCACCCCTCACGTCTTAAAGCAGTACTATCCAGGACTGGACAAATCCTAATCCATGCAGTGAAAATTTAGTAGCTTCTCCAACCAGTTCTTCCCCTGTTGCACAAGCTTTACTGCTCAAAAGTAGTATTTAACATCAACCTTCCTAACTGATGCCTATATACACTGGTTCATAGTCTAAGCATCATGCAATTAGGATATTATTCTTCTCTTCTTTACAGCAACCCTTTAGATATACCAGACACAGTAGAAAGATTAATTGGCTTGTCTTCTATTTCATGTGACTTAACATATATTTCAGTGGAGATATAAATTCAAGACCAGTTTTTAACCATATTGGAGGACACATTCTTCCACATTCAACCTCACCTGCAACGTTAAACATTGAAGCCATTGGAGACAAATCTGATCCTTCAATATAACTTTCCAGTTAGACATTAATAACTATAGAATCACAGAATAGAATGGTTTAGGTTGGGAAGGACCTTAAAGATCATCCAGTTCCAACCTCTCTGCACGGGCAGGGACACCTCCCACCATCCCAGGCTGCTCCTGTGAGTACAGCTTACCAACAACCTTCACAATTTTCATTTAGCACATTAGTTTAGACTAAGCTTCTCTAGTTTGCTTGGCCTATCAAACAGCATCAAAAACCTTATCAAAAAGTAAAATTCACAAAATTCCACACATCCATCCAATCCAGTATTTCTTTGTTAATATGGCTCACCTCTTTTGGACACTGATTTTTGCAGGAAATAAGAAGCTCCTTTTCTTTTAAATCAGCACACGTTAGTTTCCTGTAAAAGACAAGATGTTTTTCTGATAAATTCCAAACTAAGAACAACGAAAGTTGATACAATTAGGGGTATATTTGAAGTATATCTCACTGTAAAGAAGAGTGGACTCATTTGTCCATATCCTGTGGGGCTAATATAAACTACACTATTTTGTAGACAAAACAACACAAATGTGGAGGATTTGAGGTACTTTAAAGAAAATGCACAAATAACATAGATCCATGGGATTAATGTTTTCAGAGCAATGCACAGAGGATAATGCTTAATTCCACAAGTCCCATCTTATATTTAGTAAAGTCTTTTGTGCACAAACACACAAATGATTAAAAAGGAGTACAAATTATTACTACGCTTTCCAAATAAAACAGCCAGAGTGTGAAGGGTATTAGTTTTAAAAACCTTTTACACCAACTACATTAATTCTAATTCCTGTTATAAAATTTTTCTTTACATATTGTAGAAGTACAACATATTGATCCACCATTATATACATTACTATATATCATATTACTATATAAACTTTACTGGACTATAAAAAACATTTCTGCTTACGAGACTCCTTGCTTTTATAATAATTTTATCAGTAATTTCAAACCAAACACTGGCAAATTTATACAGGAAAAAACCCCATTATATTAGAAATTATAACCTTCAAGAGAAATTGTATAACTTGCCACAAAAGCAGCTCCCATGCCCAGATATTTCAAAAGGCTTCCAGTTAGTAGCCTTCAAGTGAAAATCTGGGTTCAGTTCCAACACTTACAAGCACTCAATATACAGCATTGATAGTTTGCAGTGACACTTTATTTTAAGCATCTGGAGACACGACGGGCAGTCCCCAGGATGACAGGGCAAAACACATCGGTGAGGACAGCCAGGTGGCCGGGGCTTGGTACACTCCTCTTCACACTGTGAACATTCTGGACCTGCCTAACAAAATAAAAGCAAAGGGCTAAAGAAAATGCCAAATTTTTGTTTGTTAGATGCCATTAACAAGCTTTAATACAGAAGAAAGACTCGGGGTGTTTATGCTAAGGGAATCCAGCTATTCACTAAGATACCCCTCAAGCAAAAATAATTATTAAAATATGCTTTTAAAAGAAAAGCATAAATGCCAGTGTTTGTTGGTCAAAGAGACAGAGTTCTATTTTGCTTCCTGGGCATAAAACGACCTCTTAATGTAAGTACATTGAAAAATTGTCATTAAGCCTGTTAAAGCTCTATGGAAAACTCTTAGAAAAAGAAGTAATTTCATATTCAGAACTAACTTTTCTCACCCACCATATTACTGTAATACTTTAGTCATGACATACTGTTCTGTGAAACAGCAGTGGGGAGGTTTATTTGCTTGATAAGAAGCAAATTTTAAGTCATTCCATCTCCACATGTGTATGACATACTACATGAGGAACATCAGCACAGTAAATTAAGCTCGATTTTTTATTCCTATCCTTATCTTAATAACTTAACCAAAACCCCATTTAAGAGGAGGAGAACCATCTCCTCCACTCTGCTGGCCACACTTCTGATGCAGCCCAGGATACCGTTGGCTTTCTGGGCTGCAAGCACACGTTCCTGGCTCCTGTTGAGCTTCTCATCCACCAGCACCCCAAAGCCCTTCTCTTCAGGACTACTCTCAAGCCATTCTCCCCCCAGCCCATAATTGTGTTTGGGATTGCCTCAACCCAGGTGCAGGACCTTGCACTTGGCCTTGAACTTT
This sequence comes from Tapera naevia, assembly GCA_033556795.1. Taxonomy (NCBI): domain Eukaryota; kingdom Metazoa; phylum Chordata; class Aves; order Cuculiformes; family Neomorphidae; genus Tapera; species Tapera naevia. Next base: position 17,908,859 of record JAUMJJ010000172.1, on the reverse strand, counting down.
GTGAGTTTAGCACCAGCCCACCAGCCTGACAAGGCCCCTCTGGATGGCCTCCCTTGCCCCCAGTGTGTCGACTGCACCACACAGCTTGGTGTCATCAGGAACCTTGCTGAGGGTGCCCTCAATCCCACTGTCCATGTCTGTGACAAAGATGTTAAACACCACCAGTCCCAAGTATGATGCTGTGACATTTAGCTAATCCAACGGGAACAAGACACACGCCAGCCTCCCAGTGGAATCTGGAATAGATCCTGCACCTTTCAGCTGCAAATTCTTTATTTTCCAGTTAAAACTGAGGACAATGTATAAAATACACAAAACCAAAATGGAAAATCAGCCTACCTTGTTGCCATCCTCACTGCTGTTCAATTTTGTAACACGATGACATTCTTTCATACAGGTGTGATTCTGACAATCGAGAAGCCGCCCACAAAATCTTTTACATGAGTAAGGGTTTGCAGAGTGACATGGCAATGGACTAACCTAAAAGTTAAAAGTAAGTAAATATAAATATACATGCAGATAGTTTGGACACTGCACGTGTTCAGTGTGATACAAAGAGATAAACACACACAGAGGCACAGCATCACTACAGAGAAAATTGTGTTCTTTAGCATCTTTGTTAAAAGAAAGGTTGCTGCAGTGTCTGCTTGACCTTTTGTTTTTAATAGACTTCAGGTTCCCATTCCAGCATAACCACACAAAGTTTTTTTATACTTATTATACCAGGTAAAAAAGCCTACTTAATTATTTAACAAGCTGCCTAACTTTTGTTACACAGTTCCCTTTTTTAAAAAAAATGAAAATCACTTTCTATAATATTTTAGTGTAATTTATTCCTTCTTTCTGAACTACACTCCTGCCTTCCATTCAAGGTTCCTAAACTGCTTTACAATAATTGCAGAAGACAGTTACAGTTTGTCTTCACAGGGCAAATTGTGTTAAGATCATCATAAAACCAAATCATTTTACAATTCTAGAAACAGTAAACAACCTGCAAGCAAGAAATGCTAAAAACCAAATACTAACTATATCAAATATAACTCCCAGGAGCAGGAAGGAGAAGAAGAAATGGCTCTATGACAAGAGTAGGATTTTAATGTCTTATAATGTATTTGTATTTTCTAATTTGAGATCAAAACTCCAGCTAACAGAGCTTTGTAGTCCTATTCAGAGCAACTATTTAAAATCCTTTAATCTTCATTGGTACTGAAATGGAGTGTAAACTCCTAACTTGGTTAACTGGGTTACTTTCCTAAAGTTGAATAGTACAAGTCCCTTCATATCACAAATATTAGAGGAAACTCAATGTTCCCATCTTCCAACCATTATGTAATGAAAAAAAATTAGTTTCTGTGACGCTGTCAAGATAAATAGCTTTTTTTTTTAATATGATCATTTTGCTGAGAAAACCAGTAACTGTTTGTGATGGTATTACACAATAGGCTAAATTGACATAACTTACTTTGACTAGACTGAGGTGTGATTTTGTTCTAGGGCTTAAGCTGACTGAACAGCTTTGCACTGTACCCCTTCCTTTTCTCTCTTCCTACTCTACAATCCTAATGGCACACTCCCAGCACTTACTTTGAACAAGTCCTACCACACATCCATCTCTGGAGCAAGATAATTCAACTACTCACAACGGAAGAACAGGAATTAATACAAAAAAAGTTCCTTGTCTTTTGCTAAGTTTGCCCATTGAGCACTGAGAGTGAAAGAAGGGAAGAGAGAAAGGTCCCCCACAGGGCAGAGTGAGGGGCGTTCTCCCTTCAACATTGTCCACGTTGATTTCCCTCAATCCTAGAGCAAAAACACACAAAGTAGGATTTGAATCCATTTGCCTATAGAAACGTTTTCCAGTCTCCACCCAATGACTCCACATCAAATCATTGCAATAAGCAATTAATTCACAGGGTTTCTGAACTCCTCTCATCCTGACTCATCGAGACTCTGTGAAGAGGATGAGTCCACATGGCAGGCTGAACATCAAGGATAGAATACACAAAAGAAAAACCTGAGGCTATCATGTCCACCCATTCTCCCATCCTTAAGTCAGAGCTAAAGCTCACTACGCTGGCTAATGCACTTAAATCATAGCAAGCAGTCTGAATGCCTGATTCATACTCCCCCTGCAAACATCCCACAACTCAGTCTCTGATGGCTTCTGTTTCTGTTGACCAAATGAGCAAAAGTCAGCAACACAGCTAACAAAAAGAGGGTCTGAAGTGGAGAATAGTACTACACACAGCAAACACACACCAGCTACCAAAGCTTTTATTGTTCCTAATATTCTGTCCCTTCTCATCCTACTCCATCTCCCTCCACATTTTTCCTCAGAATCACAGCTTCCTTTCAGTAGCAACATAAGTAGTCAAAGGATGCTGGAAAGCAAAAGAATACATGAAAAGGTGTACTAAACATTAAGATCTGCTATTGCCCCCACTTCTGTACCTTTCCTTACTCCTCCATTTCCACTCAAGTTTTTTATGACAACTGGTTCTGCTGCAGCTGAGGCAGTTACACCACATCAGGGCAGCAACAACAGACCAGCTCTATGGCTGCACAGTTCAATATGCTGATGAGCATTCTTTTACCAAGAGTTAATATTTTATCAACCCCACACAATACTACAGGCTTGGAAAGGAGTGTCTGGAGAGCTGCCTGGAGAAGAAGGACCTGGGGGTGTTGGTTGGCAGCGGCTGAACCCAAGCCAGCAGTGGCCCAGGGGGCCAAGAGGGCCAATGGCATCCTGGGCTGTGTCAGACACAGCATGGGCAGCAGGAGCAGGGCAGGGATTGTGCCCCTGCACTCAGCACTGGGGAGGCCACCCCTCGAGTGCTGGGGTCAGCTCTGGGCCCCTCACTCCAAGAAGGACATTGAGGGGCTGGAGCGCGTCCAGAGAAGGGAACGAGGCTGGGGAAGGGGCTGGAGAACAAGGCCTACGAGGAGAGGCTGAGGGACCTGGGGGGGTTTGGGCTGGAGAAGAGGAGGCTGAGGGGAGACCTCATCCCTGTCTGCAACTGCCTGAGAGGAGGCTGTGGGGAGGGGGGGTTGGTCTCTTTGCACTGGTAGCTAGCAAAAGGACAAAGAGAAATGGCGTCAAGATGCATCAGGGGAGATTTAGATTGGACATTAGGAGGAATTTCTTTACTGAAAGGATTGTCAAACATTGAAATAGGCTGCCCAGGGAGGTGGCTGAGTCTCCACCCCTGGAGGTGTTTAAAAGACGAGCAGCTGTCACACCTGGGGACATCCTCTAGTGGCAGACTTGGCAGGGCTGGATAAATGGTTGGACTCAATGACCTTAAAGGTCTTTTCCAACCAAAATCATTTTACGATTCTACGATCAGATAAGGGCACAGCCACTGGCTTCAGGTAAAGACAATTAACAGAAGCACACAGGCAGAAGTGGAGCATCCCTTCTGCACGCAGCATAGCTTCAGCCTGCCCCGCTCACTGACTTCCCTGAGTCTTGAGTCCAATAAAATACAAGAGTCTTCTGGAATCAACTGACAATCAAACCCTTAAAAATATTTTTAAACTAAATGCCAAAATGAAATTATGGAAGAAAAAAACCCACCAACCAACCACCAAAAACCCCAACAAAACCATCAAATTTAACACCTACACATACTACAATTACTGTCCAAGTAAAAATGTAAAGATAGTAAATTTGCTTATTATAGAACTCTTAAGCTGTTTGTTTTCATTCTCTTTTCTACTTGCAGGCAATCTAGTAAAATAGAGTAAGTCCTTATAACTTGTTTCATTGCTAGTGTGTTTCTTTTACTACTTACTCTCCCTTACAGGGGGTATAACAACAGTCTAACATAATTAGTAACATGGTACAGCAATGAGCCCCTCTTCACAGCAAAACTTTCCTTGAGAAAATTGCCACTTTCATCACTTCCAAAAAGTTCATATTTCCAAGTGAAAATCCCCTCAGGGGCTGGAAACTACTTTAGGAGGGAAACGTTTGTAATTACATGCAAGTGTTTTTCTCTTGTTAACAAAAGTAAATTAGTTTGAGGAAAAATTATTTATTAAGAGCCAATGTGGCAGTAAAATACTGAACAGACATTACAAGTTTGGGGCGTTTTCTTTTCAGAGATCTCAGTTCAACATAAAGATGTACAATGCACATAAAGTACACTGTAAACATCTCACACACACAACCATATTAACAAATCATTCTTTTCCTTGACTGCTATTAAAGTCTCAAAGATCAGGACACTTCATTACACTCCAGAAATTGCTAGACTTCAGGAGGAAGGAAGCACTGCACTCTGCTGGCTGAGATAAGGAATGCTTCATCTACAATATCACATAGCATCAATAAATCTAAAAAATTCAAGTTAGTAATAGACTCCCTGGGATTCTTCCACATTTTCTATACTAAGCCATAAAGTAAACATGACCCAAAGCCATTGCTTGATTCTGCTAAGACTGGAATGCAGCAGAGAAGGGATTTTTTTAATTATTCTAAAATAAATAGTTATCAAAATGTAGTAGTTTTAGCCATTTTTTTTAATTAAAAAGAGCCATTTTCTGTTATGGCAAGGCAGGCAAGCTTCAGTACCATGTTCATCTGAACAGTACCAAACCCAGTAACTGTGCCCAGAGCAAGTTACACGTTGGGTTAATTGACCACAGCTGATACTTTGTTTATACACAAATTAATGAAAGTCATGGTGATATTCCTAAGTCCTACCACAAAACATGACTAAACAGAGCACTGGTTGGTAATACCTGCAAGTTTTACTGTGGAAAGCAAAACCAAAAAGCAGCTATCTCAACAACAAACAAATAGCCACAGTTATTCTTTTCATCCATTTTCACAGTACATTTTTCTTTAGCAACCAACAAGCTGCAAAGTAGCTCTATGGAAGCTGTATTCACAGCTTGGGTGGACTCACCATGCTGTACAAGCAGACTGCAGATGTAACAGATATATTTGCAAATGTTGCAATCACATCAAGCCACCATTACAACACATACCAAAAGACTACTAAAAAAGGTAAAAGGAAAAAAAAGTGTTTAAATTTTAAGTGTTTACTGTTTTCTAGAATTTTGACTAGCCTAAAATGAAACTGTAGTTTGTTATAGTATTATTAGCTGCACTTTGATAGTGAATTTATGCCAAACTTACTAGCAGAGATACTCCCAGATGAAGCTATAATAGCAATATTTTTTCTTAAAGATTAGTTTAGCAATCATCTTTTAAAATGCATGAAAAATGAGCTGATCTTAAACTTCATTACTTTTATAAATGACTGTGACTAATTGTGATGGTTATTTAGCTTCAAGCACCAGTTAGATTTTCTTCTTGTGTAAGTCAAAATACGCAACTTCATCCAAAACTGGAGAAGGCCTCATAGCAAAAAGAAAAGCTAGTAAGTAACTAAAGAAGTTTCCACTACATTGTCCAATTTCATCCAGGCATGCTTAGATCCAAGCCACATGAGAAATTCCCTGTATAACACCATGTGCCTTATTCTTTTAAAATAAACACGGCAGTTTCTAGAACTGAGGAGAGGGTGGGACTGGAAGAGAATTACTATAGAATAAGGGGAATAAAAATCCCAGAAGTACATAATATAAAAAGATCTCCACAAAACCACTATTTAAACAACTGCAAGAATACACAAATAGCTTCATAAATTGTGAGTTTAAATTTTTGTCCAAGAACTCGAAAAAGTCAAGTAGCTATATATTCTTCAGAAAGGAACTAAAATACCCTCTGATACAGAAGCCCTTGTGAGAAGATGCTCCACTGGTATTAAAATATAAAAAAGCCATACAATATTTCCCTTTCATATTTTTATTTTGCAGACTGACAGTGAGATGTATTTCATATTCCACTTGAAAAGGCAGTTTCCATGACTCACCTCATGCTGCCCAAGACACTCCCTGTTAGAGAGAGAAAAATCAAAGATTTAGAAAACATGCATTTCTTTAACACGAGACTTAAAATAGTGACTTAAAACTGCGACACTGCTTTTCACATAAAAATAATGCAATTATTTTTTAAAAGCGCAAACTAAGAGAAAAACATCTATGTAGATCAATGCCTTCTTTTTTCCAACAGTCACTTGGATTGCTGTATTTTATGGCAGCAATACTCAAATCACTGTTTCATGTGTGGATTAATTACAGTTGTATCATTTTTATTTCAGAAAATTTATTTAGAGAATTACATTAGTTGCTTCCAAATAATCTTCTCCTTGGCGATACTAACGTATTACTTGATGGTTTTCAGTTATTTCTGAGAACTATCTAGTCTACTCTGTCTCTTTTAAAATTACCTACCAACTCTAGGAAAGAAAAACTGCTCAATTTCTTTTGAAAAGTATCTTTTTCTTTTCAGCTCTGATTCCGTATCTGTCATCTCCTTCCCAAACATTATTTTGATTTCTCTAATGAAATCTCATAAGGGAAAATAACGAACACATGGTTAATATTCAAGCTAAAATATCTGTAAATCAGTTATTAAAAATTTATAGAAGAGTATTTAAAAAAATAAGTATCCCTAATAACTTCTTTAACACAATGCAATTACCAATAGCTCTGGATGGTCTTCAGGATAGCAAGGTATTAACAGCAGCAATTAGTCTTTCACATAATATACTAAGAAGCAGGTCTAACACCTATTATACAGCTTATTTATCTTATATCTATATTTATATCCATGTCTATATTTACCTACAGCTTTATTGCCTTATATCCAATATAACCTTTCCATAACCAGTTCATCTGGCTTCTAAAACCTCCAAATTCCTTTGTAGCATGCTTCTATTCCACTGCAAGGGGAAACTGCTTAACCATCCTGATTGCCTTCTGCCACGTAACTACTAAATCCGCAGATGAGAGGCTCCCCACAGCAACCTTGCAAGCTGAGACTAACAGAATCAGACAACTACCAGATGCATGAAAAACTGGCAGGATCACTGGGCTTAAAGTGTAGTGACTAATCATTTGTAACCCAGTTGGACACCAGTTACAGGTGGAACTCTTCAGCCTGGGACCCATCTTGGTTTTTTTTCCCCAATAAGTTTGAAGAGACAAAATGCATCAAAACTTTGCAGACAACACTACAGGGTGGTAAAATCAACATCTTTGAGGGCAGGGATGCCATTTGGAAGGTTCTAGATAGATTGAATGAATTGGCTGAGGGGAAATTCACAAAAAGGAGAGGAAGTGTCCTGCATCTGGGACTGACTAAATCCCAGCAACACTGCAGGTTAGGGACTGATGGGAGGGAAAGTTACCAAGAAGATAAATGTAGGCTCCTCACTGAGGTTCATAGCTGGGAGGCAAGAGACAACAGTCATACTCTTAAACAAAGAAGGTTCTGACTTGATATACAGTGTAGGAATAGAAAGACAGATGTAAGAGTAACTATAATTAAACATTGAAAGATGTTGTCCATAGGGGTTGCACAATCAATGTACTTGAGAATTTTTCAAGGCCCAGAACAAAACTGGAGCAAACTGGTCTGAATTCAGTCATGATCTGTTTTTAGCAGGAGACTGGACTAGATGACCCCACCCGAAGATATCCCCCAGCCTCAATGGTTCTGTGAAATTAATAGAGCAAATAATTTTTCAGAAATTCCCTTTTAACTCTTTACATAAACAGATACCAAATACAAAACAGATACCAAACACATTCCATTCCAAACATCTGACTGCTCATGTTCAAAGACACCAAATTATTAGAAAACCCATGAAAAAGTATCCCAAAACCTCAGTGGGGAAGGATGGAATCCCCACTAACATCGATCCACCCAGAATAGGATTATTAAAACTATTCCCCATTACCATACTTGTTTAAATGTCAGTATTCTAGCAATGATTCTAAAAGCTCAACTAATGATCTAAGAAGTTGTCAGATCTATTGCTTTGTAGCTACACATTTATTCATATCTATGGCTTTGTTTACTATTGTTATTATTTCGTCAATTCAGGAAACTTCTCTCATATCAGTTTCTTTTAAAAAAAAGGAGCATTACAGTTGCAAAGATCAATCAAGAGAGTTGATCCAGAATTAATGTGATTTAATGTTAATAGAAACCTAATTTGCCCCAAACACTATGAAATGTAATGATGCTTCCTCTAGTTAAGTACAACTTTTCCAGTACGGTTTCTTTCTCAGCAGAGTTACCTCCTCTGGGGAGGACTCTTCAGGCTACAGGAGGTGATTTTGAGGTTGGAACTCAGAGGAACTAGATTTTGCCCTGCATAATGCATGCTGTAACACAATGACCTCTCCTGAACACCTACATGAGAATTTCTACAAGCCATCTACCCAAACAATGAAACCAAACTGTTCGTAACTACACATTGTTCACTTTTTGGGAGTCTGGCTTTGAAATTTGAGCCTAAGTATCAGAAGTACTGAGCAGTCATAGTTTTGAACAGAAGTACAACCTATCATAGTACTATATTTGAGAAATTAAGTTCTAAATATATCTAAATAGGCAGTCAGATGGATATTTATCATTATCTGTCTACTTTTTACTTCATTAATGTTCTCTCATTAAGGAGGGATGTTAAAAAAAAACAAATAGGCAGTAATGCCTGTGAATTATACAGGGTTTAAAACAGTAGGAGACTACAACATAGAAACAGACCAAAAAACCAAAGTATTTTCTTTTTCAGACAAATGTTGAATTCTACGTCCTTATTCCACAATGTATACAGAAGTTCTACCAAACTGGAAAAGAATGGTGAAAAAGAAAAGTTGTCCTAATATCTTCCCTTGTCTCCTCAGCATCATCACAGAAAGACTTGATTCAACTCTCCTCAAGGAGCAGAACCTTCTGGACAAGTCAAAAAATAGCAAGGAGACAAGGAGATGGAATGAAGGTCATCCACTTGCCATTCATTATCACATAACAACTGAACAATTGAGAAAAAATAGCAAATCATTACACAGAAAATTACAATTCCATAAACCAAATAAGACAGAAACTATATGGAAAAAGTTGTATATTACTGAAGACTACCAAGTTACAATGGCTGCCTCCCCAATTTTCATATTTTTCTTTTAAGCACTGTGCATAACATGCATTAAAAACAACCAGTCTTTCCTAACACAATCAGTCCTTTCATACAGTAAGCACACACTACAAAAACATCAAATAAACAACCACCAGTGCTCCAAGTTTTCCAATAGTGGTGTTCACATAGGTTTTTCGATACAGTTATTTTCATGTCCATCTCTGTAACAGTATAAAAAGAAAAAATCTCTTTCCATACCAAATCTTCATTTGTTTTCTCTTTAAAAACTTACACTGGTATAGGAACCTCACAGGGAGGGCATGGCAATGCAGTCTGAATAAAAGCTGGCTCAGATGGCTGTTCCCAAGGACCCGCAGACTGATGCTGAGAGCAAAAGACAACTCTAGTTGGATACAAAACACAACTGGAACTATCTGCTTGACCATAAATAAACCTATCATCTTAAGAGATAGCAGTTCTAACAAATCCACTTTGTAGCAACTAACTTTTTACTAACAGAAATCTCAACACCTCCTCCACACAAAAAAAATGACAATTTCATCCTCAGCATGGTTAGGGATAGGAAAACGAAGACCTGTGGCCCTACTGCTAAAAAATCAAGCATCAAGCCAAACAAAAATAACAGCAATACAATTCTAAGCATTTCATAGAGATTAAAATATAAAAATATTTCAATTACTAAACAAGTGAAATTGTCATGCACACACGTCATGTTTAAAGGTGTCAAACAATTTCTCACTTCTAACTTGTGCAAATTTTAACGGTTTAGTAAATGACAGATTTAAAATTTATTTTTTGCTCTTATATTAAAAGTAATGCTTACATTTTAACTTAAACATTTGTAATACAACTCTAACAGAAGTCTTACAATTTTTTGAGTAATTACAACTGCTGAAAACTGCACATCAATTATATGTACTACCAAATGAATTAGATTGCAACAAAGCAGCTAGAACCACTTAGTTTTTTGGTTAAGCAGTAAGCATACCCCTGTGCTCGATTATCTATTTATTTTGAACTCCAAAACTCTCCAACGTAAGATTAAGGTCTAACAGCTGTTGCTTATTCTTCAGAACACAAATAACACATGATTTTTTACTCTTTACTTACTAAGCCAGTTTGCTTCACAAGTGCTTCATCGTGGCAGGGAACAGGGCACAAGTGACCGCACGTCAATGTTTTCTGGCAGGGCTGACGGCACGGGGGACACCGACCAAAGTGACAGTAGTGTTTCTCCTGGGTAGAGTGGTGACAGGTGGGTGGTCGACTGAAGCAAAATGCAAGCATGAATCAATATGTCAGCAAGAAATATGAAGTTACAGTCACTTTAAAATCATGCCCAAAATACATAGAACTGAGATGAATATATGCATATTCAAACAGCTATTTGAATCCTAATTCTGAGCAGTCCTGCTACACTCCAGTCAGTCACGTTTTCTAGGTAAACTGCCTCATGGAGGTACTTCAAAACATACCAGAGGTGACTTGAAGAAGGGAGTGGGACTACAGAATTAGAAGTGCTTGGTGGGATAGAACCTCCCCCTTGACAGCAGCAAGCTGCTCCTGAAACCACAGCATCAGAGGTGTCTGATAGGAAGGACTATTGCTAATGTCTATCTGAAAACTGAGAAGTCATATCTGTAATAACATTAAAGGAATAATTTTTACTTTTTAAAGTTACATTCTACTACTTCCTTCAAGGACATCTGAACCTCCACTGAAGCACAAGAAACACACACTCTTTCTATACTGACCTGCAGAGCTGTTTGCATTTGGGAGGTTTGATGGTGCGCTCTCTGCCACAGGGCACCTTAATTACAGTTTGTCCACAATTGCATTTCACATCTACAGTCTCAGGACATGGATTACAACTGCCTAAAAACAAATATGTTAACAATAAGATAATCTGCATAAACTCCTGATTATAAAAAACAGTAACTAACGTGACTCTGAGTATGTACATGGCATAATTGTCCTGTTTGATCTAAATAACAGATGGCTCTTAATTTTTTTTTTTCTGCTTAGTTTCAAATCCATCTTGGGAAAGTTTCACCATTCTTAAAGAACAGTAATAATAATAATCTTGATTATTCTACAGTTCTTAACTGGTATCAAGTTAGAAATAAATCCTCTAAATAAATCCTCTCTCATATTTTAAAAAGAAGTCAGCAATATTAAAGCACAGTCATTTGGATCACCCAAAACTTAAATATTTACTGTTTATATTTCAGTCTTAGACATACATGAAGACACGTCATCTTTCATCTATATTCAAAAGATAGAAAAGAAACATTGAAAAACTGGTAAAATTTTACAGATTTTGTACAACATTAAAGAAATGTTCATTCTCTGTGTATAATTAACACCTTTTTTAAAAGATCCTCCTTTATAAAAAAATAACTCATGCTACTAACCTGATATATTTTGAAAAAGATCTGTGAAATAGCTATGTTTTAATTGATATCTCTCCCATGCTATTTCTTCAGGTGTCAAATGCCAAGTTTTATTACTGAGTAATTAACAGTAAGAATATGCATCTTCTAAAAAAATGCAAATACAGATATGGGATTTTAGAACACGCTGCATTCTGAAACTTCAAAGAAAGCAATGCTTTGAAAGGGTTATTGACAGCACAACTTTTTAAGGAATTCTGACTTGTTAGCAGAATCTGAGAAGCTACATTTCCAAAAGCAGATCTCTCAATGACAAAAGGCTACTGAAGAAAAAAGGATGGAAGTATACAATCTTCACATTGCAATGTAAATTAAATTGTAATATATTACCAGCATACAAACAGCTGCTTTTACAAAATAAACTGAAGGTCTAGAGCTATGCTGTCCAGAGTAGTTAATGTGTACAACTTACTTAACTATTCTATTCATAAAGACAAACACCTACATTCTCAAAAAGATGAAAGGGCAGAGATCACATATAAGCCTGAAATTAAGGTGAGAGCATTATAATGTTTTGTTTGCTACTGTAGTAAATTTCTATTCCCTGGCAATATATCTAAATTTAATGATTAAACAAATAAAAAAATATGTAAAAAAATCAAACCACAAACAGAATAGATTGTTAGCTTTTTTTTTTTTTTCCAGGAACCCCACCTAAAGCTCAAGTGCTTATTACCAGCAACTTCTAATAATTCTGAAATCAGGTACCTTTTAAAAGGACCTGATCTGGCAAGTTATTTTCTGGGAGGCATACTATTTCCTTATAAATTAGTGGTCACTGAGATCTGGCACCTCACTGCAAAATTAACTTGGCCTGGTATTACATACTGCAGATGAAGTAATCGTAACTTTCAGCAGCTACTAAAATATGAACATAAATACTTTTAAATTTAAAAATTGACTTTATTGGGGATATTTTCAAACATTCTGACAAGATATTGCAAATTGTACTGGACTGTAATTTATTAAAGCATGCAAATTTTTTTTTCTTTTCTGCATTTATCATCTGATATCAGAAGTATTACTTTCATTAAAAGCATCTTTTGGCAAGAGTTAGCACTTAAGTATTGACAATCAATAAGTTACACATACTTCAAAGTGTATATATTTGATATATACATTCTCAAAGTTCACTTATGTTCTCTTATAGGCACTGTTGTTATTTTTATACTGCTGTTAGTTATTGGAAATCATTGTCACTTGTACCATCTTACCATCCTGTAAGATGCAAGCAGTTATCAAACAGCTATTCAATGTAAAAGTCTATTCCACAACGCAGCATTATCTCCTTAGTTTTACAGTCAGACTTGTTTTTCTATCACTCACTTATCAAAAAAAACAATTTTGCCAGCTTTCTTTTAATAGTACAAAAAAATATATATATATACATTTCCAGGATTTTGGAAGGGCAAGGGGAGAAGAAGAGAGAGGAAATGCAGGGAAGAGAAGGGGCACAGTTAACAGGAAAAACAAACCACTGGTTTGTAGTGACATTTAATTGCACGTGAACTGGGACAACTATCACATATACTTGTCCTCTTAAGAATCACTGCCTCAAAAGCAAGATTGGCTGAACAAGTTGTGAATTATTTCATGAGTTGTTGCAATTTATAGTCCAGAACACTAAGGGAAACTACGTAGGCTACCCAGTTGCTGTTTAAGCAGGGCACCACTTTCTGTGGGGAAAATTGCTGAGAGGGCAGCCACTTGTTCAGTTAATCCAATTTGATCCCCCATCAAGCAAACGTCAAAGCAACTGGCCAGGATAAAAGCTGCCGTGTAGTTTTGGACATTTTCAACATCTTTGTAACCAAGGTCACTGGATGCAGAAGTAAACTTTTTTGTTACCCTTCACAGAAACAGTAACAAGTTCTTATTTTCTCTTCTACCAATAAGAAACCAATATACACTCAAATTCCATCAACCTCTTTTTTTTAAGCCGACTCGTATCACATGTTGTGTTCTAGGATTTTTAGAAACAATCCAGACTCAACCCAGCACAGATATTTCAATATGTGGTTGGTCTTTGTCATGCATAACCAGTGAACAGAATTATTTTGCAAAAAGTCAAGCTATGGATTTTGAATTAAGCAGCTGGAAAGGGGACAAAGCGTTTTCAGAGGAACAATGCTAAGAAAAATTACCACATAAAAATTCAGTCTGTCATTATGTAACTAAAAACCTTTCAAACACACTGCCCCCACAAAAAGCCCACATGCAACAAGGGAGGGAATTCACTAAGGACCAAAGTCATGCAAGCATTAAGTTTGGCAAAAACAAACAATACTACATCACTACAGGGATCCTTCACCTATTCTTACCTCTATGGCAGCCTGAAGGACATTTGTGATTTCTGCAGCCTAGAGTCCGCCCACAGACTTGATCACAAGGTGGACAGTTTCCAGGACAGCACTATTATAAAACACATAAACTCTATATAACTGAAAACTTAGTTATTTCTGTTATAAATTCGCTACTATCTCATTATTTCAATACTTCTTTAAAAATTTTCATGCAATTTAGTCAAATTTGCTTAGATTCATGCCAGGTATAAAAAGGAAGTCATCTGTAATGTGGTTTTAAAAATTTCAAATTATAAAACAACAAGAAAAAACACATATTTGAAAGAATCATTTCAACAGGGGGCTCCAAAAACGCATAAGAACATTTTAAAAGTTCAAATTCTTAAAATGCTTTAATCCAAAATAACTTCAGGAGATTACAGGAAGGATATCCAACATTTTGTCCGCAATTTCTTCCACTTTTATATTATACCATCCCTAGCTCAAAAAAGTCCTTAATACCTTTTACCTGTATAGTAAAGATCATATAACTCTAGGATCAGTTATCTACTTTCTGTTCCTAAATAAAGCAGTAATGAGGAAGAATCATAACATAGCACCACACTGGTGGGTGACACGTCAGGAGAGAACCCCCTTTTTTCTATTAACTTGGAAGGTACCCTCATTCCAAACTGCATAAGGAAGGATGGCAATTAGGAAGAGAAACCTGGGGGTTTTAGTATAAATTAAAGATGTTGAGATTGCATTTGTTTTGCCATCTTTTCATAAAGTGACTTCACTGTAATGATGATAACAGTAAAAAATATCCAAGAATAAAAGTGTATTTTTCGTGCTTCTTTGCAGTAAGAAGTCCAACATTTGTAATGCCTTAATTCACACACAACAAGCAACATTCGGGTCTTCTCGGATTTACAAACTGAAAATACAGGTCTGAGCTATCAATCATTCCTTTGACTTGAACGAAGAAGGGAAACAATACTCAAATTCCTAATTGTCAGACCACTTCTCTTTGCAGTGATGCGTATTAGAAGGTGGGGTGGAACACTGCACTGTCAAAAATGAGTACGTCCCTTAAAAGACTTCCAACAAAATAAGGAAAGAAATAGACTTAACTACTCCAGATTGCATAAAGCATCAGTAACTAATCAAGTATCTGACAGCAATGGTTTAGATGATGTGCCATGGTTTAGATGATGGTTGGTGTTAGTGTAGGGTTATAGGTTGGACTTGATGATCTCAGAGGTCCTTTCCAACCTTGTGATACTGTGATACTGTGAAAATTGCCTTCTGGAAGTAGAAAGTTGTCAAAAGCTAGTCCTAGGTTTTAAGGACACTGAGTTTTTCTTGGTACACTGCAAACTAATTTGAATGACACTGAAGGAAACTCCTCTCCCTATACAATAATATGAAGTGGAGCAACAGATTGATGTGATTTATACAGAACACAAAAGATTATATCTAATTTTTCAAGAAGTTATCTAAACAACTCATTTGAGCACAATCATCTCTGTACACTTACCTTTCTCCTACACTGATGCTTTTGGCAATCACGAATTTTAGTACACTTTGTTTCACACAGATATGGCTTATGACACGGCATGCGTTTAGTGTGCTTTCCACAGCGACACTGTTTTTCAACTTCCTGGACAGCAAGATAAGAAAAAAAGCAGGATTTTTTTTGTACCAACAAAAAAGAAGGGCAGAATAAAATGTTCTACTACTAGCTGTAAAGAATAAAACCACAATAAGGTTCTTTCACAACAGGAAATATATCACATGCTTGGAGCAGACTCGCTCTCTGTACTGAGGGACCTTGTTCAGTATTGCAAGCACTGTGCTTGACTTCACACCTCACTGTAGCCTTGGTCTCACTGAGAGGGAAGTCACTTCAAGGGGTCTTGTGCAGGACAAGATATTAAGTGTAAATACAAATCAAATTCACACAAGAAAGATGTAGGAAACCAGATTCACCCACGGTCTATAAGGATGATGTAAGAAGTAGGTGAGCAGGTTTATCTGACCTTCATCCTAGCTATCATGTGCTAACTACCTTCACCATAGACCTTGTAGCTAAAGCTGGTTCAGGAAGAAATAACTGAAAGCAAAGAGCACAATAGCTTTGTAGGCCAGATCACAGAAGCTCCATAGATATTTAGAGCAGAGCAAAATAGTATTTGCTTACTAACATGGAAATAATGTTATGTTACTGCATTTTCCATTTAACTAATGAAGAAATAGCACAGCAAGACAAAGCAGCAAGGAGCTAAAAGAGCTGGGGAAAAATAAAGTCCCTTTTAGGGCATAATTAATTTAAAAAACAAGCAAACAAAACAAAACCAACCCAAACCAACCTCATTCATGCCTCAATTCATATACATAATGCTCAATTCTTAATCCAGAATTGTGTGGGAGCGAGGAGGGTAACAGGGAGAAGATGTGTTGCTCTTAAGGAAAATCAAGTCACATCCATCACAAAATCTATGACTTTTTGTTCATTAAGAGACTTGTCCCAGGAACAGTGTGTTTAAAAAACCCTAACAGAGTGTGGACCTGCTACAGTAAGACTAACCTGTCTGCATATTTCACAGGGACCCCGATGACAGCGCTGTGAACATTTATGAATGCCACATTCCAGAACTTTGTCACAACTATCGCCACAAGTGGGCACATCTTCTGTACAAGGCAACGTAAACTCTAGATGAGGAGAGAGAGGAACAAGCAAACATTTAGAAAAAAAGGGAAAATATTTAGGAAAAAAAATGCAGTGTAATATGACTTCAAATCCCAATTCTCTTTCATTTTCTAAAAGCTTCTGCAGAACTACTCATTATTTGCATCACCAATTAAACCCCTCATGCTAAATAAGAGCTTTGAGAGAATTAAGCAAAAATGCTAATATAAGCTGTCACAGTTTGCTGTTTGTAAGAACTTTTTATGGACACTGCCCTGCAAAATTAACCTAAACGTGGATGATTTTATTTCTTAAATTTATCTCCTTATTTCTTTTTTTTTTTTTTAAATGCAGCTTACTTGTTTTTTCACATGGACAGGACCTTTTCCCAGAACGAGGACAGTCTCCACAGGGACCAGCATGACAAATTCGTTCACATACGTGATTGCCACAAGGCAAAGGTTTCCCACACACCTGGAAAACTCAGAGAGACCAAGTGAATGCAATGTAACCAAACCACGTACCAAGACAAAGCAAGCCAAGGGGAATATCTAGGGGTGCCAGATGTCTGGATTGAATTTAACTTTTTCTGAGTTTTGTTAACAAATGTTATATTCACTGAGTTTGCCAAGTACAACTGATCATCCCTGCAATGATCCTGACTGGAAGATCACAGTATGATCGAGGAGTTAGTGGTTCACACAACAGTTAACCTGAGCAGTCCTGGGAGTGTGCTGCACAAATCTCTTGGCCACAGGACAAAATTATTGTAGCAGAGGCAGCTCCCACCTGGTGCCAGTGATTATGCCACCTGCACAACCTTGCCTTGATAAAAGCACAGTAAGAAGTTCTCATGTGAACATCCTTTCTGTTTACAGTACAAGTGATTAACAGAGTTGCTTTCTTGTAATAAAATCCTACAATAGCTTTGATGACCAACATGAGGTAACCCTTTCTACAGATGGGGTCTGCACTGCACGCTGCCCAGGGATGAGAGGCCCAGTCTGCTGCATGCCTTGGGGTTCCCAGCACCAAACACCATTCTATTGTTTATATTATACTCCCTTTCTCTATAGCGTTAGCTGAAATAAATCACATTTTTACTGACACCTTACAGAAGCTGAGTGCCTTTCTTACTGAGATCATAATTACCAAGAACCCCTTGGTGCAATCTCCTCCTGATAATTTTTTAAATTATTCTTGTTTTCTACAGTCTGTCAGTTCATAGCCCTGATCCTCACAATGAGCTGTAAATATACTTAAAAGAATGAATCACAAAGTTTTCACTCTATTACAATCATTAGAAGTAAAGAAGCATGAAACTCCTATCACTAAGCTGTGACTTAATGCTTGTTTTTTAAGATAGCAGCTGAAACTTCATCTTCAAGAAAACAGAGTATAAAAGGTCAAATTCACTGCTAGCACAGTTCCCAGAACAGTGACTGTCAAGAAATTACTGAGCCCCTAAGTAAATCCCACCTCAAATATCGCTGCTTTTTAATTGCACTTTCAAAACCTAAAAAACACAATTATTTTCCTACTGACTTAGTTTTTACAATCTGTAATTCACCAAGTAATCAGAACTTATAAAAAGGAGAAATAAGCTAAAATGGTCAGCTTCAACATACCTGTTCACACTGCCACTGAGGACTTGCACAAAGTCTTTCTGCCGTCTGCCTTCCACAGATGCACCGTTGTTTGCTGACTCGTGGACAAGGCTGGCAATCTCCTGTATGTAATTGCCAAGGGACATTTGAGTGTAGAAATTGCAAAAGAATGATGTATCTCAGCAATTAAAACAACTACTCTGCTGAATTTTAAGAAGGCAGGTCTACCTGCATGACAGGGATTCTCACAATTGTGTTGTCCACACAGCAACGTTCGTCCACATGGCAGGCAACACGACCATTCCTTGGCACTGCATCTTCGGGGCACTGGCTTAGCCTTCTTGCAGTGACAGGTTGTTGTCACCATCTTTGGGCAAGGTGGACAGGGTCCTAAGTAGAGGAAAAAGAACACCTTGCTAACAGCCATTCTGCAGATGCAGCCTTGACTAAATCTGTTTTATTCTGAGAATTCTAAATACAATTATCAGATTTTGAGTAAAACTGTTTAACAGTTTCATGAATATGTGTCATACAACCAAGGGACAAAATGTATTTACCTGGATGACAAAGCAGCAAACATTTATGACCACAAGGAGGTTTGAATTCCTTCTCACATGTCTGACCACAGGAGTGAGGTACCAGCCACGGGTCCAGTGGTGGATTCTCCACTTTTCCACAGTAACAGTAATACCTACTGGGAGTTTCAGATCGTTTGTATTCAAACCTACATTTTGGACTACAACAAAGGAAAAAAGGAGTGAAAAGAAAAGCAATTTTTGAAGATATTTTAATTAAGAAAAGCAGTTCTTTTCAGTTTCCCAAGATTGTTACCACGCTACCAATTGACACCTTTACAACTACTGTAGCACATAACATAATTAAATTTACAATATACAATTGCTGTATGTCTGCAACACATTCATTAGAATGTCTAAGGAATTGTCCTATAACTGCAGTCTTTTTTCTGTAAGAATATATATAAAAAAATAAGTGTAGTAACCATATCAAATAATTTTTACGCTAACTAATACCAAAGGAATGCCTGCAACAAATTGTCAACCTATTTAAACAGAACCAGTCAAAGAAATTAAAAAGAGGGTTTTTTACCAGTAGCTTTTTATAAACCACGCAAAACAAGATCCGGTGATGCTATTAAAGCTATGCAAAATAATAAAAATTTTATCTGAAATATTTTAGATTGTGTCAATTCAGCATTTTAAATATTATAAGATGCACATCTTTGTCATTCTTGCTGACATCTGATATTAAAAAATACATTATTCCTAAAGGTAGACAGGCACAAAAGGTCTGGGAATTGTTAGTGCCACAGATCCTACAGGCTTTTAGGTGCAAGCCATGGATGAGAGAGGCAATATAAGGAAGGAGAAGCAAGCAGCTCCCATTTCTGGCTACCCTGGCAAAAGACAATACACAAGGAGCTCCCCAAGAGAGGAACAAAGGTTTTAGAACTCATTTTTATAAAATTAAATGTCAATTTGTCTCTATATAATGCATAATAGGCCATAAACCATTTCTCCATAATATCTGCAGTTTCATCATATGCCTAAACGGTAAATGAAATACTGTTTTCTTTGAAACTTTATCATAATAAGCATTATGCTTAAGCACAAAACTAGTTTATAGTTGAATAAGCATTATCAACTTGAGATGTTGCGAGGCAACAATTTTAGACCTTATTTCCTAAGAATATCCACTCTCTGAGATCCCACATGAATAGAGCTTTTGACTCCACCAGGCACTATCAACCAAATCTGACAGAATTGTGTCTCAGATTACACTACCAAGTTTCCACATACAAGCAGGTGGGCAAATAAGGCACAGAATAAACATGCACAAAGAAACCTTGACCCAACTTTCAGACACAACCTTACTTCATTACTTATGCAGCCATCTTCTTTATACAATCTCATGTATAACTGCAAGAATGGCTTTAACGCATGAGTTATAAAAGAAAATCCCTGTATCTTCCTATTTTAGAAGTTTTTTTAAAATTTATTGCATGGTACCAATTTAAAAAGTGACAAATACATAAAGCCATTCAGAAATAAATATTAGAAGCTGAGATACATAGTAAGTTACCTTCTCAGAGGTTAAAACAAATTTGATGCATTGTTTTTAATATCACTGGGAAATATTCCTGAATCACACTAATGAGAACTTCAAAATTCAGAAAAGCAACAGAAAAGTCAGTTTTCTAAACTTTTTGGTGCGTATGTTATTCACAAATACTATTCCCTTCTAAAGCAACTGCAGTTCACATGTTTCACCACAAAAGTAGCTTTGTAATTGTATTACAAAGTGCTCACCATGGCCAGGGATAATCTTTCTTCCCAAAATCATCATCCGTCAAGGGAGAAGACACAAGAAAAAGGCTGTCCTTGGCCCACTTTTGGATACACACCAGGTGAAATATACAAAAGCATCCACAGCAGCTCCAGACCTAAAGAGCAGATGTAAGTGCCAATTGCTTTACATTGGGTTTCTTTTTGTTTTCATTGATGAGCATCCATAATACATAAAGAAATGCAAGCTTGCTATTATTCCACTTAAGAAATGCATTTCCAAAGGGACATTATGCTTACTGTTAGATTAATACAGGCAGTTTTACTGTTAAGAGGTTCATACCTAAAAGCTTTTTTCCTGCTGCTGTGGGAAGCTTTGCCAAGGATTATGGAGCCCAAAATACTCATATAATCATAGAAATTTTGATTTAAAGACACCGTCGGAGGTCATGTAGCACAATCTCATGACCAAAGTAGGATTATTGTCAACTGAGCTCAGCTCAGTCACAGCCTTGTCTAATAAGGTTGGAAAATCCTGAAGGATGGGGACTCCAGTCATCCTGAGCAAGCTGCTTGAAGTGTCATATTACCTTCTTAGTACGCAGCCTGCACCTCCCAAGCCCCACTTTGTGCTATTGCCCCTTATGACACCACCTATCACCACAAATATGACTTCAGCTTTAGCCACTTTCACAGCTCAAAGCAGACAAGAGGCTGAAATCAAATCATCCCATAGACTCCTCTGTGCTAGGCTGAATATACTCTTGGTCTCTAGATATGTGGGTAGTAAAAGTACTAAAAAAGACTTTTACCCCTTTTAAACCTCAGGATTTACATCCAACGCAAGTAAGAAAAAGATCTCTTTAGAAGTGTCGCTTTTAACAGGATGTTTTTTGGTCAAAGAGCAAGAGAGGTATAAAATGGAACACAATTAAAAGCAAATGTGTTTAAGAGAGAGTTGATTGTGCCAGTATCCTGTCTCCATCACTAAACCTTTACATGCTTGTTCCCAGTGTACTTCTTTGTTAGTTCTGGAATGAAATCACAATTCTTCACTTAGAATATCAGCCCACAGCTGAAAAGCAATTTAAATAATAGAAATGCAGTTTTATGACTTTCCACATATTGGTATCTTAAAATGTCAGCTTAGAATAACAATTTATTAAGAGAAATGCAGCATAAAATTTGTTTTCTCTATTTTTCAATAACTTAGGATATTATTATAAAATTATACTGTGAAAACAAGAATATCCCCACTAACTTATGGAGAACAAAGTTAATGACATAAGTTTCTAAAAGTACAGTAACTAACTTCCCAGAACTAAAGCTAAACAGGAGACATTAAGTTAACAAACACACTCAGTCGAAACACTACAGATTCAAGATAACTAACAAACCACTGAGTTTATAAAAGGAGACTTCCAAGTTGTCAAATCATCTCACTTCTGTTGAGATATTACCTCTATCAAAAGACAGAGAACTTAATAACAAGCTAAACATATATGGAAAGGTCTGAAAAAATATGGATTAAATATGCTAAGATCTCATACAAACCATATTGCATTTCTTTCTTAGAAAGTTTCTTTGGATACTTGTAGTCCATCTACACCCAGCATAAGCAGTTAAAAGTTTTTTTTAAACTTTGTTTCTTTTAACTAAACACATAGTTTTCAATTCAGGTAACAGAAACAGAGTTCACAGGAACTGATACATAACAATAAAAGCGAAAAAGATTTGTCCTGAAATCTCTTCCATGAAAAACATACATATATGAAATAAGATAATGTTCTCAGAGGTGCCATCCTTCTCTTTCACCTGATCAGCATTCGGAGCAGCAAAGTTTATCTTTGCTCCCCTGCTATAAATCTAACAAGAACATTTCTTAACTTCCTAGTATTTCTTACTTTGGTGTTTGCTACAACACAGCTTGCTACATCATCGCAAGCACTGGCTTTCCTGCAACTCTTTTTGTTCATCTTCTACTCTCTAAATCTAAAAATAACTATTTTATACTGCAGTAACAGACACAAGTCAAAACAAACATATCCTGATAACAAGCTATGCACATATAACCAATTATTTCTTCAAGCATGTGAAAAATTCAAAGATGCCATATGTTGCCATTTAGTACTCTTTTAAAACGATCAATCCCCAGAATTATCTTAGTAATATAATTAAACATAAGTTCTTCAGACAGTTACATTTGCTTTATTCTAAAAGACTACTGTAAAATACTTACAGCTTGGTTCCTTTTAACTGAAGCAATGCAGATCAGACATGTCATAGCCCCTGACTGAAAAGCTTCATTCATGTACTGTCTTGTACGTTCCAGTTCATCTGCACCTCCATCTTTAACGTATAAAGATTTTTAAAGCAATCAGTAATGTTTGATCTGCTGTAAAACTATATACACTTCTTTTTTTGAACAGAGGCCAGGCATGTATTATTACAAAGCCACATTATTAGAATTACTTAAAACAGTTACAAAACTATACCATTGATTCTGCATAAAGAGGCAAGAAGCACCATGCATGCATTGCTGGGAGCAAATGTTTTTAATACAAGACATCAAAATAAAGTGCTTTCCCTGCAATTACTGAAAAATTCTAATACATAGACAGTAATAACAGCCTTTTCTATGCTTTTATACCAAAATAAAAGTAAATAAATGAAAAAAAATTACCAGTGTGACTCGCATAAATGGTAAATGTTTTGGCCAAAATCTTTCCTTGTTTTACTTCATCTTCATCATCATCTTCAGAAGAGGAGCTAAATTGGTCCTCAACGAGCTTTTTTGCTGCAGCTTGATTGGCCTTCTTAATTTCATCAAATTTCTTCTGTGAAGATAACTCTATTAAGAGAACAAATTAATTATTATTCATAGCATGAGAGTTAATCGTAACAACACATTCAGTACTTCCACATACTTCCAACTGTCCTTTTCTTTAAAGAGCTTGCTGATTTTATATTTTTAAAGGTAGCACATTGCTACATTTTCAATACTAGACAAGAAGAGATAAATTTTATTTTCTCCATTACTGTGCATTATGCATAAAAATCACATCAGGAATTATTATTTGTCAATTACAGCTGACAAATGCAACCAAATATACTGCAGCATATGCATCTATAATGCTGCTTTTCAAAAAGGATACTTAAGAACCCCCATATACACATCCCACATAAACACAGCTTCCATTGCATGAGGAAAAACTAAAAATTAAAAAAAAATAAATCAGGCAATTCTTGACAGGAGCAGTTGCCACAATCTGCTGATACCCTACAGGTACCTCTCCTAGCATTTGGTATTTTTTAAATTATGACTTTTACTGATCTCCTTCCATTCAACAAGTGTTTCTTGCAACAGTGGGTTAGTATTATTTCACAGCTGGCAGCGTTAAAAGCGACAGTGTGTTAAGAGCAACAAAACTGGTGAAGGGACTTGAGCACCAGTCCTGTGAAGAGAGGCTGAGGGAGCTGGGGTTGTTTAGCCTGGAGAAGAGGAGGCTCAGGGGTGACCTCATTGATCTCTACAACTATCTGAAAGGAGGCTGTAGTCAGGTGGGGGTTGGTCTCTTCTCCCAGGCAGCCAGCAACAGAACAAGAGGGCACGAGCTTAGACTCTGCCAGGGAAGGTTTAGGCTGGAGATCAGAAAAAAGTTCTTCACAGAGTGAGGAATCAGGCATTGGAATGGCCTGTCCAGAGAGGGGGTGGAGTCACCATCCCTGGAGGGTTTTAAAATAGGACTGGATGTGGCACTTAGTGCCATGATCTGGTAATCATGAGAGTGTTGGATTAAGGGTTGGACTTGATGATCTTGGAGGTCTCTTCCAACCCGGATAATTCTATGATTCTATGAAAATAAAGGATTTTTTTTAAGTTAGTGCATGTGAAATAGAGGAAGACTCTCACGTGGAGGAAAAAGAGTTTGTAATAAACCCAGGTGCTTCTAAGACAACACACCCTGGCGATACATCAGTGTCCCTGGCCGGGCTGGATGCGGTCCCGAGCAGCCTGCTCTGGTGGGAGGTGTCCGTGCCCATGGCACGGGGTGGAGCTGGATGGGCTTTAAGGGTCCCTAATTAAACCATTCTGCGATTTTTTGATCCCAGGCCTTAGATCCCTCCTGGCTCTCCCTATCCCACTACTGCACCCAACTCGGCTTGGCGGAACCCCCAGCGAACGAGTTTTCGGGCTCCCCGCAGCACACCTCGCTCCCCCCGCAGAGCGGAGCCCTCCTCCCCCGCCGCTCTCACCGCGCACTCGCGGCCGCCCCCGCACCCACCCCCGCCCGAGCCCCCTCTGCCCCCGACAGCTCCACCGCACCCCGCGGGCCCCGCACGAGGGACGTGCGGGCAGGAGAGCGCACGCGGCGAGGGAGCGGGGCCGGGCCCGCCGGCCGCACCCCCCCCGCACGGGCCCCGCACGGCACTCACCGCCGGCCGCCCCCCCCCGCACGGCACTCACCGCCGGCCGCACCCCCCCGCACGGGCCCCGCACGGCACTCACCGCCGGCCGCACCCCCCCCCCGCACCCCCCCGCACGGCACTCACCGCCGGCCGCACCCCCCCGCACCCCCCCGCACGGCACTCACCGCCGGCCGCACCCCCCCGCACGGGCCCCGCACGGCACTCACCGCCGGCCGGCCCCCCCCGCCCCCCCCCGCACGGCACTCACCGCCGGCCGCACCCCCCCGCACGGGCCCCGCACGGCACTCACCGCCGGCCGGCCCCCCCCCCCCCGCACCCCCCCCGCACGGCACTCACCGCCGGCCGCCCCCCCCCGCACCCCCCCGCACGGCACTCACCGCCGGCCGCACCCCCCCGCACGGCACTCACCGCCGGCCCCCCCCCCCGCACCCCCCCGCACGGCACTCACCGCCGGCCCCCCCCCCCCCCGCACCCCCCGCACGGCACTCACCGCCGGCCCCGCCGCCACCGCCGCCCGCGGCCGCAGCGCCGGCTCCGCCTCGGGCCCGCGGCGCCGGGGCTCGGGCGGCCGCCCCTGCGCGGGGAGCGGCCCCGGTCCTGGCGCGGCCCCGGCCACGGCCGCCCTGGCGCCACGGCGCCTCCATCGCTCCGCGGCCAGCGAGCGAGGAACGGCGGGGGGAGCCGAGCCCGCCGCCTCGGCACCTCCGTCTGGCGGGCGGCGGCGGCGCCGCAGGGCGACTACAGCTCCCGGCGCCCCCTGCGCGGGAGGGGCGGCAGCTCCAGAGCGCAGCGGCGGCTGCCGGGAGCGCGCAGAGGGGACGGCGCGGCGCGGAGCCAGCTCCGAGCGCTCCCCGCGCCCCCTGCCGGGAGGGGAGCTCCGAGGGGGGAGCTCCGAAGGGGGAGCTCCGAGGGGAGGGCTCCGAGGGGCGAGCTCCGAGGGGAGGGCTGCGAGGGGAGAGCTGCGAGGGGAGGGCTGCGAGGGGAGGGCTGCGAGGGGGGAGCTCCGAGGGGAGGGCTCCGAGGAGGGAGCTCCGAGGAGGGAGCTGAGAGGGGAGGGCTCCGAGGGGAGGGCTGCGAGGGGGGAGATCCGAGGGGGGGGAGCTGCGAGGGGAGAGCGCGGCGCTGCACTCGGTGCTCGGAGCGGGCTTTGTGGCTCTCCAGGCTGGCATCTCGTTAGTTAACGCTTGCGTTCGTCCCTGTGTGCAGTCCTGGGCCCCCCAGTTTGGGAAAGATGTCAGGATGCTGGAGAGTGTCCAGAGGAGGGCAACGAAGATGGTGAAGGGGCTGGAGCACAAGCACTACGAGGAGCGACTGAGGGAGTTGGGGCTGTTTAGTCTGGAGAAGAGGAGGCTCAGGGGAGACCTCATTGCTCTCTACAACTCCCTAAAAGGAGGTTGTAGTCGGGCAGGGGTTGGTCTCTTCTCTCAGGTGACCAGTGGCAGAACTAGAGGGCATGGACTCAAGCTTCATCAGGGAAAGTTTAGACTTGATGTGAGGAAAAAGTTCTTCACTGAAAGGGTGATTGGCCATTGGAATGGGCTGCCCAGGGAGGGGGTGGAGTCACCGACCCTGGAGGTGTTTAAGGGGAGACTGGATGAGGCACTGAGTGCCATGGTTTAGATGATGGTTGGTGTTAGTGTTGGTGTTGGTGTTGGGTTATAGGTTGGACTCGATGATCTCGGAGGTCCTTTCCAACCTTATGGTACTGTGATACTGTGATCCTGACTGCCGCTCTGGCACGGGAGGGGTGGCTTCGCCCGTCTCTCACAGAACCGTTTGGGTTGGAAAGGACCTTTAAGACTGTCGAGTCCGGCCGTAAACCGGGCACTGCCAACGCGTGTCCCTCAGCACCGCATCCCCGCGGCTTTTAAATACCTCTCGCCCTGTCGCTTGTCACCTGGGAGAAGAGCCCGACACCTGCCTCGCTGCAGCCTCCTTTCAGGCGATTGTAGAGCGTTAAGGTCCCCCTCAGCCTCCTCCCGATTAAATTTCTGGCAGTGCACAGCCCTTGGGTGTCTTTTCATAATCCTCCTAAGAGTGTGAGAGTTTAAAACCAGTCACAAAGCACGTTTAGAAACTTCACTGAAGGTTTTATTGCACAGAAATACATATTGAGGAACCTGTGTGCCTCCTGAAAATTCTGACAAATAAGCACAGGTTGAAATAGTTTTAATTTCATTGGCATTTCCTTATAGCACTTATGTTCTCTCTTGTGCCAGGAGAAAACTCTGCATTTAGCGTTTGTGGGGATTTTTTAGCAAATACATGTTTATAAATGTTATATAATACAAGATTTACAATCATAAAATGTCTGAAAATAGTAACATTGCTGGAGGTCAAATCTGGTTTTCTGTTTTATTATAAAGTGTTCTAAATCAAAGAATTTTTAGTCTCCAGAACGAGGCAGCTAATGACTCAATTTGTGTTGTAGACTGAATAATCAATAAAAGAAAACCGTGAACAGTAGAAGTCTGTCTTTATTAATTA
Source organism: Tapera naevia (assembly GCA_033556795.1). NCBI lineage: Eukaryota > Metazoa > Chordata > Aves > Cuculiformes > Neomorphidae > Tapera > Tapera naevia. Next base: position 17,881,581 of record JAUMJJ010000172.1, on the reverse strand, counting down.
AATCTCATTATCATATTGTGCTTTTTTTCTAATACACAGCCTTAAACTCTTCGACAAAGGAGAAAAGTGCCTAATGAAATATGCTGCAGCCCTATAGGATGCTACTCCTATAAAGACTGTGTTATGTTCAAGACCTGAATTGGAAGAACAGTGATTGCGAAGTCCAACATTTACAACACAGTTAAATGCCAGAATAATGCTTGTTCTTGTGTACATGGACAATCTTTAATGAAATGATGGCATAGTCTTTCCTCTTTCCAGTACATTATGCCATTTGTCATTCAAAGTGCAGGATCAACAGTGAGTGACAGTCGTTTCATATTTGCATTTATCCTTGTTCCATATATTTCCTATGCTGTAATTGCTTCATAGTATTTAATACTTGCAGTGAAATTAGGAGTTATTTCTAGATCTCTGACATTCTGAAATCTACCAACATTACAAAAAATAAAACAACCAGAAATTAATGCACTTTACAAAAGATCCGATTTATAATATCTCCATGTTACGTTTTCTCCTTGCAGTCTCTTTCTTCGCTCCCCATTATCAAACTTTTCCAACATTAAGTGGCCATGATCAAAGTCTACTGAAAATGCCCAGAAGAAAATATCCTGCTGACTCCACAACTAATAAAAACAATTTTTTTGCCAATGGAAAAATACATAAATCGGGGGAAAATATCCAAGGAGAAAAGGCTTCTTAAAGCACTTGAAAATATATCTAACATGTGAAACAATAGATTTTACCATCTTAGTAGTAGTTATGAACAGAAGAAAGAAATACCCTAACAAGGAAAAAAATAACCAATTTAGTCATCGTATGCTTTTCCAAACAGCAGCAACAGATGATGCTGTAGGGTGAGTTTGGCCTCTGTCTGCCCTTTGCACTTGGCCAACACCCACAATTGTTAAATTAAGGGCATAAAAATTTTTAAGCACAAATCTTAAAAACATGATTGTTCAGCAGCCATGTGATTACATGGAGCAGAAGAGTCTTAAATACCATGTATTTGTTATTGTTGTGGAAAGAAGAGCTAGATTTTGAGCTGTCTGTAATTGTCATACCAATGCTTGCAAAAAAGTTGTGTTTTCTCTCCTTTCTATCCCAGCCTTTCCATATAATAGCCCCCAAAAATGACCATTTAAAACTGCCCACTTACATTTCAAGAAATCAGCCAAGGTGATGAAGTAATGAAGTAATAATCTTTTCCAAATTTTACAGCCTTCATTACTCAAATCTGCAGTGTAGATATACCTACTTATTTATATAATGTTTCATAGTCAACTTATCTTATGTTAATCAATAGATATTAAAATGTATTTGTTATACACAAATTTAATATCGTAGTTCATGCCTAAATTGACTTCAAATAATATAATTGTTACCAAACCTTTTGTTCTTTCCATAAGTAGACACAAAGAAATTATTTTTACACGGTCAGCAAAACATTCAATATTTTCCAGTATATGACTGTATATAGACTGAATGCTATAAAGTGGTGTTACATAAAGAGTACATAATGCATTAGCAAATAATACCATCTGTTTGTGTGAGAGCAAGGTGTTATCTTCCATCCTCAATCTCAATTTCTTTCTCCTTCCTGAAACCTGCCAAATAGGTGCTGCTTGTAGTAAGTTGGTGGCGTTACCTCAACAAATAATTTTTCATTATTAATAGTCAGGTCTTACAAAGATTAGAAATTAATGTACTCAGCCCCACGCAGGATTTGACTCTGATTTGTCTTATTGGCAACCTCCTTTGTTTTATTCTGGTTTTGATGCTACTGGTTTATCTGTGGATGGATCTCCTTCTTCTAAGCCTGCGAATTCTTCCTCTATAACTGGCTTCAATATTTTCTCGATTTGTGTGAGTCTTTTTTTCAGTTTGTGTTGTGCAGCTTCATACTCAGCCAACAACCTGGCAAACTTTGTTTGTAATCTGTCCATGGATTTTTCCATGTAGGTGACCTTCTCTTCCAGATCTTTAGGATCACTTCCTAAATTTGCAACTTCAATGTCCAGCAACCCATCTTTCATTAGGATTTGCTTACCTTTTTCTTCCAGCATAGCTTTTGCATCTGGATACTCTGTTAAAGCCTCCATGAGATCATCTTTAGACAGACAAAACAGGTCTGAGTATCCAATACTTCTAATATTGGCTGTTCTTCGATTGCCAGCTTTGCTACCTTTGATATTAAGAATGCTGATTTCTCCAAAATAGCTGCCATCACTTAGGACCACAAATTGGGTAATTCCATCATCAGCAACTACTGCCAGCTTGCCTTCTTTGATAATGTACATTTCTCTTCCAATATCTCCTTTTCTGCAAATATAATCTCCAGGACTGTATACTTGTGGCTGGAGCTTCAAAACCAATTCAACCAAGAGACCGGCTTCGCAGTCTGCAAAAATCCGAACTTTTTTCAGTGTTTCCAGGTGAACATTGATTGCAATCTCTGCTCTTAGTTTATCTGGCAGATACTTCAAGACCTCCCTTTCATCCACAGCCTTTTTGTTTGTCCACAGGTAGTCAAACCACTTTATAACTCTTTTTTCCATGTCTTTACTCACATTCCGAAAGTGCATATACTGCTTGATAGCATCAATCCTTGCTTGAAACTCTGCCCTGGCAGCATTCATGTTGGAGATCATAGAGCCCACGTTACCAACGATGGTAGCAAAAATCAAGACTCCAACCAAGAAGTCAACGACCACAAAGAAATACTCAGAATCTCTCACGGGAGGGGGTGTTTCACCAATAGTAGTCAGGGTCAGTGTCGACCAGTAGAGACTGTAGACATACTTTCTAGTCAGACGGGCAAATTCAGGATCAGAGGTGTTGGGGTAGACCCATGTGTCAGCCCCAAATCCAATGGCTTTTGAGATTGAGTAGTAGACACAGGCGTTCCAGTGAATAATAATCACAATGTACATGACAAGGTTAGAGATCCTGAAGATATTTGGGTAGTTTGTCCTTGTTTCTGTTCGCTGGAAGAATTCAAACATCCGAGCTACTCTGAGTAGCCTGTTTATTCTTAATTCTGGGTAATTCAGTCCTAACTTAAAGTATAAGAGGTCAGTTGGTATCATCGACAGAAAATCTAATTTGAATTGAAAAGATGACTTATATTTCTCTCGAAGCTTTTGTTCTTCTTTCACCAGAAGACCTTGCTCCAAGTAACCTAAAATCAAATTGTAAATTATAAAAAAATGTTCAGATTTCAATTGTGTTGTGCTTAATATCAATCCAAATCTGCTTTGGAAACTGTTTTGGGTGTGAGTTCCAGGTGGTATATAATATCCCTTACTTTTTAATAAGCAATTTCTTATTTCCAACTATTCAACTTAGTATTATATGGTTCAGCTTGAGCTAAACTGTACAGCTTTGAAAAGTAAACATTTCTAGCTCTGACTTTCTCCATCCACTTTTCCATTATGGTGAACATCTGGGAAAAAAACCCCTCTAACCTCCTAAAAACTCTACAGGCTGTAGGAAGGGTGATTAACGAGGGAAAGTATTTGAACATGGGATTTTTAGTTCCCTGTTGAGTGCATCTACTCAACAGCTCTGCATGTAGGATAAGGTTTTAAAAGAAGCAGGTGCAGCTGAAGTTAATTGAATGTCTTGCTTGCTCAATGGTCTTGAAAATCAAGCAAATACTTGAATGTCCTTAGATACAAAATCCAGATTTAGGTGCTAATTTTTCAGAATACCTCATCCTCATTTGGCTACATGTTTGTTTTGTCTTGTTGAGTCAGCTGCAGGCACACAGCTTGTATCTAGCTTACCTTCTGCCTAGCTTACCTCAGGCTTTATGTGTTCTTGGAGTAACACATCAGAGTTTTTCCTGGATTTACAAGTTACAGACTACAGTCTTCCAGAAATCTGTCTCAGTATCTTTTTCACTATCGCACCTCATCAAGAGTGCACAGGTTATAGTAGTATTCTGAGTATTTTAAATCACCTGACACAAATATATGAGGAATAATTAATCATTGAGTATACTTAACCTGTTCTTGTCCGTACAAACATGTCAACAGCATAGATGGCATCAGAGATGTAATCAATAATAAACCATATTGCTAAGTAGTCATGCTGAAGCTCATCAAAACAGGCTCTGAATTGGAAAAGACAAAAGTAAAGTAGGATGAAATGAAACTTAAATGCTTGCATGAAATCAGTGATGAATAAGGCATGTTTTTAATCTATTCAGGGATATTGCAGTTTACTGGAAGTTTTATATAGTAATTAAAGGAGTCCATCACCTAGCGATAATCATGGTCCAGTTGTACATGACAGGCATTGTGATGCAAAACAACCAGTTGTAATACATATTTCCTGCTGGATCAATAATGAAAATATCTTTCTTCTTCCTAAATGATAGGTAGAGAAAAAAAGGAGATTTAATGATAGGCTTAAAATACACATAATGATTTTTGAGGAATGAAACATTCCAGAAATTGTTATTGTAAAATAAATGGTCTTTATTAAAGTTACGCTTCCTTGCTTGAATGCATGGAGAACATGAAGCTGCTGGTTAGGTGTGACTTGGGATGCAAATTTTAGAATCTAAATCTAATAAAAAATCATCTTGGCAGTCCCACTTCAGTTTAGGGTGGCACAGGTAATTTCAATCTTTTAAAATTAATTATTTTCCTACCCATTTAACTGTCTTGTCTGAAAGTTGATTTGATCATCTTTAAAAAAATAAAATGATTATGTGACTACTTATGTTTAAATAAATGAGATACATCACGCCTTTCTCACTGGGAAAAGTATAGCTCTGAGAAAGACAAAACATTGGCATAGTTTACATAAAGAAACCAAAGAAGATGAAAACATACAACACAAATTTCACTGTTTTAATTTTATCTTCCCTGGACAGAATCTACCAAGGAAAAGGTAAAGCAAGAACTTTTAGATCATCAAAGAGATTTTTGCTTGTAGATGTTCTGTGTACTCATTCATTAGAGTATAAGCATCTTGTTTACAGGATGTCCAGGAATGGATTTGTTTTTACTTCAAAAGCAATTTTATTAGACCAAAATGAAAATTACTTACTCTTCGTTGTTTTCTTTCTTCTTGGACTTATCTTTATTTTTGCTTTTCTCCTTTTTTTCCTTGTTCTTTTCTGTTTCTCCATCTTTTTTTCTTTCTGATTTGCTAAGAAATAGATTTACATTTTTAGTTGTTGCATACTAATTTAAAACATATTTGGAAATAAATGAAATTTCTTAGAAATAGTAGTATTATTACTCTTTCTCTTACCTCTTCTTTTCTTTTTTCTTTTTCTTCTCTCTAAGGAAAAGAAAAACATGATAGGCTCAGGGGATGCACAAGCCCTTGCTTCCACATTTATTTATTATTAAAATCATCTTTAATTCAGTAAGGTGTTTGGCTTTAAAACTGTTTATTTTACTCACATAGCAGTAGTTTTCTTTTAAGTTAATAGATACAACACCAATAACTTTAGTATTGAGATTGATCATCATAATTGATGTGCATAAAGTTAAAATATACCTACAATCTCTTTTGGGATTACTTGAATGATGTAACTGTTTATAAAGAAAGCACCATACACACACACATATATATGTATGTATATATCTATATACAAAATTCTTCTTCAATGCTGCTTAAACCACCAATACTGCAGTACTCACATTTTATGAAACAGCAAAAATACTTACTCATCTTTATTACTATTGTTGTTAATATTGTAGCATGCAAATGCACCAGGTAGATATCTTTGCCTGGGGAACAGCAAAACCACACAGTTATATCCTATCTGTTGAAATACAAGCCCATATTTAATCTAAATTTTCATGGACTGTTTCTCACCATTTTAACCATGGGCTAAGTTATCTAAAGAGCTTGAAAGAGCACAGTTTTAATCTCCTGAATTTTTTTACAATAAGCAATCTATCATAATCTTAAAATTTTAATTTAATGGAGGGTGAAGAAAGTTAGATGATAGCAAGTATCTGTACTTACTTAATCTTATGCAAATTATCAAAGAAAAAACCCAAACAGACACAAAATTATAAATTTGACATACCTGTTTTCACCTTTGTCCGTTGGTCCAGGGTCCTCACTGGTGTCTTGCACTACAACACTGGGAACAATTGTATGGGAGTGATGGGTCTCAATCACTCCTACCTTCATGGTGAATTTTTTCTTACCTTGGATAACTGAGGAATATTGATTTAAAAAAGAATTGAGTCATTTCACAGCTGGGAGAAGTAACAAGTATTTTTTTTTCTCAAGGTGAATCCTTTATACCCTTGTTTCCCCCCAAAACAACAACAGTATTTTCAGTTTCCTTTCTTCCATGACATTCCCACCAGGGAATCACTGCTAAAGAGACTGTTCAGCACATCTTTCTCTTAGAGGAACTGTTAATTTGGGTGTTTCTCCTGAGCCCAATCTTATACTTGAAAATGTTTAGTCAACTGTGTTTGAAACTTCTGCCACCGTTCCATTTGGTTCTGAACCAAAAGCTCAAAACTTATTGTATCAAGATGGATAAATAGATTCATGCACAGGTGACGTCCTGAAAACCAGGCTAGGAAGCATCCACTGGTTGTATGTCCAAAGAAATCTCAGTATGTCTGATACCTGAGAGTTATACTCTGTTGAGAGCAAGAGTTGGAAGTTAAGACTGATGTAGTAGAGTCTCCATAGTCATATAGCAAGCACCTAAATAGAAATTTTGGTTCATGTCTGGTTTGTGTATCTCAATTTTAAAAACCTGAAAATGTTATAGCATACATAACTAATATAGTTCATTCTAGTGCACAATCTTTCCAGCACTGGAGTAATTAACTTCTGCTCTCCTTTTTTTTGCCACTATTTTTACAATTTTTCCTGTTGTATCTTGGTATCTGTGAGACTGCCAACTCTTTGGGCATGAACTTTGCCTACAAGTGTGATCTGCTCTTTGCAGGGCCATTTAGACAAGATTATAAAACAGATGCTACCCACTGCAGTAACAGCATCCCTGCCCATGTGAAATCAGAGTATAGGATGTCTCTAAGCAATCAACTGACATGAGTGGCTGTACCATTGATAAATGAAGACAAATTCCACAGCATGAATCAATCTTAAAGAAAGTACTTCATTCTAGAGTCAAGCACACTGCAAAAGAGGTGCAGGATGATACAGCTGCCACATTACTGTCACACTTTACCTGACTTTCCTTATTAGCCCATGAAATGAAAAATATTCCTGTAGAGGAAATAGGAGGTGAAAACCATGTTTTCAGCAGTCATCAGATATGAATAACACGTGTGCAAAACATAATACAACAATACAAAAAGTATTCATACAAAACAGCAAGATAAAGATTGAAAATTAAGGTGTATTCTTCCATAAATAGTTCTAAATGTAGTCCAACATTTCTGGGCAGCCTTGAAATTCTTAGAAACTTAGAGTCTTTTTATGTGACATAGTGAAAATAAGGTTAGATTCACCAGGAGCCTGAAAGCTGTAACAGGGTTTCCACTGACTTACTTCAAGGATAAATTGTGTTTGAAATTGTGGAGGTTGAAAGTGTGCCAGGTTGAATTAAGTAGCTTTATATCTGCTTACAGGTGCTCTGAAAGCTCTTCTAATACTAATCCACAGAGCCACACTGGAGTTCACACAGCTCACAAATAATGGTGCAAAATGGAGCTGTATCCAACCACTTCCAATCACTCAAAAATGCAAATGTATTAATCTCAAGGGAAATCATTCCTCCAACAGAGTAGGGTCTAAATCAGTCAGTTCACATTAGGACTCCCACCATTTCTACATAGGAACTCATTTTTTTAGGTTTATCTTTGCTCTTTGAGTCTTCTTTAATTTCCAGAGGGGAAAAAAAATCTTTGATATTGAACTATCCAGACATAGTGATTTTCAGATATACTAGGGGTTAAAGATGATTGGAAGTGTGGTAAAATAGGATGTAGAAAAATCTACACCTTTCCAGACTGCTTAGCCTGGTGTCTGAGCAAAATTCTGTATCTGTTTTGCAAATAAACAGATTCCTCCAGTTCCATTAGTTTCTGTTATGGGATGCTTTGTGTTCTGCCGAAGGAGCTGTAACAGCCATGTGTAGGACTTGCTGGGGAAGAAGAGCTGCCACTTAGGTCAGGACTGAAGTTTTCATCTTACTGAGATGCTGGAAGCATTAAGAGGGCATTAAGTGTGCCTAAAAACCATCTGCACATGGAAATATTTATTACCTTGTGGTCTCAAAATACTAAATCTGAATGCGGGGCTACCCCAGGTTATTTCCTTTGCTGTTCAGCCAGGATATATAGCACAAGAATATCTTCAAGTTCCTGTAGTTTCAAATCAAATCATGGGAAGTTTTAAAAATTTTTGAGTTTAAGGCACAGCAGTGCTAGTGCAGCGTTTGCCCAGTGTAAGCTGAACAGACCAGTAATTGCTCCTGGTCTGGGGGCTGTGGTTACCTCAGTACAGAACTTCTGTGACAAAACACTGGGAACAGTAGAAAATTTCCCGGTAAACCCAGTGGGTCCAGAGCTCACCCTAATGCAATTTTTGTTGTATTATAGAGGTTTTTTGTTTCCAAACAAAATAATTCAGAGGCTTTTTAAGAAATTTTATGTTTACCAATTTTCTTGCTCTGTAGTCACAGATTTTTCTTAAACTGATAAGTTGTTACAGTTATTTTATTTTCATAGTCCAATGCTCCGTTTCACATTATCACATTTAGGCACTAAATCTGAAAGATAATACAATAAATGCTTGTCTTAGAGGTCTTTTATATTTTTACCATATTGTTTTTATTGTATCATCACAAGTAATTAGCTTTTACTATCTTGGATTTTTAAATGTGACTATTATGATAAACGACCGACTTTTTAAACATTAGGAACTAAAATCTAATTATACTAATTATTATACATCAAAAGCTTTAAGGCTGCAAGAAAATGAATGCAGTATTATGCTTTTACAGGATAATTCATGAATGAAAGATCAGCTTCCATCTCTTCTGCTCTTTTATTTCTCACTTTCTTACTGTACCACCATATTCACTTATTTTTAGAGAGCAAATGCTGTAAGGATATCCTAAAATAGAATTTGATGTCATATAAAGATCTGAATTATTTTCTTTACAAAAAGCAGAAAAAAATCTTCATTAACATTAAAATACGCAGTGTGTTACAGCAAAATCTCTTTTCTAATATGTAAAGAATTCTTAGCAGTTCTGCACTAAGCAATTTCATCAGGGTGCGTGCTTACCTTAGGAATATAATCTGTTGCTTCTAATAGTGATTTCAGTCCTTTAAATCAGCCACATTTCCTTACTACAGAAGCAGAGCCACTGTGAAAGTCTAAATAAAATCAACATTTCATAAATAAATCCCTTATTGATCAATTTATCAAACAGCCGGTCCCAAATGCAGTTCTCTGAAATATTCCCAAGGAAGGACATAGATATTAGAGGAGGATTTCCTTGACCTAGTAATGGATTTTGAGATTTAGAGAGATGAAAGTGACACTGGCAGTCACTATTATCCCTCAACTGAGCAGCTTACTAGCCCTATCAACATGCACAAGAAGTGACAAATATTGGAGTGTGCTCTGTCTCAAAACTAGAAAACTATATTATTGTAAATTACTGTATATACAGTATTTGCTGCCCATTTCCTTAATATTGCAGAGGCTTTTTTTTTTTACTGGAGTAACAGGTCTTTACTAGAATAGATAAAATACCATAAATGGAAAATTCCTGTTTATTTTAATGTCTTTCATATTGCTGAATAACACGAAATACAATTTTAAAATACTGACTGTTCTTAAGTAATCTAACATAATGCTTACATTCCTATTTAATGCTTTAAAAAAAACATGTATTGTGGACAAGTATTTAGTGGAAAATGCCATGATGATGAAATTTTGAGACACTGAACCAACATTCAAGTTTGGTATGGATTATAACTTTGCAAAATGGTTTGTAAAGAGGCTGCAGTCCTCTTCCATTAGAAATGTGCAAGAGTTCATCTGTTGTGGCCACACAATCAACAAAGTCCCTGAGAGGATCCTAACATACTTTGAAGGAGAAAATGTGGAAGCATGTTTATACCTCAGATTTCTCATTTCACTGCTGAGTTCCATGAGAATGAGGAAAATTAAGTTCTTGGGAGCTTAAATGATTGATTTTTTTAAAACTGGCATGTTTTATGTGGCCTATTTGGGGCGGGGGGGGGGGAAGAAGAAAAGAAAAAAAGAAAGAAAGAAAAAAAGAAAAAAGAATAAAAGAATAAAGGAAAAAAGAAACAAAAAAGAGAAAAAGAAAAAAAAAAGAAAAAAGGAAAAGGAAAAGAAGAAAAGAAAAGAAAAGAAAAGAAAAGAAAAGAAAAGAAAAGAAAAGAAAAGAAAAGAAAAGAAAAGAAAAGAAAAGAAAAGAAAAGAAAAGAAAAGAAAAGAAAAGAAAAGAAAAGAAAAGAAAAGAAAAGAAAAGAAAAGAAAAGAAAAGAAAAGAAAAGAAAAGAAAAGAAAAGCATTGCTGAGCATGAAATCCAGTGCAGAAAACCTTTCAGGCAGCAAAAAGAGAGTTCAAATTTGAAATGGTATCTTTGTCACAACTGGAGACATAGCTAAAGTTACTGAATTACTTGTAAACTTTGCTTCCCCACAAGCAGAATCTAGGAAATCAGTGCAGCCCTTGGTACCTCTGATTAAGACACACTTGTTTCCTTAACCAAGAGCAGGAGGAAGCATTCTGTCCTGGTTTTTACAGGGATGGAGTTATTTTTCTTCCCAGTAGCTGCTGTGTTTTGAATTTAGTATGAGAAGAATGTTGATAATACACCAATGTTTTTAGTTGTTGCTAAGAAATCAAGGATGTTTTCAGTTTCCCATGCTCTGCTAGTGAGCAGGTGCACAAGAAGCTGGGACAGAGCATGGACAGGCAGCTGACCCAAACTGGCCAAAGACATATGGAATACCATATAACATCATGCTCAGCATATAAATGGGAAGTTGACTGGGGGCCAGAGTTCACTGCTTGGGGATGGGATGGGCATCAGTCATTGGGTGGTAATAAATTGTATTGTGCATCACCATCACTTATTTTGTATATTTAGTAATAGGCAACAAGGAAATGCATAACTCTATGCCCAGTGGAAGCCAGATATACAAATCTACTGTAAGGTATCCAACATAACAAATGGACAAAGAAATGAATAATCTAAATTCTGGCATATGTTTCAATGATAACTTTGAAGGGCTGAAATACAATTCCTATTCTAAAATCACAGATATGAAAGGAATCTCAGAAGGTCACTACATCCAGCTACTGTTGAATCAGGATCAGTTTTACCTCTGTCATTCTCACGGGTTTTCATCTGCTTTGGAGTCTGAAAGATCTCAATGTTTGATGATGAACAGCAATTTTGTAAATAAAGTGATTTTTGTGGTGGCATTGAGTGTCTGGGACGTCAAACTAATTGTGAACTCCTGTGTTTGGTGTACACCTTTGTCCAAAAGTTTTAGATCATCAACGAAGCCAGGAAAGTCCATATTGTGTCCCTCAAGCCACTAAAACTACAAAGGAGATACAACTTTTTACTCTGCTGAACAGTCAGTTTTCTTTTAAAATAAGTAGTCCTGTAAAGCAACTCTAACTTATTTTTTCTTATCTGTTTTACCATGGAGGTTTTTGAAGAAGTTCTCAAACAGAGGAAGATGAGTCCTACGAGGCCAGACCACTTCCTTGTCTAACAGTGGCCAGGACCTCAATTACCTGCAAAACAGCTTTCAGGACAACTTCTGGGTGGGCTTAACACAGTGGTCTTAATTCTGCCCTCCTTTAAGAGCCAATTGCATAGTTGTTATTGACTTCACTGACAATTACATTAGCTTAACATCAATATTTTTCCTGTCATTTCATATTCCAGTGAAGTAACCTTGACTGATGGGAGAATGACAGCACTAAGGGATTATTGTTTTAGTAGGCCACCTTTAATCTGGTTTTGTATCTTGCTTTGTCATCATCTGTAATTCTTCTCAATCCCATTAAAGCTACCTCTAGCTCCAGACACCCATAACCAAAACACCAGATACCTATGCATTTGTTTATAAATTAGCAGGTTTTAATGGCACAACATTGACTTTCAGGTTGTAGCTGTGTACACAGGTGGGTGTTTGGATTAGGACCGTGGTTTTGGCAGGCTTATTTTCTGCAAATACCATTCTGCCTTTCCTAGTGCTGATGCAATTTCAACAATGAATGTGACACAAGAGGTGCTATAGCTGAGAAGGCTCCAGGACTTTTGGCTGATTTGGTACTCTTTTGTGTAGACTGGTGTTACAGGGAATTCAGTATTATGATCCCTGCAGAGGGATCTGGACAGGCTGGATCAATGGGCTGAGAACAACAGGATGAGGTTCAACAAGACCAAGTGCCAAATCCTGCACTGGTGATACAACAACCCCAGCAGCGTTCCAGGCTGGGGAAGAGAGTCTGGAGAGCTGCCTGGAGGAGAAGGGCCTGGGGGTGTTGGTTGGCAGGGGCTGAACATGAGGCAGCAGTGGCCCAGGGGGCCAAGAGGGCCAATGGCATCCTGGGCTGTGTCAGACACAGCGTGGGCAGCAGGAGCAGGGCAGGGATTGTGCCCCTGCACTCAGCACTGGGGAGGCCACCCCTCGAGTGCTGGGGTCAGCTCTGGGCCCCTCACTCCAAGAAGGACATTGAGGGGCTGGAGCGCGTCCAGAGAAGGGAACGAGGCTGGGGAAGGGGCTGGAGAACAAGGCCTACGAGGAGAGGCTGAGGGACCTGGGGGGGTTTGGGCTGGAGAAGAGGAGGCTGAGGGGAGACCTCATCCCTGTCTGCAACTGCCTGAAAGGAGGCTGTGGGGAGGGGGGGTTGGTCTCTTCTCCCAAGTGACAGGTGATGGGACGAGAGGAAATGGCCACAAGTTGCACCTAGGGAGGTTCGGATTAGACATCAGGAAAGGTTTCTTCACTGAAAGGGTTCTCAGGCCCTGGAAGGGCTGCCCAGGGAGGGGGCTGAGTCCCCATCCCTGGAGGTGTTTAAAAGGCAGGTGGATGAGTTTCTTAGGGACATGGTTTAGTGAGGGGACAGGGATGGCTGGACTGGATGATCTCAGAGGTCTTTTCCAACCAGATGATTCTATGATTTTATTCTATGATTCTGTGAAGCACAATCAGCCCCAACGAGACTTGGTGACTTGAAAACCATCAGCACAAACAGTATCTCAACCAGTAGGTGGTACTATATTTTTAATGTAGAGTTAAGTGGCTGCTGGGTGGAGAGGGAAGATGCAGAAGCAGTTTAAGAAGTCTGTTAGTGTCTTAGATTCCCATGTGCAGAGGAGGCTGAAAACAGAAAGCACTGGACTGTCTTCTGTGGGCATGAGCACTAACAGGCACACAGCACAGCACCACACAGCATGATAAAATACTATGTCAAAGCCTTTAACCAGTATCTTCCAGGTCCAGATCCTAGTTTTCGCTTGACTACCCTGAGCAGGGATTAGCACTTCTGAAATATCCATGGGCACAACAAGCGCTGTTGGCTGGCAGTGCCCAGCAGCGTGTGCTCTCTGAGCTAAACCTGCAATGAGGCTATCTTGGTGCCACCCAGGTTAGGGCAGCTTGAGATGGTTCTTCTCCCCCCATCCTGGAACCTGCAAGGACTGGCCCACTAGAAAACTCTGTGGAAAAACTAGAACCTCATTCAGTAATATCATTGGGATAAAGAATAAGTATGGTGACACTGCAGGGGTGCCAGTAGCTCTGAACAGTCAGTTAGGATTTCTGTTTGGCAGAATTCCATTTCAAGCTAAAATAATATAGGAAATCTGGGTTGGTTGCACAGAATAATAATGCTAAAATGTTTACACATGCAAAGGTGATCAACTGAGATTAATTCTACTTAAAGGAAAATCATCAATACATAATTATCACTGATAAGAGTGGTAGAAAATGCACTGCAGTTAAAACAGGTTTGATATATCTAGCCTTGGTTGTCTATAATTCATTGCAGTAAAGCAGAAGTTAAGGCAGCACTATCTGTGCATTTTTAAGGCAACATGTATAGGATTAATCTCTTCACAGCAAGTTCAGCAATCTAAAAATCTAAAAATATTCAGCTACCATCTAGAGGCACCATTTTTTTGTCTCAGTAGAAGTTAATGCCTTTGCATGTTGCTCCTGCAAGTCTACACTAAATCAGAAGCATTTGGGGCAGGTGGAGTTCCCATGGCAAGAGCTCCACTTTCAAATCCAGCTCAGTCATTTTTGTGAGGCTGCGTACCAGGAGATGTAATAAACCTGTCTGTACCTGTTGTGTTGAGCAGAGCTCATGTTTGGATCCTGTTGGGTAGCAGCAACTGCAGCCACAGAAGAGTAATGCACAACAGAGAAGCTGAGCAATGATGACAGGATTTCAAAATGATATAGGGGACTTTCCTCAATAATAATAATAATAGTAATAGTAATAATAGACAATTCGTGTTTCACATCTGCACCTGGGCTAGCTGCTCAGTGAACAGTTTTTCTCTGTGGTGAAGCCCATTGTCATAATCTTCAGTATTTACAGTAATATAATTATACACTGCATAATGAGAGATATAAGAAAGTTGATGTATAAGTCTATAAGAAAAAAATCCTCAACAAATTAAAAAAATTTATGATGAAACCAAGAAGCCACATAAGCATTGTTTAATTAAGTCATTCATTGCTATCTTAAAGACACGATGCATTACATTAGGGCACAAAAAAGATATTTCTAATGACTATTTTATTTATAAATGTGCAAGTATAATGTTGGTTAGACACTCAGTGCTACCATTTTTATTGAAAACCAAAAATTAAAGTCAAGTGGTTGCTTAAGAGTCAGTTTCAGCAAACCTTAAATTCATTGTATAAGTTACAGAATTTTAGCATAACTTCTTTCTTGCATTTTCCATGCATTTCATGGAAAAAAATAGTACAAGAGATATAGCAGGATTTCATAAGATCCTTATTCCTCTTTTGGAGAAATGGAAGCTGCCACAGAATTGCTTTGACTGTTAGTACATGCAATTTTTACTTCATACACAATAAGGCTGACCTGTGCGTAGCCACAGCTGGCACAGCTCCAGTGAAATAAGTGCAGCTGCACTGATTTGCATTGCTCTAAATCAGACATAGGTGCTCTTTTTAATGGTAAATTAGCATCTTTTTCCTCTCTACATCAGACAATAAGATTGCATATCAAGACTTTATTTTCTTTCCCATTCAACCTTTACATGTCATTCAAACTAAAGAAAAATATATCAGTATTGATAAATTACTTTTATGTAGTTTCTTTCTTCCTGAAATTGTCTCAAAGTTCTTCAAAATGAGTTGAGTATGCAAAGTACTTCAACTCAGGAATGAAGTATACCCACTCCCTTCTATAATTATATTATAGATTGCACGTTCTTTATGTAGTCCATTAATTTGGATTGTAAGCTACAAGATTTTTGTGGCTTCATATTTTTTCTCAGAAAAAGAGTTTCATAGTGTTTTAGGAGCTAATTCCAGATTTGAAAGCATGAAGCAACAGCTATATAAAGATTTTCCAACAAGACATAAGTGTACAGAATGATTTAAGTTGGAAGACCCTTAAGATCATTGAGTCCAACCGTAAACCAGGTCATCACTCAACCACATCCTCAAGTGCCATGTCTACATGTCTTTTAACAACTCCAAGGATAGTGACTCAACCATTTCCCTGAGCAGCCTGTTCCAATGCTCAGTAACTCTTTTGGTGAAGAAATTTTTGCTAATACCCAGCCTAAGCTTCCCCTGATGCAACTTGAGGCCATTTCCTCTTGTCCTGTCGCTTTTCACTTGTGAGAAGATATAGATCTCCACCTCCTACAACCTCCTTTCAGGTAGATGTAGAGGGTGATAAGGTCTCCCCTCATCCTCCTCTTCTCCAGACTAGGCAACCCCAGTTCCCTTAGTCACTCCTTGTCAGACTTGTGCTCCAGACCCTTCACCAGCTTTGTTGCCCTTCTCTGGACACATTCCAGCACCTCCATGTCTTTCTTGTTCAGTCCCAAAACTGAACAACAGTACTCGAGGTGTGGCCTCACCAGTGCTGAGTACATGGGGACAACCACTTCCTTACTCACGTTCACCACACTATTTCTGATACAAGCAAGAATGCTGTTGGTCTTCTTGGCCACCTGGGCACACTGCTGGCTCATATTCATATCTTAAGTATTTTATTCATTAATTAAATTTACTTTCATGTCTGTGGTCTGCTAAAGGAGTTGGCCTACACAGAGGGAGGCAGAAACCGCATCATATCTCAGTGTTCTTTTTCTGGGTACATCATCAGCCTGAAGCCCTGACCAGCAGATCAGCAAGAGTTGTGCCAAGGGAAGAGGTGGTCTTTGGAAGCTCACCCTCTCCCATCCTCTCTGCTGCTTCAGCAGGCCCTCGCTGATGTTACCACCTCCCTTCTCTGCAGATCTGGTAGCAGAGTTAATTGCAAGATTGACACTTCGTGTGCTTCAGTTAAATTGCAGGGAGCTGGAAAAACTGACAGGTTTTAACAAAAACAGGGGTATGACTGCACAGAGCTAACAGATCTGAGGGGGCATAGAACAAAAATAGGAATTGGAATCAGGCTGCAGACACGTATCTGTCCATATATGTGGGTTTATCCTATGGGCCTGCTTATGTTGTACAAGAAGATGGAAGTTTTCTCCCAAATTTTCAGATTCTGCTCTAAGATTTTAACTGGTTTAAATACTATGTAAATTATTGCTCTCTTATAGAAGTAATCTGTGGTTTGGAAATGCTGAAGCACAGATGTCAAACTCCTTTCATGAGGCAGCCTGTGCTTGGTTCAGGTCACCTTCTTTAGAAGTTCTCATAATGTAGACATTGTAAAGGTGAAGTGGATAGGTAATTAAATGCACAAAACCAAACACTACACTCCTTTTTCCCTAACATAGAGAGCGCTGCTTATATTACAGCAGAAATACAGGAATAAAAAAATGAGACTAAGACATCAAAACTGATCTCTCTGTTTAACCTCAGGACTGCAAAGCCAAGGATGCCTAAGGCTGGGAAAACTAAGTTGTTTTGCTGACACTGTCACAATATTTCACCAGTCTGCACGAGAGCTAATAAAATATGCAAAACCAAAGATGATTCATTTAGATGCTGCAAAGGCTGATTACAGCTCTGTGAAACTCAAGTCAGCATGTCCCTATGATGATGTGTGGAGGTGGCTTACATCCATTGCTCAGTTAGGCTCCAGTTTGGGGAGCTCTTGTGAATGCTAAAGGTCTTCAGACTCCCAGAAAGTTTGCTGGATAACGCAAGGTTAGCATATAATGGCTTAGTAATCATATATTTTGTAAACATGTTTCACTTAACCATGAAAAAAACAAGAGCTTGGACTTCTACCTTGAAACTATTGATTGGGTAATAAAGATAATTGTTTCTTATGACACCCCTGGAGCCTGTTCAACCACCCAGAGTCATCACAGAGCAAGCATAACATCCCCAAGGTGCTATCCTACTTCTGCGTAGCTGGGGCAGTCTGGCCATGGGGATCCCCCGCCTGCCCGCAGAGCCAGGGGCCCAGGCTGGCACACGCAGTCCATCACATACTTCACTTGGTGGCACATCGAAACTGCACACCTCTTCTCCCAGGTGTGAAGGGGAGCAAAGTTAAATCTATAGAAATTTCCAGTAGACACAAATCCTGCCCGGGGACCCCTTTCCTTTGGATTCAGTATCCAAGTGGGGTGGCAAAAGTCCCCAAGTGAGAACTGCGACTTCATCGCGATTTACTGTGCAATAATAGGACGAGGGGGAATGGCTTTAAATTGAAGGGGGAAGATTTAGATGAGACATTAGGAAGAAGTTTTTCACAACGAGGACAGTGAGACACTGGCACAGGTTGCCCAGGGATGTTGTGGATGTCCCCTCCCTGGAGGTGTTCCAGGCCAGGCTGGATGAGTCCTTGAGCAGCCTGGTCTGGTGGGAGGTGTCCGTGCCCGTGGAAGGGGGGTGGAACTGGGTGATCTTTAAAGTCCCTTCCAACCCAACCCATTCTGTGATTCTGTGATTTACACAAACTCAAAACCGCTCGGGGTCGCTCCCGGAGTCCCGCCAGGACGCGCCCACCGGCGGGGCGGGGATGCCACCCCCCGCGACGGGCTAAGCGGGGCGCGCCCAGGTGCGCCGGACCCAGCCCGGGCGGGCGGAGCCGCCGCCGCCTCCCGCACCGCCGCGGAGGGGTCTCCGCGCAGCCATGGGGCACCGAGAGCCGCCGCCCGCTCGCCCGCCCTGCCGCACGGGTCGGTGGCTGCGCGGGCGCGGAGGGGGAGCTGGGAGCGGGGCTGCGGGGAGGTGCGGGTGCAGGGTGTGCTCGGTACTGCGCGCAGAGTGCGCGGCGCTGCGCGGGGGGAGCGCGGCAATGGGAGGAGGTGAGGGTGGTCACCCAGAGGGTGATGGAGCACTGGGACAGCTCCCCGGGGAAGCGGTGGCAGCACCAAGCCGGACGATGCTCAAGAAGCGTTTGGACAGTGCCCCCAGACACACGGTGCGAGTGTTGGGGGTGTCCTGCGCAGGGACAGCAGTTGGACTCGATGAGCCTTGCGGATCCCTTCCAGCTCCGTCATTCTCTGTGACTCTGTGAGGGTGCGGTGTCAGCGCGGAGCCGGGCGCGGTTCCTGGAGCCCCCGCGCTACAGGTGGGATGACACCAGCCTGTGTAAGACTTCGCTCCGCCGTGACTCACGCAGGTGTTTATCAAGGAGTGTGGCACTGCCGGCAGCGCGGAGGCTCCTGCGCTGCTTCTCCCGTGGCCGGCTGGTGTGGAAAACTGCTTTTCAGCATCCTTTGTGCATTTTTGTGGGTTGGTGGGTGCCGTGGAATGAAACCTTGCTGCTTCTCAGCACCGCGACTTTCAGCCCCAGTAGCCAGAGCTTGATGAAAGTGGGCTTGGTATTTCCTGGCCCTGCCAGGTGTGAGCTGACTCGTGAGCACAATAAAAAAAACGGTCAAATTACATTTCTAATCAAGGCAAATAGTTTTCCAGATGACTTAGGACCAGGATCTTCAGTAACAGGGTAAACACTAAGCTGGCTGTCAATAACAAACTGCGGGGTACGTTGGTCCTCGGCTTTTGAGTGACTGTAAGTTAGAATTGCTGTAAGGAGTGTTTGTACCAGGCTGTCTGATCTGCCTGACTCAGATAGTATCTAGGTGTTTCAGAAAACATTTTCAGATTTAGCTGAATTGCAAAAACACTTTAGAAGTTACCACAGTACCCACCTAAACTCAGACTGGTTTCCTGTTGCCCTGTGCCCGGAGACAGAGCTCGCAGAGTTTATTTCTGCAAGGAGGGGTTCTGCTGAAAGGTTCATGTTTGTTGACGTTTGGAAATGGGAGGTGAAGCTATCTTAGCTACAGAAAGTGGGTGATGAGCAAGACAGAGGTTTGCCACCTTCCTCAGTCCTTCCAGGTAATCTTCAGACTGATCACAGTGGGAAATATAGATTTTAATCTTCAGCTGCAGAATATGGACGTACCCATCTTACAACACCATTTTTAGGAAGTCTGGCTTAGCTGTACAAAACAACTCCTGTTAAATAGAAACTGTTTTGGCAAACAAGGAAATGTGATTGCACAGCCCAAAAATCAGATGATAACTTACTGTAGTGTGTTTGTTGTACAGCATAGCAAAGGAAGACTGGAAGCAAGTGTCCATTCTCTGTTCTTTACTTGTAAAGGATGGTGTCTCCCAGTGTTCGTATCAGTATTGTCCGCTGCTTAATACTTTTGATATTTTAAATATGCCTTCCTAAACTGTATTAGGTGAATTATCCAAGGCTGTTTATTGTTAATTGTGCAGTGAAGTAATTGTGGCAGAACGTTGTTTCCAGAGCATAGGTATGAATAGACAGAGAGGCACATCCTTTTCTAACAAGTCTCCAAGTGGTTTTTTTCAGTTGGGACAACAAAAAAAAAAGTGAGTGTATTACTGATGGTGCCGCTCAGCAGGATGAATCCTTCATGTGTCACTTTAATTACAGGGGAAACTTGGAAAGCAAAATTATTCTTTGCATTCAATGCTTTATATGAATCACACTGGGCTGAGGTTTTCTACTTCTGCATCTGCTATTTCATATTTTAAGATATCTTTGCAAAAAATACTTTCATTACAAAAAGGCTGTCCTTAAAAGCTATTCCAGGCTTGGTTCTCTGATCCACACTGTTTGCATGCTGTGGTCTACCACAAGGAACTGCAAAACGTCTGCCTAGACTACTGTTAAGCCCTGTTGCAGCATTGTTGCCTGTCCCTTGCTTCTCCATGGGAAATAATGACTCCTTTTATTCTTGGAAATGCAATATACCTCTTCTTCCTTTAAAAACATGTCTAGGCTGATGGGCATGATGTCATTCTCTCAGGCTGTCACTGTAGTGATGCTGGTAAGGGTGTGCTGGCGGAGAGCGTGAAGCTTCAGTCTTAGTTCAGGATCCTCTGGCTCTGTATCTGTGTTGCAGGGATTGCCAGGGGGCCTGTCCCTTGCAGGCTGTGGTCTTACTCCAGCCAGCAGTTGTTGAGGGTTAGAAGGAAATGGCTGTGAGTTGTAATGAGGCCTCCACCTCAGAATTTTATGATTGGTTAAAGAAGATCTGACTCACGCAGTACTCCATGAACAATCTTAACAAAGCATATTTGTACCCATTTACAGCAGGAGTTTTCTACCTATATAGATTTATTTTTTCCTTCTCTTTTTCATTTGTTGTTTCCAAATCTCAACTATAGATGTGAAAGCAGAAGACTGTAATAACACCAGACTTACTGTAGCAGGCAAGGTCTGAAATCATGGATTTGGCTGTATGTTTGTGTTTTGGGGATGTGGCCTCTCTTGAGGTGTCAGGTTAACTTTTATGAGTTCAAGTTGAGTTTTACATTGAAGATAATGTTTTATTGCTGCATTCCTTTGTGTTACCCTAATTGCTTGACTGAGCCCATGTAGTGCAAAAAATATATGTAAAACAAGGCATGCACCTGTGAGATACAGGGATGGGTGATGGTCTGGGACAGCACTGCATATGTTATGTTCTGTGGATTTTGTGAGTTCTTTGCACAGTCAGAAATTACAAGTGGTCAGGGAAGATGTGGGAAGGAACGAGCAGAGCGAGTATGGGGCTCCTTCAGAGCTGTGCCTGGTTCATGAATCATTTGTTTTCCTATTTCTTGCCCCAGGTGCTGTGCTCTCTTTTGCTTGCCATGACTCCTGCCAAGCATGGTGCCAGATCATCAATGTCTCTGAATCCCACTCTTCTCTGCTGGCCTCTGCAGACAGAACTCTCAATGAAACAAACCAGAGCATTGCCACGCCTGCTGGAAGCAAATATCACCTCTACATGGGCTTGGCTTTGGCAATAGGTTCCAGTGTATTTATTGGTTCTAGTTTCATACTGAAGAAGAAAGGGCTTTTGAAACTGGCAGACAAAGGAGTCCCCAGAGCCGGTAAGCAGGGGTGCTTGTGACACAAAGGCCTCTATTATAACTTGGCAAAATCAAGGTGTGAGTCACAGATCACACGTTTAAAACCGTCATGGTTGAGAACCGTCATACTTGAATGGTGATCAGAAGTCCTGTCTTGGCCAGGGGTGGAAACACAGTGTGACTACAGGGACTGAGACCTCAGGTTTCTTCAGGCTGTGGTGGCAGTGGTTGGTATTAAATCTAGTGAACCGGTGCTGTTTCCTCCCTGACAGCAGTTAGATACTAAATAAAGTTCTCACTTTTGTCTTACACTTCAAAACACTTTTCTGTCTCTTTTCCCCTTCATTTGAGGCGGAAGGGCTGAAGACCCTAACTAGATTGCTAGGTTTAGTTCTCTGCTATTTTACAAAAGGAAGTGCAATGAGCTGTAGAAAGGCTATTTACTGCAGAGGCTTCTACAGTTAGTACAGCTATTCTTATATCAAAGTCAACAGGTGAAGAGCTAAAAAATGAGAGCTTTTAAAAAAACCATGTCAGTTCCCTTTGCATGCATTTAATTATATAGTGTAAGCAAGTTTTCTTTTGCTTGTTGTGTTTCTTGCAATATACTCTTTTGAAGAGTTTGGCTGTTTGAGAAAAAAATGTGTTACTGAGTGTTCAGTATTCTTACATTTTATGTAAAAAAACCCTAAAACAGGCAGTGGCAGTTTTCTTTCTAGTTTCTCTCAATTTAAAGTATAAACAGAGTCAAAATGCAGCTGACTGTGTATGAATGTATTGGATCTGACCTGGGAAAGCACTTTGAAGCATTGCTTAGGCTCACCAAAAGTCTTCATGGACATTTTGCTTTTGCTTGGAACTTTCCCTTTAGTCACATGTAATTTTTCAGAAGTCTCAGTCACAAAGCAGTACAGCAATTAATAAAAATGTCAATCATAATCAAATAAAATATTCTTTATGTTGCATCAAGATAACATGCTCTTTCAGTACTTTATATGACTAGAGGCAAATGTGAAGCTGTTGATTTGTTTTTTATAATAAGGTAGTACTTTGATATTATTTTTTCTGCTTCCAGGACAAGGTGGTTATTCTTATTTGAAGGAATGGCTTTGGTGGGCTGGATTGCTGTCAAGTAAGTTGCCTCTTTCCTTTCAGCCTCTATTTAAATGCTAAATGGAGCAGATTGTTTTTAATAGTTTTATTTCCTGATTTTTCACACTGTGCACTTAGAAGAAATGTCTTTGCAATCACCTTTATGACAGAAGCCATTCTGGTATCCCATTTCTCAAATATTGTGTTTACTCTTTGGAACTCTTGTGTTTGCTTTTGTTTTTTGGAGCTGTTGTTTGCAAGAGCTGTTGTTTGAGCAACCTTTTCTTTAATATCTAATCCAAATGGATTTGATTTAATCTATCCAGCTTCTAGGAAT
Organism: Tapera naevia; assembly: GCA_033556795.1. Classification (NCBI taxonomy): domain Eukaryota; kingdom Metazoa; phylum Chordata; class Aves; order Cuculiformes; family Neomorphidae; genus Tapera; species Tapera naevia. The sequence goes on along the minus strand of JAUMJJ010000172.1, from coordinate 17,858,654 downwards.
ACTTGGGGGGAAAGTATTTAACTTTCTTCAGCCTTTCTTATGTCCAGAGAAGGTTAGATCATTTTGAAAGGAAAATTTCCATATATAGTGTAGAAAAAAGGATTTTGGTTTATATTTGCTCCCATAGCTATCATGTAAATTATTTATAATAGCATGCCTTTTATTCTCCCCCCAAGCTTCAACCTGATGCAAATGTTCTTTCTTCTGCAGTGGGATTGGGAGAAGCTGCAAACTTTGCTGCCTATACCTTTGCACCTGCAACCTTAGTTACCCCCTTGGGTGCACTAAGTGTTCTCATAAGGTCAGTACAAACTGGAAGGAAACTTTGACAAATGAACCAGTCACTGTGTGAGGAGAAAACAAGGTCTTTGGCTGAAAATAAAGAACTTTAGTAAGAAAACTGAAAAGCAACATATTGACAAAAAATGCCTTTTCTTTTTTTTCTTGGTGGAAAGATCCATTGCTTATTTAGTACTGGATTTTCTGGGTAGAGGGAATGAGAAGTCTTGTTCCAAAGACTAATATATGCTTTCCCAACAACCTTCCACCTATACTATAAAGAATTTCTCATCAGCATGTACCAGGTATGCTGCTGATGCACAGTGCTGCAAGGCTGTAATTCATCTCTTCCTGGAGAACTGAAGCTTTCTTAAAAAAACTTATCCTGTTTTTCAGTTGTGAAAAAACTCTTCAGTATTCCTCCATGTTTTCAAAAACAATTCTTTTTTATAGGAACAGTCCTCTTCCTTCAAAGAGGGAGATGTGTCTTCTTCATGTTTTGGAGGGAGTCCTGGCAAGCCAGGGAGAAACTTTGCCTGGGTGGGAGAGCTCAGGGAGGGATGAGGAGGAATGGTTTCCAAAACTTGTGTGTGTTGTTTTAATGGCAAATGAAGTGTTTTAAACCATTTATGGAAGAAAATAACAACTTTTGTGGACAATCTACAGCTGTGCGAGAGTGCATACCCCAACACAGACAATCAGGAATGAGAAGTTCCCTGGGCAATTCAGGCCCTTTGCCACATGGAAGAGAGGGATCAGGTTTGGTAACCCCTCTAAAACCTGACCTCACCTTCTTGGTCCTGACCAGCCTTCCTGCAAAACTCCTTAAATTTGATTGTTTCAGGCTGCTTTTCTATATATTCAAGTTCGAAAGGAGTTCATGTTACACAGAAAGATTTTGAATGTGTCACGTGGCTGATGGAGCTGTACCTTTTATTTATATTTTACTAAACAGTGCTATATTGTCATCCTATTTTTTAAATGAGAAGCTGAATATTCATGGAAAGCTGGGCTGTGTGCTTAGCATTTTGGGGTCAACGATCATGGTTATTCATGCCCCTGAGGAGGAGGAGGTCACCTCACTAGATGAGATGGAAAGAAAGCTGCAAGATCCAGGTGTGTATGCAGTTGCACTGAACTTGTGCTGCAGTTCATAGAGAGGCATTTGGGATGCTGAATAACTTTCAGCATGTACTTGGATATAGTCTAGTGGTTTCTCTCATGCACATTTCTCTTCTTCCTTTTCCTCTCTTTTACAGCATTTGTTGCGTTTGCAGTTCTCCTAACATTTGTTGCCCTCATACTGATCTTTGTCGTGGCTCCAAGGAGAGGTCAGACAAATATACTGATCTATATTTTAATTTGCTCACTCATTGGTGCCTTCTCTGTCTCGTCTGTGAAGGGCCTGGGCATTGCCATTAAAGAAATGCTGGACCGGAAGCCGGTTTATCAACATCCGTTGGTTTACGTTTTGGTGGGCACCTTAGTGCTCTCGGTCAGCACTCAGATCAACTATCTCAACAAAGCCCTGGATGTGTTCAATACATCTCTAGTGACACCTATTTATTACGTGTGTTTCACCACGACGGTTGTGACATGCTCCATCATCCTGTTCAAGGAGTGGAGTAGTATGGACCTGGGTGATATCATTGGAACCCTGAGTGGATTCTGCACTGTCATCATAGGCATTTTTCTATTGCATGCTTTCAAAAATACTAATATCACCTGGAGTCAGCTGATGTCTACTGTTGCCAAAGAACCAGCATTACCTCACCACGAATATGAAACCTGTCACACTCTACTGGAGAGCATGGAGGACCCAACTTTGGCATATGATGAAGACAACATTTTATTCAGTCAATGAAACTCTCAAGTGATGTTTATCATTGAAGTATCATGAATTGTAGACTCAGCCCACCTGCATCTGCCAGAATGCTCTTCTTTTCTGCAATCCTCTGTAAGGCCAGTTAAGTGTGAGCCACTCCTCTGTGCCAGCTGTTGGTAGTAATGAATGAAAACGTTCAATAACTAACACGACAGACAGAGACCTGATGGTGAATGTGTGTCAGGCAATGACCAGCGTTGTCCTGGTTTTATGCAGCATCTCCTACTGGAGAATTTTAGCAGAAGGGGATGGTCTTTTTAAGCTATGTTTACAAACTGCAATTTTCCCATCATGATAAAGGATAATCCTTGCTGAAGTGACAAGCACTCTGCTGTTACCTTGGTGGTGGCCTTCATATTTCAGGCTTTTTTTATATTTCTAGAATTTATTGCCAAGCAAATTTTTAGATAGTCTTCCTGAAGGATATTCATCAGAGATATAATATGAAGGAAATGTTATTTAATTTGTTTAGCTTTTAATATTTTTTTTTTTGTAAGTTCTCTTCATTTTTGGTGACCTACCAATGAATCTTGATTAGAAGTCGTAAAAAAAAATTAGGAAATGTGGTTCTTGCTAACCACTCTACTTCAAAATCCATTTTTTAACAGCAAAGTCTTAGCTCTTCTACCTTAGTAGTCCTGAATGGATTGAAAATCCCTGGATGTCCGTGTGTCTTTTTATCTCAAAACTATGACCAACTTATATTTTAAGAAAAGGCAAATTCATTAGAGGCTTGAACACAGTGGCTGTTGGCTTAAAAAAATACATGAGATAAAAGAATCATAGAAAGCATGAAACAGTTAGTGTTGGAAAGGACCTTAAATATCATTTAGTTCTAACCCCCCCTGCCATGAGCAGGGACACCTTCCACTATAGAAACCTCAAACCCCCATACCCCTGGCCTTGAACAGCTTCCAGGGATGGGGCATCCACAACTTCTCTCAGCAACCTGTTCCAGTGCTTCATCAACCTCATAGTACAGAATTTCTTCCTTACATCTAATCTAAATCTATCCTCTTTTCACTTTAAAGCTGTTACCCTTTTTCCTATCACTACACTCCCCGATAAAGAGCCCCTCTCCATCTTTTTTTGTGGGCTCCCTTTCAGTACTGGAAGGCTGCAATAAGGTTTCCTCAGAGCTTAGGCTGGACAAGCCCAACCCATCAGTCTGTCCTCCTATGGGAGGTATTCCAGCCCTCAGAGCAACTTTGTGACTCTCCTTTGGACTCACTCTAACAGATCCATGTCCTTCCTGTGCTGAGAACTCCAGAACTGAACACACTACTGCATTTGGGGTCTCATGAGAGCAGAGTAGAGGGGGAGAATCAGCTCCTCCACTCTGCTTGTCCCACTTCTTTTGATGCGGCCCAGGATTTGGTTGGCTTTCTGGGCTCTAAGTGCACATGTTGAGCTTCTCATCCTGTCTTTCTGTTCAGGGCTGCTCTCAATCCATTCTCTGCCCAGCCTGTAATTGTGCTTGGGATTGCCCCAACCCATTTGCAGGAGCTTGCACTTGGCCTTGTTGAACTTCATGAGGTTCAGATGGTCCCTCCTCTCAAACCTGTCAGGGTTCCTCTAGATGACATCCCTCCCTTCCAGTGTGTCAGTTCCACCACAAAGTGGAGCAAATTATTCAGAGGCCGAAGAAAACCGAATGTGCATCTAAGAATTTGCACTCTGATTTATACTACTGTGTGGTTTAAGAAGGGGCTTCACTTATTTCTGAACTTCTTCCTAATAATGCCATCTATTCCTCAAAACCCATTTAAGCTTTTCAAAATCCTTTCTCGTTTTCTGGAAAGAGATCATCGTTTCTTAGTAGCAAACCAGTCCTATTATTTTAAATTCTGTTATAAAAGCAAAATCCATTTTCCAATCTGTGTAATTTTTCTAAAAATACTACATAAAGGAAGGACTGTAAACAAGGGGTGAGAAACATCAAAACATCTTTTGTTTTAGTTTGTCCTTTTCATCTTTTCTAAAAATGACTACTCACCTCTATCAGATGTTTCAAATATTAACCTACCATAGTCCTTGACGTTGAGTATCTGTACCACAATATGCTTTTCAGTTGTGGTCGCTGATCTTTATCTCACAAAATCAGCTTGCACAGTCCATGGTTTACTCATTACAATCCCCTTTGTTGCCACTTTGTGATTGAGAAAGTAGCTTCAACAGTCAGATGTGTGTTCATGGCAAGCTCATCAGAAAGGTAGTAACCCAGTTCTTGGATTTTTAAGTCTAAGTCAGAACCTTTTCCAGAAGATGCTAACATTTCAGCAATTAAAAATGTATTTTAATCAGCTGAGATTTATATGCCAAGGAGAACCTCCTCATGAAGAAGGCTCTATATTCTCTAATATGCAAAGAGTGTGGTAAAGGTGGACACTTTGGATGTGTAGTGAATTTTTCCATGAAACAGGGCTTGTAATTTAGCTATAAGAACAAAAGTGTTGCTACAGATATTTGTGTTGTGCCAAGTACTCCCTTTTTGAAAGGCTTTTATGAAATATCTCACTTGTCAATGACTTTTAATGATGCTTTAGATGCCATGAACAACTATTATAGAAAGTAACACTGGAGACACTAGCTTGAAGTTATTTCTGTATTACGAGCACTTTTTCACTCAGATAGGCTCATTGTTGATGTACAATTTCTACCTCTTCCTGTAGGTATCAGTTGTCTGCACCTTATTTCTAAACCTTCATTGTCTCATTGAAAAGCGTATCTGAAAAACGCAACACTGAAAAGTGTTTCAGGTTCTTCTACCCACAGTAGGATGTAAAAGATTGCAGGTAATCTTGCCGAGGTAAAGAGAAGCCAGAAGATGTCATTTGGCAATGGGTATTCACATTATCACCCAATTACTTAATCTGAGAAGTACCTTCAATAGTGCAGGAGGTGGCAGCAGTGTTACCCCAGCAAAAGAGGTATTTTCACAAAAACTGTACTTGCAAAGAAAATATAATGACAGTGTATACAGCTGTGGAATATTTTTCACTTTTCCAAGCAATAGGACTTGCAGCAATTCTTTGCTGTTAAGATGCATGTGTTAAAAACTTCAGAAAAGAAAATACATAAGCAGAGTGGAGGATGCTTTAGCTTTATTGGCTAGGTTCAAGCTACAAAATCTTTATAGTAAAAACCAGATAATACAAAAAAAAAAGACTAAAGATGGTGTCATTTTTAGTTTGCCTTTTAACAAAAACTTGCATTGCTTTTCACTGTGAAGTGTGTATATGATTTAGAGAATGAAGAAAATATTGGTTGACCCTGCGAAGGGAAAGAGATCCTTTTGCATAGCTGGTAACCCCTATATTTGCTTATATGGTCATTGCTGTAGTGTGACTAAATGTTTGTATGAAAAGGCAACCATTCCAATTCTTGAATGGGTGTCTGCTGACATTTTTTAAAATATTTCTTTTAGAAGGGTCTGGACTCCTTTTACACCAAGGCCAGACTCTTTATAGCAGGTCCTCACAGTCAATTAACTTGTACAAAGCAAAAACTCTGTGTTTTATACTGAACCTGCATATCTGCTTTTATTCATAAATAACATCTAGTAGGGAAATAATGTTATTTCCTTAAAATATCAGTAAACCAAAGTTAACACTTGTATTCATGGTGTGCAGTAGCTCTATCATGTTAAAAAGTAAATTATTATCTTTTTTTATAAAAAAACATTTGCTATAAGATGTTATTAATTTGGAATAATTTTAAATTTTAGTGAAATAGTGCTAATATTTCTCTTGTAATAAATTATTCATGGATTATGTACTAAATGCTCTGTGTTTTTAAACAAGGAGTATAAAGGAGTGTAATTTGTATTTCTGGTAAGCATTTAAACACTATCTGATAGATTCAAAACAAATAATGTCGGGTTTAGCAGCTCGTTCTATGCACACGGATGGATTCTAGATGAAGAAAGTCTGGCTGATATCCCTGCAGTTCATATGCATCTGACCTGATCATGACCTTCTTTTAGTAGCCTGGACTTTTGGTAGATGTTCTAACAGCAAAGAAAATCTTCTACTGCCCTAGAAAAGCCACGTGAAACTACTATATATTCACCTTGAGCTGAAAAGTCTTTAATATTATGATGGAACTGAGGGGAAGAATATGGGGAGATCAAGAGGTTTTATCCTCTCTTATAGAATTACCCATTTTATTCAAATGTGTGATTTTTACCCTGGTGTTCTGTAGAAGGCATCAGCAAGGAATATTTAATGCTGATTAGTTGTCAAAAACATGGATTTGGGGGGCACATAAACAATAGGTAAGTGAAAGTGCCTTCCCTTCTAAACCAGGAAAGGAAAGCCAAAGCTGATGTATTAGGGAACTCTTTCTTACGGCCTGTCTTAATGGATGATATTTCAGTGAGTTCTCAGGTTTTCCAAGCAGTGAAGTGAAGGATATTATTTAAAGTAATCTGAAGTGTTTTGGAAAGCTGGGGAAATGGTTAAGAACTGGAACAAGGGAAACCTCAGAGGCAATATGTTGCTAACCAAATTATGGCTTTTAAATACTGATACAAAACGAATCCTGGCAGCTACCCATTAGTACTGTACCTCGGGGCAAATTAATGGGCAATTAAACTCATTGCATAATTGTGCTGATTAAATGTAGGTAGGTCAAGAAGACTTGGATAGGTTGAACAACATGCAGGGGATTTGGAAGGAAGTACATAGGTTATTAGTGTCTACAGAAATCTGCTCTACCATCTTTATCTGCCTTCTCAGTCATGCTTAAAACAGCCATGCTATAAAAAAAATTAATCTCAGAGAGTAGTAAATCAAAACTTCATTCTCTTTACTCATCGTGGTTGTATCCTGGACCTATATGAGGAGTTACATGCTCCTAGCAAACACCATTCTCTTACTGTTTAAATTCCAGCAAAATGAAACTGCCAAGTGTGTTAGGAAACACTCTTTTATCAGCGTGGGTTTCCCATAGCTGACTCCTTCCTGGCAGGTTTTAAAGTGGTGTTGAGAACAAGATGAGGAGGCTGAGCAGGAGCCACACTGGTGGTGCATGAGGGAGCAGTGGCACTTGGTGATGGGCATTAATGTGTCTGCAATGCCTCCGTGATCAGGAAACTTTACAGAGAGGGTAAAGTGGGCTGAAAACCAAGTGGCACTGGAGATAAACTTCACCAGACTCGTACACACAAGGAATTCATCTCCATTGCTTATCAGGAATACGTTTGATGTGGGATGTAATTTTATTTTCTGAAAATGCATTCTAGTTTGGTAACAGTACAGCTTTTCTTATAGAAGGGAGATGTATCCTAAGCAGCCAGTGCATAAGGGTTGGGAATTCTACTTTTTTTTTTTTTTTCCTGTAATACTGACTTGCCACAAGTTTTCTTATGTTGAAACAACAAATGAGATTTTTTTACAGATGCTGAGCACTCATCCAGCCTTTGACTAGACGTTCACTGTATGAGTGTGGTATGGTGCCTCCTCCTAAACTTTACTGCTCTTCCAGGTCTCTCTTTTATCACACACAGGTTTTAAAAAAAACAGCTAACAGACATCTCTTTGCCCACATGTGCCTCTTTATGTTCAGTGACGTGGGTGACATTACCTGTTCACACAGATAAGTACTTTCCTTTTTTACCTATTTGAATATGGTTAGAGCTTGAGCTAAGCTCAGAGACAATGTGAGGACTAAGGTGGCGCCTACTTAGTCTTTATTTATGGGTGTAGCTGTTCTGGTAAGTAAATACACTGTAGATCTCTAACCTTTGTCCTGTAGACCCTTTTTGTTGCTGATCAAGCACCGGTTTCACTGACTCTCAAGCATGTTCTAGTGCTTTTTTCATTTATTTACTGTCAGTCTGATGATAGCAGCTGTTGAATTTATCTGCATCAGAGTGTTATTAATAGGCTGCTCATAATTTTCCCAAAGCAGTCTTCAGAAAGATTGTGTTGAGAAGTTGAAGGCTTGGTAGGCAAGCATTATTGGCTCTGTGTATTAAATAAACATGTTTCAAGGATGGATGCATAGTCACCATGGGACAACACAGTGAAACGAGAATGAGCAGAGTGCTTTGAGGACATAAATTACCAGAGCTTTTTATTGTACAGTACTTTATGTATTACATATTAACTTGTAGTAATAAATGTGGCAAAACCAGTTTTACAAGAGCTATTAAAAAAAGATGTCTCATACATTATTCAAAGTCCTGTGTACTTATATATTACAGAGACAGTTTGAATTTGCATCTCCTGAAAAGCCTTGCACTTCTGTGGTCTGGGCATAACGTTGTGATGAGCTCAATGTGTGACACTGTGTTGTGCAGAACTGTATTTAGTCATAGGTCTTATAAGAAACTGAACAATCATAAATGAGTCGATTGTAAAAGTAAATAGTGACATCAGTTGGTGGGAATTCTTCTAGAAGATTATATGAAATGATAGAGTTATCATGCTTCACTTGAAGCATAAATGCCCTAAAAATGTGTTTGAAGGTACTCCCTAATGTTCAAACACTAGGATTAGGAATTTCCTTTCCCAAGGGCTGATAACTATCAAAATACTACTGGAGTAAAGTTGAGTGATTAATGCCAGGAATGGATATGACCAAAAGATGCTGTTGTCTTCTGGAAATTCAAAACATAATTGACAGATTTCATTTTCTTGTTGCAGTTATTTTTCAATTGGGAAAGGAAAAAATTAAGTTGTGCAGAATTCAGTCATTCTCTGGCTAGTAGATTTTAAGTATTTTGAGTACAAAATGCAATTGAAATATACATTAAAAGTAATATACATAACAGCATATTCAAACAAATAGAAGACTTCTAATCACTTTATTTAGACACATTTTGTGTTTTCCTTGTCACTTTTGACAGATGGTTTAAAGAACATAAGGTATCCTGCATTCCATTTCGCAGTTGAACCATAAGCCACAGCAGAATTCAAGCTGGAGAAAAGTACAGTCAGCATTTTCCATTAATTGTGACAATACTGGTTTGATTTGCTTGCACTGTGCTTATGTACACTAATTCCCCTCTGGGAGAGGGCTGCAAGGTGAATGTAATGAGGACAGGCTGAGAGAGTTGGGCTTGTTCAGCCTGGAGATGAGAAGGTTATGGGGAGACCTTGGAGCAGCCTCCCAGTACCTGAAGGGGCTGCAGGAAAGCTGGGGAGGGACTTTTTACAAGAGCGAGTAGTGCTGGGGCAAGGGGGAACTGCTTTAAATTGGAAGGGGGAGATTCAGAGTAGACATTAGGAAGAAATTCTTCACAATGAGGGTGGTGACAGTGCCACAAGTTGCCCAGGGGAGCTGTGGATGTCCCCCTCCCTGGAGGTGTTCCAGGCCAGGCTGGATGGGGCCTTGAGCAGCCTGGTCTGGTGGGAAGTGTCCATGCCCATGGCAGGGGGGGTTGGAACTGGATGATCTTGAAGGCCCCTTCCAACCCAAACCATTCTATGATTCTATAATTCTATGAAAATGAAATACAATATATTTATTTATAAATTCACAATGCAATCGCATATTTTTTAAAAAATATTATTTGTAGCATTCTGACTCTGTTCTATATTAAGCAATAGTTAACTTCATCTGCCTTTTCTTTTCTGTAATATATTTGTAGCGACCAAAATGAAGTTTTAAAATTAGAAGTGAATAATAACATAACAAGGAGGGTTACAGACGTTGTCTATTTCAGGATACATCAAAGCAGACTAATTCAAAGCACTTTGTTTTACTGTCAGGTTCCAGCTTTAACTTGCCCGTTAACCACGCTGGGCACTTGCAAGGGGAGACTAAGGCAAGGCATTTGAGTAGGCAGCAGTAGGTAAGGAGTGGGAGACAATACTGGAAAATTCAGGGAGAGGTTTGGAGAAGATAATTTTCACTCTCCCTCTTTTACACGGAATTGGTAGAGAAAGCACCTTGACCCATGCTGCAGCTTTAAAACACTTCAGGGATGCTCAGCCTTTCCAGCTGCTCAGATGTGACTTGGGAGCTGGTAAGTAGTGACTACTCCCTGTGCTCACCTTTATCCACAGCAGGGGGTATGGGCACACGCGTGGGTGCTGCTCCGGCAGCCTGTGGTCAGCTTGCTGTCTCTTCTGAAACATTGCTTTGTTTCTTCAGTGCTGGCTGCTTTGCAGCAAAGGGGCTTGCCTTTAAACATGACCTCGCTGGAGCTTTATCAGAGGCTCTTCCATCACTTTTGCTGCTGCCAATCAGTATTCCCCAGAGCATGAATTATATTAAGAACCAAATAATTTAATAATATTGTTACAGGAATTAGTGTAGCTCTGACCAAAAAAAAAGAATTAATTAAAAGGCCTATAAGGTGAGCAAGCTTTGTTACTTCTTTCCAGACAGATTTTTCTTCCTAATCATGAGAACAAAGTCTTGAGAGTCCTGAACCAGTCTCCTGAGGCATCCTTCTCAAATGATTAAAAATTAGGCCAAGCCTGAACAGCTGCTTCAAACGTGGGATGCCGATCCTGCAGTTCAAATGGAGACTGCTGTAAAAGGCTGAGGTTTTCTGTAATCAGCTACAGTATTGACAAGTCTAATGCTAACCTTTCAGTAAATACATTCTGGCAGAATCTCAAGTTATCACATCTGTGTTATACTTGTGAGGGTCTCTACTAATTCTGCAAAAGTAGGACGTCCGCCTGGTTTCTGAAAAGAAAAGCAGAGGATACCTTTATGTCAGCAGATTGATCAATTATAGTATCAGAGTTCAGAAGGTTGTTACTAGTACATATGAACTACTTCTTAAAAATTACATTATATTTTATTAATACAGAAGGAAAAATCAAATTTTATGGTTTGAGGGAAAAAATCATTTGTTTTTCATGACAGCAGCAGCATGAGCAGAGCCACTTTTCCAAACATTCCTAAAATTTCTATTTATTTCAATTCTGGACCAGTATTCCTATAGGATTTCTCCCCTGAAACAGGTGATTGGAATGCACTTATCTCTCAGGAAAACATGATACTCAGGAGTGTTTCCTGGGCTGTTGAAAAAGGAACATCCCCACTGTATCATTTGATGTGATGCTGCTCAGCATGACACAAACTCCTGGCTAATGGCAGGCAGGAGAAGAGAGAACTTCTTACCCATTCTGTCTGTAGGCTGGCACATCCATGGGTGCCTGCAGGGAGCAAGCAAGCTACATGCAGTTTAGATTTCAGCTGCTTGAGGGGTTTTTACTCAGGGTCTAAAATTCCATGTAGAGTTAAAAGATGGGCAGTAGACAGTTACAGCAACAAGGTTCCCCAGCTATCTCAGCGTATACCTGCCTATTTACGTGAAAGCATTGCACACAAAGCTCTTCTGAAAGCAGTTTTTATTTCAAGATTCACTTCCTGAGACACTACAGAAGGAGGGTCCTTAAGGGATTGCTCAGATGGAGACATTGACGAAATCAATGTTTTGATACAGAAAGAAATAGTTGCTGGAGAAATAAAGAATATCAAGTACTAAATCAGAGTGGAGAGAGTGAAAGGAGTGTAGCCTAGGAACTGTGGTGAGGTGAGACATACCCTGAAACATGATTTCTAATCCACATTTAGTGGGCACTCCTGCTTTGTATATGAATGTCTTCGGGTTATCATTCAGAAAAGAGGTAGAGAAACCTATGCCTGATGGAGGTTTGAAAAAGGTATTATATTTGATGCAATAGAGAAGTGAGACAACAGTGTCATATTCAAAACCAGGGATGATGGAGACCTGTTGTATTGATGATGTGCCTTGTATATATTTGACGGAGCAGTCAAAGGAAACAGGGGCTTCTAAACTTAGCTATGGTTTGCAAAAAGCATAATGAGAGATCCTGAGGATGCCACAGATGTGAAACAATGATTTAATGCCTCAGTTTTTGCAGATTGCCTTTATATCCACATTACAAACCAATAATAACATAAAGTAATATCACAAGGAAAAGAAAAAGGCAACAAACCTCATGCCAGCAGCTGTACATGACTTTGTACGCAGCATGTGATGCCAAATGCGGTCGATAAAGTCGATTACCCTGAGAAATCTCACGGACAACTTCAGAATTTGACTTATTTTCAAAAGGCATTTTGCCTTCTGTGAAAACTTCCCACATCAGTACACCTAGAATTGAACCAAAATACTCAGGACAAAACGAAAACCCCAAACCCACAAGCTATTTAATGGCTTTAAAAGCACAGAAGCCGCACTTGATTTTTGGGCATTGCATGAAAATATGGGCAATGACTGAAGAGAATGAATCAATACGGGCAATGAATTAAGAAAATGAATGAATATGGGCAATGAATGAAGAGATGCTACCAAAAACATTTTCAACTGATACAATTCTGCTCTCTTTTGAGTCAGCTAAGATGGTGGTCCATGAAACTGAAATGAATGTACCTTTGGCTAACAGAGACACACCAAGAATGGACATATCAGGCAAAACCAAATTTTTAGGCACAGATCCTTTCTATTTAGTGACATACTTGTCTGATACTGGCAAGATTTGGCAAGTGGAAAGCACTAAAGCTTAAGAATGTAGTGCTGATATAAAGTTACACTCTCCTAAATTACATCACCTGTTTCAGGGAAGAGCAGTATGTTGCATATTCACCCAATCAACTCACCAAATGACCAGACATCTGATTTGCTGCTGTATTTTTTGAAATGAAAGACTTCAGGAGCTGACCATTTGACTGGAAACTTGGCACCTGAAGAGCTGATATATTCATCGTCAATGACGTACCTGAAGAGTAATACCAAAGAGCACATATTTTAGTGATAGTTAAAGGGCAGGAAGTTCTGATGACATTTCCACAGGTGGGTTCTAATTCCATTAAAATACTGTGTCAATTTAGAAACAAATAAATGGTATCACTAATTTAGTATAAAATACACACAGATACCCACACTGGAAGCTATGCACTTAAAGAGATTTCTATTTAAATTAATGATGTAAATTGTTCCTGAGAAGTATGTTGGAATAGAACATTTTAATACCACCCACAGAACTGACTGACAGAAGAGTTGCATTGTTATCTTCTGGGTCTATATTTATAGGAAAGATCCCTATGTCGTGGGCAGGAAAACTAGCAGTAGCAATAATTATCTTTTTTTAAATGAAACCAACTTTGTGTTGGAACTTGTTGTTCCCAAATTTTGCTGGTAGAGGGCTACACTTCATGACTGTCCAACTTCATGGATGCAATTTCTGGCACATTGTTACAGAAGCACCACAGAAAGAACTGTTCATCACATATAAAGCAAGAGCTCTTGCAGCTGCACTGAAAAAGTAGTTTTCTTTGCCTAATTATGTTCCTGATGCAGGCATTTATAGGGAAACATTTTAAAAGCCTATTAGGCTGATGCCTACCTACATACAAGCCCAGTGCACGTTTTCCCAGTATTAATGTTCCTGAGAATATGACAGATGTGGGCTATATAACATTTGCTCTCACAGAAGACATAACACAAAGGCATCTTTCAAAGCACCTTTTAAAGGAGGTCACTTTAAAATAAGCCATCTCTTTGTATCCCTTTCTTACTTTGGTGCAGACATAGAAAGATGAGATGTTATTGGATAAGAAACGTGAAATAGCAGTACAAAATAACCAGTAGTGACAGTTGTGTGAGCTCTGAATAAGAAGACTGTCACCTGTCCTAGAGCCACACCACTGTCCACCACCTTTTGGCAGCAGTGAACCCTTCAGGTCCTTTATTCTCTGACTGGGCTGTGACAGCCCTTTGGTCTCTTACTGTGTTTTCTGGGGCATTTGGATGAGTCCAGACCCCTGATAATGACCTTATCCTACTGAGGACCAGTGCAACCAGTGGGCACTGACACGGTATAGGACAACCTTTTGGAAAACAAGTATTTAGTTATGAGCTGTTGTAATCCTTAGGTTAGAAATAGGAGGCAAAACCTCAGGGAGAGGTAAACAGCATGGCTGTGCTGATCTAATGAATCACAGCTGCAAGGTGAATGGCACCACCACCTCCTGCTCAGAGCCACCCACTGCCTTTCGAGCTCATCCGCCTCCAAGTGAGCCAATTCAGTCTACTAATCCAACAGAATAAACAGCCAGTAAAACACAAGGTGGAGGATGGAGTGAGACAGCCCCTTTGGGCAGCAGCCCAGTCATTTTGTCAGCTCAGCTATAAAATATAACACATCCTCTGGTGGAAGTCTGTGAGTGAGAGCAGAGCTACATTTCTGTGTCCTGTGCGTGTCAGAGCGCGCTTTACTCTCTTTCTTCATGTTTGTCTGGTCCTCTCAGTAAGCAGAAAAACCACTTCCCTGCTAGAGCAGTGCACATCATGCTCCCTGCCTCCATCCTGACCTACTCAGCTGCTGCAGCCTCTAAAGGTCAACACCAGCACCCAGTCTGTCCCTAGGGACTTTCTGTCCTCCCTGCTGCTCAGAAAAGTCAGACAACTTGTCTCTTCAATCTTCTGGCAGCCCTGGGAATGCCAGGTGTTTCTCTGCCCATGAACTTCTTCTGAAGATTACCAAGCACTTTGTTTACCTGTCTTTTACATTCACCAATAGCAAAGGGAGGGCACAACATCCAGTTCATGGTCCAACAGATAAACAACTTCATGATTTTCATCAGAATTCAAAAATTGACTGCAGTGGGATTCCCCAAATCAGTGAAGCAAGCAATGAGGTGAACTCAAGGTCATGCTGCAGCCAACTGAGAAGGGGTACTCACTAAACCTGTGTCAATGGCCTCGTACCTTGCCATGCCAAAGTCAGATACTTTAATGATGCGCTCAGCATTCACTAAACAGTTTCTTGCAGCCTGGGAAAAATGAAAGAAACGTAGCTGAAATCTGTGCTAAAGCATTTTAAGACAAATACAACAGCAGACTGGTTTTGTTTCAGCTCATACTGTTTATGTTCTAAAAGGAGATGAGTGTCCTGCTCAAAAACACAAGTGAATTTCTGGCTCTGAGTACCCATAGCATATATCAATTTAAATGCTTGTCATGTGAGTTGCAATATTTTAACATATTCCTGTGTGGTGAAAGAAATTTTAGGCTGCAGAATGTGGTTATCCAAGCAGACATTTTCCTGAACACCAGCATTAGGACGCTCAGAGTGTGTTTTTAAAAAAGGTTGGATGACTTTTTCATTACAGAAATCAGAAACTCATAGAAATTCTCAAGATTTTGCATTTCTGCAGGAAACCAGGGAGGAGAGTGTGAGGATTTCCTCTCTGCATCCGGATGGGAGCATTGAACAAAAAGCAGAAAGTGAGGAAACAAGCTCCTCTCCTGTAGTTCCCTGTGTACAAGGGGTACGGCAGAAAAGCCACCCAGATATCCCAGGAAGAAGGTGAGGCAGCAGGGAGCAAAAAAAGGTAGGTAGAAAAAGACTTTGTTTAAAAAAAAATCCTCATTTTGTATTGCTGTGGTTTTGGTTTTGTTGTCATCACTCCATACTTTAATATTTGGCTATCCTAACACCGGCCCACTCCGTGCTAATATCCCAATTTTCTCTGACTTCTCTCAATTATCAAGACAAAAGCAGACAAAAGAACAGCTGAAAAGTTTTGTTTTACAGGCAGTAGAACGCTATTGCCTTGTTAGATCCTGCAGTGCTCAAGTCTTCCGGGACACGTTAGTGTCCAATAAAATGCAGGGGGATGCTCTGTACTGCCAACATTTACCAAGAACTTCAGAAAACCTACAGTACTTACTAAATCACGGTGAATAAAGCAATTTCTTTCTAGGTATTCCATCCCTTCGCACACATCCTGGCACATGCTCAGCAGCACGTCTCGGCCGAGTTTCCCTCGCCTTTCCTGAAGGTAACGGAGCAGGCAGCCGTTTTCCATGAATTCACTCACAACACAGAGAGGCTTGTGGTATGTGCACACTCCATAAAGCTGGACCAGCTTTGGGTGGGAGAGTTTCCTGTTTAAAATCATATTTTAGACAGGTTAGCATTTGTCAGGTAACTAGACTTTTGATTCTCATGATAGTTTTTAAAAATACTTTCGGCACTTGATCTCCTTTTATGACCATGTGACTCGCCTGGTGGATGAGAGGAAGGCTGTGGATGTGGGATACCTGGACTTCAGCAAGGCCTTTGACACTGTCTCCCACAGTAGACTCCTAGAGAAGATGGGAGCACTCTGTGCTGGGTTAGGAATTGGCTGGATGGCCGAGCCCAGAGAGTGGTGGTCAATGGTGTCTCATCCAGTTGGTCACCAGTGGTGTCCCCCAGGGATCGGTGTTGGGTCCCGTCCTGTTTAATATCTTTATTGATGATCTGGATGAGGGGATTGAGTCCATCATCAGCAAGTTTGCAGATGATACCAAGCTGGGAGGAAGGGTTGATCTGTTAGAGGGTAGGATGGCCCTACAGAGGGACCTGGACAGACTGGAGAGCTGGGCTGATTCCAATGGGATGATGTTTAATGAGTCCAAATGTCGGGTACTTCATTTTGGACACAACAATCCCATTCAGAGCTACAGACTGGGGACAGAGTGGCTGGAGAGGAGTCAGGCAGAAAGGGACCTGGGAGTGCTGGTGGACAGGAAGCTCAACATGAGCCAGCAGTGTGCCCAGGTGGCCAAGAAGGCCAACGGCATCCTGGCCTGCATCAGGAATAGTGTGGGGAGCAGGACCAGAGGAGTTACCGTCCCCCTGTACTCAGCACTGGTCAGGCCTCATCTTGAATATTGTGTCCAGTTCTGGGCCCCCCAGTTTGGGAAAGATGTCAGGATGCTGGAGCGTGTCCAGAGGAGGGCAACGAAGATGGTGAAGGGGCTGGAGCACAAGCCCTACCAGGAGTGACTGAGGGAGTTGGGGCTGTTTAGTCTGGAGAAGAGGAGGCTCAGGGGAGACCTCATTGCTCTCTACAACTCCCTAAAAGGAGGTTGTAGTCGGGCAGGGGTTGGTCTCTTCTCTCAGGTGACCAGGGACAGAACTAGAGGGCATGGACTCAAGCTTTGTCAGGGAAAGTTTAGACTTGATGTTAGGAAAAAGTTCTTCACTGAAAGGGTGATTGGTCATTGGAATGGGCTGCCCAGGGAGGGGGTGGAGTCACCGACCCTGGAGGTGTTTAAGGGGAGACTGGATGAAGCACTGAGTGCCATGGGTTATATGATGGTGTTAGTGTTGGTGTTAGTGTTGGGTTATAGGTTGGACTCGATGATCTCGGAGGTCCTTTCCAACCTTATGATACTGTGATACTGTGATACTTGATAAACAGTATTTAATACAACTGGCCTCGGAGATGTCCCACTGTCTAATACATTTCTGCCTACAATTTCCTCCAAAAAGTACTCTTTGAATTTGGAATTGTTCATTGGTTATATAAATGCAGTGAATGCAAAGCTTGATTTAGATGATGTGAAATGGAAAGATCTAGTTATGCCTGACTTTCAGGCAGGAGACATGACCCTGAAAGGATTCTTCTCTTCTGGGCTGTACCAAGATCCAGACTGGATACTTGCCTAATTTAGAAAATTCCCAGAAGTGGTAATATAGTTTCTCGACAGCTTTAGTTAGATATGAGCTGTGCCAGTGGTCCTGGAGGCACTCAATTACGGGTGAAAGAATAGTTGTAAGAGTACATTTATTTATGGGCACAATTATTCCCCATTTTGCTCCAGACCACAAAGCAGTGCATGACCTAAAGAAAGAGTCTGATAATGGGTGCAGCAAGTATCTATATCAGTCTGATTCAGACCTTTGTATCAGCCTTTCTGTCCTGCACATCCACCACCTCCACCAAACTGGTTTGTCTGTTTCAAATGGAATTACGTTACAGTTATTTCTTGGTCATCTCAGCTGTCAGGTGTAAGAGTTCTTGTACTTACATCATCACCTTGGCCTCCTCGATGAAATCATCTTCAGACATTGCACCTTCATTGATTGTTTTGATGGCAACCTTGATGGTTGTTTTCCATTTACCCAGCTGAACGACTCCAAACTGCCCACGCCCGAGTTCTTTCATGAATGTCAGTTCAGATGGGTTTAATTCCCACTCCTCTATAAAGGCAATCCAATACGTTACAGAAGTCAGCTCGGCTTCCCTGAGCTGTGCTCCAGGAGACATGCCTTGCTATTTGCCATTAATGCATGTAGCAAAACATCACAACTGTTCCCCAGCTATAGCATGGATTTTAAATATCTGAAAATTTCCATAGGCTTATAAAGGTTTATATGAAAATGTTATTTTACAACTCGCAGAATGTGACCAGTGTTTCAATTGCCTAATCTAGGAATGTCTGAGGCTTGAAGATAAAACAAGTGTTTAGCTTTGATTACATATTAAAACTTTTTTGGCATTATCACATGTGATGTTGAACTGACCCAGTTCTGGATGGAGAGTATTGCTACAAGTTGCTGGCCACTTCTTTTGTAATATTCACAATATTCTTCAGGAATACCAGGCCTTGAGATTAATGGCAACACTTGCAGGAAAGATTTTGGAGATTCCCATCATAAGCCAGATTATATGAACTTACTGATCTGTACACACAGAACTGGCATTTATTGCTTGTTTTCTAATACTGTATAAGATTTAATTCTTATTTCTAAAACTTACAGAACTGACAAGGAAAATCTTCCTTATAAATAATATTAATTTTTATTTCCTACGCATTTTAATAAACCATATAGCCTTTGAAAAGCTATTAGATGTATATTTGCATCTTCAGGCCTGCTTAGAAAAGTCCAGATAACTCTGAAATGCACTGGTGGTTGTAACAGAAGCGTAATGGTCACCTGACTCGAGTCAGGTGCCTCATTTGGTACTGATGCCTTAGGAAGAAATCAGTGTCTGTTTCTGGAGAATATGCAGCTGTTTCTGTGTTTCTTATTACTGAGAAATTTCACAGGTACAACTTAATTATAAGCTGGGTGAATGTGATCTAAATTCTTGCCTAGGCAGATACCTAAATCTTCACCAAAAGAAGACAAAAAAATTTACCATAATTTAATCCTGCTGTTGCTGGTGAAGAACATCCAGCTGGATGTCGGAGACGAGTGATAAGACCTGTTGGGGACCAAACAACAATATTCTGTGACCGATTACTCCATTTTAAAGTACACTATATCTTACCTCTTGTCAAATATTTCCACTCATTCAGAGTCAAAACATTTTATATTGTTTTAAAATGATGGGCGGAACCAAGGTGAAGGACATGTTTTAATGCTAAAAATTACAAAAGGCTGCCATCAGGCAACAATTTGAGGTAGCTAACTCTGGTAAATCAGCAGTAGAGAGTCCTTCTGCTCCCTAATTCTGCCTTTTATTGTTTGTGGGGTGGAGTGTTTTTCCAAAATCAGTGG
This sequence comes from Tapera naevia, assembly GCA_033556795.1. Lineage (NCBI taxonomy): Eukaryota > Metazoa > Chordata > Aves > Cuculiformes > Neomorphidae > Tapera > Tapera naevia. Next base: position 17,839,214 of record JAUMJJ010000172.1, on the reverse strand, counting down.
AATACTATGTAGTGATGCACAGCATAGCTCCTGCTTTTCTTAAATCCCATGGATGCATCCAATCCCTTGTGATAGAAAAGGAAAGAATTACTATCAAATTTCTTACAAGTCCCATTTCTTACAAGTCAAATATGAACCAAGAGAATCCAGAGCAGGTAAATACATTAGGCTTCTGGTTTTGTAAAGTTTGTTTAATAGAGGTAGATAAGTTTGGTAGTTTCACTTCCCCCATGGTATATGCACACTGCTGCTATGACTTTGGCTTAAAGGTTCAGGCATATTGGAATTCATTAGCAACAGAAAAGCATGTCTCTTTTTGTAACTGAAGTATTAGAGCAAGTGTGATTTCCAATCTCTGAAAGTCCTGAGGAGCCTCAAATCAGTTGTAAAACCCTATCAGCTTGCAGACATTACCTGCAGCGTTGTGTTGATGATACTCAATGAGTTCAGGAACAGATGAAAAGAGATGTTTTTCTGCTACATAATATTGTCCCAAGTGGTTTTTCTTGATTCGATAATGTCGAATAACTCCACTAGGACTTCTGAAATCAACAAAGGATTATTACTTTCAGTAAAAATTATTTATACTACAAGTCTGGTTAAATTTCACTTTGAAAGAAAGCACAGAAAAATCTGAAAACTTCAGGTTGCTGAAGGCTGGTAACTCCAGTGCAAATATGAGCCTGTGTGCCCAGCACAAAAGGTGGCAGGGAGAGCTCTCCCCACATTTCCGAGGAGAGGAGGGAGAGACAAAGAGCATAGTGGAAGCAGCAATGCCTTTTCCTTGCTCCTCTCACCCCTGGATTGCTCTAAGAGGAAGATAAAGAAAGCAGAAGCCACTGATGAAGGAGAATGTAGGAGGGCTGAGGGAGGAGGGTATAAGGCAGCACAAGAAGGGCTAAGTAAGGGCTAAGTAGGTGGTTGCTACTGATGTAGGGGGAAAGTGAGTCCTGTGACAGTGAGAAAAAGAAGAATTTGGGGAGAGCAGAGTGTGGGATGAGTTTGCAGTGTGCAGAGTCTGCAGAGAGGGAACCGTTCGGCACAGCAGCTGAAGGCGCTGACCATGTGGTGTGGGAGCTGTGGCTCTTCATGCAGACAGAGAGGCAAGAAGATGCAAAGGTAAGGTCTTATTTCCCGCTTTAGGTGGATGGGATGCACAGCTTTGACAGCACATTATTTGAGGAACTGAATGAGTGCAGGATATGTAAATATCTTGGCAGGACATTTGCATCCTGACTCCCAGATCCACTGCTCATTATCAACATTTCTGCAGGTGGAGTAATGAACTCTGTGTGAACAGCAGCTTAGTGGTTCCCAGCTCCTGTGCACTGCACATCCAACCTACACACTTTTCCCAAAAGTTTAGGGAAAGCTCTTCCATCACCTCTTGATTCAAACCCTAACCATTCAGAGCAACTCACCCTTTAGCCCGCGAGTACATGGACAGCGTAAGAAGTCCTTGTTGGCTTGAATCTCTGACAACAAATGCACCTTCTTTGGGCTGAAAATAAATCCAAGTAGAGTTATTTTCTGCTTTTGAACAATCCTCCCTTGAGATACGACTTGCAGCTGATTGCCAGATTCTGTGGAACACCTATGATTACTTTAGGAGGGGATAAAGCAGTGGAGGATGGGAATTGATAGCCAGGTAGATAGCAGAGTAAAATTAACCACGGGAAAAAACTAAGTGCTAGGCAATATCTTGGAGTTAAATCACTTTGGTGAATTATACTCTTCAGTCTGAAGCAGAGAAAATGCTTTGATTTATTAAAAAAATCAAATTGTACAAATCAGTAGAATAAAATACTGTGAAACAATTCCATCTGAGATGTTGTTCTTTGATCTGTCTTGCCCAAGCCCTGTGTTACTCCCTGAGCAAAGACCTAATGAGTGTAACTGAGTTAAGAGGAGGTAAAATGCAATATGGATTTTTTTTGGTCTATAAATAAGGAAAACACAGGAGGTTTGTTAAGCTCTGTTAACCTCACTTGCTTACTAATATATGGATTTCAGTCTTCAATGTTTCATACAAAAGCACAGCAAACTACATGTAATTTGATTTATCTAGTGTGGAAAATCTACACAGAATTTTCTGGGGCTATATTTTAAAACTCTGTGAAGTCTGGATAGTCTGCACTGTATGCTCACCCAAGAAAGCCTTTTTATTTTAAAGTACTCTCTCTCTTACTGCATACCAATGGATTTGACTGTGGTGACATCCTTGATGCCTCTACCGATAGACCTTTCTAGATATCATTAGCTCTTTGTGTAAGCTGAGTTACCTTCTGGAGCAAGAGAAGTTCTGCCTGGCTTCTGTTTATGTTTTTGCAGTACCACCTGCAACAAGGACACAAGCTAGCCTTTAATTTCAGCCAGTAAAAATTAATGTTTTCTCTGTTTCACAAAAATAATCTATCTTAATTGTTGCACTATTACCAGTCCAAACCCCAAAATAAAACTACTGTTGCAAATAAACAACTCTTAATTCGTAATGATGTTATCAGACCACTGTAAATATGATGACTCTTTTCCCCATTCACTGTGATTAAATATGTCCTTAAAGAAAAGAAAACCCACGGAGGAGTTACATCAAACTGTGATGAAGTTTACAGTCCTGTTCATTGCATAAAGCCTCTCTTCTCTAGAATTTTGCAGAATTTTACTCTTCCCTCCAGTAAATTACATTGAAGAAATTGGAATTAACTTCCAGTCAATTGATTACAAGTTCACATCAGGAAGAGATCAGAATATAGAAACGTTATGTAGTGAGACTACAGAAATAGGAAATATCTAGATTCTAACATTCTGTTTTATGCAAGTGAATGTTGTTGAAGTACCCAGTATTTGTAACTTCATGTTACACTTTCTGAGCAAATGGTTCCAAACCAAAAGTTATTTCATTCTGAGAGTAGTGTTCTGTAACAAGAAAAACAGAGCTTTCAATAAACATCTGTTCATGTCTAATAAAGACTGAAGGATCAAGCACTAAAATGTATCATTCTAATCCATTTTTAGAAAAGAAATCACAATTATAATTTTCAAGGGTACTTACTCGTATGTTTCTAAATTACTTTTCTTGTTCTCAGTAACATAGTTGCTGGGAATTAGACCTTCATTCCTGAAATGACATATTGGAGATAGTTTAGCTTGGATACTAGGAAAAATCTCTTCACCAAAAGGTTGAGTCACCAGCCCTGGAGATTTTACAAGACGTGTAGATGTGGGGCTTAGAAACATGGCTTAGTTAGTGATGGGCTTGGCAATGATAGGTTAAGGGTTGGACTCAATGATTTTAAAGGTCTTTTCCAACTTAAATGAGCCTGTGATTCTGTCACAGTATGGTGTAAAACATTAATAGGATTAAGATATGTATCTTCCTTTTGTTGAATTATAAACATTACTTATAAACTGACTGTGCCATGAGATATTGAATCTCAAAGTGAGAATTGAAGTCTGAGCCCTTTCTTTCCAGGAGCAATCTTTCTGCCCCACGACTGTGGATGGCTACTGAAGGGAATATCAGCTAGGACAGGATATTTACAGAGTGCAGAGAGCATTATGTTAAAGCAAATTTTCAAGTCAAACCACGAGAAAATTTAGAAAAAAACTGACATTTCTTCTGAATCAGAAGCCACTCTCTTAATTTCTAACCTTGTAACTAAATAAAGCTTTTTTAAGTGTATAAAGTGTAATGTGAGTGCTTGCATGTGTATACAAAATAATAATCGAGCAGACTTTCACTAAAAACAGGAGTGAAGCAGCATTTTATAATATTCAAAGGAAAAATCTGAAAGGAAATGAGACAGTTATATACCATAAAACCATTTTCCAGCATGACAGTATAGGATAAGCTGAAAAAAAATGTAAAGGAGAAAGGCAGATGACATGAAACAAACAAACGTGGGAAGGATCCTAAGTGAAATTATCTAGTTCTCTAAAACATCAAGGAATTTTGGATCAGGGATTTTGTTTCAGGCTATGTCTTAATTATCTTTCTGGTTTTTATGAAGTGCTTACACATATACACTGCATTGCAAAGCACCTGAAGCATGGAAAGCTGGATTTGCACATAGCCCAGTGATTCATGTGGTCCTCAGATGACCTCATGTTGCTCAGGAAAGTTTTGGACTTAAATCTGAATTCCCAACAGATTCTAGATTTCCTCATTTTCTGGAGTGATGAACACTGCTGAAATTCTGCCCAGTCAACCCACGTGCCTGCTACATAGCTGAACACTTTCCAACCTGCCCCTAAATTGTTGCACATCTCCTTCCACCTGCCTGTTTTTGCAGGGCTTGTTTTAGGTTTTTTTTGAAATAAGATGCCCAACTCTCTTACCCGTGTTGGTCTCTCGCCTTCCACCAGTGGGGATCATCCTGTTCAAGGATAATGTATTCTTCTGACTTCTTGAGTGGTAAATCCAAGGGTCCTCTAGCAAAAAAGTCATAGAGTGCAATAACTCTGGGTTTTTCTGTGTGGTCCTCCAAGGCCTCAGCAGGTAGAGGAGGTAACGGCTTGTTTTTTAACTGCAATTGCCTCTTACCCTAGTGAAAAAAAAGTACCTTTCATAATTAGTCTTTTCTCCCTACTATTGCTTGCTCAATTCCCCTGCTATTATACTATCTCAGTAACTAAAAGGAACTCATTGTGGTAATTACTTCCCCTTGTTAAGAACTATCACATTGCTTGCAAAACAGTGAGACTTACATGTGAGTAGTTTGGTGTAGAAGCCAAAATGACAATGGAATGTACAGTGAATTATAAACAAGCCATCTGCTTAGTTGAGATGATTTCTACATGGTATGAATACTGGGATAACTCAGCTGGTGTAAAAGCAGAGAAGCATTGAAATTAGGGAGTTACAATGTCTGGAAATGCCGTCATTTATCTAGAGAATTAACATGGAGAGTTCTACGGACTGTCTTAAATCCACAGGAATATAATCATTTTCTTTTGCCTCAGGTTAGGTTCTAGCTTTGCACTTGGTTGTGTTTTGAAAGCTCAGATTCTTCAACTAAGATCTAGCAAAGTTTCACATGCCCAACAGGACAGTCCAACCCTTCCCACCTCCATCACCCAAATCCAGAAGTGGGTGAAGAACTACCTTGTCCGTGACAGAATGCTTGGGAAACTTCACCGTGACCTTGAATTTACATCATTATGAATCTTCAGGTAACTTTAGCCCATAAATTTTATGCAATGAAGCACCCTGCATGCTCAGGAAGAAGCTACTCCTCTGAATATTCTAGTGCTGAGCCACCATATGGCACACGGCCTCAGTTTTCTCTTTTCACCTGCCAAAATCTTGCTTACCTTCCAAGTAGGTGCAAAGGAAACATCTGGTTGTGAGGCTGAGTACTGGGTCACCAGGCCTGTATCAGGGTCCAGCTTCATTCTTGTTCTCATTGCTCTGATTTTGAAAAACATGAATTGTTTCTGTGAATACTGACCTATAAATATTCACATAAAGGTATTCACTCATGGATCTATATGCCTTCCTTCATATTAGGGATATGCAGGACAGAGCTTCCTTAGACTTCTGTACAATTAGCAGTTCTACTGAAAATAAAGGGATTTTTAAAAAGTCCTTTGTGTGTAGGTATTTTGGTCATCCTAATTGCTGAAGAGTTTACATAGGCATTTACATACCTTTTCTGCACTGTGAAGCAGCAGCAGCAGCAGCAGCAAACAGACTGGATGGTGTGATCTGTGAACAAGAACATTTCCTATATTTGCAGTGTTCCTGTTTGTTTACAAAACTTACAGATCTGAGGACTACCATATGTGCTTAGCACCATTATTAGCTCTGTCTTGCTGTGAAATATCTAGCAAATCATTAGAGCTGAATTTTCAATTAGAGCAGATCTTTCCTGCTGCCTTGGCTACTTGCTCCCACTACCTCCCTTACAATGTCTCTGCAATTATGAGGCCATGTGATGAGTTAAATCAGAAAGAAAAAGAAAAAAGCCTTGTCAGCCTGATCAGTACCAATCTGACTGAGCACAGCACCCCATGCAAGCCCAAACCAGTGCAATAAAGAGGATGAGAACATCATCAGGGACAAGAAGTGGAGAACTGTCCCTTTCAACAAAATTTTTAGATCATTCAAGCCAAATACAAAACCACACTTAACACAAGTTTTTTCTTACTGTGAGGATTATTAAAGGAGTCATGCTACATTCACTTCTTTGAGTACTGTTTTTCCTGTTTCTCCTTCAGCCATTTAGATAATATATGCACTAGCCTGGGTTTAAATGCTACCAAATATGTGTTTTGCATTTATGTGCCTGAGAAAAAAAAAATAGGACACCTCATCACATCCGTAATACATTTACAGAGAAATCCATAGTATATCTTGTATGAGCTGCAGAAGGGTTAAAGAGGTCAAAAGGCATTAAGAAGGCTTGAACAAGGTAAATAAATGGTTGATATCTGCTCTGGTCTACTTCTGCTCAGGCTGAGACCTGCTTTCCCTAACTTGTGTTCCCACAGCAGTTTGAGCCAAACGGTGACAGCTCAGCTATGGTCCATTCCTTTTCCCTCTCAGTGCTGCTCATCTCATCTGCAAGGGAGTGAGACAGGATGCTAAACCACTGGGGAAGGGCTCTCTGCTGGGTCAGCTCCCTTAACTGGCTGACCAGTGCCTCGCCAGTGGGCAGGTGGCAGGGCAGCACCAGCAGGCCAGGCTCAGGCTCTCGTGGGCAGTGTACACTCTCCTAGGAAGCACGAGACATGTTCAGCTGCACTGACAGAAAATAAACTTCACATCCCACTCAGATAATCCCTGAGTTTCCTCTGCCACAGAGGCCATAGTACAAAATAGCCCTCAGAACACTGTCTGAAACAGAACATCCGAGGTCTCGGAATTTTGTTGTTTCACCTTTCACAAGGTGTATCTTTCTCCTACAAGTGTTTTTCACTTTATTTGCTTTTCTCTCATGGCGTTTTTGGCTTCTAATGACTTAATCCAGCCTGGAATAAACAGGATGTCCCTTCTGGCATTCTCTAAGACTTTTTGCCAACCCCTGTTTACCAAGGTTTCAGCCAAGTGTGCTGAAATATGCGTCCTAGCACTCAAAACATTAAGCAACATTAATACATGATGAAAATGTAACGATTTTCTCTATGAATGTACCTAATCTAGCAAATCTTGCACTAACAAAAGAAGGGAGAGAGTCAGATGCCAGAAAGATACAACCAAAACTAATTCTTACCTGGAAGAGATCTGTCTCATATGTGTTTTGGTTACTGTATTTATTTTGAAAGTCATGGGGCCATTTCCCTTGGACTGCTGCATCCTGTGAAGAACCTACCTTGTGGGCAGCTGGTGAGCCTGCAGCAATCAGAAGACACTCTCGACTGTTTGATGAATTTTCCACTGACAGCTATGCAAAATGCAGCAATTACAAATACCCAAGCCAGCTGACACTGACAATTTTCTTTAAAGAACCCAGGCTGAAAAGATATGGGCAATGCAATTTATTTGCTGCATAATTTTCCAGTATTTTCCATAATTTGTTTGAACATAGCCTGTAGCGTTGTTTTACTACAGGGTTGAGATTGTTAATGTTCTAGGTAAGAACAAGCTTGGAATGAAAATCACTTTGAAAAAGTCAGCTGGGAATTATTTCTGGTTTATCATTGCTTTTTTGTTCACCCCCCAAATCCCAAAAAAATTCAATATTAAAGTAGTGTTGTGGTGGTAAGGAGTGCCTCTAAAGCAATATTAATTAGTACCTTGGAATTATATTGCAGCATGGTCTTGCTAATACTGTCATTTGAGGAACTTATGGCAATTTCATTAGAAAAAGGGTTGTTTAAAATTACATTCTTACCAAACCTTCCCAAATATCTTGTGAAGAAACTATGTTTGTCCCCTGACCCAGGCTGTGTTACGTTGCCATTTCTTTTTATAATCGTTTCTGTATTTCAAAATTAGTGAACATCACAGGTGAAAAAGTTCTTGGGTTTCTTTACTTCAGCCAATGAAATGAAGTTTAAGCAATGTTTATAAAGTATTTAGTGATGTGCAAAAAGGAATATGACATTTAAAAGCTTGTCTCCTTCTTCTGATTGGACCATCTTGTCTAATTAAACATATTACTTCTCATTAAACAAGTTGCTCTCCTTATAGAACACGTGCCAGAAATATTTAGAAGCAGCACTGCAGAGATTCAATGTGACAAAGAAAATCATCTTATTAGAAGATTTTAAATATTTGGCTGTTAGCTTGGAAGTGAGAAGTTCAGACTGATGTTAATGACATATGATTCTGTCTTGCTTTTCTTTATGACCCCAGTGATTTGCATAAATTCAGAGCCTACCTGCCCTGTTAATAGATGCTTTTCATGTGTGACTCCCCCTTTACTGTGCTGAAAGCAATTAGCAATGCATGAATGTATATAATGTTTTTTAAAACATCCCAAGCAGATATGGTGTTAAGTATTTAGTCTCTTGGCCTGTCCATAGGACCCCAGAAAAGGTGTAAGTTAAAGCTTTAATTACAGTGTTTCCTGGGACATGTGCTTCATTCGGTGAGGAATTTTTCCAAGGTTAGAGTGTTTAATCAATTAAAGATCACAAAAAATGACCAAGTTCTGCAGGCAAAAAGTGAAGGCCCCCATTAGACAAAGGCCATGGGCCAGATAAACCTGCGCTGAACTGAATTGCTGGGTTCTGCAAAGTTTGCTTCTCCTCATTCTCCTTCCTGGATTCCCTTAAGTGTAAAATCATGGCCTATCAATCCAGCAGATATTTATCATCCTAAAGAAGAGCATTTCCAGGCTCTTTGAAAACAAACCTGTCTTTACATAACAGCTCAGTAACTTCACTGTGTCTGAACTTCTTTTGTTCCTATATTACTCCTAGAGCACTTGTGGAACCAACTCGGTAGAAATGAATCAAAGCATAAATTACAGCAGCGCAAACTGTGAGCTTCTGTTTGGAAATTTGTGAAGTCTGCTAGAAGCATTATCAAGGAACACAGAGAAAGGCCTTTAGCTCTGTGAACTAAGTCCTGCTTTAGTTAAATTGAATTAAGTCAGGAAGTTTTAACCTGATGGATTGGAATTTCAGCCTCTCAAGCAAAGGTCTATGCATTGATCTATGCATTTTATGTCCTCTCTAGGCACTGATAAGCTTCTTGCATAATGCTTTTTCTCCCCTTGATTAAAATAGTATTTTTTGAGTTCACAAATCACTACAGAAAGGCCCAAATCTGCTCTGTGACGATGTTTTAGAAAGATGTGGCTAACACTGCAAATGCTGAAAGCTTTAATGCACTTTAATGCAATTTATTATTAAACTGCCTTGGATCTCCACCTCCTGCCAGAGGCCACAGAAGATGTTTAAACTGAGGGCTGCCTACAGGTGCCAGAGCAATGCTCTCTGCAGTGCTACAGGAAGCCTGTGTTTCCTGCCTAAAGGTTCTCACAGCAACACACACCCTCCTGTGACCCCTTACTTCCTTTCTCTTCTGTTCAACAGCCATTAGACAAACTAAGAAATAAAACTTTTTTAAATCCTGCAAAAAAAATAACTGCTGACTTTTAAAACGCAAATAAGAATTTGAAAATAGATTCTTAGAATTTACTCATTGTCTTAAATAGACTCATAGAATGGTTTAGATTGGAAGGGACCTTATAGATCATTCAGTTCCAAGCCCCCTGCCATGGACAGGGACAACTTCCATCAGGTCAGGTTGCTCAAGGCCCCATCCAACCTGGTCTTGAACACCTCCAGCAATGGGACTTCCACAACTTCTCTGGGGAACCCATTCCAGGGTCTCACCACCCTCATAGTAAAAAATTTCTTCCTAATATCTCATCTAAATCCCCCCTTTTTCAGCTTAAAATCATTACCCCTCATCCTATCCCTGCACTTCTTGACAAAGAACCCCTCCCCAGCTTTCCTGTAGCTCTCTAAGTACTGGAAGCTGCTCTAAGTTCTCTCCAGAGCCTTCTCTTCTCCAGCCTGAACAACTCTTTCATCCTGTCCTTACAGGGGAGGTGCTCCAGCCCTTGGACCATCTTCACGGCCTCCTCTGGACTCACTCTAACAGATCCATGTCCTTCCTGGGCTGAGGACTCCAGAACTGAACGCAGTGCTCCAGGTGAGGTCTCAAAAGAGCAGAGTAGAGGGAGAGAATCACCTCCCTTGACCTGCTGATCACACTTCTTTTGATGCAGCCCAGGGTACAGTTGGCTCAATAACTCTTCTTGATTTGCTTTCTGCTACACTTTAATTCAAATCACTGAAATAAATAGAATTATTCTATCTGATTTCCTTCCATTTCAGATCAAAGACGTTTTCTAAAGCAAAACACTTTCAATTTGTCACACATGTATTAGCAGGCCTGGACCCCTGGTCCCTAACTCAAGTAACCACATTGAAGAGTTCATAAAGTAAAAATGAATCAGTGATGGTATCAGTGAGAGCTGTGCCTCAATAAGGAAATGATCTTTTGGATTCCATATCTTGAAGGTAACAGAGACACCAGTAAGATTTACCATATTATGAATCACAGACCACTACAGGACACAGGAAGGAAATATAGGCTAAATAGAAAGAACTGTCTCATCATTTTTAATTATTTTTTGAAGTCTGTTAAAATAAGTTATTTATGGACCTATCATTACTTTCAGGCCCCACTTCCCTGTTTCCTACATAACCAAAAATTTTCCCCAGACTTCCACAAAAAAATGGCAAAATCTTGCTTCTTGTAATCCACAGGAAGGAAGGTTTCTCCAGCATCCACAGCCCCACTAGACCTCTCCAGCCCACATTTTCCCGAGTTCTATCAAAACATAAGCTATCAAAACACATTTGGCTTTGATCCCCAAGGTAAGGGAAACAAGATGAGTGTTTGAGCTGTTTGATTTATAATTTGCTGAATTTTCCTTCTTCACTTGTGTGGAGAATTTAATTTCTCTAAGTTGTGGTGAAAGCTTGCAACCTCAGGCAAAGTTCAGCCAATTCTACAGATAATTTAACACAAGAGCAAAAGATGCAGCCCATTTCACTACTCATGTCTTTTTCTTTCTGGGAATTATGTTAGGAGGAAGACACTTGTTTTTAAAAGTGTCATATTCTCTCCTTGGTAAGGGATTAAAAAATAGGAATCTCAACACTATCACAGAGTCATGACAGCCTATCTAATTCTGATGCCCCAAATCAGACCTTTTAGTATGCAGTTTTGAAACGAGGAAAGAACTTGGCAAGAGAAGCATGTGGATGAAGCAGAAATACTAGGAAACTGGTGTTGAAGCCAGCCTGACAAATGCTCAGCTTGATAATTTGCAGTTTACATTTTGAATAGCAGCTTAGATGCCTGAAAACAAATTTATCTCTGCACAATGGAGCAGATGGGATGTAGAGGAAAAAGAAAAAGACTAGTCAGCTGTCAGGAACAGCTGTTTGCTTGAGAAAATGAAAGATGGTCCCATGAAAAGTCCTTTAAAATGGTCAGTTGCTGCCATTAGCTGACAAAGTCACAAGATGCTTGAGGGTGATAACATTGGTTTTACAGATGGCAGATTCACACACCTGTGTAAGTGCCATCTTCCTCATGTAACTCTAATTTGCCTCTTTCCTTGAGGAAGGAGCATCAAAGGTACAAGCAAGCAGTTAGAGATAAATTTTTACAATGTGTATACTATTTTATTATTTCATAGGATTCTTAGCTTGAGCTTCTTTGTCTGATTCACTATTCTCAAAGCACTGGCAATTTTGAAAGTGTAGTCCATGTCTAAGATTTGCCCTCTTCTAGCACGTTTTGCATGAAGTTCTTGCTCTTGAGGTAGGGCCAGCAAGTTAACTGTTCAGTACTACAAACTCAGGCCCATCAAAACCAAATCTTTACTGCTACACGTGGCATGCCTCCTGATCTGCTAGGTCTGTCAGCTTTCAACAGTACTAGAAAATCAATAATCTAGTAGAAAAGCACAGCATAGTTTGCTTCTAGAAAGACTTTACCCAACAAGCTCTCAGCTTTTCACGTGTGCAAGCTGAGGCTTTCTGTCTTCCCAGCAAGTTAACTCTGCTCTGGAGGAAAGACAGCTCTAATCCTACCAACTTTTTAGTCATGTCTATGCTGTACGTGCCAGAATATCTCCCTATCTGTATGTAAAAGTAGTTGCTTTGCTGAATCCATCACACAATGGATTCATAGTCGTGCAGCAATTCTGAAAGCCAAGATAAGCAGTCTGAACAGACATCACCTGAGCAGCACAAGAGAAAGCTGGTTGGTATTTTTAAGGCAATAATTAAATAGCTCATTTGCTAAGTACGCTGCTACTGCACAAAACAAAACCACAAGATGGAAAGATGTGGCCCAGTTTACTTACAGGTAGAGAGAATCATGTCTGGTTGTTTGCTTGTATTCAAACGAAAACGTAAACTTCTCTTCATCAACTGCGCCACTAAAAGAGACCTGAGTTCTTTGCTGTGATATGAAACAATGTTAACCACAAGCACTACTTGACCCCGCCTACTTGTCCTTTTTTTTTAAAAAAAGGAGCCCCAGACTGGATATCCATCAGTTAAAAAAAAGGTGAAAAGAAAGCATCTGCTTTCTAGTATCAAACACACATTTTTACAGAAAAAAATATTAAAATGTAATCAATAAGATTAAGTATTTCTTAAAAAAGAAAAAAACAGCAGATGTAAATATGTAAATCACAGCATTTGGTTCCGTGCAGATGAACTTTTGATCCCAACAGTTGAAAAAATTCAGTTATAATAAAAAGGGAAAGAAGGGCAGGTTGCTTAAGGATGAGTGAGCTCCTCCAGAAAAAAAGGGGTGGTGAAATATTTCAACCTGCCTTTGCAGACACTGTCAGTAAGACAGCTGCCTCTGTAGACGTGCTGATCATTTCCAAAATTAGCCATCCAAGGCTACATTCAACTTAAAAAATGCTTTCATCTAAAAAGTAGGTACCTCTCAGTTCCTGGCATCCTGAGTATCAAACTCAGTGTGCAGAAATCATCCTCAGGTACTGGGAAGAGGCAGGCAAAGGGGTCGGATTCAAAGCACTCACTTCAATAAGGGAAATTTCTGCCAAAAGTCAACAGCTAGCATGTTTTTTACCATCTAAATTAATAATAAATACACAAATATTGAATAGAAATAGGCTTAAGGTTCACTGGAAACTACTAATCTCCTGATTTTCCTATGCTTTGTTTGGGTTTTAAGGGAAACATTACTTATTACTGTAAAATTGCCCATGGCATAGTTGAAACTGTTGGCAATGCTACACTTTGCAGGGTCTCCACTGAGAAAGGAGTGCAAAGGAACAGTTAGGGAAGGGAAGATGAGCTAGGCTTACCTTAGATCGTCCATGTTCCTTTTTCTAATACAGACAGAAAAACCTAGAAACCCTTTAACAATCTATACAGTTGGTAGTGGTCTGGACTCAACATTTTGACAGGTTTGTCTGCATAGTTGTGATAATCTTCCAAGATACTGTGATTAAGAAATTTGTCATTAGGAAATGGAGATTTAAATCTTTTCTGACAGCTTGTAATTCTTCAATGGAATAGCATGAGAAAAGGAAAATGTCTCTTCCAAGAAAAAGAGGCTTCCTCCTTTTGAACATACAAGTTTAGACAAAGTAGCTCTAAAACTGATTACAGAAAAAGGCAGCAATGATGGAATGTATCCAGTAGCTATGGTTACCTTTAATAATTTGATTAGAAATAAACTCCACTGGACTCCTGTCTGTCTTCAAAAAAACCCAAAATTAAAAAAAGAGGTTTTCTGCAGTGTTATCTCTTGCACATGGCACAAGTAACAAAAGAAAAAGAAAACCTGTCATAGAGTTAATCAGGAAGTGGCTACAGCAAAACTGAAGTGCAAATACTCCTCTCATCCTCTGGTACAAAGTCAGGTTAATTGAAATAAACTTCAGTAAGGCTGCAGAGACATCAGCCTCTGGCAGAGGGAAAAGGACATGTAACTGCTAAAGGGAGTTCAGGCATTTCTGCACCAAACACTTCATCATGGCCAAATTCATTTACAGACACATTCATACTACTACATACATATATTTTTAGTGTTGAGTGTGTATACACACAGACAGATATGTAGATACATGGACTATCACAACACCATATTCACATGAACAATGAGTTTGGCTTATGATGCACTGACAGTAAATTATTGCAACACATCAGTTGGTCCCAAACAACAGTTATCATTCAGTTTATTTACATACACGTGTAGCATGACATTTTCTTCTCTGAACAGAAAGGTTAGATCACTGTACATAGAGATGACAGACAAAAAGAGAAGCCCCACCCTTAAACACACCTGAGAGTGTACTTTCTTTCATTTACAACTCCATAAATAGAGTTGTGTATGTATTATAACTGAAGGCAGGACAAACCTGTGCTTGAAAATTTCAAGAGGAAAACACACTTTGTATAAATAAATGCATGGAACGTATATATACACAGTACATACAGCATATAAATTATAAAATAATTAATCCAAAACAAGGTACTATGGTACCCTGACAGCCATTTGTGCTGAATCTTGGAGTTATTTGTCACAAGTTACATCAAGACCAACCGTGGGAGGTCTCTGGTTGACCAAACAGCCTAGAATGGCTTGGGGCATATCACAGCTCAGTTCTGAAGCAAAGCTTTTTTGAGTGTTGCACCAAATTGAAGACTGCATTGTTAACTACCTACAATGTGCACATGAAAGAGGCACGTTTGGTGTTCTTGATGTGTCATAAAACACCCATCAACCAAGAGAAAGAATGTTTCTGGAGAATCTCTAGAAACATTTCAATGTCAGTAAATAGCCATTTATAGATAGTTTCAATTTTTAAGCATGCAAATCACTACTAATACTACTGCCTGTGTAAAGTGAAACTCAGAAATGTGGACTGTATGTACACAAACCCAACCCAGTAAATGCAATTTATGCTCCTGGGCTTTGGACAGATTCTCTCTCTTCCTCCATGAAAAGCTGAACTTGCCATATATGCAATGACTTTTCAGGGGAAATACAGAGAATACCAGTATTGCTGTAGATACTGTGCTCATTTTCCAGCACCATGTAAAACTCTCTTTGCGCTGGAGTGGATCAGATCTTACATGTTCCCCATACTGTTTAGCAGCATCCAGCAGCTTACAGGATCAAGCCTTTAAAAAGAAACAGCAAAGCCACATCTCTGGAAAGTGACTTCTTTCCTGTACTCGTGCTGCTATTGTCTTTTTTTCAGAAAGAATCTTCACCCTCTGCAATGTCAATGATTGTGTGGAGCAAGTCTTCAAAAGTCGGGCGTCCCTCGGGTTTCTAAAAATAAAAGCACACACAGCTGTGATCAGAAAGCAAAAAGTTGTGTTGATTTTCATAAATTACTGGTCTTTATATCATTCTGTGGCAATTAATTTACCATTTTGTTAGATGTGATATGCAAAACTACTCCTTGTGTGGATTACTGGATGTGTTGCTTAATCTCAGTAAGCATCAGCTGGTTTTTATGCTCTGAAAAAGCATAAATAGGTGTTGCTGGACTACACTCTTCATATAATTCATTATTGTGCATACTGCTACACTTTTTCATTTTTCTTCCCCATCCCCACCTGCCCCAATTAATTGCTCCAATCTTTCTTTGCACAAGTTGTTAATGATCCTAAGAATTTCAAGAATTTCTAAAGCCTCTTTCACTTCAATATTATTTTTGGACTCCAGAATGAGACTCCACCATAGACTTACGCAATGGCATCCTTCATCTGCTCTATTTATTTTGCACACAATTCCTTATGTGTCATAACATCCTGTTTGTTTTGTTTAAATATGGCAATACACTGACTGAGGCAGGCTCTTTGTTGACCTGGCTGACACAGGTAATTCAGAATCTTCTGAATGTCCAGGTAACTTGCACTTTTCGTCCATTTTATGACAAAAGTCAACAGTATCTTTCCATTACTTGTGTCTCATTTGTGATTCACAAGGATTTTCTCTCTCATATGATGACTGCTTAGATTTTATTGTTTATAAACCCTGATGAACTCAATTTTTTGATCAATTCACTGATGTTCATATAAATCCTACAAATACAAATTTATATTAAAAGAGCATTAAAAATAACTTACCGTTACCTTCCAGGTAATTTGTTATTCTATTTTAATGACCATTTCAAGTAGTTTACCAGGTACAAACAAAAACTAATGATTTGTAGTTTTCTAGCTCCTCTGAACAGCTTTTTTGAACTACAAACATATTTGTCATTCTGTGGTCCTCCAGGGCACTGTGGGCTTTAGTGTGTTCCTTGCTGCATAAAACAACTGCTTTGTAAGCTTTAGATCTCCACCAGTTGGTTTGATGACTAATCACTCCCTGTTCCAGCATCTTCTCCAAGACAAGAGTCAGTATGTCATCTTTATTACTGGAAGGGAGCATTTTTTTCCCAGGACTAACTATAAATAAATCATGTAGCTCTTTCCATTCTTGGTTTCCTCAATTGTTCTCTCAAAATTAGAGGTGTCTCATTAAATGCACCTGTCCTCCTAGAGACTTTCTGCTTTAATAGTACCAGAAATGTTTTATACTGGTATAGTTGATACAGTAATACATTTTGCTTTCCTGCCCCTTTGACCTCTGTGAAAATCATACAGTCAGTTTCTTTCTGGGTTGAGAGGATTAATAGTACTGAATATTTTTGTCTTTCTTTATAAATTTTGGGATTTCTATTCAGATTCAATTGCAAGTTAATCTGTATTTCCTTTATAATTTATTATCAGGTGATGAGGTATTTCTTTAAAAATATCCTTGGTCACTCTGGAATGCTTCCACAACGATTAATAAACTGGGGAAATACAAAATCAGATTCTCCACCTCTGTTCCATTCTGACTGATTTCTTTTTGCTAGTGGTATCTGTACACAGATATAATCATGACCAGCACAGATTTAGGAATTATCTCATTTTGTTACTAAATGCCTTTGCATACTTAACCCCACAGTCCATTTATTTCACAGAAATTTCCTCAGGGAGGGTTCTTATCTTACTCTAGTTCAGTTGCAAACCAGGGGGAGATCTTTGACTTAGCAACAAACACAGGAATAGTTCACAGAGCTGTGTACAGTGAGAATGCTGCAACAGGGATTAATTGCTGTTGCTAGATTAATGTGGTTTTAAATTCAAAGACAAAAATTAGAATATTTTTTATAAAAGTGCATACCTCCTGCCAGCACATCATCATCATTTCATACACCTGCTTACAGGCTAGTTTGGGCCGATACAAACGATGTCCTTGGCTAACCATCGTTACCACTTCATAGTTGGAGCTTTTTTCAAATGGCATTTTTCCCTCCGTAAATACTTCCCACATTAAAACACCTTAAAAAAAAAAGAAAATAAACATGAAGGAAACAAGCATATAACTTCTTAAAAATACATGTTTATTAGGCTCAGACTTTCTAATAGATGAACAGTTTAAGATTCATATTCTGCAGAGTGTTCACGCGCATCATTGCTGGGAAACGCTTTATTCTAGTAGCACTGGCTTTGACAAATAACAGTTCTAAAGGTCTCTGTGCAATTTTATGCAAGCACAAAACTGTGGCAAATGGTTACTCTGAGCTTCTTCTCAGAGCTACTTTTCCTGTGTCTGAGCTACTCTCAATAACCTGTACTTAGCTGCTATTTAAGAAGTATCACACACAGTATCACAAGGTTGGAAAGGACCTCTGAGATCATCAAGTCCAACCTATAACCTAACACCAACACCAACCCATCATCTAAACCATGGCACTCAGTGCCTCATCCAGTCTCCCTTTAAACACCTCCAGGGTCGGTGACTCCACCCCCTCCCTGGGCAGCCCATTCCAATGGCCAATCACCCTTTCAGTGAAGAATTTTTTCCTCATATCAAGTCTAAACTTTCCCTGACGAAGCTTAAGTCCATGCCCTCTGGTTCTGCCACTGGTCACCTGAGAGAAGAGACCAACCCCTGCCCGACTACAACCTCCTTTTAGGGAGTTGTAGAGAGCAATGAGGTCTCCCCTGAGCCTCCTCTTCTCCAGGCTAAACAGCCCCAACTCCCTCAGTCACTTCTCATAGGGCTTGTGCTCCAGCCCCTTCACCATCTTCGTTGCCCTCCTCTGGACACACTCCAGCATCCTGACATCTTTCCCAAACTGGGGGGCCCAGAACTGGACACAATATTCAAGGTGAGGCCTGACCAGTGCCGAGTACAGGGGGACGATAGCTCCTCTGGTCCTGCTGGCCACACTATTCCTGATGCAGGCCAGGATGCCATTGGCCTTCTTGGCCACCTGGGCACACTGTTGGCTCATGTTGAGCTTCCTGTCCACCAGCACTCCCAGGTCCTTTTCTACCTGACTCCTCAGGCAGAAGTAGTGTTTTCTTTCAATGCTGAACATCTTACCGAATGACCAGACGTCTGACTTGCTGCTGAATCGGCTGTAATTAAAAACTTCTGGAGGACACCACTTCACAGGAAATTTAGCCCCCGAGGAGCTTGTGTACTGATCATCAAGGACATACCTAAAAAAAAATAAAATAACAAAAGAAAAAAGAGAGAAATTATATCCTTCAGGCAGCCTCCCAAGACTGCAAATTATAATTTAGATTTGTATTTGAATATTAGAAGCTTATAATGCCACCTAATGGCCATGACTGTTAGCATCACAATAAAAGAGAACAGCTTCTCTGAGGCAGTACTAAGGTTTCAGTTAAGATCCAGTTCATTTTAGTTATGACCTCAGAGTCTTCTCTTGTGATCATCAGCTATACACACAGGTCTAGGGCACCTGCAACTTAAATGTCTGTATTGTGGGATAAAATGATGAGGAAACATAACTTCCTTGCTGTTTTTCACCCTCTGGGCTGAACTCAGGTGTCAGGGGACACGCAAGCTCAGTAGCACAGAAAGGTGGCAAAAGCTGAGAAAAGCATGGTCAAGCCATGGTGTTTTAACATTGTCCTTGTAGGTGCTGGTCCCCACTCCCTGCCTTACCCACACAACACCCACCTGATGTAGCACCCACAGGTACTAAAAGGGCAGGAAATGAACCCCTCTCCAGCTCTCAGCACTTCCATTAGCAAGACGCAACTCTGAACCATCTACCCCGAGAGGAGCCAAACTCACTGAACAGCTTCTTTCTATTATTTATTTACCAAAACACAGATTAATTACTACTATCTCTACAGCATGATCCTTGCTGTTTGAACCACAAGCTCTAATATGCCTCCTGCATCGCTACAAGATGAAGATTTGTAAAATTTTCACTCTTCTTCACAGAAGAATAGTCATTTCAAACCCAGACCTCTCATGGTAAGTACCAGACACACTCCCCTAGAGAATAAACTGCCCAGTTTTGATTTTCCAGAATTAAAATGAGAAAGGAAATTGACACATGACCAAATAAGCTTTAAAGACACTGGGGGGTGGAACTGACAAAAGGATGTTCCCTAGATAGGTCAAAAAAATGACCATTTTTGCCTGCAATTTTTCTGGGCATGTGTTGCTTTACGGTGAAGCACCAGGGTTAGGTGGATTTTCCCAAATCCCCACAAATGGTCTGCACACTCAGCCATACCTTGTCATTCCAAAATCTGACACTTTGACCACTCCTGAGTCGCTCACCAAGCAGTTCCTGGCAGCCTGCAAAGAGCATGGTTAGATTTGGGTGAAAAACTTGCAGACAAATTACAAGTCTAATGAGGACTTGGTCAGCCTTACTTAGCAATTTCACCAGTTTACCAAGTTCAGTGATGCACTCTGATTATAAAAGGTACCTGTGCATTTGCTTGATAGTACTATTTTGACAACTAAAGCATTTTGTAAAAAATCACCAGAAAAAAAATATCATCTGAAGGGATTTACAAGCGGTGAAAACGGCACCAATACAGAACAGAGAAATGCTATTATATCAGCACAAATATCTATGAACTCTTTATCAAAATTTCAGAGTGATTTTATTCCATTTTCTTGGCAGAGAGAAACTTTTTGTCCTGCTCTGTCCAGTTTTAGAGGCTGGATTGGACCCTGAGGAGTCAACTTCAACTACTTATAATTTTCTCCAAGAACAAACCAGCTTTACAAAAAGGAATAGGTAAGTTCAAAAATGAAAAATTCAGAGAGGAGTGTATTGCCTAATGGGTTGTTACCAGGTCTCTGTGGATAAAGCTGTTTCTCTCCAGGTACTCCATTCCCTCACACACATCTTGGCACATGGTGAGCAGGACATCTTTACTCAAAACTCCTCGTTTTTGTCTCAGGTAGTTGAGAAGGCAGCCATGCTCCATGAACTCCGTCACGATGTAAATAGGTCTCTGTTGTGTGCACACACCATACAGCTGAACTAATTTAGGATGTGTTAGCTTCCTGAAAAGGTTGAGATCATGTTGTTATTACTTCCTCTGCCCAGTGCTAGCTCTCCACCCACAAAACTGCAAAAATACCACCTGCCTGAAGTGTTTTATTTATAAGCAGTAAATGGCAGCAGAGTCCTAGAACCTGCATTAAAAGTGCCAAGCACACAACTCACATCATTACTTTGGCTTCCTCAATGAAATCCTCTTCATACATTGCACCTTCTCGAATTGCCTTGATGGCCACTTTATACTGTGCCCTCCATTTCCCAAGGCGCACCACACCAAACAGACCACTCCCCAGTTCTCTCATGAATGTCAGTTCTGAGGGATTGATTTCCCATTTCTCTATAAAAGAAAGAAATGACAGCCCATGACTCCTGTATTAAGGAACACACTAAACAGGTAGGTGACAAGGAGGAAAGGGAAACTGGATTACTAGCAAATTAGGGAATTTAGGGAGAAAATATCTTAGAAATAACTTGAAAGTTGAGTATTTCTATAACTCACAAAACAAACTTCTAAGTAAACAAGACCTTTAAGCAGCTCCTGGCCAACACAGAAGGCAAAAATCAAGCTTTCCTGAGGGGAGTAATTACATCCTGCTGTTATCAGACTGATTTCAACAAGCTGCCATCATAGAAAGTTGCAGTAATGCATAGCAGCTGCTCACATCACCTGATGTGCCATGCTTAAAACAGGTTATTCCAAATTTATTAAAAAAAACCCAACAAACAAAAATCAAACTCTCCATAAAGATCAAAGGGGCCATGGCTGAGTCAGAAGTCGGGGTGCTTATGAAGGAGCCGAAGGCACAGCTCTTCAATTGGGCAGAGCTCAAGGTGTCCACAAAATCATGGAGGAAGATGTTGAATGCTCCTGGAGCACTAGTGACACGTCCTGCCTCTCCTCACTGTTGCCCGTGGCACCATATGCCTTCCAGCAGCTGTGATGCCTTTGCACGCCAGTCCTCTGAGCAAGAGTCTCCAGGGTAGAACTCAGACCCACATAAGGCAATCACAGACTTTTAGAAATCAAAATTCAAATCAAAATTTTTAAAAAATACTGTAGCAACTCACATGTACAAAATAATGAGAAAATAGATGTGTAATTAATATAACACACAATTACCATAGCTGAATCCTGCTGTTGTCGGTGCTGTTGTCTTCTTTGGGGTCACTGGGTAACGCAGCCTGGTAACAAGACCTGATGTTCAAAGATAATTCAAGAGCCACAGCTTACTTCTGAAATAGCACCAGGCAGCAAACCACTTGCTCACTGCAGATTTCAACACTGAGTGACAATAAGCTTAACATTATATATAGCTTTGACTCTGCTTTCTGTATTGTTGTTTTGGCTACCCAAAGCTGCTACGAGAATTACGCAGGAGCACTCAGTGCAGCTCCATTGTTGATGCTTCTTTACTGGTGAGAGATGGATACAGACATATGCATATATATTTGTGCTTTACAGTTAAGCTGGTACCAACAAAGGTTGAAGATCTCTTTCATACCAGAAAGATTATCTAAAACGTATACTCTCAATGTTACTTCTGTTTAACACATATAAATCCCATTCATTTCACATGGTGATTTCACATATACAAAATAAATCCTGCATGCTGGCTGAATGTTCTCCTAGAATCTTGTTAGAACTCAATACACCATAACATAAAAGCAACAAAGCAAATAAAAACAAAGTAGTGAAATCAGGGTTATGTTTTGGAGCGTTATTTTCAGAAAGGCATTTTCCAGAACATCATTAGGAAATGCTGGATCATCTGAATTTGATAGAAACATCTGGAAAATGTAGCTCATGAGGGAAATTTATGCACAGACTGGACTTGAAAGAAAATATACAGTGTTAGTGTCTGTGCCTTGAACCTGATTCCTAAATTCTCCCTATCCTATCATGCAGTGGGAGGACGTATCAGCTATAGATCTGAAGTGTATAACCTTTATAAAGACTCATCTTTAGGGTTTTCCTGAACAACACACTGATATTCTCCTCATCCATTTGCTGTATGGAAAGGTAAGATTATTTTAAGCGGTAGTGACTTGCAGGTAAAATAAACCAGTGTTTAGAGTACACTCTGGGGAAGTACCACCCCTATCCATCTCCTGAGGGTTACAAGCAGCTGTTGGAGATGCTATGTGGAGCTAAATGAATGATTTTTCCTGACTCAATACAACTGTTTCCCTTTTAAATGTATTTTTAATTTATTTTTACATAAAACTTTTCAAATTATTACCTATATTGAAAAAACGTGAAAATGCAGTGTCTCATGACTTCCCTGAAGAAAGAAGGATCTATAAAAACCTAAAAAAACTTAATTAAACCCCTTAAACATCTTACAATGCTTTTCAAATCAACTCTAAGTGATAGAAAAAAAATCCAAATCATGTACCTGCTGCATTATGCTTATGATACTCAATTATTTCTGGAATGGAGTTAAAGAGATGTTTTTCTGCGAGGTAGTACTGCTTTGGTGATGTCACTGTTTCTTTTATATGATAGTGTCTTATTCCTGATGAACCTTCTCTGGAAAAATAATAACAATAATAATAATAATTATAATAACAATCAGTAATAATAACAATTAGTAATAATAACAGTGTCATTTGTTGTGATTTTTTTAAGAGGAGCAGACTGACTACAAAAAGAAAACCAAAAGGGCTGTCAAGGTTGCCCAACGTCATATGCTTCAGGAACAGCTTGAATATCAAAGAACCCAAGCAACTGGTGACTCCACTTCATCTCAGTATTCAGACCAAGCTGAAGATTAACCCATAAAAGGTTAATTTTCAGCCCAGTAAGCTCGGTGATCCAGCTCACCACACCCTGATGCAAACACCTGGGCTGGCAGGAGAGACCAAACCAGTTGGGAGAGCAAAACCTTTTTCTTTGGGTGGAGGTTCAGGTCTGCAGTGGATTAAAACAAACATGACCTAGCCATGGAGCTGAAAAGCTCATTTTAGTCACCTATCTTTCTTTGTTGAACTCTCTCCTGGGCTTTACTCCAATACATGGAATGGAGATGGATGCAAATGGATTTGGACAAGACAAGGTGCGCGGAGCAGCCACAGAAACTCACCCTCCAAATTTTGTATAAAGGGAAACTGTATACAGGCCAGGCTGGCTTGAGTCTCTCACCACAAAACCACCTTCTTTATCCTAAAATGGAAGCACATGAAGAGTTTTGTTCAAGCAATTTTAAGCCACACGTCTCCTATTTGCTCTGTGATTTGCGCATGCCAAAATATGCATTTGTTTTAATAAGAGAAGATGCTTCATGTGTGTTTCATGGTTAATACTGCAAGACTACTGTGCTCACCTCATTCCTGAGGAGCTGCTCTGCCTTGCTTCTGTTCAGGTTTCTGCTGTACCACCTGCAACACAACACCAGTAACCAAAACTTCTCCAAAGTGCGTGATTTCCCTATGATGCTTAAAGCAAAGTACTACAAAGCTACAGATTCAATAGTTTTATGATAACAAAGGTCAACAACTGATCTTTAGTTAATGTACAAAAATCAAGTCTCTGTTACATTGTGCAGTTATCCCACAAAAATTCCCTGAAACCAACACAGGGGGATCCCACAGGAGCCAAGAAAGTTCAGGCAGTGGAACTAATTTTTCAGGAAAACACTTCTCAAAAATGCACAGGCTGATGGCAGTAGTTGCCCTGAACCACAGCCCGAGGGCAGACTGGCAGCCCTGGGGAAGCAGTCACCTGCACATCAGTCGAGCCACCTACAGGGCTGGCTGCTAGACTGCTATTTCATTTAACTACTTCACGGTTCTGATCTTTCCAGGGAGGACCAACCTACCAAAGAGGAGGTTGAACATGAATTAAATATCACATTTGCACATCCCCAGGCTTGGTGCTGCATGGGCAGGTTAGATCAGCCATGGAAATACTGACATTTTGGCCAGCTGCAGCAAACAACGTGCAAAGAAAACCACACAGCTTGTAAATGGTGTGGTGCAATTGTTTTGAGCTATGCTGTCATGGCAGCAACCAAGCAGGGAAGTGGCACAGCAGCCTCTAATCAAGTTGTGCCGTTCCGGAGATGGTGGTTTCTTGCAGTTGGTAGATGATCTGGAGAAATCCTCCCTGGACTACGAAGTGACTCAGAATTGCAGCCCCAAGGTGGTAAGGCAAGAAGTGGCTGGACCTGATAAGGCAGCTTAGCTCCTTCCTTCCCTTTCCGCAGCCCCACAACCCAGCCCAGAGCAGGGCAGAGCTCTTAAGAAAAGCCTCAAAGATGAGAAAGCAACAAAGAACAATTCCCTCCAGTAAAACTGATGGCAAAATCCCAGAAGAAATTCTACTTCTTGTCAAAAGACAGCAATAGGAGCCATATGTGGCTGAGAGTAGAGTTTTGAAGGTACTAATATGGTTTCATAAATAGGTTTTAATCCTTACACCTCCAGCACGAAATATGTCTTAAGTTCTCAGGTACAACAGTTTATGCCGTACTGAAATTTGAATATCAAGAAAAACAAGCTTGAAGACTACAGTGTTAAACTTTATCCTGATGTTCTTAAATAAGTACTCCATAATTAAACCTAAACAGGAAAATGTGGGTTTTTTAAAGCTATTCTTTTATAAATTATGTTACATGCATATACTGAGACTTAAAATGCAGAAAATTTCATGAAAATTAGAGCTGCTTTCCAAAATGTCTGATCTGTTATGTTTACTTTGAATGATTTCCACTGTTTTCTACTCTGCTTTTACTGCTGCACACTTTAGATAGACAGGTGGCTTTAATATTAAAAACACATTCAGCCAACTCATAATGTGTAAATTTCCTTTAAGATTCTCCTTTGCCTATCAGGAAAGTGGGAGAGGGATTTTTGCTTTAATGGTAATAACCTAAAAACTATGTGCCTGATGGCCATCTCACTGACTTGACTCTACATTATAAACCAGAGTAAAATCAATGAGGAGAATCAACAGATATATGTCTATTTCAAATACTGAAGTTTCATCTCTGAGATCAGTGCTTCTGTGTGTAAATAATGGCTTTCAAAACTTTAAAAATACATTGTCATTCTCAAAGCATAGGTTTCATTTTATGATCTTCCAGATTTTAATTCAAATGTTCACTTACTCATATTGATCGAGGTTGTTGGACTTCTTTCCTGTTACATAGTTGCTTGGAATATATCCTTGTTTTCTATAAATATATATAAAATATAGTCTGAATGAAAACATGTAGAATTGCAAGCCCATAAGGCAGCGTTTCATTCTGCTAATTAGCAGAGGTTCCTTGTTGTAATTTATTAATGACCCATCCACTCTACTGCTGATTATACAGAAACTAATTTTCTGTGTCAACATTTCCACATTAATTTTCAGCACAGCTAGAGAAGCAACACAGGCAGCAGAAGTGTCCACGAACACCAGCAGAAGGGGTGAAGAACCCTCTGCTGCTCTGTCACTTCTGTGCTCAGAGGTTCCAGTCAGTCACTGGAAATACATTCAGAGCCTGCTACAGTCTGATAATTGCAATTACCCCTAATATACTGCAACAGGATCTGATAAATACTGAAGTTAAGGGAACTTCCACCTTTAAAACCATGAGGAAAAAATTTAATACAAGGAATGTAAAGTTGTAGTCATTAATTCATCTCACTGCAACTCCCAACTTATTCAAAGATTGCCCCTGATGATCCAGCTATTCAATAAGATGATTATTATTCAAGTTTTAAGTCTGAGCCTGCTGAGTTGAATGCTAACCATATTGCTCTCTAATGAGCCATTCCCCAGAGAAGTGGGAGTACTGTACCAACGTAGTGAGGTTTTACAGGCTGGTTGATGCTTTGATTGGGAAACCATAAAATCTGACAGAAATATAACTGGAAAACCTTCCAGCTTTGCAACCATCTTTGCATTCAAGCCCCACAATCTACTGAGAACTGCACTTTTTAAAATTGGTTTCTATGTGAGGATAGAGATACGGATGAGATTTCAGGGTTGGGACCCAAAGTGGGGTCTAATACAGTTATTTGTTGACACATAGTCAATATAAACTCCTACAACATGGAAATAGCCTTACAAGCTTCATAACGAAAAATAAGGAACTCCTGTTTACCCATATTTGTCTCTCGCCTTCCACCAGTGAATGTCGTTCTTCTCAACCACCGTATATTCTTCACCTTTCTCTAATCTTAAATCATGATGCTCTGTAGGCTCAAAGTCATACATTGCTACCACTATCTCCTCTTCTTCATTGCCATTTTCTTCAATTGGAGGAGTAGGTGGCGGAGGCCTTCGCTGGAAATAATTCAACATTATTATCACCCCACTCAGCTCCATTGTTCCACCCCATCCACTGCTACCATCACACCAGTGCAAACCAGCCTGGGCACCCCAGAGGCACAAGCTGGGCTAGTTGTGGCTACCCCAGAAGTGAGCTGCGGTGGCAGATGGGGTGCTTGGCAGATGATCACCCCGGCTGCCACCCATGGATCTGGCTACTGCTGCAGCCCCACAGCTGCCAGTAAAGGGCAACACTGCCTGGTGTTTGCTTATTGACTGCCTCTGCCACCAGCAGTACTGATCCAGCTAACAGTTGCAACTACATTTCAGTGGGCTGTTTTTCCACCCCTGGGACACAGCACAATGCCCATTGACACGTGCAGAAATAGATCTTTCTGTATCTTGGTGCAAATGATCTCTGCAAATTTAAATGCCATTTCAAAAAGTAACAATTATGTATTTAATATTTTAAAAGACTCTACCTACCACACTTTTTTCTGGCATTGGAGAGGGCAATCTCATGACACCTAGAAACAAAGCACAGGGAAGGATTTGTGTCTGTCCATTTAACTATAATTTAGAAACTGAACAAAAGGTTTAAAATTCAGGTAAGGTTTTAATATCTCAACAAGTCTTAGTAAGTCAGAAAGCAAAGACAGATCCCATTAAGCCTTAGGAAAATGTGGGCTGGATATTCTTGCAAAAACATCCTAAATCAGGCAGTGGGCTACATTCACCACAGATCTGGTAACTTCTGTGCCACACCAGAGCATGCCACATAGAGATCTCCAAGTCAGCACTCAGATGCAGAAATATCTCAGAAATAAAAGAGATATAAAGAAAGGTATGTAAAAAGGAAGCAGTTATCATCATGATACTCTAAAGGTCTTATCCTATTAACATCTGCTCTTCTAAAAAGATAATACCCCCTGACCCTTGCTTTGCTGAATAAGGCATAAAAGTTGTATGTATTTTTCATTACTTCTCTCAGATCTAAAAGTATTTTCTTCCTCCTGCTCTGCTCTCCCCACACCCTCGCACTTAAAAAGTTGAGCTATATGTCATGTTTTGCATCTTGCTGAATAAGCCCAGTCACAAGCCACTGCCTATTCTTCAAATCTTTTAATGCAACTAAATCCACAGGTCCCCACAACTGCCATTTAAGGTGTTGATATAGGAAATCACCTGGGCACAACTAATGTCACTTGCAGGTAAGCAATGGCTCAATTTCTTCTCCTAATAAGGAATTTTCCTTAAATTGAGGACTAAAATATTACTGTAGCCTTATGCAGGACAATATTGCACCGAGAGTCACACTTGCACATCTCTGCACGCCACAGCACCTGCTGCTAAAGAAGCAGAACCTGGGATGCAGATGCTGGACGATGCACATGCCTACAGAGGTCATGGTTCATCCAGGTCCAGAATATGGACATTTACAAACCTCTAAAAAAATTTCAGTCCTCTATCTGTAGATACATCAAGCCTTCTTGTATAATTTTTACACCAGTGTAGTAACATCAAATGCAAAACAGTTGTTAATACTTTTACACAGGTATGCAGAAGTTGTTTAAGAAAGCTGAAGAGCTGGCAAGGATTTCTAGCTGAATCTTTTTTTGCCATCAAGTTTCATCCTTAGTCTGAGATAAATAAGTTTCAGATGGGAAAAATGAACTGAGTGAAAATAAACTCAGCAACCTCAATGATTCCTTGCAGCTTTTTCTAAACATATTTTGTAAGGACAATTCACTAGCTTTTATATTTTTTACAAAATGCCTGGAAACAAAACAAACACTTTGATTTACTTAAGGTACAGCATCAATGATTCATTTTGCTCTATAAATCTGCTGAATATCTAGAGCATTTGGTATGATGACTGGATCAGAAAACTATGAGAAAACAACTTTCTACAAAAAATATGTACTCACTGTTTTCAAAAAGATTGTATTTTTCACAGCCAGGTGCTAATTTTTCTGTTTGTCTGCAGCACTGATAAATTCCCTCTGTCCAGAATTTGGGATGATATTTTACCATTATATTGCTGTTGTTCTTTATTTCTACAAGAATAAAAAGAGCATATATTGAACGAGACAACAAAAATCTGAAAGAGGGTCATTTTTAATAAATATTACATCATCTTTGACATGAGTCATTATCTTCATTTGTCTTTACTTTAGCCTTGCTTTTCTAAAGGACCTTCTTGCAAATGTAAAAAAGGGTGATACAATTATAACAGAG
This sequence comes from Tapera naevia, assembly GCA_033556795.1. Lineage (NCBI taxonomy): Eukaryota > Metazoa > Chordata > Aves > Cuculiformes > Neomorphidae > Tapera > Tapera naevia. The sequence goes on along the minus strand of JAUMJJ010000172.1, from coordinate 17,810,354 downwards.
GACATTTTTAGGACAATACATGATTTGATTCCCTGCCTAAAATGGCCACTCCAGCAGGGACAGGCGTTTGGTGCATCCACAAAAGGAGATCCAGGCGCCTGCCTGCACCCTGCGAATCAGGCAGCAGCTGTGAAGGCCCTAAGGCTCTGCCTCCCCCTTTTCTTTTATTACTGCTGCAAGTTTCACAGTATCACAGCACCACAAGGTTAGAAAAGACCTTTGAGATCATCGATTCCAACCTATGACCCAACACCAACACGTACTCGTCATCTAAACCATGGCACTAAGTGCCTCATCCAATCTGTTTTTAAACACTTCCAGGGATGCAGTGCATTCCAATCACCAACTACTCTTTCAGTGAAATTTTTTTTCCTAATATCAAGCCTAAATCTCCCCTGACGAAGCCTGAGACCATGTCCTCTTGTTCTGTCACTGGTCACCTCTAAAAAGTTTCCCCTATAAAGTGTTCCTCTAAAAGTGTTTCCTATAAAAAGTGTTCTAGAGGGAAACATAGCTGACATTTATCACTGTTCCATGGCACAACACCTGTGTTTCATGTGAAAGGCTCCTTACCCCCATCCCATGGGCTTGCTGAGTATCAGAAGTTATTCTTTTCCCTCTGGTCCTCAGACCTGGTCCTCAGACCAGGAATTAGTTTTTATTACTTTACAGAGCACCTGCAGTTAACGTGAGTATTTGATCGTGGCAGAAAGCATTAAGAGGCTCTTGAAAAAAATCTTCACTCACTACGAAGGCATTAATCAGACTGCATATCAGTCGAGATGCCTCCTGTCATTTTACATCAGTTTAAGGCCCATAATGTTGTCTGGCTACATTCAAGCAAAACTTTTAAGTGATGCCATTAACTAGTTTGGATAAGCTTTCTGATGATTTACACATGGTGCAAAAGCATAGAGCCAAATTCTAATTGCAGCTGGACTTCACAAGTCAAATTAAATCAGTCTGGGTGTTTGATTTTCCTAGTGCCTGTCATCACATGCTGTATATGCAAACAATGAGCCAGCCCAACAAAAAATAAAAATCAGTGGATATATGCAACAGAAGCTTTACCACTTTATTTGTCTAGTTTGTTGTGGGTTGACTCCAGCCAGCAGCCACTCGCCCACTCCCCCCACCCAGCAAGGTGAGGCAGAGAATAAAAAGAACAAGAGAAGAAAACTTGTGGCTTGAGAAAAGGACAGTTTAATAACCAAAACAAAGAAAAAAAACCCCAAAATCGGTGTAAAGGCAATCACTCACCATCTCCTATGAAGAAGACCATTGCCCAGTCTCTGAGCAACGGCCAATTCAGAAGCTGGAAAACCTCAACCCCCATCTTCCTCTACCCCTATTTATTATTGCCAAGCATGACATTACGAGGCCTGGAAGATCCCTTTAGTTGGTTCAGGTCGACTGTACCAGGTGTGTTCCCTCCCAGCCTCTTGTCCAACCCCAGCCAACCCACTGTGGGGACAGAGGGAGAAAAAGGCAAAGCCTCCACGCTGCGCAAGCACTGCTCAGCAGAAACTAACACACTGCTGTGTTTTCAACACTGTTTTGGCCACAAATCCAAAACACAGCACAAAGTTAACTCCATTCTTGCCAGACAGCTCAAGTAAACATCTAACATAAGCATATACATTAAGTCTGAACGATTTCCAGTACCTTCTTTCAGATTCCTCACCCATTGATCCCGGCTTTGTGCACTTGGTGCAAAAATATAAAGCGTATTAGCATCATATACAACCTGCAGAGGGGGAAAAGAAATAATCAGAGTACATTCACCTGGTAATAATTTATTTATTCTTCAAGAAACAGAGGAAACAGAACAAGACAAATGATTGTTACATTTGACAGATGTGTACTCAGGCAAAAAGTGCAAAAACTGTGAAAAGTTTATTAGGGTTTACTATTCATATATGATGTTTTCAGTAGAATAAGGATGGATTTTGTAATGGTACATTGTCTCATGAGGATGCCTTCAAAATGTTTGATTCATGCTTTGCTTTGTTTATTCTTCTCTGTGTGTTTTCTAAAAACAGTTCAATTTAACTGCTAAAGCCATTTCATAATCCAGCTTCCTTTGTTCTTGGCCATTCCATAACTCCTTGTGATTCCGTACTGCTCTGGGGTGATTCCTGCCTTCTTTTTCCTCACTGCTTGTACTGGTGGAAAGCAAGTTTTGCCCACCTTCACTCCAACCATTTCCTCTATTATAAAGAGACACAGCACCCAACCCCCCTATCTAAACATTTTTTTTCCCCCTCTGAGCACTTTGTTTTCTGTGTTTATTTCTATTAAGTTCACAATGGAAGAAAATGCAACAAGTTGTATCTTAATTTTCTTACACTTACATGATTTAACAGTGATTAAATTCAATTTAACGTGAAAGAATGAAGACAGGGAAAACAGGCTTCCAGGTAACTTGTTTTGGAGGAAGACCATGATAAGGCACTTTTCAGGCAAAATCCAAGCAGAGAGGGTGGGGAAAAGAAAAGGACAAAATGCACAAGGCACAGCTCCCAAGGGAAGGGACTGCAGGGACCATGCTTGCTGGGCATGGTTTTTAAGCACTGCTCCTGAACCAACTTCCACACAGCCCCAGAAAGCTGGAGAACGGGCTCAGTGTTTAGAAGTGACAGTGATTTCAAGCAAGTTACATCCAAATGGCTTGGTGCTGCTGAAAAGAGCATTATAATTTTATATAAAATGAACATACCTGAAATGGATATTTGTTCTGACAAGGAATAATACCATCACTTTTTACGTTTTCTACACATTTAATCCTTGAAATATCCACAAATCCTTTTCTGTACTTTTTCTGTAAGAGAAAAGCAAAAACAAATTATGCAAAATAATGAATTTATTTAATTTTTTTTTTTCCAGCAGAGACTTCTTGCTTTCTTTTCAAATTATGACACCAATATTGCTTTAAATGCAGAAGTAATTTTCAAAATGAGAAAGAGGGCATAAATATCTACACTGGTGGAAGTGTACAGAGTACAGTGTAATTGCTTAGTTAAAAGCACCAGTTCTCTCTACATAAAGTTTCCAATCAGTTGTAATTGTAGGTTTAATCTACTCTTTTTAAAAAAAAAAGTAACGAACACAGATGAAGGAAGACTTCCTCATTACTGATTTCAAATTATGATTAAAACTTATTAAAATAAGTGCCAGTGCACCATCCCATCTGCTCCCTCACTCTGTTGCTGAAGTGATCCCCATCTTGTGGCTACTGATGTTCTCCACCAAGTCACCAAGAGAAACTGGCTTGCTGCCCAGGCAACACAGGTTCATGCTGAGGCAGGAAGCAGAAGATGGGTGTGAAACCCATCCCTGGGCCAGGCTGGGATCTGCGTTGAAGGAACTTCTTTGGCCAAGGCTAGCAGAAGGCTGGGAGAAGCAAGGTCAACAGCACAGACATCTGAGCGGATCTGGCTCACCTAAATTGACAATTATTAAGATTTTAAAGAAGGTGAGGAGCACCCATGGTGCTCATGAGATGCTGCTTAAAGTAACAACACATAGAAATACTTTGTAGTTTAAAACTGCAGAGAGAAAGCTCCTTGGAAGAACAGCCAACAGTGGAATGTAGTGTGTGTTGGGCTTTAGTCTACGCATCAAAGCAACGGGTATGGACAGTGAAGCCTGCACACAAGCAGACCTTTTTAGGGTGACTATTTCTGGAGGAAGGGACCAAAACAATTTTCCTTGGAGCAGAACAGGCTAAAAATGAAAGCCCAGCACAGAAATTTACAACGTGCTCTACCACAGGACAAAAGGAAAACAGCTGAACAACACAATTCTGAGAGCAAAATGATGATGAATCTAGTGACTATACAAGGCCACCCCTCACTTTTGGGAGAACAGTGTCTTTAATAGGACAGGAAGTTTCTGTTGGAATCCAGAACAAAACAAAAATGGCAGCAGTTCACGACTGGTCCTGAATCAATCCATTTCATTAATTTTCACCTGCCAAGTACACTCAACACATCCAGTCCAGAGTGCAGCTTCTGAAAGATGGATGTTGTTCATACAACGTGAAAATAATTAGTAATTACCAAATTATATGAGATACTCCAATCCTTACTCAGCTGCTTTTTTTTCCTCCTGAGGATGGAAATTTCAGTCCAAACTGAAGAAGTCTGTCACAATGATAAGCAACTGAAAATACAGTCTTATAAACAGAAGCAAAGAGGAACTTAAAATACAGCAGTCACGATTCCACCACCCTAGAAACACAGTAGTGACTACCCATGGAAAACATGGGAGTTTCATCAGCATTTAAAATACATTTAACACTGTCTCTTATCTATATTGTTATGAAGAAAACAGGCAGAGAAAACGTACGTCACGGTCAGCATCAGGAAGAATGACAGGAATTAAGCTCAGATAAAGCTGTAACTGTTACAACACCAGAAAAACCAACACATACCCCTAAAAACCAATCCCCAATAAGGGACCTTGCTTTTCTTGTCTTCTTGTATTCTAAGTGTCAGACTGTATAATCAAACAGCTCATCCTCTGTACATCTGGAATTACTCCTCTGCTGAACACAGTAGCCTTGCAGCTTGAGAAGCCCAATATTCCCACTATCAGATAAAATGTTTCTTCAATCTATTTCCTCTATGCTGATGAATATATTGTGCTGCTTACCCTCAGGGAAGTGGGGATAAACAACATAAAGCACATTCCATTTGGAAAAAAACTCAATGAAAACATGCGGAAGTCAGCCCGGCTGTCAAGAAACAGACAGCACGGGCAAGACAAAAATCAAGCTCTATCTCTCCCTCTCTTTGTTGTTCATACTATTTTTTTCTCCCATACTTATCCCCATGTAGGAAATCCTGAGGTCATCAGCATGTGACCCACAGAACTTGTGTTCTCACAAGTGCAGAAGGTCCCAGCGTTACTGACATCGCCTTTTATGGAGCTGCTCTGCAACTTTACAAAATCTCAGAAAAGCCTGGCTAACCCAATGTCCCCTGTAGACAACTTCTCTGGTAGAGTATGCTCCGAAGCCAAACATGCTTTCATTTAGGGGCTTGGGCTTTTTTTTTTGTTGCTGTTTTGTTTTGTTTTGTTTTGTTTTGTTTTGTTTTGTTTTTTAAGCATTCCAAACACTGCTGCAGTTCCCTCTTGAGAGGCATTTTTATCTAAGCAGTTACTGACAATGCAAATATAATTACTGAAGCTAAGTGATAGGTGGCCACATTTTCCATCCCCTTATCTTCCAGTGTGTCAGATATGTTGAAGAATACCCTGCTTCCTTTCAATTCATTTCTAAAATTATTGATCTAAGAAAAGCAAGTATCAAGTATTTCTATTCACCTTTCCAAAATGGCTAGAATAGAGATAAAAAGTGAGAGGTGGTTATTATTCCGATCTAGTCTGACCTGGTTGAAGATCTGACTCTTGTGAAGAATTTCAAAGGAAAAAAGTACTGAGAAGGAGAAAATCTTAAACCCTGTCCCACAAAAGAGGAAACTGATGCCAACTTTATCATGGCCTGGCTGCTCAGCAGATGCCAAACACCAGCACTGGAGAGACCAAAAAGCACAAAAATAAGTTCTCTGTAGTAGCATTGATGCAACTTCCTCACCATGAGTACAATGCATTATCTGCAATTTACTCTTCTCCTGTGGACAGTCAAATGTCCACAATTACAGTTATGATACTTCACTGCAATCACATAGGACAGCAATGTAAATACAAGGAAAGGACATAAAGGAAAGAGCACAAATCCAGGCCTCCACCTATATCAAGCCCTAAATCACCTAAAACATTCCAGCTTTCAAAATAACTACCACACAGTTTCAGGTTTGTTCAGACAAACCTTCTCTTCCCAGTTTTTGGTGAAGTCCTCACAGAGCTCTGAGTCTGGCCAGCCCAACTGCAGCATTTCTGTCTCTTCTGCCCCCTCAAGGCCACCACTCTACCTACAGAGCAAGAGACCCAGCCTTCATGCAGTCTGAACAACACTCAGACAGCCAAAGGAAGAGTTCCCAAGTCCAGGGCATCATAGGCGAGCACCCAGAGCCCCAGGAAAGGACCCGAGAGGTCACCAGCTGCTTTACCTACTCTTTCAAGGTTCAGATGATGGAGTCCCCAACTACAGAGATGAGGGGGTTTTGTCTTTGAAGATTCCTGTCCATCACCATCTTCCCACTTTAAACACTTCCTGCTTTTAGGAACTACATCCTTCCCATTGTAACTGGATCTCACTGGCAGGCCCACATCTTCCTTGAAATTTTTTGCCCCAAACCAGACGCAGCGCTGCAGCTGATATCTTATAATCAGATTATAAGGATTCACAGTCCCCTTTATTCATCCTAATGCAACATTTGCCTTTTTCACAGCAACAGGGTATCCCTGACACACATCTGGCTTATGAATCACCACCGTCATCCAGGTCCTGTTAGGGACAGCCTGGCACTTCACTACTTATTCCAATTCTACATTTGAACATTTCAGCAATTCCTTCCTAAATTTTTACTGTTCATACTCGTCCACATTGAGTCACATTCTACAAAATAAACCAAACAGACCCAGCACATAACTAACCCCAATATACCACTTTGATTTCTAGACTGGTTTTTCAAAATTCTTGCAGCTCCTTCAAGTTATGTTACCTGACAACTCAACAAGCTTCTACTTCAGCAAGAATTTCCACAACAATATCACCAGTGAACATACTGAAATGCAAGACAGGACATCCCATTCATGACAGTCTTTCAACCTGAAAACAAGCCACTGATGTCTACTGGATGCTGCACCAGTCTCCCATGTGTTCTGCAATCATATTTACAAGAGGTTTATATAGGTCTATATACAGGTCTAATACTGATATCTGAAAATGTCTCATACAGCAGTGCTAAAACCCTTACTGGAATGAAAACATAGGATATCTGCTGCTTCTCTACTACCCATGAGGCTTGTTACAGCTAAGGTCTCAGACATGATTCATTTGGAAGTGTATATCCACTTGTGTTTCCTAGAGGGGAAACAGCAGCCAACTCAGAATCCTCTTCCAGGTCTAGCTGGAATAAAGTTATTGTGCAAACTTGTTGCAAGTGTTTTAAGAAAGCTCTGCTGTTACTACCTATGACTTGGAACAAACAAAAAAAAAATGCCCTGACAATCTACTCGTTTCAGAAGCTATTTATCTTACATGAAAAAACAAGAGTAATAAGTGAGTTGATCAGAAGCTTTTCATTTATATTATATAAATAATTAAATCACCCACACAACGACTAAGGAAACCATACAAATCAGGGTAATTAAGTTGAAAATTATAAAGGACAAGTGCTGTAGGAATAAACAACAGTAGAACTGATACACAGAAATCTTCCATTAAAAAAAAGAATAGCATAGCTTTTTAGAACTATAATGTTATGCTCCAAAGGAAGTGTTTGCGCAAGATCAGTGTTGCAATGAAGCTACACAATTTTAGCCTGAAACCTGCAGCTTTAGAGTGGGCCCCAGAACTTTTAAAGTTATTTTTCCTTCCTTAAAATATCACTACAGCAATTTCAGTCACTACTGTCTTCTCTCTATTCAAATTACAAGAGCCAAATACAACTCTTGCAGAAGGTTTTTTTTCTTAGGAAGAGACTTTCAAAATTAGCAATCCCCCAAAATGTTCAAGTTTTGTTGTCCTTTTTTTTATCTAGATCCTGGTTGGTTTTGTTAGTTGTAACAGTTCTTCTGCTTATGCAAGACCATCTCACTGACAGCAAACACCACTATTGCCAGTAAAGACAAGAGCAGTCCCCACTGCCCAAAATCAGCTCATTAGAAAGCCACCTTCTCCTTGACTCCACAGAAGCATCCTTCTAAATAAGACTCTTAAATGTTTTCCCTCTGGGGCTATTATTTGCTTTCTCTCTAGGGTTTCAGTATACTAATAACTAACTAAGTTCTGTGTCTACCCCAATATCCCCTGTGCAGCCCCTTCAAAGCTAACAGGTACTGCAGCACAGACTCTCCCCTGATTTTGTCCTCCCTCTAATACTGCAGCACATGGAGTAACCATGGGGACAAGGATTTAGCCTATACCTCTCGAAAATGCAAAATAGAAAGAAGTTGTTGCTGCAAACTGTAATCCATACAGCAAACACAAGCACAAAATAAAGCTGCTATACCTTCAAGCAATTTCACATTCATAAGCTCACACTCAGCTTCACACTCAAGGTCAGTGCAAGTTGCTGTGGGCTGGAAAGGTTCATGCGAGCACCGTGTGTGGGAGGGCAGTAACCAAACCACACTCATCAGCACACTTTCAAACTAGAGTGCCACTGCTAAGCAGGCTGAGAGAGACAGAGAAATCCCACAATAAAAGGGAACGTTCAACAACTCCAACAGATACGAGGATTCTAACAGCTCACACATGGATAACAATTTATAAAATTATGACTGGATCTGTGTTAGCACCACACTCATGAGAAACATCAATGTGGAATTTTTCAAACTGACAAACCAGGGGGACATGTCACTTGCACAAATCAGCTCCTTTCAGCTACTCAAGTGATAAGAAGTACTTTAACATCTGCCTTTATTATCTTGCCTTCAACTCAAAGAATTTCCCTTACTAAAATACCAAAAATCCCTAGTCTGGTGACACTTTTAGTTCAAGTGAGCAGCTCTGTCAGCATGAGCTAACTAAAACTTGAGTGAAATAAGTGCTACCTGCTATCATGGCTACTCTGTAATGCAGCAGTAAGCCTCCTCCAGTCAGGGCCATCAGACTGTCCTAATGTCTTCTTCCAGTCCAGACACCTTCTGACCATTCATCGAGAAAGAATTCACAACAAGTAAAACTTATTATCACACAGAGAAAAACAGGATAAACCAAGAGTACCTGGTGGACACGGTACCCTGACTGCTATTTCTGTGTGGTTTGTCCTGTTGGCTAACTCATGAAGAATAAAAGATGTTTTTTGCAGCAGCTAAGCCACTCTGCAAAGGAGCATGTGGGACCTGACTCTTTCAGCAGCAAACTGCTGGGCTAGCGTAGGTGTAATGCATATTTTCACCCCCACAGTCCTTATCTCAGGCTGGAACTTTTTAAGGAGTTACTGCCTCTACAACTGAAGGTATTAAGGGCAGCCTTGCTCCATCTCACTGCAAATAAAACCAATAGTTTAAACCCCCTCCCAGACAGATCCACCAGTCAAGTACCCTGCAGGGTATTTTAGCCAGAGGGCATTAACCTACAGGAGAAAGGTAAAGCTGAAAGGGCTAACTTCTTAAAGGGCAAAAACTAGATCTGTAAAGCCTGGCAGTTACATTTCTATTTGACCTGAATGTGAGCAGGGTTTCTTAAGCCCCCAGCTATTCATTCTCTGGGGAAAAAAAAAAACACTCTTAAAAAAAAATAAAGGCATTCTAAAATAAGTATGTATTTTAAATCTATAGTGAGTAAAAATACATAAATTCATATTTCAAGGTGGATTGAAAACTGGCTCAACAGCCATACAAGAAGGGTGGTGGTCAGTGGCACCACTAGTTGGAGGCCAGTAACCACCACTGTACCCAAGGGGTCAATGCTGGGACCAATTGCGTTCAACATCTTCATTAATGACCTTGATGGTGGGACAAAGTGTACCTTCACCAAGTTTGCTGATGACACCAAAGTGGAAGGAAAGGATGATAAACCAGAGGATCATCTGCAGGGTCTCAACAGACTGGAGAAGTGGGCTGACAAGAGCCTCGTGAGCTTCAACAAGGAGAATTGCAAAATCCTCCACCTGGGAAGAACAAACCCCACACTGACATATGCTGGGGGCCACCCAGCTGGAAAGCAGCCTGGCAGAAAGGATCTGGGACTCCTGGTGGGCACCAAGCTGAAGATGAGCCAGCAATTTGCCCTTGCTGCAAAGAAGGCAAAAGGTATCCTGGTCTGTGCTAGACAAAGTATTGCCAACAGGCCAAGAGTGATGATCCTTCCCCTCTGCTCAGCACGAGTGAGGCCACACCTGGAATACTGTGTCCGGCTCTGGGCTCTTCAGAACAAGACACAGACATACTGGAGAGAGTCCAGCAAAGGGCCATGAAGAGGATAAAGGCACTGGATCATCTCTCCTAGGAGGAAAGCTGAGAGAGCTGGGACTGTTTAGCCTGGAGAAGAGAAGGTGCTGGGGGAGATCTTACTAATGTATAAATATGTCTGAAAGGAGGATGTAAAGAAGACAGATCCAGGATCTGCTCAGTGGTGTCTAGAGACAGAACTGTACTCAATGGGCACAAACACAGAAGGTTCCTCCTGAACATGAGGAAACACTTTTTTTTTTTTAACTGTAAGGACAGATGAGCACTGACATAGGTTGCCCAGACAGATTGTAGAGCGTCCATCCTTGGATATTTTCCAAAGCCATTCAGATATGGTCCCAGGCAACTGGCAGGGTGGCCCTGCTTAGAGAAGAAGATTGAATCAAATGACCTCCAGAGGTCCCTTCCAGCCTCAACCATTCTGTGATCTCATTCTTAATCCTTGACTGTGTTCAAGCAATATTCAGAGAACACCAACTACAGCAGTCCACCGTGGTCTTGGGGCATGGTAACTGAGCTGAATTGCCCTGCAAGCACAAGCGCCGGAGGAGAAACATGCTTAGCAACTCTAAGTTCTCCTGTACCCCCTTCCTTCATCAGAGACAAGACAGTCGACACAAGAGGTTATCTTTATTGGTTGAATGGCTTCCCAGAACGTAGAAAATGCTCCACAAGCTACACCAGCCCCTTTGGCATTGTGACAAATCTGTAAAGTAGTGTCAGGTAAGTGGGAAACCTGCCCCTCCAGTACTAAAAGATATGACATGGCACTCCAGGGCTAGGTGGTCTTGACAAAACAGTCTGGAGCTCATTTGAAAAATGCTGATTTGCCTAGTTTACACTATTGCTTCTGGTGTAACTGAATTTACATAAAGTGGTAACAGCAATGGGCTGTTAGTCATACCAAAAATAAACTGCTTCCAGCTTCATATCAGTCACTAGGTTACATGATCTCCTCTAATGGATCTCTTATCTAGTGAACTTGGTCTGCAATGCACTGCTCTAGCCAATGCTCTTTCTCTTGCTTGAATTCAGCTAATTCCCAGATGTGAAAGTAATGGCCTTCACAGTAAATATGGTCACAAGCAACTAGGACTGTTAGCTTTTCTCTTTTCCCCACCTTAAAATAGCAGTGATCTTTCATCTCTCTGGAGAGAGAGAAAGAAATCAGCTTTGACAACCAACTATAAAAGCCGGTTTTATCTTATTCCTGGAAACCTGGCTATGTACTACTGATAGGAGTAAGAACCAGCTCATATTGACTACCAGGTAAGCAATCTACATCTCTGTAAATCTGCATTATAAATAAAAGAGAAATTGCACCTCATGTTCATTGCCACCCATGGCCATTGCCCCCATCCACTCCTGACAATATGATATACAGTAGGAAAAAAGCCAAAAGTACACAAAAGCAAAGAGGAGCAAAGGCAGTCTATATAGCATAAATCTGCATCTCCTACCTCCGCTCGACCTTCGTAATATGTTAGCATAGACTTTGTAAGTACAAAAAGCCTCTCTTTGTAGTTTAACGGAGAAGTTCTCTTCTTCTGCTGTGATCTTTTAATCAAAATCTCTTGTAGGATAGTCGTATTCATCTCAGCCACTTGTCACCTCTGGTTTTAGCCATTGAATATCAGTTCCTGTAAAGATGAGAGAAAAACCATTACAATATCATTATCAGATCACAGAACCGGATCTTTCTGTAGTAAAAAGTGCTTTCACTTCTAAATGAAACTATCTGAATATACAGAAAACTGGAGCTCAGCCTAAGCATCTGGAAGTTTACAGAAGTTAATTATTAGACAAGAAAGTTCAATCTTTGCTTAGCTGAGAGCTGCACTGGCACGTTCACAGGAAGCCAAAAGCTGTACCTGACTGGAATCAAATAAGAGAAACTGCAGGCTATGTCACAGAAAATACGGGTGAGAAGTCCAAAATGAGCTCCAGGCAGTGTACAACTGCTCTTCACCACTAAGTCCTACTGTCTATCAAACTTCTAATTGCTAAGGCCTATGCATGTAAAAATGCCATTTGCAAAAAAAATGCCTGCCACATGGATCAGTAAAAATAATTTGAAAATTCACCCCAGTTACATTAATGAAAATTATCATTTAGAAGACTTTAGTTTAAGAACTGAGAATCAGATCTTACTTTTCAGAAAATGCAAGTATATGGCCTCTATGTTCTGTTTAGAAAACTTTGCACTGACCATTAACAATCCCAATCATTCACTTTTGACAGTTCTGGCCACTCAGTAACATCAAGCTGCTTTTTACACCACAGAATCATAGAATCATAGAGTCATAGAGTCACAGAACGGTTTGCATTGGAAGAAAACTTTACAGGTCACCTAATCCAATCCCCCAATGAGCAGGGGCATCTTCAACTCAATCAGGTTGCTCAGAGCCCCATCCAACCTGGCCAGGAATGGGGCATCTACCACCTCTCTGGGCAACCTGTTGCAGTGCTTCACCACCCTCATCATAAAAAAATCTTCCTCCTAATATCTAGTTTGAATCTACCCTCTTTTAGTCTAAAACCATTACCCCTTGTCCTATTGCTAAAGGCGCTGCTAGAAATCTTGTAAACCCCCTTTAATTATTGACAGGCCAACATGATTGATACCTGTAAGGCAGACTTAGGAGTACACAAAAAAAGACAAATGCACCCACAGTTACTTGGTTTGCAAGCCTGGTTCCAGATCTCTGCCAGACAGAAAATGCCAGGCAAATCTCTCTGTTCTTTGCAATGATGCCAGCTTCAGCATAGCCGCGCTGCTCCCCCATTTGCTCGCTGCCACCCTGCCACACAACCCTGCCTTGTGTGGGTGTGAGCGTTCCTCCTGCTGGGCTGGGAAGTGGGCTAGGGAAAGGACCCAACCAGACATTTCATCATGCAGCACAGACTGCTGCCTGCACAGGTTTAACGCATGGGGTGGCACAGAGGCAGGAAAGAAAGGTGTGGGAGAGGTTGTGGAGAAGCTGTTTCATAAACCTTTCCTCCCCTCATTGCCTTTCCCTTTGCTCACCTTCCTGCCCGACCTGCCAGCGGCTCTCCCTCAAGCCATGCTCCAAAGGCAGGGCACGCTGCAGGCACAGAGCTCAGCTGCAGCTTGGGCTGAAGGCACAGCCTGAAGAAGGTACAGGAGCATCTGCTGAAGCGCCCAGGACTACAAATATCTTCTCAAGCGTGTGTACATTTGGAAGGAGTGGGGGCACAACCCAAGCACAAGTCTTAGGTAAGCACTGAAGATCCCTGTACCAGTAGGAAATATCCCCACAACCTATAATTTTTTTTTTTCACCTCACAGAGCTTAATTTATGCACCTATTTACTACTCAGAGTATTTCAAAATTCACTGTGGAAACGTACATTTTTCTCTGCAGGCAACATAACTTCAGCGTGGACAAAACTTTGTGTTTCAGTGTCATTCAGGGAAGCTCAGAAAGTCACAGCCCTCCTCACAAAAATACCTTACAAAAGTAAAGAGTTTAAATAAAACTAAATGTAAACAAATTCACTTTTGTGCCTCTGCTTTTGCTTTGTGCCCAAAGATATCATTACGTGTTGTGACAGTACACAAAACGACACCGTTCGCTCTCCAGTCTAGTCCTGAGACTGCGTTTCACCCCGTTTGGCTAACGAAGCTCTCATATCCCACACTCCTGCCATTTCACACAGCTAAATGTTGTTGTTCATTGCTTAAAGATTTTTCCTTTTCCTCTGCATATGCTAAAAATATTAGTCTGTGGTTTACATGGCACTACAAAATAAGACCAGGTTAGGATGTATAAGTAAAAGACTGTAACAGGATTGGAAATAGTGATTAATATGAATAGTCTCATTTTGTTTTTCCTCTGATGCATGTACATGCACATATATTGTTGGTCATCTATCACATTGCATTTCTGAGAAGAAGACAGATCTTTTTCAATTACTAATTGTTTTGAACGCATTCTTTAATTACTAAAACAGCCCAATTCTGTTTTATTGCCCATCTGAAAATAAATTATCTTAAATATAATTGCAAAAGGAAGGCTACTACCATGAACAGAAATCACAAACACTGTTCAAAGAATTAAAAGTTAGTATTAACTTCCAGACCAGCATAATACACACAAAACTATAAAGGTTCCCACCCCATCTTCTCCCACTCAAAATAATCCTTCTCTTCTCTATAGTAGAAATTCTCTGTGGGCATTTAGGAAAAACATAATTATTATCCATTTTAGAAATTGTGATCTTGGAGATTCCCAGAGTGCTACAATACAGAGCATAAGAAGGATTCAAGTTAACTACGATTTTAAATCTCAATACTGATAATGCTAAAATAATTCATTTTCCTACAATTTCCTCTTTTGTCGCATTAACATCATACAAGAAACAAAGAAAAAATCCTTTTGACAAAACCAGCATTAAAAAATAAGAACATCAACAACGTGATTGGCCAATGTCAGTACCTGTCTGCCACACTGAATTATTACTGCTATGGAGATCTTTGCAGATTAGAACCAGTTTCTCAGGTCATATGATCAGCCTTTGAATCTATACTTGGTCACAGAAACCTGTTTTGTTTGGATATTTTCCAAGCCTATAGCTCCAGCCGCATTTCTGCTTCCATAAATAAGGCTCAGGACTACCGAACCCTCACTGATTATTCTGAAAATTCCTTTCCAAAATTGCAAGACTTGATTGAGAATCACCTTGACCTCTTATCAAATCCATACATGACTACTTTTTCTTCAGTACAGTTTTAGAACTTTTCTGCACTTCTCCTTGCCAAATATTCCATTGTTCCCCAACCATCCCTCAGGACACGAAGCCGTTTGCATGACGCATTGTTATCTTGTTCCCAGCAGCTGTGGGAGTTTTGTGCTGCCACCCATCTCAACTTCTCACAGCATCTCCTGCCAAGGACTTGCCCAGTTCCCTGTCAACCTTAGTTACGTGATAACAAATATGATCTAATTTGCAGAGACCCTGCATACTCAGAATTATAGCCAAAATCTGAGTTGCAGACTTTTAGCTTTTTTTTTGGTGCAGGAAAATATTCTCAATTTTAAGTATCAAAAGGCCTGCATCAACACACACTGATCCATCCTCACATTATACAAATAACGCGCCCGTATGGCCATTACAACACATCTTGCTCAAAGCAAATTAAAACTGTTACAATACATTTACTAAGTCAATATTGGCCAGGATGGACAGAGTAAGTTTTTACTTGGGGACAGAGCTGCTTCTGCATGCCATCCTTCCTGATTTTCACTGGGGAAAACTGAGGCACAAGGTGATGAGGTAACCCCAGCAGTCGCAACACTACCCACTCATCCTCCTGGTTCCATCTCCCAGCTCCTGGATCACGTTTGTTTATTGAATCAATTAGTCAATGGAAAGCAGTCAGTAAGCACATGTAACATTCAAACAGTTGAATAAATGGATGAAAGTTCAGTGGAACTTCTACTAATATTTAAAAGAAATAAATAAAAATTTCAAGTACACAGGTGATATCCTGCAATTCTGACTTAATTCTGCAGCTTTTTTGATTATTTTTTTTAAAAATATATATATTTAATTTTCAATTTTTTTCATTTTCTACTTTTTGTTTTTTAAAATTATTAATTTAAATAAATTGGATTATAAAGTTCATAATGTGTCCCTGCAAACGGCTGCAGTGGGGTAAGCGAACAGGCAGCTCTGGATAGAAACAGTGCAGAAGGAAGAAGAAAACGAGAACTCCTTACCCTGTTTTTTCTGCTGAAAGTGCTGTTGCTTTATCATGAAACTACAGGTCGAGTTACCTGTGAATAGTTACTTACATAAGTATCCAGCACAGGTTTATTTGAATAATTACTATTCAGTGTACAGCAAGGATTGCAAAATCTGTTTTTGTGCTTCAAACAGTAGAAAAGCCTTTTTGCCTCACATCTAAGGTTGCAGATTCAAACTCCAAAATATAAAAGACAACCAAATAAAACACAACTCTTCTTAATCCCAGTTCAAATAGTACATTTCACAGAAATAGAAATACAGAAAAATACACTTGAACTTAATCTGTCATAATTTTAAGATTGAAATTGAGGGGGAGAATACTATAATGGTATCTGAAATGTATCATATGCAAGAAAAAGGAGAAGGAAAAAATACTTTCCCCCCCCCCCCCCTTTTTTTAATAATAATGGATTCTCAGGAACCACTTCTATCATGTGCAAGCTGTGGTTTATTTTTTTGGCTTCTTTTTAACCTGACTGAAATGTGATTTTTGGAGGGCTACTTTTGAATAGATTTCAAAGTTATACTGCAAGGTTTGCAAATACTCAGTTTCTGTTTAGAGGTCAAAGAATAACTGGCTAATTTTATTTATAATCAGGCCCTGTGAAAATAAAACTCAGACTCGCCTGCACTAAATGAAGGTTAAAAAATAAACTGGTTAAGGGGTATCTCACTGACACCTCTTTGACTAAAGATTCTCCAAGATAACCACACAATGTAGCAAAATACCCTTTGTACAGCTGAAAGATGCAGAAGCATTTCATGGCAACCAACACATGCTTTCCAAAATTCCTCAGAAACAGGCTCACTACATTTTACAAAATGCAAATGTGTCCTTTTATAACACAGGTAGCTGGGGTAAGTAAAGAAAACAACACTGAAAAAGGGACAGTCCCTCTGAGATAGGAGCAGCTGGCATCGAGGAGGTTCCTCACACCAAACTGGACCATCAACCATGACAAACGAGAAGCAGAGCCAAAGTGTGCAGAACAGCCTGGGCAAAAACTGAAAGAGCAGCAAAGGGGTTTCTTTCCCCTTACAAGGAGTTCAGATATGGGAGAACGACATGTACATGCTTCCACATGATCTGTAAACTCAACTGATGCTGTTTGTTGTGACCTCCTTTAGACAGTAAGATTCCAATGGGTAAGTTATCCTTTCACAGCTTTACAGTGCACTTTCTTGAATTCTCTCACCAAGAAATTATTTAGGAAAGGACTTTCGCTTTATGAAACCAAAATTGCATTATTACCACCCATAATGTAGAAAACATGTTGACATGGGAATCTGTTAATTTATTTACTGCTAACTTAGAGTTAGCAACAACATGGGATAAAGGATGGACTGATCAATTAGCACCACCCTCAACAACTTCTTGTATTTTTATTCTATCCCTAGAGATGAAGTTCAACAAGGCCAAGTGCTGGGTCCAGCACTTTGGCCACAACAACCCCATCCAGTGCTACAGGCTGGGGACAGAGTGGCTGGAGAGCAGTCAGGTGGAAAGGGACCTGGGGTACTGATTGACAGGAGACTAAACATGAGCCAGCAGTGTGCCCAGGTGGCCAAGAAGGCCAATGGCATCCTGGCCTGTATCAAGAACAGTGTGGCCAGCAGGATGAGGGAAGTGATCCTTGCCCTGTCCTCGGCATTGGTGAGGCCACAGCTTGAGCATTGTGTCCAGTTCTGGGCCCCTCAGTGCAAGATATTGAGGTGCTGGAGAGGGTCCAGAGCAGAGCAGCAAAACTGGTGAAGGGACTTGAGCACCAGTCCTGTGAAGAGAGGCTGAGGGAGCTGGGGTTGTTTAGCCTGGAGAAGAGGAGGCTCAGGGGTGACCTCATCCCTCTCTACAACTATCTGAAAGGAGGCTGTAGACAGGTGGGGGTTGGTCTCTTCTGCCAGGCAACCAGCAACAGAACAAGAGGGCACAAGCTTAGACTCTGCCAGGGAAGGTTTAGGCTGGATATCAGAAAAAAGTTCTTCACAGAGTGAGTAATCAGGCATTGGAATGGCCTGTCCAGAGAGGGGGTGGAGTCACCATCCCTGGAGGGTTTTAAAATAGGACTGGATGTGGCACTTAGTGCCATGATCTAGTAATCACGAGGACGTTGGACAAAGGGTTGGACTTGATGATCTTGGAGGTCTCTTCCAACCCAGATAATTCTATGATTCTATGATTTGTAGCTTTTCTTATTTCTTCTACATAAAAGCTGTGCAATATTTATAAACTTCCATTGACTATTTTGCCTCCAGTTTATTCCGATCAAATATCTGAATCAAAAATCTCATTTGTAATGTTCTTTGCTGGAAGAAAATAAAGCTGAATCTTAGTTTGGGACAAAGGGAAGCATGGTACAAAAAAAAAAAAAGACTTTGAAACATCAATTAAGCAGCAAAAGCCGAAAGTTTTTTCAGCCTACTGACCCTCTGAGTGCTCAGCCACTTGTCCTTTCTAAAGATAAAGAAGATTTTGAATGTCACTGCCTCAAGAAATAGCATTGCTGATAGAGCAGGTATTCAGCTCTCACATTTTAGGCTACTCTCTACCCTCAACCTGTTTAGCAAGGTCTGGATGGGACAAGAAGCAATGATTTTAAACTAAGGGAGGGTAAATTTAGACTGGATATAAGGAAGAAATTTTTTACCATAAAGGTAGTGAAACGCTGCAACAGGTTGCCCAAGGAAGTAGTGGAGAACCCATGCCTGGAAACATTCAAGATCAGGTTGGGTGGGGCTCTGAGCAGCCTGATCTAGCTAAAGATGTCCCTGCTCCTGCAGGGGGATTTGGACTAGGCGACCTGTGAAGGTCCCTTCCACCCCAAAGCATTCCATGAGTCTATGATTCTAACCTCCCATGATTGTTTTGTTAGTCAAAAGGTATTATGAGTTTATCTTACAATTTCATCAAAGACTAGAAAGTCACCTTCAATTCTGTCCTAAAGATAAGCAAAACCCACTGCCTGAGAACTAAAAATCCTTCTGAACATCAACTTGTTCCCCTACTGTATTCATTGCCTGCAAAGGGTCACTGGTATGACTGGAACATCTCCAACCCTGTGTTTCTGTCACTTTTTCAATGCTTGTAAAAGCGTTGTCCCTCCACATCATCCATATAGATCATTATGAAAAGTTGATTGTTTATACTGTTGCAGGGAAGGGGTCTTCACATTTATACACAAAAACATAGTCATAATTCATCATATTCATGGGAAAGACAATATAAAACAGACAGAAAGCCATACCCAGAAAACATTTAACAGCAAGCCAAACTCAAGTACTCTGCCAGTTTAGTCTTTTTAGACTTGAAAAAAATTAGGTAATTATATAACCACATACATTAGATGGCTTTGCACCACCCTCTGCCCAGCCCATGCGTAGCACTTAATGGTCACTATTATTTCCATAACACTGCTATTAGCAATAGCTACTATTCTTAAATTCCACTCCAGCATCCAAAGTTCCCACCTTATTTTTGCTGTAGACTATGAAAAGCATTCGAGGCAGCCTACCACAACTGAACAGTGCTTCCCACGGAAGAAACCCAGTCTCAAGCCTTCTGCAGGCAGAACTCACCTCTTCTACTGAGAGCCTATGGTTTTAGGCTCACCAGAAGCCATATGCAGTCTGACACCAACTCAATATCCTGTCTATCAGCAAGGTTTACTGCATCCACACAGCTTCCAGGTGAAAGCTTTCTATGTTTGGTGGCCTTAGCACGCAGGCAGACTAAACTTTTACAACAAGATAATCCTACCCCCAGCTGGGCCTTCTGACAAACCTCCAGCGACAGCCACCAAATTCCAATGTGAGAAAATTAGCTATATTTTTATTATCAGGCATTTGAATCAGGCAAAGAAAGATTAAAATTAGAGAAAGTAATTTAATTAAAAAAAAAAAAGAAACACCTTCACTTTCTTTTTTTGAGGGTCAATTTCTGATTATTGAATGAGGGAAGCAGTGCCACCACAGTGGAGAATTCAAACAGCTGACTGAGGATGTGGTCACTAACTATACACATTGCCTGCTGTGGCACTTGTTGTCATTTCCATGATGCCTAATCCATATTGTTCAGATAAGGACTAAATCCAAGCCTCACTAATATTTTTATGCACTAATATTTTATATTAACTCTTAAAAGGAACACAACAGATTTTCCTGGCTCTCAGCTTAGTAACTCAGGTTTATTTCTATTTCTAAATACCATGTATAAAGTTCAATGAAAATAGTGCAACTTAATTTTTTTCTGACATCAGCACCTCTTGGCAGCTGTGGTGCCATCACCAGGACTTCAAGATGCTGTGAGGAGTTTGACTGCAGCTGGGCAGATTGGGCAGAGTGGAAAGAGATTTGCTTTTTCACTTGTGCAGCATAAAGGTCTGGTGAAGAATTTGGTTTACTTGCACAAATATAATTGGCTCTCAGCTAACAGAGAAGACATAAAAAGATAAAGCATGAGCAGAAATAGGTGGTCAGGGACTGAACTGGGAGGTAGTATGTGGTATACTGGCTGTTCTTGTGTGTATGTGTGTACCTTCAAAAGGTGACAGCTCTCTTTGTTCTGGCAAATATTTTCAAAGTCAAGTTAGAGATGAAAACAGAAGAACTCCTTCCAGACCAACATGGCTTTGATTTGGAGGAGCTGAAGCTCAGACCAAAGTCCATTTACTTCACTTCTACGTAGACCAAGCCATTGGGTGGACATTTAGCAAAGCAGGATTTCTGCCTCAGCCTTTTTCATTAAAAACCCTGCTGATAAGAGGGGAAGAGAAACAGTAACACCCACTCACTAAAGAAACAGGCAAAGAGGAGACCAGCAAAGGAAATGGGCGATGCTTGTGCAAAAGATCTTCCTACTTCTCCAGTAGGCTGGAGATTCAGAGGACTGGAAAACAAACATTCTACTAAATCAGAGTTTGAACCTAATTCTGCCTAGGAATCCTAAAGCTTACCATTAAGTAGAGGTCAATTGCTAATGTACACAAAAACGCAAATCTAGGAAGAACAAATAAAATCTACAGGGAAGAAAGAAGAAAAAAAAGGAAGAGGTCAACAGTGCCTGAGGCTATTTTCTTTAACTGCAGTAAAGAAGTCATTTTAATTCCATTTCTTCATAATTTGAATTTATTTTTCTAAATGTTATACAACCTCGGGTGAGCACATGATGCTATTACATCACAAGCTAAATTTATTTCAGTATTCAAGACAATCTCTTGACATGGTCTAACTAAAATCCTGTAACATATAAATTATGAGTTGCTCTATGCACAGGGAATGACTAATACTTCCTCAGTTACTTCTCTTTCCAAATACTTCAAGATGAACTTTTTCCCCTAAACAACTACTTGTTCTCTAACTACTTAAGTTAACTCTTTGTGCTCTGCCAGCATACACACCAAGTAACTGATACCAATACAAGGAAACCAACCTTGCACTAACTTGAATGTAATCACAGCCTTATTATGCACCATTGTGCTGACATACCTCTTAAAGTAGAGAATGGTAGAAATAAGCCACCAAATATCCAACCTAATCCTCCCGTGGCACATCTTCCTGCCATTCTCTTGGGTCCTATCATAGGTTGCAAGAGAGCACAGCTCAGCACCTGTATCAACTCCCTCCCTTGTGAGAAGGCAGCGAACAGCTCTGAGATCCCCTCTCAGCCTCCTCTTCTCCAGCTGAACAGACCCAGTGGCTTCAGTTGTTCCTCATACGACTTCCCCTCCAGACCCTTCACCAGCCTTGTGGCCTCCTCTGGACACTCTCCAGCAGCTTTAGATCCTTTTTATACTGTGGCACCCCAAAGTGACCCAGTGCTCAAGGTGGGGCAGCCTCAGTGCAGAGCAGAGTGGGACAATCCCCTCCCTCGCCCGGGTGGCGATGCCATGTTTGATGCCCCCCAGGACACGGCTGCCCCCTTGGCTGTCTGACAGCAGAAAAGCAGCACCAGCACTACCCTGCATTTGCACTACTAAACATTGCTTCTCTGGAATTACTCATTCAGGTGCAGATTCTGCTGCACCTGCTTGTTATCCTAGTTGGCTTGTTTCTAGCCTCTCTCCCCTGAAATCCACTTGGCTGCAAGTTTGATAAAGGCTTTATGAATTAAATATATTTTCCATGTCTCAAAAGAGGTACGCAGAAGTGGTCTGTAGGTACATCCCACATGAAGTGGAAGCAAGCATCAATCACGACTTCACCTCACCCACTCTCTGTCCCAGGCTATCCTTAAACGTCCTGCATGTGTAGAAGCACAGCGGGTGACACCACACCTACAATTTCCTCAAGTGCCTGCAGGTAATCCAGTGATATGGATACACAGGTTTTGAAATCTATCTTCAAAAGTCAGCCTTTAGTTACAAAAGTTTATTGCTAGGGCAGCAAGCTATTTACCTATCAACGCCTCACCTGACTTTGCATTTATGTAAAGGAACTTTTTACTTCTTCAGGAAAAGCACCATTTCCCAAACTGATAGCAGGCTGTAGTTCCTATCTGTGTGTCTTCCAAGATGATTTCTATCATTTCAATCATTAGATTTTCTTTAGTCAAATGGAACTGTCTCAACAGAATTCGGGTATTAATCCTTGTATCGCTTCTGCAGTACTCCTCAAGATATTCTTCTCTCCCCTTGCAGTCTGCAGCTATACAGAAACTACATTACTTCTCAAAATGGATAACAACATAAAAAAAAGCTGAGTGCTTTAATACCTATGGAATGACAGTTGCACGTGCATCTTTGAGCCTGAGCGCAAAGGGACGGCTCGTGCGAAAATGTGTCCAGATCCATTTGTAATAAATTGGCTACCTCCCAGCTAAGGATTGCATGATCATAAAGGTAAGCATAAGGCTGGGAAGACCTGCAAGGAATTCCTAATGTCATGGAAAATTTGAAAAAAAAAGTAGTTGGCTATGCTAAAGCACATGGGGGACAGGGAGGTGACTGGAGACAGCCAGCACAGCTTCACCAAGGGCAAATCCTGCCTGAACAACCCAGGGGGTTTCTATGATGGGGTGACCACATCAGTGGACATGGGAAAAGCAATGGATGTCATCTATCTGGAGTTCTGTAAAGCCTCTGACACAGTCCCCGACAACATCCTCTAAGTTGGAGAGATATGGATTTGATGGGTGGATTGTTCAGTGAATAAGGAATTGTTTGGATGGTAACATTCAGAGAGTAGTGGGCAACGGCTCGATGTCCAGATGGAGATCTGTGATAAGTGGTGTCCCTCAGGGGTCTGACTGGGACCAGTGCTGTTTAATATTTTCATTGATGATATAGACAGCAAGATTGAGTGCACTCTCAACAAGTTTGTGGATAATGCCAAGCTGAGTGGTGAGATTGCCACCCCTGAGGGATGGGATGTCATCCAGGCTGAGAGAGTTGGGGTTGTTCAGCCTGGAGAAGAGAAGGCTCTGGGGAGACCTTAGAGCAGCCTCCCAGTGCCTGAAGGGGCTACAGGAAAGCTGGGGAGGGACTTTTTACAAGGGCCTGTAGTGACACAATGAGGAACAGCTTTAAATTGGAAGGGGGAAGATTTAGATTGGACAATGGGGAAGAAATTCTTCACAATGAGGTTTGTGAGACACTGTCAGGGGTTGTCCAAGGGAAGGTGTGGATGCCCCTTCCCTGGAGGTGTTGAAGGCTAGGCTAAGGATGGGGCCTTGAGCAGCCTGGTCTGGTTGAAGAGGTTGGAACTGGATGATCTTTAAGGTCCCTTCCAACCCAAACTGTTCTGTGATTCTCTGACTCTTGGGTATGCAGCTTGCAGAAGAGAAATGTACTTCTAGATAAGCACTAGGATAGAGAGAAGTGATGGCTCCTGTACTGTTTTTCTTTCATATTATCATCAGTATAACAGAACCAGATGAGATAGCCCTGAACCAGCTCCAGGGATGTGCTGTTACATTTCCTGGGTTGTTGAAGACCAGAGTCTACTCTTCATATTGCTAAATTCAACACCATCTTTATATATCAAGTATCCAGCCTCCTAGGTCTTTCACGTAGAGTAGATGTGAGCCAAGTTTATGCCTGCTCCATAAGAATAGCTGTTATTAGAACAGGCCCACTGCAGGCACAAAACCAACCATTCTCTCTCTAAAAAGCAAATAAGCTTAATAAAATTAGACCCTCTTTTTAGTCAGCCTTTTAGTTGCTTTTCTAGTGGTCACAGAATGATAGAATGATAGAATCCTAGAATCTTCCGGCTGGAAAAGACCTCGGAGATCATCGAGTCCAACCACACCCACCTTCCTTCAAAAACTTCAAAAACTCCACCATGTCCTTCAAAAACTCATCTACCTTTGTTTTTAAACACCTCCAGGGATGGTGACTCAACCCCCTCCCTGGCAGCTGTTCCAGTGCCTGAGAACCCTTTCGGTAAAGAAATTCTTCCTGATATCCAGTCTGAGCCTCCACTGGCTCAACTTATGGCCATTTCCTCTTGCCCTATCACCTGTCACTTATGAGAAGAGATCAACACTCGCTCTGCCACAGCCTCCTTTCAGGCAGTTGCAGACAGGGATGAGGTCTCCCCTCAGCCTCCTCTTCTCCAGCCCAAACCCCCCCAGGTCCCTCAGTCTCTCCTCGTAGGCCTTGTTCTCCAGCCCCTTCCCCAGCCTCGTTCCCTTCTCTGGACGCGCTCCAGCCCCTCAATGTCCTTCTTGGAGTGAGGGGCCCAGAGCTGACCCCAGCACTCGAGGGGTGGCCTCCCCAGTGCTGAGTGCAGGGGCACAATCCCTGCCCTGCTCCTGCTGCCCACGCTGTGTCTGACACAGCCCAGGATGCCATTGGCCCTCTTGGCCCCCTGGGCCACTGCTGCCTCATGTTCAGCCGCTGCCAACCAACACCCCCAGGCCCTTCTCCTCCAGGCAGCTCTCCAGACACTCTTCCCCCAGCCTGGAACGCTGCTGGGGTTGTTGTGTCACAAGTGCAGGACTGGCATTTTGTCTTGTTAAACCTCACCCTGTTGGTCTCAGCCCATGGATCCAGCCTGTCCAGATCCCTCTGCAGAGCCTCGCTTCTTTCAAGCAGATCAACACTGCCACCCACCACTGTTCTATGAAGAACATCTTAGTAGCAAGCTGCAATACTGAAGTTCAATATGGAATTTTCACTGACTCGTCAGGTTATCCAAGGCAAGGGTCAAAGAGGTTTGTGAGCAAGAGATTAAGTATGACTCCAGCAGCTCATGTACCCTCCGCCAGGAGCAATTCCATCATCTGCACACCAGCATTATGCTTTTCAACAAAATTAGGCATGCAAAAGACATAGCCCTGGCAACCATATGCTATGTGGTAAGATACTAGCAATATATACTAAAGATGTATATAACATTATTTTTCCCATTATAACGATTGTTTAATTCAAATCAAATATACAAAAAACCACACTCTGTTTAAACACATTCATTAATACAGCCATTAATAAGAAAAATACACACTTATATTAACAACTGGATTTAAATAGAGACAGAAACAAGCACCTGCTAGACTATACTGAAGCTACACAGTTAAGAAATAACTTCAATAATAAACAGGAGAATTGCAGCTGGAGACAGAGCTGTGAAGTTGACTCAGATGATGAACTACTAGCCACAACTTGAGTGCTGGCATCCATTTTTAACTAACGGTGTATTTCCCCCCAAAGTCTTTATTTGGAGGTAGTATTGTAAGGCCACTTGATAACTTGGTTTCTTTGCACCTACTGAGTGGCTGACTAGCCCCAAACCTCTCTCATACAGACAGTGCCAATACATCTAAAGTCACAGGTCAAAACTGCCTCCTGTGCACAAGAGAAAAACAGGGCAACAAGTGGCAAACAGGATATATTGCAAGTTCCTGTTGTCAAGTTTCCCCTGTATCATTTTCACCAGGATATTCCCTCCACTACAAAACAAGCAAAATGACTGGACCCAGAATGAATGACATTTCAGCTGAGATCTCGTACAACTGTTCCCACATCTGGCAACTCAGGGCTACACATACCAAAGCGGTGACGTTGGCAAGGTCAGCATCCTTATCTTCTGATTCCAGACTCTCTTACCCTGTTATGTTGGATAGGCTACAAGGAAAACTTTATACAAATGAAACTCAAAATTCCCTCCCCATCTTACCACACCCTCACTTCACAGAGATGGGACAAACAGCTCTCGGTTCAAGAACCACCATTTGATTGCACTCAAAACTGTAGAAGTAATGGTACCAGATGGAATTTTACATTGTCATGCTTTGTGCATCTCTAGCTGACATACTATTGAAGGACTCTACTTACAGCAGCTTTCGTTTTCTCTAATCAGCTAACAAAGCCTTTCCGTTTCTGTGTTGCTCTGCGCTTGAACCACACATATGTTATGATAGGGATTAAAAATTAAAAAAAAAAACAGACAAAACCCACTTTATGTAAAATCCATACTGCTGGGTACTTTCTGGAGGCATACTTGGAAGAGTGAGACCTGTTGTCCTGAAGTTACTGAAGTAGATCCCCCAGAGTTCTACCCTAAAATTATCTGTAGCTCTCTCTTAAATCGTTAACTCTTTTACTTGCACTTCAGCTGCTTACTAATAAAGTCTCCACATAAAAGATTGAAAATCCAGGTTTTGATCCTGAAGAATTTCTTCTTAACATAAAGTGCAGCCTAAGCAACAAGGAATACCAACGGACTTCACTCATGTCAAATATAAGTACTAATTCAGGGAAAAAAATTCTCACTGAATCTTAAAATAAACACAACTGAGGCAGTGCTGTGGTGTCATGGTTTCCCCTTCCTCCCACTCCTGTAAGGTAGTGAGCATTTCTAGTGAAGTGGCTTGTTATCTCTGCTTCCCTTGATGTCAGTTCTCAGATGTCATGGTGTTTCAACTGTTGCAAGCTAAAGAGGGAATGAGAGCACTCACCAGGTGTCACAAGACATCACCTTAATGAGCAGCATTCAGCTTAAAGTCTCTTTAAGACATCATGCAATACAGTCATTAATGCTTGACATTGTCTTACTCCACTCTGATTATTCATGGTGAGGCGTAAGGATATCGTAGAAGGAGCTGCAGCCCCTAACATGGAACCACAGCCCCGTGGCCAAGCTCACAGCCTTTCACTGTGTCATTCTCCAAAACACCCCTTCCATAAAATAGACCCCCACAGCTCATCTGACACACCAGAGCTGTAAATATACCTCCTCCCAACAACCAAACCCACTCCATTCAAGAATCACTGAGCACAAACAAGAGGTCACCTAAGTTGCAATCCTGTGCAAGCCTTTAGCACCGGGGAGGAATTGGTCCTAACAGCCTACCACAACAAAGTAAACCAAAAGAGTCTGTCCAGTGATGGTCTGAATGAAGCAGTAGTCTAATGGGAAAAGAAAAGTGTGTATGCCCATGTAACTAAAGATACCTCATCATGAACTACACCTAAGTGAGCTATAGTGAAGTTGCACTGGCAGTACTAAACTCTTTAACACTTGAATCTTTGATCTCCGAAAAAATACTCTTCTAAGCACCTTTGATGGATATAGTTTAGGTAGCATTTTTACTTCCAAAAGATCCCCAAGTATATTTAAGATACCAGTCTGAAGGATCTCGCATGGGACAGATAAAGCAATTCATTCAGCTCAACTCAGTTTACAAATTAAAGCACAACCCCTGAACTGGGTCATGTAAGCTGCCGTGGGACAGGCTCCTTCTCTCTTCCTCCCACTGTGGCACTTGGAATGGCTGAAATTTGCAACTTCAGCTGGATGGAGACACACACATACACACTTTTTGATTCTTTCAGTCAGGTTACAGAGCTTGAGCCTGTGACGTAGGACATCCTGTAATTCACAGGACAAGCAGCAATCCCAAATACATTAAGAATTTGATGCACTGTGGTTATCTTGCCTACCCAGTAGACTAGCACCGGGAACCTGACAGAATGATTTTTGCACAGGGCTGCCTAGGAGAGAGTTACAAGGGATACTACTGACTGAAGGAAAGTTATCATCTGGGTCTGATGGTGAGTTATGCAGCTATTCTGAAGTATCACAGTATCACAGTATCATAAGGTTGGAAAGGACCTCTGAGCTCATCAAGTCCAACCTATAACCCAACACCAACACCAACACTAACACCAACCATCATCTAAACCATGGCACTCAGTGCCTCATCCAGTCTCCCCTTAAACACCTCCAGGGTCGGTGACTCCACCCCCTCCCTGGGCAGCCCATTCCAATGGCCAATCACCCTTTCAGTGAAGAACTTTTTCCTAACATCAAGCCTAAACTTTCCCTGATGAAGCTTGAGTCCATGCCCTCTAGTTCTGTCACTGGTCACCTGAGAGAAGAGACCAACCCCTGCCCGACTACAACCTCCTTTTAGGGAGTTGTAGAGAGCAATGAGGTCTCCCCTGAGCCTCCTCTTCTCCAGACTAAACAGCCCCAACTCCCTCAGTCTCTCCTCGTAGGGCTTGTGCTCCAGCCCCTTCACCATCTTCGTTGCCCTCCTCTGGACACACTCCAGCATCCTGACATCTTTCCCAAACTGGGGGGCCCAGAACTGGACACAGTATTCAAGTAGGGGCAGAGAAAGATATTATTTTGTTTAATAGCCTCAGGAATTGGTCCCAGTCTAACATGACAGGGGACAGTGCGCCCTCCAGGAGGTCAGAGTCCCAGTGAGCTGCCCAGATCCTGGTTCAGAAGGAAGAACCCCACTTCCTGTACCACCCAAACCCAGGTTTTTCTGCCCCACTTTCAAGTGGAAACAAGGTCTAGATCTAAAGCGTTCTTATGATGTAATTAGATCACAGCTTGTAATAGGCAGCGGGCTGAGCAAAACACTCCCTGACAGGAAACTCGGTTGTGACCTACTTGTGCATACATGAAGTTATACCCTACATGTGGCAGAGTGGTACCCATTCATACATCCACTGATAAGAGAAAATGTGAATGAGAAAAAAGCAGGAGTGCTAAAAAAGTGTTCTCCCGGGTTCCACATACCCTGGCACACTGCAGTCTCTTTTTTTTCCTTTTTCCTGCATTTGTTTAATGTTGCATAGGATTTTCACCTTAAGAACTGAAATGGGGTGGCCAAGTTGGCAATCTCCTCCTTTGCCTCGGAAGAGGGGCTGCAAATACAAACATGGCCAAACACTTCTTCCCGTCACCAAGAGCCAACTGCCACAGCTGCCCTTGGCAGATAGGGAACAGCTCTTGTACATCAGCTCTCACTCCAGCTTGGGCTTGCCCTGGCAAACCTGACTTGTTTCTCCATTCCAAGCTCCCAAACCCCATCTCTCCTGTCCACAGTACCAAGCTGGACCACATCGAGTTAGACACGCGTTTTACTGACCATCCAGAACACAGGACAGAGTCATCCAACCAAGATGCATATTTTCAGCAATGTCATTTTCCTCCTAAATGTCTGGGTATTGTCAAAACCAAAGACTTCTCCTAGGCAACGATATTCTTGCTAAGAAAGGTAAACCCTGCCCGTGATAGGCACTCCCAGGAAGCTTCTGCTACTCTTCCAGAGATTTCACAATCCCATTTGAACACAGCAGCCAATTCACAGTGCTTCCAAGAGCTTCTCCTTACCCCATTCCACCTCTGCATCTAGGAAATTGTAAAAGCCTGCTCCCCTCCCTGCAAAGCATCTCCTGTGCTGAGACTCATCTCCTCACGTTTATGAAGAAGTCTATCTGATTTTCAAAGTTTTATCTCACATGGTATTTTCCATGACTCTGAATCACAGCCCATCCGGCTGAACGGGGGTAAAGGATGACTGAGAAGTGCCAGAGCTGTAACAGCCACGGGGCAATGGTCAATCACAAGCCTCTGCTCCCCAGTTCCTCTTCTACCATGCCAGACACAAGGCATACACACCCACTAGAATGCCAGTTTCCTTCACCTACGCACTGCTTTCTTCCTTAATACTTTTTCTTTTAGAAAATACACCAGACCAGAAGCAGGAGAGCAGAGAGTCCCTCTGCCTGAGGGCCAGCAGAGGAAACTGGGGATTCACTTTTAGAATTAACAGCCTTCATCAACAAAAATTCATTTATTGAGACTTGATTGACCATTTGTTAAAATGCAGGTGCTCTTCATTGGTTTCTGGAGAGCTGTGCCCCACTGTATCAGTGAGGTATCTAAAGCCTAGTGCTAGCATGAGGCCCTGGCCAGAAGACTTAGAGCTGGGCCCATCTCTCTGCAGTGAGAAAAAGCTCTGGCAGGCTGGAATCAATGTAATCAAGAGTCCTTCCCTTGTTATACATAACAGAGGAAGCTGTGGGTGTCAAGCAGGTCATTTAATGAATATCACCATCACTCCGTAACTTCCATGGGGCAAAAACTGACTGATCATTGTTGTAGCTTTTTAGCCAACGTACTGGTAATTCTGTACAAATAGTTGCATCTACAGAATAGTAAAAACGTGTAGCCCAAATCCAAAAACATATGATAGACACCCTTCTGAAGCACATATGTTCTTTGAAAAATAACCCACACACACCTTAGGCATTTTCCTCCGTGCCAACCTTTACTCCACTCTAAGTACTGCTTTCTGTATCTTTTGATTTTTATACTGCTATTTTCTCATCCTGTTTCTGCAGGAGAGCTGTTGTAGACTGTAATGGTTTTTGGCATACACACGATCCTTTGGCATACAAAAACTTGCCTTTTTTAAAGCACAGATCCAAGTTCAGCAGTGACAACGTAATAGGTTACTGAAAAATGTCAAAACAAGCAAAAGTAGGAAAACATCTTACAGGTCAATGGTTAACAGAGGCTGAAGACATTTTTTCCATGATCTTTGCATTGACAGCAGGAAGAACAGACCTCCATTGTCTAACAAGCAGAAAATGTTTTGTGCATTTGAGATATAAATATTTGAATGAAACTTGCACCATTCTGCACCTTATCTTGTGTATACAGTTTATAAGCCAACACAACACAGAGGGAATTAAGTCTTAACCAGGTTTCTCCTACACTTGGTGGAGGGGAAGACTTTTCTTGATGCTTCCAAGCAATTCTGTGAAATTAACCACTTCCGGTTATTTTAAATTTAATTACAGGATACAACACTATCATGGTATTTCTGAATACAATGTTGTTTCAGGGCAAGATAAAACAATACGGAGCTGATATTGTTTTATCAGCTCTGTTTTATTTTTCTCCCTTTTTCACCATTGTAGGCACTCAGCCAGGTTACTGGACACATTGCAATGTCAAATCCACAATGCAGAGCCCATAGCTAAGAATTAAAATGTAATATAGCTACAGACATAATTCTAGCTGCTCCACAATCAATGGTTTTAAGAGATTAATATGTAAAAAAATCTACATTAACATCCAAAAAAAGGTGGTATATAAATTTTGAAGGGCTAATAAAATCAGTAGCTAAGAACTAGAGTTATTTCATGAGAGGTCTAACTAGTAGTATGTTTTAACTACATAAACTCCATATCTTTGGGTTTGATTTTTGATTTTCACACCTGTAAGATTATCACATTAAAAAAAAAAAAAGATGAGGGACTAACCAAGCACCAAATACAACTTCACTGCTGTTTTCAGTTGTTTCAGCAGGCAAGCTCATACAGAAATCATTTGGTTGAAAATATAATACTCACTTAGAAATTTAGCAGAGCACGTACAGCACCCTTTTATTGAAGATTAAATGCAGAGACAAACGTGATAATTTTTTAAATAAATTACATCTCATGGTGAAATAAAATATGTAAAATAAAAGCTAGGGAAATAGGAAGACTATCAGAGGAGAGTCTGATAGCAACGGGCTCTCTCCTCCTGTAGTTCTCTTACAAGCCATAACTATCAGAAGACTACGAGTCACACCCTACTTGGGAGTTACTTCCCCACTTATAAGAGCAGCAGTGCCCATTAAAACAGGACCAGGACCCTTTCACACAGGTGGTATGATCTGAGCAGCACAGCTGAGAGGAGAGAGAAGCATGTCTAAAATTATTTGGGGTACTCTCTCACGTTTAACTATCGTCCTATTTGTAAACACTTTGCCCTCTGATGGCCCAAAATATAAATAAAAATACCCTAAGCATTTATACCACAACCATAAGTAATAATTTTGGAGAGGTGTGAGACAAATTGTACAGCAATGCTTTACCCTGCAGCCACGCTGTATCCAATGTGAAACAGCCAGACAAACCATCAGCATCATTTGCTCTAAAATGAAAGCAAATGGTCCAGAAGCAAGTACTCGCAAGACACATTTGTATCTGCCATTCCTGCTGTAGTCAGTTTTTCCATCTTTAAAAGATATATTCTTGGTTATTTGACTCATAAACCAATACCAAGTATTTCAGATTAGCACTTGCTCAAGCATCTGTCCAAGCAGAGAGTTCATGGCCATGTCTACACCAAAACTTCATTGATTCCGACTTACAGATTCCAACAGAGACAGGAAACCTGTGGAACGGCACCATGCAAATCTAGTCACCTACTGCCTGAGCTGCAGGTATGCAGTATCCCAGCACGAGGCGACACAAAGCAGCCTCCGCCAAGGAAGGACAACCACACTGTGGGACAGAAAGCTGGGGGATTTATTAGGATGACTGAAACTCACACAGAAGGCTAATTGTGTCTCGAGAGGAGGTGGAACAGTCTTAGTAAAGCACAATGGTTACACGGATATAAGGAAAGACTTGGAGAAGAAAGTCACACGAACAAGGATGTACTTAGCACTTGTTAGCTTTAAAATGAACTTGGCAGCCTGGGTTACAACACAAATTATGGCAATTTTAAGCAAAGGTTTAAAATGCTGCTTTTGCTACAAGTCCCGCTTACAGACCCGTCTGACAACCGGCCGGTGAGGAAAGAACACTTCTGCGTTTGAAGTCGCAAACGGCGGCTGCTGCTGGGTGCGCTCCACGAGCCCCTCCCCGGCCCTCACCGCGCATCCCGACCCCGCTGCGCCCTCCGGTCCCCACTGCGCACCCCCCTGCCCGACCCCGCTGCGCACCCCAACCTCGCTGCGCACCTCTCGGTCCCCGCTGCGCACCCCGTCCTCGCTGCGCACCCCAAACCCGCTGCGCACCCCAAACCCGCTGCGCACCCCGTCCACGCTGTGCACCCCAAACCCGCTGCGCATCCCTCGGTCCCCGCTGCGCACCCCAACCCCGCTGCGCCCCTCTCAACCCCGCTGCGCACTCCGTCCACGCTGCGCCCCCCAAACCCGCTGCGCACCCCGTCCACGCTGCGCATCCCAAACCCGCTGCGCACCCCAAACTCGCTGCGCACCCCAAACCCGCTGCGCACCCCGTCCACGCTGCGCATCCCAAACCCGCTGCGCACCCCAAACTCGCTGCACACCCCGTCCACGCTGTGCAGCCCAAACCCGCTGCGCACCCCAAACCCGCTGCGCTCCCCAGGTCCCCGCTGCGCACCCCAAACCCGCTGCGCACCCCAACCTCGCTGGGCACCCCCCGGTCCTCGCTGCGCTCCCCAGGTCCCCGCTGCACACCCCAAACCCGCTGCGCACCCCAACCTCGCTGGGCACCCCCCGGTCCTCGCTGCGCTCCCCAGGTCCCCGTTGCGCACCCCAAACCCGCTGCGCACCCCAACCTCGCTGCGCATCCCTCGGTCCTCGCTGCGCTCCCCAGGTCCCCGCTGCGCACCCCAAACCTGCTGCGCATCTCCAGGTCTCCGCTGCACACTCCAAACCCGCTGCGCACCCCAAACCAGCTGCGCACCCCAAACCAGCTGCGCACCCCAAACCTTCTGCGCTCCCCAGGTCACCGCTGCGCTCCCCGACCCCGCTGCGCCCCGCAGCGCTGCTGCCACCGCCTCGGGTACCTGCAGCCCCGGCGGGCAGCGCGATGAACTAAAGCCCCGCCGTCCCCTCCCGGGCCGGGCAGCCCCGGCTCCGCCTTACCTGGGTGTCCCGGCCGCCCCCGCGGAAGGAGGCGGAGGGAGGGAGGCACCGCACTGCCCCGCTCCGGCTCGGGAAGGCGGTGGCGAGCGGCGCCTCCTCCTCCTCCCGCAGAGCGCAGCTCCCCGCGGGGCAGCGGCGGAGAGAGCGGCGGGGGCGGCGGCTCCTCGCTCCCCGCCAGCCCCTCTGCTCCGGGGGGACCTCATAGCAGCCTTCCAGAGCTTGAAGGGGGGGTGCAAGAAAGCTGGGGAGGGACTTTTTACAAGGGCAGGTAGTGATAGGAGGAGGGGGAATGGCTTTAAATTGCAAGTGGGAAGATTTAGATTAGAAATTAGGAAGAAATTCTTCATGATGAGGGTGGTGACACTGGCACAGGTTACCCAAGGAAGGTGTGGATGCCCCTCCCTGGAAGTGCTCAAGGCCAGGTTGGATGTGGCCTCGAGCAGCCTGGTCTGGTGGGAGGTGACCCTGCCCATGGCAGGGGGGTGGAACTGGATGGGTTTTAAGGTCCCTACCAATCCAAACCATTCTATGATTCTATGGTTCTGTGATTCTATGAAACAGACATGAAAATGAGTCAGTAGGACAACAGAAAAAAGACAAATTATACAACCCGGAGCAGAATGCAAAGTGTTCCTGCGACCTAGGTGCACCCATGTGCTTGGCACCAGCTGGCTTTACAGTGCCTGTAACTGATGCTTTGGCACAAGGGTTTCTCATTCCAAACCACAGTGACAAGCAAGCAAACAATCACAGAATCTCTTGGTTGGAAAAGACCTTTGAGATAAGCGAGTCCAACCAGCACGTCACGGATCTGCTCATTCCCAGGAGGTCCCAGGTGTTACAGTGCCTTTCTTTATACCTAACCATGTGTCACTATTGCTTTCAGCCACCCCAAAGTTCAGACACTCATCCACAGCCAGAATAGCTGAAGGTGGCTTTTGGCACCCATCATGAGTCTGTGTTGAACTTCAGACTTCAGGATCTATAGTGAGATGTCACACAGACTCTCTTCTTTACCTCACTCTCTTAGCCCAACCTTATCTATAGAAACTGTCAGTCTACAAAACCTCATTGAGAGAAAGAGAGCTTGTAAAGTTCAGTTGAAATACATCTCTTGTGTTCCCAAGTGCCAGTCTAGAGGGAAGCAAGCAGTGTCTATGCTGCTTGCAAGCAAATTGTTTTGTTGTGATTTGTGCGTAATAGCTGGATCAACACAGATGTCTTTCTGTTCAGCTCGGAGGAAATGACTTACAAAGTCTTTGTTTTCACTTAGGGGATTTCCTCCAAATTACACTTGTGGTGCTGTGGCCACATCTCCTGTGCTCATCACACTACTGCTGAGCCCAGGGAGTCACAGGGCTGCATCACTAGTGCACAGGGCATCTGTGGTATAAACACTCAGGCAGTCTCTGTGCGGCCACGTCATGATGTCCAGTCCCAGCAGCCCACTCTCATCACCCTCCCTTCATTCTGTCCCCACACGTTTGTGGTAGCACACACTCAGGTGTCGTGCAGACCTCCTTACCCACTGCCACTGCTGTGGTCAGTTTTGCAAAGCAGGCAACTTTTGGTTCATTTTTCAAGCAACAGCAGCCACAGCTTTCCTTGCCATCTGCTGCTGCTTTAGCAGGAGGAAGGGACTGTAAAACTGCACAGTTGCTTAAGGAGAGAGATGCAATAGCTTTACTCCATGAGGTGCCATTTCTCAGCTCCAGAAAGCATCATCTAGCAGAAAGCAGTTACACTACAATGTGACTTGACCAGCAGCAGCTACATCACTCCTAAGACCACCCCAGAGCCACAGCAGCAGCAGCAAAGGGACAGCAGAGCATCCCTCCATGGTCCAAAGTATGTGGCTATCGCCATGCTGAAGATGTCCTTAGGACTATCAATCAGGAGATCAACACACTTTGGTGTTGATCAGTCAACCAACAGAGCATTTGAGGTGGAGGTGGGAAGAGTTTTTGCAAGCTTTATGAAGTTCGACAGTTCTCTGTCCTGAAAATGCTCTTGCTTCTCCTCTCGTCTTCTTCTACCACAATGACAGATAAAGACATCAGCAGGACACGGGGATTAAAGCAACTACAAGATGATTCTGAGGTCAGAGATATGCCTCTGAGGGGCTGAAGAGGATGGTCCCTGCCTGAAGGCTGGGCTCTGACTGTCTGTGCTTGCCTTGGATTATAACTGCTCTGAAAAGAACTCTGTAAAGGCTGAGTGGGGAAGGATGAGGGAAAACTCGGCCTTTGGGAAACTCTTTCTTAGATGCACAGTGAGTAATGTATTGAGGGAAGGCTCAAATGCTCTAAAAAGCTTTAGGAAAGCTTTGGGAAAGCTTTTCAAAAGCCTTGGGAAAAAACATTGCCAATGGCTTCTGTGTGGCTTCTTATGGCTCGGTAAGCAGGGCAGTACCATGCATTTGGATTTCTGCTGCACAGTTTTGCTTTCCCATGGCCTGTATGCCTTCATTCTTGTTAAACAGAGCAAGTGTGATTTCAATCTGAGAGATATGCCAATCCCTGCACAGTGCTAGGGATTGCAGAGTTACTGGGAGAAAAAATTTCATTTTGCAAGGAGGGTTTTGTTTTCTTTCTTCAATTCATCAATATCTAAAAATGCTCACCATCAGGGCTACTAGTACGTCCTGATCTAAGGTAGTTTAAGAGCAAAAGTACCTTTCAAATATTAAGCTTCTTTTAGGCATCTGTATAAATTTTACTGCCAGGAGGGTTTGAGCTTTCCATTCAGAGGAATTTTTTTGCTTCAGGATTCAAAAAATCCACTTTGCAGAAAAAGCAGCGAAGAAACCAGAAATTATTTAATTTCCCTAAAATTTCACGTGCGGAAATGTTACGCAGACATGGGGAATGCAAAAATAGAAGGATGTTTAAGCTCTTGGGTTCTATTTCCATAAGAGCTCAGTATTACTTGCACTTTCCATCTTTTGTCATAGCCAACACAGATATTTATTGCAAAGTTTTTTAAGGTACCAGATAGCAATAAACGTGCCAGAATAATTCATCAGTTGCTTAACAGTGAGAAACACATGCTCAGGAGGACAGCAGGACAGGAATTCTTAGCCAGGCTCCATCCCACCTCTCCCTGCTAGGGAGCAGGGCAGGGTGAGGGGCAGCCAAGTTCTACCAGAGCCCAGGTCATCAAGAAAGGCAGTGAGGATGAGACAGGCGAAAGGTCAAGCTGAGAAGTCACTCCACAGGTCAAGGACAGATCCAGCAATTGCCAGGCAACTCTGTGGTGATGGGGCAGGCCCAAGGTCAAATCAACATTAGCCCATGAAAAAGGGCCTATGGCTAGGCAGGGCAGGGCTGAGGGAAACTGGAGACCAGCACTGCTGCAGGATTGGGGACCAATAACCTTGGGGGGCTGAAATGGAGTCTTAGGCCATGGCCACAGAGGTGGGAAGCCCTGAGAGGGTGGTCAGGGCCACTACAGCTTGGTGGTGCCTGATAGAGAGAAGGAAAATAGGCTATGGCCTCCCAAATGCCTTTGCCTCTTTCTCCCAGGAAATCCATGTGTGCTAGAATTTCACACTCAGAAATACCAGAATGAAGGCCATCTCTTTAATTTTACTTCTGAATCTTTGTGCGTGAGCATCCTGGTGCAATATTTCATTACACAACCACATTGTTTCTTCTGCTTCCTCCTTCACTCATCTGCTTCCTCATTGAAGAATGATAAAGCCTATGAAATTATCTATTCTTCAGTATCTTCCTTTAGATATTTTACAGACACCCCTGTGCTTTCTTTTTCTGTGCATTTTTTGAAGCTTACTCTGAGAAAACCTTTGATATATTCATGGTATTTTCTGTGGCATCTATCAGTACAAATCAGTAGAATGGATCATCTCCAGCCTTTAGGAGAGGTGGTGTAAAGGAGGTATGATAAAGGTCTGCAAAATCTTGAATGGGATAGAAGAGACACTGTGTGAAGAAAAAAAAGCATCATAGCAGCAGGCTGGGAGATGGGTGCATGGTGCTATAAATCATCCATTATGTCCAATAGAATGTATCTGCTTTTACAAACACCACCCCAAGGAAAGATGCTTCTAAATACAAGTCACCCAACCTACTTGAAAGGATGCCAATAAGGTATTGCCTGCAAATATGCTGCTAGGATCTCTCAGGTTGTTTTGGAGGGAAAGGCTTGAACTCACAGACTTTACAGGATACTGTAGTTCACAACAGGAGAGTAAAGTCAAAATATCAAGAAGTTTAGAAAGCACACTGGAATACAGGAGATCTGAGTTTTCAGGCAGTGCTTAGGTTATTGTAGCATTTTTGGGTATAGAAAGTGCCCACCATAACATGGGACATCTGTGCATGAGCTATGGTTATAATCTAGACTTCTGGGGCAGCAATTATCTGTATACATCACTTGTTCTTTCTTTGATCACATTGTCCTCTTAGGATTTCCCTCTAAAAACTTTTCTTTTTGGATTAGGCAGCCAACTTCTCAGAGTGGGAGGTCCTGGCTGCCTCTACTGGAACTCTGGGAAGAGGGATGGCAGCATCATTGTG
Source organism: Tapera naevia (assembly GCA_033556795.1). Classification (NCBI taxonomy): domain Eukaryota; kingdom Metazoa; phylum Chordata; class Aves; order Cuculiformes; family Neomorphidae; genus Tapera; species Tapera naevia. Next base: position 17,772,120 of record JAUMJJ010000172.1, on the reverse strand, counting down.
CTGGCCGTGACCTACCACAATGATCACCCTTGCTGATCCAGCTGGGATTAACTTTCCTATGGATTTCAGATGATTTCCACAATGATGAGGTTTTATCCTTTCAATGTTAACTGTTGACAGTTGATGCCAGATGTTACTTTGGCATGCAGAGTTATGCCACCTGAGATTCTGGGATTTTCGTATCCACAGTCTAGGCAGGAATGATAAAGCAATGAATGCTAACTCCATGTAGGAAAAACAGACTCAGCTGATACATTATCAGACTTTCAGGTGATTGATGTATTCAGAGTAAAACTCACAAGATTCTGCAAGGAACATTAATACAATAATTGATTTAAGGATCAAAGGTAAAAGATATGTATATCAGGCTGAATTACCCTTCAAAATCACATCCATAGAGCTACTGGATGCATATATTTGCAAAAGACTTTTCTAAACTTCCTTAATATGTGGTAGACCTGCTTGGCCATGATGACTGGTATAATCCTATAACCACGTTTGCCCAATCTTTCTTTCCTCTTTCTGTCTGCTACTCTATAACACTGCAGTGCAATATGCCTTAAACCAGGGAGATGATTATTAAAAATGTGTCCCTGTCTTCACCACAGTGCAGCCTGATTTGAGTGGTGGTTTGATGTGATAATGTAAAGTAATCACAGGAGGTAATGTGTGTATATTACATGGAAGAGGACATAAAGAGTCTTCTTTTATTTGCCTCAGATAGGGGATCAGCACAGCAGCACTGGGAGCACACTGAAGTTCTGTGCTAGTACCAGTACAACCAATAACTACCTAAAAACTTAGATCTGAAAACCACTCCCCTGCCAGCCTGAGTGGTGTGGAGGCAATCGGGACAATGCAGCACTACCAGGAGCCTCGAGTAAAAATCATGGCCAGGTGACAGTGCAGTGCAACCTGAGACACTGTGAGAGCACCACACGTGGTTTAGAAGCTGCGGCTCCTAAAGGAACGGAGTAAGCCTGCCTCAAGAGACAACTCTTAGGATCCAAAAGCAAGGTTAGCCTTCAGGTCCTGGTGGCAGGGCAAAACTTAATCAGCAGGTAGGGATGCTACAGTGAACAGATGCTGAGATCAGCAAAACTGGTATTTCACAGCTGACTTTAGTGGAGTTATACCAAATTTACAGCAAATGCACCGAAAGGAGATTTCGTGCCAGGATGCGGTCTGTTTAGCTAGAATGTACTCTTGGAAAGCAGGTGGTCAATGTGTAATTTTAGCTTGTACATAAAGTCTTATGTGAGACTTTGTGTAGGCTTAGAGCACAATGCAAAAAATGTAAACATAGCTCTTCTCCCTCGAGAGACGAGAATGTTGCTCCATTTACAAGAGGCTTGTGTCCTTGTGCTACGTAACCATGTTACACTGATTTCATTAGAAGCAGCTCAACCACTTTGATGAGAAGGCTGTCACACCAAAACCTTAATCCCCTAGTGAAGTTCAGATTCTGATTGTGGTGAGGATATTGTAGATGAAATTGTTCTGAATTTACACGTAGGTCAGTCTATGGATTTCTTTACGGAGCTTTAGTGTATTTGGGATTCCCTAACACAATTTTAAACAGGAGACTAAAATATACCATGCATCTGGTTGACTTTGTAAACCTACTTAAACAAATACAATCAGTAGCATGACAGCAGTCTTAAAACCAAGCAGTTTTCCACATGACCTTAATTTATGGCCTTATCAGGCTGCCACCCAGTAATGACAATTAAGAGTAAATCTACTGTGATAATTACCTACTTGAATTTATTTGACAGTGAACTTGATATCCTACACTCACCCTAAAACCATTTCTCCAGTCTTCATTGACAGCCATTAATGTTATATATTTTCAAAAGGGTTGCAGAAAATAATATTTGTTTTGTTATTAAAGAATTAGTGACTTTGTGTTAAAAGGTTTAAACAGATGTTCACTTTTCAGGTAATAGTTGCCAGTTAAATAAAGAATGAAAGAAAATATAACTTTTTTGTGTCTAATTAAACCCCTGTGAATTCCATTGTTTTGAGCAAAGCTGAGTGGAGATGAATATTGCACCCTTTGCAATGCAGTGTCCACAGCTGTAGTGTTGCTGAAAAGAAGTCAATATCTTCATTGTTTCTAAAATCTCTCAAAATTGAGGGATAGGGGTAGCTAGGGAGCCTCAAGTGATGCAAAGAAGGCATTTCCATGTCATTCTTCATTCTTACTTTCTTGCAGCCTCCTTTAATTCAAGGCTAAGCCTGATCTTGTTCTGTTTGAAGTCCAGTTTCTAACAGTTTTTAATATGCAACCATGGTCTGCAAATATGATGCTTAACAGATATATGTGTGCATGTATGTGCATGTACAGACACACAGATGCACACACACACACACAATACATCTACTGAAAGGCAAGTTAAAATAATGCAATTTAGTTCATCTCTTAGAACTGCAGAAATATGACAATATGAGCAACTGACAATAATCCCACTCTTGTCAAATTAGTGGACAAATTCATTGGATTCTGTTATAAATCCAGTGTTTTCATAGAACTATTCAGCTATCACTGCTTAGATGCTTAACTCTTAGGAAAAATGAATTGTGCTAAGCAATAAAAACATTTTTTAAAAATAATTTAAAAATTCTCTGGACGAACTCTAACGTTTTTCTCAAAATTTTCTTGCCAAAATGCTTATGAGAAAGGAAGATGACTACAAGTCCCTTGCCTTCACGTGTTTCTTTGTTCTATCACACAGGCATGTCACTATGCCTGTGCCATGACTACGAGTGGGCTGGCCCCTTACTATCTAGCCTCACATTTGGCTTGTAAACAATAGTAGGAACTGAGCCCATAGAAAATATCTCGCTCTCGCCAGCCTCCCACATTGTTTGAGCTGGGAAATTAAGACAAACTGCTACATTCTCAGTTAAAAATAAGAGGCCTTTGAATTTTCTCTCTACTCTGAACTTTCCGCGAAGGGTTGACTTTTGTTATTTTGGCACGTCTTTCGAGGTCTGACTATAGCTTAGCTTTTAGCTAGAGTTTCTGTAACTTAAAGAGTTGTGCATTGCTGGAACAGGCTCAGTCAGACCTGTTAATAAAGGAACTGTGAAATGTGTCTTATTGCATAGCACCCTACCGTGCCCTAAGGTGGGGGCTTGGTTGTGATGCGGCAAGACAGTGTTGGCGCAGGAGCCTCAGCACAAGGCAGCCTCCTTCTCCTGGAGGAAGTCTAATTTTGGTTCACATCCAGCTCTAGAGCACCTCTGACTGCAGCTACACCTGGGCTGAATCGGTCCCATCAAAGAATTTTGATTTTGCAGCCCCCACAAATCCCTCACAATGAGTGCCTCGGCCTTTCCACCAAGCAACAAAGGCATTTAGAAGGTCACAGCTCACTGGCACACTCCAAAGATTGTTTCAAGCTGCAAATGATAAAATCAGTCAAATTGCATGTGTACAAAGTACAATCCTGTAAGAGGCCAGGGATATTTACAGAGAAGTATTCATGCAAAAGATAACTTCTAATGAAACGTACACGTTGTGTCGAGCTTGTTATGGTCAAGCTGTCAATAAAGAGATTTTCCATGATGGTAACTACATGTTCAGATATTATTTCCTTATTTGAAATTTGGTAAAGAAATACAATTGTTTAAAAGGTTTATAAATTTGATACTCTACCTGGCAACAAAGTGGAATCATAGAATCATAGAATGGTTTGGGCTGGCAGAGACCTTAAAGATCATCTAGTTCCAACCCTCCTGCCGTGGGCTGGGATACCTTCTACTAGGTCAGGTTGCTCAAAGACTCATCCAACCTGAACTTGAACACTTCCAGATATGGGGCATCCACGACTTCTCTGGGCAGCCTGTTCCAGTGTCTCACCACCCTCACAGGAAAATATTTCTTCCTAATCTAAACCTTACCTCTTTCAGCTTAAAATTGTTACCCCTTGCCCTATCACTACCTGCCTTTGTAAAAAGCCCCTCTCCAGCTTTCCTGCAGGGCCCATTCAGGTAGTGGGAGGCTGCTCTAAGGTCTCCCTAGAGCCTTCTCTTCTCCAGGCTGAACAAGCCAAACTCTCTGACTGTCCTCATAGTAGAGGTGCTCCAGACCTCAAATCATCTTCGTGGCCTCCTCTGGACTCGTTCCAACAGAACTATGTCTTTCCTGCAATGAGGACTCCAGAACTGAATGCAGTGCTCCAGATAAGATCTCATAAGAGTAGAGGAAGAGAATCATCTCCCTCGACCTCCTAGTTACACTTTTTCTGGTGCAGACCAGGATAGAATTGGCTTTCTGGGCTGTAAGTGTACATTGCTGGCTTAGGCTGAGCTTCTCATCCACCAGCACCCCATGTCCTTCTCTTCATAGCTGCTCTGAATCCATGCTCTGCCCAGCCTGTAATTGAGTTTGGGATCACTACGTATAACACCTCAGCTTAGCATATTGATTGAAATCAAGTACATATATATAAATATGTATATTAAAAGATACACATCAGTGGTCTCACAGCACTGGCTGTATTATCTCAGTTACTGGGCCTCCCTGAGAGCTAAGCTTTTTGCCCTTGCACATGACAATTTCTCTTTCCACATCCATTCTCATGAATATCCTTAGTTTAGCCTCTGTGTACTTGGGCATTATCATTACTGACTCTGAGCCAAATACTCTGATAGTTTGGGGCAGGAACTAGATTGGCTTTAATGGCGAGCACATCTATGTTTTATAAGGCATCACTTCTTTTTTATTGCTTATATGGACAAGGTACCTTTTACTATTTGCTTGAAGTTCTTTTGTAGCCTCTACCTAAGCCTGACTTTTGACATTTTCACCTTTGTACAAGCCTTCTGTCTGGCAAGGCATTTTTTCTTTTTACCTTGTAGGATGTCTCTTTATACATCATATTAAGGCTTGCTCAGTTAATAGTGAATGGAGTGATTTCCTACAATTTTTCCCTTTGGAATACATATGGATAATTTCTGGAGCACTGGCTTAAAAGAACTCCAGCTGCCTTCCCTGGTTATCCGACTAAACTATTCTGGCTCAATATGTGCTCATACTTCAAATCAGCTGAGTAACAACAATATTTTAAGACTATTATTTTGGCTACTTTTATTCAGCAGAGCTTGGCTTGCCATTGAGCTGAATTATACTGTTGGGCATATTAGTAACAAACAAAGCACTTCTTAGTAAACAAACCCCAATGATTACTCTGACCAAATATCTTAAAATCTAAAGAAAATTCAAAAGAAACAGAAGAAACACAAAGCAGAAGTATGGACAAAGAAATAGACCGTTTTTTCAGTTTCGTTTTAATTCTTAATGATCTTTAAAAAGTCTGTCAATTAGAGCAGAAACACAGGAAAATAAATAAGAATATTTACACTATATACTTTGGAAGATAATTTTGCTGTTGCAGTCAATAAGTTGTTACTGAAAAGAAAAGAAATCCTACTTGTTCAGTCTGCTTGGGGAATGCTGTGATAGTGTTGGGAGGGAAGGAAATATTTCCATAAGAAAATAATAGAACAAATTTTTCCCGACTTTTTTTACACCAAATTGTTCATCAAGGTCCATGTACAACTGTTGGGAGGTGGGGTGGGAACATGACAAATCCCTCTATCAGTCAAGCCTACTGACTTGCAGCGAGTGACTTGCCAGTTCAGGACTTGAGTATTTTCCTATAACCCTGCAGAGAGCCACCACGAGAGCACCATTTGCCTGCAGCCTGTTCCAGGGGACCTGCTGCCCACCCTCCTTGCACTCATTGTGGTTTCTAAACAATATTTTCCCAATTTGCCTCTAATTCACAAAACCTGTGAGATCCTTGCACTGGGAAACCTCATGATAATTTTTCCTGTAGACTTCAGCAAGAAGGTATGCACTTAATTAGGCACTGAGAAACATGAATTTCAGTTTTCTTTTTATTTCCCTGCAAGGCTCCTCCTTTTGCTCACCCCTGCTGACAGAGGCCGCAGTGGCTAACTCAGCTCCTCCCTGCAGCTGCCCAGTTTTGTTGAGCAGCTGGAGAACACAGAGTGAACTGCAATAAAAAAAGGAGCAATGTAAGCAAGAACGTTTTGCTCGATCCTATTTGTTATTTTACCACTGTCGGGTAAAATCAGCCTTCATTTGATACATTAAAAAAAATTACCACATAATCATAGAATCTTCCAGTTGGAAAAGACCTCTGAGATCATCGAGTCCAACCACACCCATCATCTGCTAAACCATGTCCCTCAAAAACTCATCTCCTCGTTTTTTTAAACACCTCCAGGGATGGTGACTCCACCCCCTCCCTGGCAGCTGTGCCAGTGCCTGAGAGCCCTTTTGATAAAGAAATTCTTCCTGATATCCAGTCTGACCCTCCCCTGGCACAACTTCTTGCCATTTCCCCTTGTCCTATCACCTGTCACTTGAGAGAAGACACGGATCCAGAAGGAAAAAATAATGACATTGTGATAAACAATACCACTAATATTGAAGAGAAGAAGATCAATAAGTGTTGGGGCTGGTTATACCATAAGATTTACTTCATGGCATCCTCCGAATATATCTTGCACTATGGAATGAGCAGGAGTTCCTCTCCAAGTGGTCCCAAAATCTGGGCAGGGAATTGTCAGCACAGAGGTCAGAGCACACACACACACGTGCCATCTCCCCACAACACAGGTACAGCAAGAACTCTACCACCCGAAACTCTCCACGCACATTTGTACCACCTCTGGAATACCTGCTTAGGAGTGAGCCCTGAGCCACCAGAGCGCTGGCCGAGGTCTGTTGAGCTCAGGTCCTCTGGAAAAGGCTGGCAAGAGCCCTGGTGCACGATCTTCTCCCCGGGAAGGCTCGGTTTAAGGGCCCAAATCCGACTCAGGCACAATCACTAGATGGCGATGGGCACCTTCCGTACGGTGCCGAAGTGCCAAGGGCTTTCTCTAAACAGAAAAGGAAAAAAAAGAGCAAAAGTTGACGTTGCATTACGATGTAGCTTTTAATCATACAGCCACACGTCATTTCTTAAAGGACATATTCTCTTTTTCTCTCCAGGCTGAAGTACGGAGGCAGCATCTCAGACTTCTTTGGTGATTCTTTTGTCTGCACGCCGTATTTCTGTCACTACAACCACCTCTAAAACCGGTCACACATCTTCCTTTCTTGATTGCAAATCTTATTTACTTTGGTTAGTATTAGCATATTTTCTTCAGACAGAAGCACAGCCTTGCTAAATACAAGTCATTAATAAATCAATTGAGCATAAAACTAATTTAATTGCAATGTTTGGTCTATGCTGTACATTCTCTGTCCTCCCTTCAGTTACAAATTTTCACGAAAACTGAGCCAAAACCACTTTTTAAACATCCTAGCTTTCCCAGTCTGCATGTAAACACAGCATTTCAAACTTCCAACAGGTCTGAAATTCGCTCACTTTTCCATTATTTTGCATTCTGAAGAAGATTTGGTGCTTTTTATTGTTAAAAAAATACACAGAGAAAACTGTTTCGAGAATTTCTCAAGTGCAATGAAACCCTTCTCCCTCCAGCTCTGTCTTGTTAATAAAGGCGTGTCAGGAGAGTTCTCGGGAAATTCAGAAACTATTTTTGAATGTTAGAATAGAAGATTGTTTCATATGGGTGGAGACATATAAGGTTTCACTCAGCGTTATCCAAGTGAATTAAATCACTGCAGTCTGCAAATGAACATAAATCATGAATCTTCCTGACAACAGAAAATACCTTCCCAGTGTTCTGAGTCACTTCAGTCTCACCACAGGATTTTAAGTGTGTTGAGCTCAGCAGTTTTCTAAAGAGCAATTAAGTAATTTCCAAGTGATTGATAAACATGAAATACTGGTAGCTAACTCCATGATGAAACTTAATTTGCAACTGCTAATGAGCATGCAGATATGCAAAAAATGCAAGGAGTAAAAGATCTTAAGTCTATGGAAGGTACTCAGCTACCATGATGATGAACGTAGTGTGGATATTCGAATATTATGTGGGGTATATGCAGTGATCTGGGCCCAGAAGGGTGGTGGTCAGTGGCACAAAGTCTAGTTGGAGGCCAATAACCAGCACTGGTCAATACTGGGACCAATTGCATTCAACATCTTTATTAATGACCTCATGGTGGGGCAGAGTGTACACTCAGCAAGTTTGCTGATGGCACCAAACTGGAAGGGAAGGATGATAAACCAGAGGATTGTGCTGCCATCCATAGGGGCCTCGATGGGCTGGAGAAATGGGCTGACTGGAACCTCATGAACTTCAACGAGGAGAAGAGTAGGGTACTGCACCTGGGAAGGAAAACCCTGGAAAGCAGCCTGGTAGAAAAGGATTTGAGGTTCCTGGTGGACAACAAGTTGAAGATGAGCCAGCAATTTGCCCTTGCTGCAAAGAAGGCAAAAGGTATCCTGGTCTGCGCTAGACAAAGTATTGCCAGCAGGTCAAGGGGGGTGATCCTTCCCCTCTGCTCAGCACCCAGTGAGGACACACCTGGAATACTATGTACAGGTTTGGGTTCTTCAGAACAAGACATGGACATACCAGAGAGAGCCCAGTAAAGGAGCACCTCTCCTAGAAGAAAAGCCTGGCAGAGTTGGGATTGTTCAACCTATAGGAGAGAAAGCTCATGGGAGTCTTATTATTGCACATAAAAGCCTAAAGTGAGGATGCAAAGAAGAGGAAGCCAAACTCTTTTCAGCAGTGCCCAGCAACAGGGCCAAATGCAGTGAATATAAACTAAAACACAGAAGGCTGTGTCTGAACATCAGGAGGTACTTTTTTGTAACTATGAGGGTGACTGTGAACTGGCACAGGTTGCCCAGAAATGTGGTGGAGTCTCCATCCTTGGGGGTATTCTAAAGGGCTAAACGTGTTGTCTCAAGCACTGATGAGGCCAGATATACTCAGAGATATCTTTTATAAGTAATTGAAGTTACAAAGTTTGTTCCTTCAGTAGAACCAACTGAATAGTTTAGAAATTAATTCTAAGGGGGACATATTATGAAAGGGTCATACTTATTCCACTGTGTATGCGACGTTTGCACATACTGTATGTTGTAATGACAAATTATACTTTCTATTTTGTCAAAGGTTTAGATAAACACTGCTCAATGTAAACATGTGCAGGCCTGCTGAGCACCTTCTTTGAGAAGTCTGGCAGGCAAGAACCTTCTGCAGGAGACTAAACAAAGCTGCTTAAAAAACAGTTTAGTTTTGGAAGTGTGAAGTTAAATATTTGCTACAAATGTTAAATTCCCACCATGCATTTGCTCATCTTCATGCGTTATTTCCCCTGAGGGATCTTTTGTTCTCCCAAGGGACAAATGAAATAAAAGTTTCAAAGTCAGATCCTAACCATTTCGACAGTTGTAAAAACAACAATGCAGCAAATTACAGCCATGATAAAACTGATTACAGGAGTTTCTATGTTAGGGAGCTCAAAGGCCATCAAAACAAGGCTCCTGGTGAACTTCTTTTTCTCAGGAACTACTTGTCAGAGGGATGTGTGCTGAATTATTTGAGTAATATGGAAGCCTTGCTCAGGCTTCTTTTCCTTTGGAGGGAGTGCTCCTCATTTTGTCTCATCACGTGAGTTAAGAACCTGTCCAAGTCAGAAAAGAGAAGCACCCATGCAAGTACTGAGATCTGGAAAATACTGCTGTGGAAATGCAGCTTTTCCCTTCCTTCTCCATGTGTGTGAAAAAGACAGCATGAAGTGCAAACAGCAGCTGCCCAGAAAAAAAAACTGCAACAGGTGTAACTTCACACGCAGAATTTCTCTTGCTCTTGTGACACAGTGGAAAGATTTTGGGTTTGCCTTACATTGCTATCAATTAATGCTATTTGTGTGCAATCACGCAGGGACCTCTGCTCGGGTGTGGTCTCTCACATCTTGCCAGTGTAAGCTTGGAATCTGATGACTGAAAAGCTCATGGAAGCCAATTATTGACCTGATACTTAATGGAAGGTTTCCGGTCCAAGCCTTGCTTCTGCTCAGTTCCCAAAACCCAAGAAGGACACTCGCAGCACAAAAGTGAACGAGAAAGCAGGATTATGGTCCTTGCTTTTCAAGCCCAGACTATCATTACACTGACTCTCTTTGTTCATCTCAATTGCATTCATTCTTTGTAAAAATAGCAGATGATTCAGCAGTTCTCAAAGTTTTTTCCCTCCCTTTCCTCCCCTGGATTCACATTCCTCCAGGAGTATATCTTGCACTGAGGAATAATTGCTAGAGCTGCTGGCAGCAAAGAAATGGTGACAGCAAGGGACAGAAAACTGGTGTAGGGAACGAACCTGGGGGACAGACTGACCATAGAAGGGACTAGGGGAAGGAAGGAGGACGAGGAGGAGAGGCAGGATATAGACAGCACCCAGCCTCCTTGGGGGTCTCAGAGCTGCCCGATTACACCACAGAGGAGGCCCCTATACATGACATAATCACAATGAACAGCTACAGCTTCCAAGAGCCTGGGGCTCCTTCTGGTCGCTGCCCTTCTCCTCAGCATCTGTCTGCATCTCCCAGCAGTCCTTCATCATAGCTCCACTCTGTCCTCACAGCCCCAGCCTGATCCCTGTAGCTGCAGGGTAGAAAAGACCAAACTCCTTCTATTGTTATTATAAAAGCATGATTAATGCAGGTGACTGAAGGTTCATCGTGCCACCAACATTTGAACCAAGGACAGTTAAAGGAGAATAAGGAAGCTATATTGTGTGGTCCTGATACAAATATTGGAATAAACTCCTCTGCATAGGTTAAGACCACTATTACACGCACCAACCACTGAATCGCCAGCAGTGTCGCTGAAAGAGTCACTATGTCACTGAGGATCCTTATTGTCAAAAACCTTTTTCTTGTTTTCCTTGCCTTTTGGAGGACTGTAAGTTCTGGAAGTTGACTGGTGCTCACAGAATATATCTGGATTCCTTTCAAGCACTTGACTTGGTACCAAATGATACAGACTTAAGAGAGAATCAGCTGGATTTACAAACTGGTTTACAGAGCAGTCTCCAAGGGCTCACTTTAATGGTTATTAATGAGATATCAATGAGCAAATTCTAAAAGGTGTCAGCTCATGGACCAGAACTGCTTAATAGTTTTATATTTGAGGCAATTATACAAAATCCACAGTAAAGTTTGCTGCTGATGAGTTTCTTTTGCAGATAATGAAGACAGATTACCATAACAGTAATTTAAATTGCTTTATTAAAAGATACCAGCCCAGAAGTATTTTAATACAGTTAAATACAGAATATGATATCGGTTTGGAGGAAACAATGACATAAATTTTATTTATGGATTAAAGGCCTGGCTTCTCACAAGGACCCAAGAGTAACAGTGTATAACTAGACCCAGCATAAACTCTCAAACCACGTTGTACATAAAGAATATAATCTTTGAACTCATAAGGGGTCACTATTGCATAAGACAAGGAAGTGACCCCATCCTTGTCCCCATAGATAAGGCTGCTGTAAACTTGTGCCTGGCAGCCTCAACATCCCAGCAGTCTGTGCATCACACCTAAGAAGAGCCAAACACAATAGCATGGCACTGATTGCACCTACTCAGCACACGCCACAGGTCTCAGCAACCCAATCTCATTCCCCTTCTTCCCTCCTCCCCCGAGCCTGGAGGGAATGCTACTCAGCTGCAGTGTCATCCCCTGCAGACTCCTGTCTCCCTCCAGCCTGCTTGCTGGTGTTCTTCTCTTCCCCAGAAGATGCAGGCTCCAAAATGAAGCTGTTGAGTAGATGGAGCTTTGAAGAGGAAAAAAACTGTGAAGGGATGGCATTTAACGGCACTGTTTCACAATGGCACCAGGAAGAAGGAGGAAGAGCACCCCCATAATGCCAGCAGTCTGGAGGTACAAATTCCCAAGCTCTACTAATTCCTTAAACCTACAGGTGCAAGAATCTTGTTGCTCCACCCCTGGAAGGGTTCAAGGCCAAGTTGGATGAGGCTTTGAGCAACCTGACCTAGTAGCAGGAGTCCCTGCCCATGGCAGGGCAGTTGGAACTGGATGATCTTTAAGGTCCCTTCCAACCCAAACCATTCTATGATTCTATGATAATTTTGTGTCACTTCTTATATGAATAGATACATATTCCTGTATCATGAAAAGCTCAAGTGATATTCTGGAAACAGCTCACATGCTTGTCACCCAGAGAGGGTCCAAGACCACCACCAAGGGCCTCGGACCAGAGGCACACCTCTTAACCTTCAGTGGATTCAAGCATTTTGGGAAGGTAACCCAAGCCTTCCTGTGCAAATCCTGGGTGGGACAATGTGAGACAGGATGGGATGGGGGAGCCAGACCAAGCCAGGCCATTCCTCCAGCAGTCCCTGAGGCAGCACCTCCCTCTCGTAGGGCTGTGCATGGTGAATGGCACCACCCTGATACCGGTGGCCACCCCGGACGTCCCACACCCAGCAGCATCACAGAATCATAGAATAATTTGCTCTTGTCCTGTCACTTGGGAGAAGAGACCAACCCCCCCTCCCCACAGCCTCCTTTCAGGCAGGTGCAGACAGGGATGAGGTCTCCCCTCAGCCTCCTCTTCTCCAGCCCAAACCCCCCCAGGTCCCTCAGTCTCTCCTCGTAGGCCTTGTTCTCCAGCCCCTTCCCCAGCCTCGTTCCCTTCTCTGGACGCGCTCCAGCCCCTCAATGTCCTTCTTGGAGTGAGGGGCCCAGAGCTGACCCCAGCACTCGAGGGGTGGCCTCCCCAGTGCTGAGTGCAGGGGCACAATCCCTGCCCTGCTCCTGCTGCCCACGCTGTGTCTGACACAGCCCAGGATGCCATTGGCCCTCTTGGCCCCCTGGGCCACTGCTGCCTCATGTTCAGCCCCTGCCAACCAACACCCCCAGGGCCTTCTCCTCCAGGCAGCTCTCCAGACACTCTTCCCCCAGCCTGGAACGCTGCTGGGGTTGTTGTGTCCCGGGTGCAGGTCTTGGCGTTGCTGCACGCACCCCGTCGGTCCCAGCCCATCGCTCCAGCCTCCTCCGAGCCCTCCGCAGCGCCACAGCCCCGGCCCTCACCCTGCCGGGCGGAGCGGCGAGCGGCGCCGCTTCCGGGTGGCGCTCAGCGCGGCGGGGCGGTGGGCGGGGTCTATAGCAACGTCGTGCGGTGGGCGGGGCCTAGAGTGGCGTCGGGGGCGGGGGCTTATAATGACGCCGTGCGGTGGGCGGGGCCGAGAATGCGTCGGGGGCGGGGCCTATAGAACGTCATGCGGTGGGCGGGGCCGAGAGGGGCGTCGGGGGCGGGGCCCTATAGAACGTCATGCGGTGGGCGGGGCCGAGAGAGGCGTTGAGGCGGCGGCGGCGGCCGCGCGGGTGCTCATTCTCCGCCCCGCCCGGCAGCCGCTGAGGAGGAGAAGGAGGAGGCGGTGGCAGCAGCGCCCGCGGCCCGCCCCGCCCCGCCCCGCCGCCTCGGCCCGCCCCGCCGCAGCCCGGCCATGTAGACGGGGCGGCGCGGCCGCCCTTCCCCGCGCAGCCGCCCCTGTGCCGGCGGGCGCCATGGAGGACGCGGGCCCGGGCCTGAACGCGGACGCGGAGGTGCGGAAGCTGCAGGAGCTGGTGAAGAAGCTGGAGAAGCAGAACGAGCAGCTCCGCAGCCGCCACGGCGCCCTGCCCGCCGGCCCCGCCAGCCCCAAGCGCCTGCCGAGCGCCGGGCCCTCGCCGCCCCCCGCCGCCGCCTCCCCGCCCGACGGCCGCTGCCTCAGCCCGCGGGCCCGGCGCGTCCCCCGCGAGGTGCCCGGCGGCGAGGAGGGCGGCGGCCTCCTGGACGCCTCGGTGCAGCTCGAGTGCGAGGAGCTGGAGAGCTGCGAGGAGGACGAGAGCAGCTGGTGAGGAGGCGGCCGGCGCGGGGGAAAGGGGGGGGAGCCCCGCGGTCCCCGGGGAAGGGGCCGTGCCGGGTGGTTGCGGGGCTTTGTGCGGCGAGACAGCCTCGCCCCGCGGGGCTGGAGGGAGGGAAGGGCTCCGCGAGCGGTGCTGCAGCCCCGCGGGGGAAGGGCGGTGTGGTGTCCGCAGCTCTGCTTTGGTTGGGCCGCGGGGAGGGCATTGCGCTGGGTCACCTGGAGACCGGGGCAGCCGCCGGTTCCGCCGCACGGTCGGCTGTGCCGGTGTTTTCACAAGTTGAGAAACTCGTGAAGAATTTCTGATACAGTGCAGAATTGGCCCCCAGGTCTCTTCTTCAAACATGTTTTAAGCTTTTGTTTCTTTCTGCTGTGGAAGCAGTCAATGTGACACACTCCGTCCCATGAATGCCTTGTCCTTGGGTGTTTTCATTTGTTGCTGACGATATGGGATCAGCCACGGTTTACTTAGGCTGTTCCCTTCCCTTTAAATGGGCTGCTTACCCTGCTGCTACAGGTGGCTGTTCACCTTGTGCTTATTATGCTTGAGTGAGATTCTACTGAGAATCAAGGTGGCTTGCTCTCTCTTAACGTGATTCGGTTCTCCAGCTGTGTTTTTGAAGTTTCCCATGACACCAGTTGAGGAGCATCATTAGAGCCGCAGGAGAAATAGTGGGGAGGAGCACAGTGTCAACAGAGAAACACAAGAGAAGTGTGTACAGCAAGGAAAAGTGGAAGAAAAGCAGTCTGACTCGGTTCAAAACTGGTTAAGTTCATCTACAAAGGTCTCTTTCTGGAGTGAACATGCAGACAAATTTAAAAAACAAACAAATGTTTTTCAGAGTTAACAACGCCTTTAAAAATGCTGGAATAATTCCATTGATGAGCAATGTTTTAGTTGCTCAGGGAGGAGGCAGTGTGCAAGACATCATTTGCCTGACATCCAGCCTGATCCACTGGAGAAGTATGAGAGCATAAGTTTATTCTCATCCAACACAAGCTTACTAAATTACACAAGGCATCATCTTCCAGATGATGAGTCTGTGAAAGGCAGCTACTTTTATTTCTCAGTTTATGCCTTGTAATCTACTGATTTATAGAACTTAAGAGAAATAGAAAATACTGAATTTGCACAGTAAGTTTGGAGTGGGTTGGACGTATTTGTGAATGTCGTGAATGCTAGTATGTTTTATACATTAATCATAAATCATGGGCAACATAATGCTGCATCTCTTCAGCAAAAGCTGATGTAGAGCATCCAGTGACAGCATATATGGTGTGTGGGTTTGTTTATGCAGTTGTGGACACTCATGGGTTGGTGGTATTGTTCACTGAGCACTACTCTTGCTGGTGTAGGTGTTTGGCACATTATCTACACTGCCTGTTATTGTGGTTTCGATTGTGTTTCTGTGCAAGTCCTAGCCCTCAAAAGATTACAAAACTTAAATGCTGTCTGTTTCATTCCTTTCCTAGTATTTTAGTAACTGTAATGCTAATTTTCAATCTCAGACATGGGACAATGAGACACAAGCAAACACCTAGAAAAGAGCAGTTGTTCAGATTTATTTACTATCATACATATCAACAAATCTGGCTGTGTAATTAAAAAAGAACTATCTTTTTGTGCTGTAGTTTAATATGCACTTAATGATAAATGTGGTTTGGCTGCATTAATGACTTTTTTTTTTTCCCCAAATCGCTCAATAAAAATGGAAATCAAACTCCTGGAATTTCTGAACACCATTTAATTCAACTGTTAAGGCACTAAATACTCTAAAACTATTCTGAGGAAGCTAGGATGACTTTGTATTTGATGAATGGAGGTAATTGCTTTAACTGAAGTTGGACATTTTTGGAGGGCTAGTGGAGCAATCAAAAAGAAACAAGCCTTTGAAAACAGGTGGGATGATAGGTGTAAGTGGATTTCTCTTAAACTGTTTCATATTGATCCCACTCGATGCCTCAGTTATGCAAGGTCACTCGAAAAGTAGTTGAATCAACTGAAAGGGTGAATGTATTCGATGAAATGTAAACCTCATGTGAACTCTTTCAAGTTCAAATGGATTTGGATCACTGCTGCTTAACCCAAAATCCTGTTTAAACTATGAGCTTACACCACTGTAGAAATCAAAGGCCACTTGAGGAAACCTCACATGGAAACCAACTAAATGTAAATCACAGTTTGTGCATAAACATATTTCATCTTACCTGCTTTGATTGTCTAAATAGAGAAGCTTACATCTGGCTTTACTTTTGATTTCAGAAGGACCGTGCTGTGGGAGATAATAGATGATGAAGGGTGCTGATTGTTCTCTCTGCTTTGTGCAATGTAGGCATTTTAGTCTGTGTATTCATATTCTCCGTTATGAACTTGGCTGCAGCTTTGTAATGGCAGAAGAAATAGTTTTCGTCACTGCTAAAATTACATTGGTTTACATTTAATGCTCACATGAGATCAGTGCTGGTGAAGTTTGGCTATGAGTTTAAGATGGTTGATACTATGACTGAAATTGATACTGGAATGTGACGTGTTGCTGTGGTTTGGAGTTGATGGGCTAGTTTTTAGGGTTTAATTCTTTAAATGCTTTTACATAAGTCAATACTGTGCAAAAGCCTAAAGTGAAAAATTAATGGAGAAGGTAGAACTAGCCTAAATTACTAACAAGTGAAAAGAACTTTGATACTGCTGCTTAGCTTTAATTTTACATCATCAGCTATTAAAATATCATTAATGTATTAATGAACTTTGGGACTGTTTATGTTTTTGCTTATTTGTTTTTCTTCACTATGGTTAGTTAATAGTTTAGTACAACAGTTTAGGTTGGAAGGGATCCCCAGAGGCCATTTTGTCCAACCCTCCTGCGGTGAGCAGGGACATCTTGGCCTCACCTTGAGTACTGTGTCCAGTTCTGGGCCCCCCAGTTTGGGAAAGATGTCAGGATGCTGGAGAGTGTCCAGAGGAGGGCAACGAAGATGGTGAAGGGGCTGGAGCACAAGCCCTACGAGGAGCGACTGAGGGAGTTGGGGCTGTTTAGTCTGGAGAAGAGGAGGCTCAGGGGAGACCTCATTGCTCTCTACTGTAACTCTCTAAAAGGAGGTTGTAGTCGGGCAGGGGTTGGTCTCTTCTCTCAGGTGACCAGTGGCAGAACTAGAGGGCATGGACTCAAGCTTCATCAGGGAAAGGTTAGACTTGATGTGAGGAAAAAGTTCTTCACTGAAAGGGTGATTGGCCATTGGAATGGGCTGCCCAGGGAGGGGGTGGAGTCACCGACCCTGGAGGTGTTTAAGGGGAGGCTGGATGAGGCACTGAGTGCCATGGTTTAGATGATGGGCTGGTGTTAGTGTTGGGTTATAGGTTGAACTTGATGATCTCGGAGGTCCTTTCCAACCTTATGGTACTGTGATACTGTGTGATACTGTGATCTTCAACTCCATCATGTTGCTCAGAGTCCTGTCCAGCCTGACATTGAATGTTTCCAGGAGTGGGGCATCTACCAGTTCTCTGGGCAGCCTGTTCCAGTGTTTTATCACCCTCAACGTGAAAAACTTCTTCCTTATACCTAGTCTATACTTCTCTTGTTTTAGTTTAAAACTATTTCTCCTTGTCTTACTGCTACAGGCCCTGCTAAAAAGTTTGTCCCCACCTTTCTTATCAGCCCACTTTAAGTATTGAAAGGCCACAATAAGGTCTCCTGGGAGTCTTCTCCATGCTGAACAATCCCAGCTCCTTCAGCCTTTTCTCACAGGAGAGGCATTCCCTCCTTCTGATCGTTTTTGTGGCCTCTGGACCCACTCCAACAGGTCCATGTCCTTCCCGTGCTCCAGAGTTGGATGCAGTTCTCCAGGTGGGGTCTCAGCAGAGCAGAGGAGCAGAATCACCTCCCTCAACCTGCTGGCCACACTTTGTTGCAGCCCAGGATGCAATTTGCCTTCTGGGCTGCAGGCTCACATTTTCAGCTCGTATCCAGCTTTCCATTTTCCAGTACCCTGCCAAGTCCTGCTGTATTGATGCTGGGGGTTTCCCTGACCCAGCTGTGGGATCTTGCACTTGGCGTTGTTGAAAATCATGGGTTCACTTCTCCAGCTTGTCCCCATCCCTCTGGGTGGCATCCTATCCCTCAGGTGTGTCAGCTATGCCACTCAGCTTGGTGTCATCAGTTAAATCCAAGTACGTTTTAGGTTTTGAACAGTTTAGCATTTCAGAGTATTTTCAAATAATATGGTAAATTACTACAAATATTTTGGTGAACTCAGGCTGACTTTCTTTGCCCTATGCTTTTGAATCCCATTCAATATGCTGAAACTTTCTTCCTAATAGGGTACTGAAATAGGCACACAGTACTGACCTCTACCTGCTCTCATGGAGACTTTATTTTAGGTCTGCTAATTACTTCTTCAAGAAGTTGCCAGTGGCTTTGGTAATCTATTCTGTGGGTGTTCCTATTCAGCTATTCTTGAATCAGATTAGACCAAATTTTTTTTTTTCAAATTTCAATCTGAAATATTTTTAATTTTTTTAAAAATTTTAATTAACTAATTAAAAAGACAAAAGAGCAGGAAGGGGGACCAGAGTGGAGAAATCCTTAAAGAGAGGGAGGATGAGGTTTTACAGCTCCTCGTCTGACTTGCAGGGTAAGGTTGGGTGTGGATGTGTGGCACATCCAAGATGACTTGGTAACCGTACACAAGGTGCCTTGCTGTGCTTCTTTTAAAAGGTGAGCTGTCCTGAGTTTATTGCAGAATAGGTGTGCACACATGGACAATTGCTGTAGACTAGTTAATGTGCTGTGAATCCACTGTAACTTGTTTTGTGGTAACTTGCTGTACAGTCACTCACCTAAACTTTCTGAGGAGCTTTCTTTGAAATGTGAGGAAAACGCAGTGCTTTTTCTTCAAAATTTGTGTGCAGGATGTGCCTAAAAAGTATAGGCCTTGATGTGTCTCGGTTTTGTGCTTACAGTTGCTCAGCAGACTTCAGAACGGGTTGTCCTCTTTGAATGACAGCCTAGTACTTAAAATATTTTCATGTCACTGCAAACCTAAAGTCTTCTTTGTAGGCCTGTAATAGCTAGCAGTTAACTGACTTCATTTACAAACAAAAGGCAGTTACTGTGCCTTTAAAGTGAAATTATTGATGGGTTGTTTATATAAATAGTTCAAAGTAATATTTGTACTGATTTTGAAGACCTCATATGGGTTTGGTATCCTATTTCGTTAAAATGGAAAGCAGGTACTTTTACTACTATACCCATTCTCATTCAGCAAATTTTTCAATTAAATTGGCACCTATTTATAGTAGTGTGTAGTTCCCTTCTAGTCTTCCATTCCAGTTAGTTGGCTAAGTGGCTGTTGTGAGACACAGAGCATTAAAACATGATTGTCATCTCTAATTATTGTCTTTCAGCTCATATTGCTTGATGTCCTTTGAGCGCTAACTTTGTTGTGGAACCCTAAAGTTTGCTATAGTGAGCTAGTGAAGTGTGGGGTGAGTGTTGTAGGATAGAGCTGCAGCTGAATGAACTCCCATTGCTGAAATTACATTGCAGCCTTTCATCTTCAGCTGCTAAAATGGCATTGTATTAATGTGATTTAGGTGTCTTGGAAACTGGACAGGTTGTGATCAATTTCATGACCTAAGTAAGAGAGAAATAGATTATTTTCATTTTGTGGCACATTAAATGTTAATCTGATTTAAAGTTGCATTTTTTAAAACCAAATTCAGATAATGGCTTCACAAACTTGGAAGGTAATTTGAAAAGCAGCATGTGAGAGAACTAAGGAATAGAGAAGTTACAGGTTTGTCAGATGAAACAACTGGTGTAATATCAAATAATATTCCATTTGACTAATGTCTCAGGTGTTTGTTGTGAAACAGATGTTTAATATTTTGGTATTATGAATGCTTCAATATGAATTTACTTTGTCTTAGTGGTATTCCTGAAATTTAGCTCCTCGTCATGTCTTGTTTAGGCATGGTTCACATTTCTCCTTTCAGTTTGTGTTGGTAAAGCTCTCAAGCCTAGTAATTAAGCTGACTTGTGTTTTGGAACACGTTTTAAATGACACAGAACTTCTCAACTTTTCTGTCTTGCCAATACCACCGTAGAGCACTTAGGCTGTAACAGATTCCTGCTGAAAAGCTTCTGAAACATTGGACAGTAGTACAGTGTCACATAGACACTTCTGGGGAGGTTACATGATTGTGTTATGGGAGTCTTTTAAGCTTTTGAAGGCCCCTTTTCCCATTCTGCAATGTCCATTTCGAGCAGCCACATGTTCTCTTGAGATGAGGAAATGAATAACTAGCCAGTGCACACCTGACTGGCTTTAATTGCTGATGGCAGGAACGTAGTTGTGGTCCCAGTAGCACTTTGCAATCTCTCTGATCCTCTCAATTCTACTTGAAAATCACATCGTGTAGTTGAAATGTGCTCCTTTGATGTGAAGAAATTGTCAAAGCGTTCTTATAGCATTCATCTCCTTATTTTGAGAGACCCAGAGTTTTGCTATAACTCGTGCATATCTCAACTAAAAGCTTTTCACTTAAGTACACTAACAAATCAGTAATTACAGGCTGAGCAGTGCGTCTCAGGCAGTTACAACTGCAAGATAGGAGCTTTGCAGGGGTGGGGGAGGAAAAAGGAGAAAAACTGTGGGCCAGATATGTGCAGGGATGTCATTTAGGTTTTGCATCTTTTTTCTTTACAACCAGAGGCTCTCTTCAGATCTTTACCTGTAGCTGTTTTTTTTTGAAATCCATCTTAAAATTCAACTTATTTAAATTGCTCCAAATAGGATCTCAAGTTTTAGATTGACACGGTTGCATTCCAAATTGTCTGTTTCCAAGGCTGTCCAGTGCTACTGTCTCCAGATTCATTTAACTTTAGTAGCTTTTCACTGTGGAATTTCCCTCCTGTTTTTAAGGGGAATTTCTTATCTCTCTGTCCTTAGATTTCTACTTTTTATTCACATCTTCTCTTCGGGTTGCTTTCTTGATACTGCTTTCTCCTACAACATATTTTATCCAGTCTCTTTTTTCATTGCCTCTATTGTACTTGCCACTTTGTGTCTAATGTAGCTAAAATAAACAACCTCTAACTCAAGTTCCTTCCACTTGCCATCTACTTTCTAATTCAGATCTGTGACTTCATATTCATCTGCATGTTTTTGCCTCACTCTTGTACAGAGCAGTAGAAGGACTTTGATACAAAAGGACTCTTCCTTTCTTATGAGAATCTTGACTTCTGGCTTCATGCCTGTGGCAAGTAGCCTCTTGTGTTTTAATGAGCTGGGAGGTGTTGCTCATGTGAGGTAATTCGTATGCAGATATTCCACTCCTGCCTCAATGTCGTGTCCTCTTTCTTCATCCCCTTTTCTGACTCAGCTGTGTCCCAGTGCCACATGCTGCAGCTCACCCTGTTCAGCTGGCGTTAACGTATGGGCTTGTAGTGACAGCACTCTGTCTGCAGAAACTGTGCCCGTTTGTGCTGTGTCTTCCTGGAAATAATTAGTTGAGTCCCTGGCTGCTTTAAACTTCCAATCGGTGCTGCTGTGGTGTAGTTGAGTAAGGATAGCTGAAGGAAGGGAACGTTACTGTGTGCAGAAGAATCATAGTATCTGGGCTTCACAATGCTGTTTCAAAATACATGAAGGCTCCTGGGCTTCTTTTTATGTACTATTTTCTTTTACTTTACTTTGTGTCACCGAATTGTAGATTCTTTACTCTCCTGTGGAGAAATTGGCATGTGGGTTTCTGATCTGTTAACATTTGTTGTAGGGGTGGTAACTGTAAGCTGTCAGCTTCCTCAATCCTTCTCGACTTCCTGTTTTGGATAAGTGATTTAGTGGTGTTTAAAGATGTATGAAATCATACTGGTAATCTCCAATCCTCAGGTTTTGCTGCCAGTCACTGCTGTTGTGTTGCTGTAGAATGGTACAAATAGGAATGAATCTCTTCTGGAAAGCTCTTCAGCTAAGGAGGGCCTGTATTTTTTGGGTCAAACAGTAGTTTCTCAAAGATCACTTAGCTGTATGAAGTTATTTGTACATGCTTCATGGTCTCCTTTCTGTTCTTTTTCCCTTCCTGATGTTTGGAAGAGAGGAAGAAGTAGCACTGATTCTTAACTTTGCCCTTGGTCTTATTTTTTCAACCCAAATTAGGCAAAGCAAGTAGGGTTAAGTAAGTTTCAAAACTTAAGATTGCCTCTTTGTCAGGTGGGAAATTAAGTTCACTACTTTATAATAATGAGACTTTGTAATTGCATGATGTGCAAGAAACTGTCCCGAAAGAGCCATTGTGTAACATAATCCCTGCACATGTGTTTGTCATGAGGTAGTGGAGTTGCATGAAATATGTATATTCTGAAGTTATGTCTTTTCTTGAAATATAAGGTGTGAAACAAAGGCTTTTAGAGGAAGAACAGTTGACTGGAAAGAAGTGGGAGAATCTGCAATATATGTCTGGTTAGAAAGGGAGGTGGAAAAGTGGGAGGTACATGAGTCTGGATTGCTTCAGTAGATAAACTGCTTGTGAAACAAAAGCAACAATTGGAAACTGCAGGAAAGAAAGTATTGGAGCTTAAAATGCCAAGTGCCATTTTGATTAGAGTAGTCTTGTAGGTTTGTTGAAGATACCCCTTTTGTGTGTCTTTGAAGGAGGACGTGCACTTCAGTTTTTTGCATGTTATACTGGATATTAGTGTAAACACTTGAAATGTGTATGGAACTTCTTAAACACAGCAAAGCATATCAGCTGTCCGGATCCAGAGAGCTCTGAGCGAGTCTGGCCTGTGTAGCACAGAAGTTGGCTTTGATGCTTTTGTATTGTGTAAATGTACCTTAGGATAGAAAAGAGTACAGACAAATAAATGCTAAAGAAGCCAGTGAATTGAGGTGTTAGAGAGCTAGTAAATGTTAAACTTTACTTTTAACTGTATGCAGATAATCACAGTAAGTACAGCAATTTGTGTTATTTTTTTACGTAGAAGTGTAAAAATTGAGTAATTCTTGTGCTTTCCAAGGATCTTCAGGGCTATGAATATGGGATGGGCTTTTAGCTTTTCTTGTGGGCAGAAAACCCATGAAGGTTGTAAGGGTTTTCACAAAATCAGTTTTAACAACCAGGATGATGCTGGCAACTGGGACTATAGTTCGTGGCAGGGGCTATTTGTGTTGTTACAAACAGCTTCATTTTTGTTTGAAAACCTCGCAGCTAACAAAACCCTTCGCTCCTGCATTTGCAAACATAGCTTTCTAATTTCGGTGCTTGAGGGAAGAGTGTTTCAGAGCATGCTCTAAATGAAGCGATTAGTGTTTTGGATGAGCTATTTGTGGTGATTTCTATAAGCATACTTCTCCAGAAGCTTCTGTAAGAACTGATCTTAAGGGCAGTGATTAAAAAAACCTTTTACAGCTGTTTATAAAACAAACTGAGTTCAAGTTCTACAATTACAGAGGAAGGATCAACTGATCTTGTATAGGGCTGAGGTAGATAGCTTCCTTGTTGCTGATGTCATTGGCATAAAAGAAAAGGAGAAATTTTTGTTGTTTATGTTGTATGGCAGCATGGCCAATTAGGCTGTCAGATGTCTTAAGTTAATGCTTGGCGTACAAGCATATTCACTTGGATTATGAAGTCTGTTACTCCTAGAACAAACACTCATTTCACCATTTCTGCATACGTGTAAACTCTAGTTAGAGCTGTAGATCTAGCAGTTCACTGCTGTCTTTTGCTGAAGCACATTTCCAAGTTTGGTTCTAGTCCAAAGATAAGGTTTAAATATCCCTATTTTGAGAGTGTGGTTGGTTATGACTTTTCCTTTAATCTGCTTGTTGATGGAGGAAAATTTTTCAGCTGAATTTCTAGAGCCTTTAAACTAGAATACTTCTCCAGTTTTAGAATTCTAATGTTAAAATAAGTGAAAGGAGATGCTGATGGGCACAGGCTTCAGCATGTCCTGCAGAACAATATGATCTCATTGTTTTTCTCTACTCTCTATGTTATCTCTTGTTCCTTGTGTTTAATGGTTGACCCCTTAGGACAGAAACAGTCATTTTGTTCTGTGTTCAAAGAATACTGAAGGATCTAAAGGATAGGATACAAATTATAAGTAAAAATAAACTGTTTATTGTTCAAGTCTGCTGAAATAGATGTGCTCCATGTACTTTCACAGTGTTCCTTAACTATTAAGATGCTTATCATTCACTACAACTTTGTATTTAGGAAAACAACAGTTACACATTGCATGTTTATTTCCTTCTTTCAGGAGAATGTTACTTAAATCTGAAAAGATTAATTCTACTTTGTACACTTCTGTGGTTTAGTGGAATTGTCCATATACCTAAAATGTCTGAAAGGTAAAGACATTTTTTTCTGGCATATCAGTCAGTAGATGCCGATACTGTTGCAATACAGGTATCACTTATAGCCGAAGTCCTTGGGTACCCTTATGTTATCAGTATTATACTGTATCCCAAATAGTTAATTTAAAGGTAAAACTTGTGCTTTTTTATATTTTTGGGTTATACTGTAGGTATACTATAGAAATAGTAGAAATAGTCTGCGGTATTTTGCTGCATGCCTGATCTTATGCTCATTTTGTCTGTCTTCATAGATGTTTTTTTCTCCTCTCCTTTTCAGGTTGTATATGTCCCCAAAGAAAGTGGCTCCAGTGCAAAAATGTGTCAGTCCATTTGTTTGGTGCAGGCAGCTATTGGATTACCCAAGTCCTGACATTGACAGTGGTAAAAAGTCATTGATGCACAGGCTGGAACAGATGATGTTGGGTGAGTTCCTGCACACTAACCCACTGGGTTGTATGGGTTTGTTCTATAACAGTCAGAATTAGCTGATATGTAGCTGTGAGGGAGATGGTGAGATCCTGCAGTTACTTCTGTCTAGAGTATTCATTATGGCTTGCAGACAGTCATTTATTCTACTCATTTTCTGGACTAGGAATAAATTGAAAGGAAGCATTAGACCATGAGTCATGATTTCAGTTAACACATACAGTTAGAAATTGGTCAGAAGTTTTCAGGAAGAGGCAATGTCCTTGAGTGGAGGTTTTCTTGTCTTATTATAAAATAGAAGCCTGTACTAAACTATCATAATTGTTAGGTGCTTGTCCATATGTTAACATGGAATTTGGTTACCTACTAGATGAGCTATTTTATTTCACCTAAAGAAGTGGAGGCTGAATTTATTGAATACTTTAGGGAGGTGATGTTGATTTCTTTTCCTCTCATCCCTGGTAATTTAAGATTTTGTCACAGTCAGATTAAAAAAATCCATAGTTCATGATTTTTCCTTGGTAGAAACTAGTTGGTTATATTCAAAACTGGAGAAGGACTGAGTGTTTGGCCTTCTGAAGATGAAAGCACATTTCTCCACCCTTCTATCCCCAGCCTTTTTGGTGTCAAACCAGCAGCAAAACACAGAAGGTCCAACTAGAATTCTCTGACCATCTGGTTTCCTGCTTAAATTTCTTTGTTAGAGCCATTTTTATTTAAAAAAAAAGTCATACTGAGACATAACTAACTTTCTTGCTATTAAAAATCTATTCTCTCCTTGTGTTCCCATCTTTTTACAGTTTTGTGCTGTCTATAATTTATCTCTTTTTTTAATTGTTATCTTCAGGGATTAGCAGAATAGCTGGACTTCAACTAAGAATATGTGTACACACAGTTCTAGGAGTGTTCCCAATTATCAGCTCCTTTTCGTGATTATACATAAACATTGTGCTGAGTTGCAGTTTAATTTTTTCTTTGTTAAAACACAGTTTTGTTTGGCATAAAATACATCCAACAATTAAGGAACTGAGTTTACCAAAAGTGACCAAATTTCCTTTGTTTCCCACTTCCCCCATTGAAGTTCCATTTTCTGTTATATTAAAATCTAAATTTCTGAAAGGAATAATCTCCTCTCAGCCTCCTCTCCTCCAGGCCAAACACCCCCAGGTCCCTCAGTTGCTCCTCGTAGGCCTTGTTCTCCAGCCCCTTCTCTGGACGCGCTCCAGCCCCTCAATGTCCTTCTTGGAGTGAGGGGCCCAGAGCTGACCCCAGCACTCGAGGGGTGGCCTCCCCAGTGCTGAGTGCAGGGGCACAATCCCTGCCCTGCTCCTGCTGCCCACGCTGTGTCTGACACAGCCCAGGATGCCATTGGCCCTCTTGGGCCACTGCTGGAATCCTACAGTCAGTTTGATTTAACATGCCCAGTCGGTTCATGGTCCCCAGAAATATAAACAGAAGCATTTGCTGTGATGAATGTTTCTTCTTTTTAGTGTATGCTTTGGGGAATTTTGTTGGTTCTATTGCTTAGTTCTGTGGTGCTGGTCTTGAGGCTACTGTTGAAAAGCTGTGTGATGTAGACTGGTTTGTGAATTCTGGAGAAGTAGCCTTCCTGATGTTCTCTGGTTTGTACTCAGTTGTGCATAGGATCATTGGATTTTAATATAGCTTAGTTGCTATTGTCTTTTGAGTTTCTTCCCTCCTCCTTTTAACACCTGCATTTAACATCTTGAAAAGATCACTTATAGTGATCTTAAAGCTGATTTTTAGAGGGGAAAATATTTGTCACTGTCTTGTCTTGCCGCCTTCTACTCCAACCACAGTATGGTTTTATCTAGGAGAGGAAGAAGTCTTCCCAGTAATTGAACTGTTCTACTTGAATTGTATAGTAATTAAATCACACTGCAGATACCGTATAGTGTTGTATGCAATTTTCATTGGTTCCTTCAGTATAATTTGTCACTCTTCTTTCACACAGCTCACAAGAGACAGAGTTTGTACAGCAGCCCTTTCAGTGCAGTCAGTTACGCGAGCTCCTATAGTCCAAACACTAGTAGCCCCTACAGCAGTGGTTTCAACTCTCCCTCCTCAACACCAGTGAAATCTGCTTTAGTGAAACAGCTTATACCTCCTGGTAGCTCAGGTAAGTGTGTATGTGAGCGTTTGGTCTCTCCCTTTCTTCTTCATTTTCTTCCTTTCAAGAACATGTGCTCAAATAAACTGCGTTTGCCTTGAATTAAGAGTAATAAGATACCAAAAACTTGTCAATCTTTTGTAGGATGTTTGCATCATGTGGTATTTAAGGTCTTTAGGAAGGGTTTTTTTACAGACTTTCTGGCATGTGGTACATTTAAAGTGTTTTCTCTGGATATCTGTGTCCCTAAATTCACCAATGTGTATTAGCAGTTAGACCAAAACACGTAGCGTTAGTTCTGTGGAGTCCCAACATAGGGAAGCAGCTTCTAGAACTGGCCTTGTAAGTGACAGGGATGCAAGCTGCGCAGTAGATGTTTAAATGTTAGATTTTGGTAGTTGTAAAGTGTTTGCAACTACCCTGTTGTTAACATTTCATATGTAATGTATCGATTAGTACCTGCGAGATGTGAACAATGTCATTTAAGGAAGAAGCCTGTGTTTTAAAGTCATTCCTTGAACTTTTGCACCTATCAGTGTAAACACTAACTTCTGGCAATGTTTTGTACCTTTATTCTGTACCATAGGTACTTTTTTACATCAGAAAAAAATTGATGCCTGAAATATCTCTACTCTGAAATTGGAATGTTGTCTTATTATATATATACATGACCTGAAGTTAGCTTGCAGGGAAGATGTAAAAACACTGCGTTGACAATCCAGCCATCTGTAGTTAGCTGTGGACTTGTAATGAGAAGCCTGCACTGCAGTATATTCCCCAGAGCCATTACCTAGGTTTAACTCTCATCTAGGTAGCTCTACTTTGCCTGCATGACAAGAAGATGAAATGTAACTGGCAGTGGGAAGTGTCAGCCGGAAGATGGCAAACAGGGAGAGTTTCTCTGATATATTACAGTTTAGCAAAGCTGTTTACGTACATCAGGTAGTATTTTCAGATAAACTGTATCTTAAACATTCCAAACTGAATCATAATCCTTATTCTCAAAAAAGATATAGTCAAACTCGTTTTACAAGGCAATGTGCAGAGATACGCGTTAAAGCACAAATGAAGCGATTACAGAGTTGGTCTTTCTGTAAGAGCTGTGCAAACTTCACAGCATTTGAAATTTGGTACAGGTAGACCTGTCACTAATTTAGTTTACCACTGTTATGGTGATCTTATAAAGTTGGTCATTTTTAGAAGGTAATGGCTAAGCTCTGCTTGCGTAAACTATGTTTTCAGCCCAGGTTCACAGCCAAATGTTTCAAATGGTCATTCAGACTCTGTCTCCATCATAATCTGTTTTCTGGTTGGTGTCTTTTACTGGGAAAGGTAATACAGCTTGCTTTTTTGTTGTTTTTGTTATTAACATTTCCTATTAATTTATTTTCTTTCTGTAGGTCATCTTAAAAGTTCAGGAGACAGAAATCCTCCCCTAAGTCCACAGTCCTCTCTGGACAGTGAATTAAGTGCATCAGAAATGGATGAAGACTCTACTGGGTCTAATTACATTAAGCTAAATGATGTTACAGATGTGCAAATCGTAGCACGAATGCAGGAAGAAAGTAAGTATTTTTCATCATGAAAACAAAGTGGAGCAGTTGATTTTTTTAATTGAATAACTGCAGTAGCACTTGTTTAGCAGGAAAGAGAACTAAATGTCGATTCTGCTTTAGTTGTACAGTTGTAGTTCTCCTGAGAAGGCTGGCTAAGGACTTCTGTCTCCAGGATAAAGAAAGGAAGTTGCTGTGCAGAGTGGTCTCTAGGAATAGTGGACAAAAGAAATGCTAGAGATAGCTTGATTTAGAAGCATATAGTAAATGGTAGAAGAATGGTTATTAGACTGGATTACTGCCTGCCAGCAGTCTTCTCAGGCCAAGCATGCCTTCCTGCCTTGTTGACATCAGCATCAGTGTTTAAACCATGATTTAAGTCACTAAAGTGTAAAGTCAATATGGTAAACAGTAGTTAAAGAAAAGCACCTATGTAGTTGTCTCGCTTTTATTATAGATTAAGCTCCAATTTTGTTACTCTTGTTTTCCTCTGAGACTACAGATAGTAGTAGTAATTCCAGTTGTCTAATTGGGTGGTCTCCAGAATTTTTTATTGTGTTCTCTTATTAAAAAATACCCAATGGCCCAATATATATATTTTAATTAATTATATACGTGTACTACTAATATATTACATACACAAAAGTAGACATTTTAGAAGAATGAGATAAAGATGGAAGTACATGCTATTTTAAAAATATTATGTTAGTAGTGTAAAGTTTTCTTCCTGCAGCCCAGTGGATTGCTTTGCATACCCCTACAATGTGTGTACCCCACTTTAGAGACCTCTGGTCTAAAAACACTAGTTTCTTTAGGGGTAGCTTATCATATAGATTTTTCATTACATTTACATTAGGATAGACATTTCGTTCTGGCTGCTGTAATTGTTAGAGGATGTTCTTGTGATATCAAAACAAAGATGTAGTCTTGTTAGTATAAGGCCTGGGAGAGGAGATGAACAGGTACAAAACACACCTATACTGATGATTGCTGTAGTAGGAAAAGGAATGAGCTCACCTGCTTACCTGAAGACTTTATCAGCTGGTAGATAACGTTTTTGGTATTAATCTGGAATTAATTAAATGCCTCAAATAAAAGGAGTTAAGGTGGGGCAGATTTGAGTTTGAACTGTTTGTGAGCTGGAAGCAAGTAGACAATGTTCTCATTGTTGCTAGGCCTCCGACAAGAGTATGCAGCAACTGCTTCTCGGCGTAGTTCTGGTTCCTCTTGCAATTCTACAAGGCGAGGCACGTTCAGCGATCAGGAGCTCGATGCGCAGAGTTTAGAAGATGAAGAAGATGGCACACATCACACAGTGCACCCTGCTGTTAACAGATTCTCACCGTCACCTCGCAGTTCTCCCTGGCCTTCACCAAAACAATCTCCCAGGAACTCGCCTCGCTCCCGCTCGCCCGCTCGAAGCATAGAATACAGTAGAGTGTCGCCCCAGCCGATGATCAGCCGCTTACAGCAACCTCGTCTTTCACTTCAAGGCCATCCTACAGATCTGCAGACTAGTAATGTCAAAAGTGAAGGTAAGAACCTCTCTCTCCAGTTCATTTCACAAGTAGTTGTGTAGATCCTGTAAAGGATTTTTGTCAGTGTGCACTGCTAAGGTCTGTGTAATGTTATGGCTTAAAGAGTTCTCGAAGGAAAAGCAGACCAAGCAAAGCTTGAATTCTGCTGGGGAACCCTTACAGTGAGGTGAGTGGTAAGCTCGTAGTTATTACAGATGTTATCCAGTCTCTCTGGGTGTAACTGGGTTTTGTGCTGACAGAGTTCTATCTTTGACAGGCAATTGCACTAAAACAAAGCAGAGCCCAAGGGAAACTGCTGTTCACCACTAGGCTTAGGCCTTGCAGAAGGCAGAATGAAATGTAAGGAAAGTAACTGTGGCCACATAAGAGTAACGTGGCAATTTATGCATTCTGGTAGCCTGTGTGATAGCTGAATGCTTTCTTTTGGCAGTGCAGGACTCTGAACTCTTTGATACCAAAACTAGGAGTGTAGCCTTAAAAATATTAGTACTTAAGTTATGCATTTGTTGGATATTTTAGATATCTCAAAGCTGTGCAAACTGCTGCATGATAAAAAATGAAGCTTGCAGTAAGCTTGACACAATTACACTATATTGGTACAGAACAAAATGATGTAATCTTGATACAATTTTGCTTCTTGAGTGTATTTTTTTCCTGCAATCTAGTAGGAACTCTTTTAACTGGGCTGAAATTTCACAAGCAGATTTCCATATTAGCAAATGTAGGTGTTACCTGGCAAATAAAATCCTAAATTCGGAAAGAATATCCGTTTAGATATTAAAATGTCACCTTATTTTTTTCCATCTTTCAGGTAAGCTAGATGCAAAATGTCTGCAGTAATGATGATGTAGAATAAACAGTTTATTTTGTGGTGGGTTTTTTTGTTGGCTGTTTTTTACCCCCCACTAATACAGTGAAGAGGTCTGTGCCACTTTACAGAATTTCATTGACTAAAATTTTAGGATTTTATTCAGGAAAGTCAGTGTACTAGGTTAGAGCTTTTGAGGAAGATGATTCTGCAAATTTAATTAGCTATTCAGGAGTATCTTTGGAAGGGTAAGCTTAAGTCTCATCTAATAATAGTGTTTTGGGGAAATTTTAGGCATATAGGAAAATGTACAACACAAAATATTGTGACTTAGTTGAGAATTCCTTTCCTATTCTTTTCTGGGGCTTCATGAGAGTCTTAATACATGCTGGAGGAGCTACAACAAAAATATCCCATGAGATGCAAGGTGCCAAAAGCTGGTATCCCACATACCAGAGGGATCAAAATAGAGCGTGTGATCATGTGTTTTTGAAATGCTTCCAAGAAATTCCCTTGTAGTGGTTTTTGAGCAGTTGAATGTTGCTTGGATATTCAGAGTTGATACAGCAGCAGCCAAAAAAATGTTGGTTGGGTTTTTTTTATTTTCTCTTGTATGGTTTGAGAGAGATTTGGTTGGCAGGATTCAGCAATGTACCAACTGCAGTGCAAAGCAATGCAGACTACAAAGTACAAATATTACACTTGTAGGAATATTCAACCTATGAAGACTTACTTTTGTTTTCATCTTTAGTGCTTGTGCATGGTTAGCATACTTCTTTCCTGCATCCCTCTACAGAATCAGGTTGGCCACTCTTCCTGACAAGGCATCTGCGGTCTTCTGTCCACAGTATGTCATCAACCCAGCTCTGCATGGGTTGGAGAGACACAGAATGTCATTAGACTTCAGAAATATTTAATGGCATCTTTTTGTAGTCTGTGAACGATGGTACAAATTTTAGAAGACCCTTAAACAGTATTAGCTGAGTAGATAGTCAAGTCGTGTGAAAGATGAGACATATCTGGACTCCATTTTGAATGCTGTGCATGAAGAGTTTCTTTCCATGTGGATAGCTGCTGTTTGTTGTCTAATGTGCTGATATGGAACTCGGTAGTCCCAAAAATTGACTCAAATAATTACTACTGGTTTTAATCTTCAAGCAAGATTTCTATATTATAAATAACTTTCTATAGAAAGACTTCAAAAACGATGCAAAACTGCAACTTAGGTTTGCCTATTCAATTTCCATAACAGTAGAACACAGCCCAGAGAATCATAATCCAGATATGTTTCAAATTCAAAACACACTATGCTTGATTCTTTTCACCACAGGTGAAAAACGTACATTCTTGCTGTTTTATATAAATACTTTGTATGTGATAGATCTGAAAATAGTCTAGAACTTGAATTCAAGTTAATGGAAGAACTGTAACTTAACCAAATAGGCTTTAAAATTACATTTTAGTTCTATGTGGCTAATGTTTTGTGCTACTTAGATTTGGGGGTCAACTATGGGTTCAATAACCTGAACTTTGTCCAGCATCAGATTATACGTTATGGTATCTTTGTATTATTTTGTACAGAAAAACTAAGGCGTAGTCTTCCAAACCTGTCGAGAACATCTAACATCCAAGCTGAGTCTGTGAAAAACAGCAGAAGTGACTCAAACTTCCAAGTGCCAAATGGAGGAATACCTCGCATTCAACCTCAGGCCTCAGCCAGTAAGTACCTTTAGTGACACTTCAGTGGGTATCACGCAATTAAGTGATGATGCTCGGCTTTCTTGCGATTTCGTGCCAAAAAGAAATCCTGTGTGCCACACAGGAGATGCTAATCTTGAATTGAGCAACCTGTCCTAGTGGAACGTGTCCGTACCTGTGGCAGTGGGGTTGGAACTGGATGGTCTTAAAGGTCCCTTCCAACCCAAACCATTCCAGGATTCTATGATTTTTAATCATACCTGTGTGAATCTGCTTCTTTTGGTACACAAAATCTGGTGCTGATTGTATTCAAAGAAAGTCTGATCTCTTATTGAGGTGTCATTTGTAGTGCCCTAAAGGTTTAAGTACCATAAAGAATAGAATACTGTCGTTTAGACATTTCAGAAACTGTTTATTTTCTGTGATTTACAGAACTTTAATTTTATTTTCTGACTACAGAAACTTACTAGGCTATATTATGCTTATCACTTTTTTTGGCTACCAAAGTATCATCTGAAAACATTCATGCAAGTTTAACCATTGTTTGCAGTTCCTTCTTTTGTTTTATCATCTGGAAATTATATATTCAGTTGCAGATTTTATTTACTACTTTTACTTGTCAGTTACTTCTTAGCTAAGTTTTGGGTGAAACTGTGTCCTGTGAAACAAATTAGCCCATTGCAGGGCTAGTGGCTGCTAGTTTGTCCAAAAGTGAGCTGCTGGTAAGAAATGCTGCTAAGCTCACAGGTCTCTTTGAAATGGTGACCTTAAAGAAGTCAAAGCAAATGAAACTTAAATATTCTCTGCTTCTTTATATGTTAATATTGACAGTTCCTGTTGTTTAAACGTTTCCTGACCATTTTATTTTAAAACAAGTTTCAGAATTTAATAACCTTGTGTGGCATTTTCAACAGAAGAACACATTATGAATATTATGTGCAGAGCTTTAAACTGTAAAAGTTCATCAGTAATCTAAATATTTGATGGGAAATACAATATTTGTGAATGAAACTGATTTTTTTACCCCTTGAACAGAAAAGAAAAAGCATACTGGCATATTTAGTTGGCCTTGTTAACTGGTCCTTTCAAAACACTGTGTTAATGCAACCAGATACTGTTAAGTACAGAGCAAGGAATACAGACCATGCCAAGGCCTACAAGATTTCTATCTTTGCAGTGACTCAGACCAGATGTGAGGGTCATGTGGACAGTCAGTTCCAGGTCTGTGGTACTGTAGCCAAAGAAGTTGGTGTGACCTTGTGGTGGTTGGGATAGGTTACCCCTGCATCCTTTCACCTTACCTCCTTCTTCCACTATTTGCAGTCAGAAGGTGGGATTTACAACTGAAAGGGCACGTGTGTAGTTCAAATGCAGGACTGTTAGCTGTTAGGCAGGCTTATCAAACTATAAGGCACTTGGAGAAGCTGGGTGGCAGCTCTCCAACTATGTTATTTGTGATAGGACAAATAATCAAAATGGCCTGAGAGAAAATGAAGGAAAAAAAACATACAGATTTTATTTAGGATTTTAAAATTGAGTAAACTGGGAGAGGAAGAGCACAGAGGGCAGGTTAGTTGGCTAGAAGGTTACTTCAGTATTAAAAGTATATCCACAGTGGAACTTTATGGAAAGGTGAGAAAGCAGAAGTATCAGTATTCAATATTCAGTGAGTTACTTCATCATAGGAGCCAAAGCAGTGTGACTTACATTTAAACATTAGTATTTTTTTTCACCTTGTGGATGCTTTGAGAACCACAGAAATTATTAGGTAAATTTGCTTGCCTTTGGGAATCTTTCCCCAAATGTGAACCACTCTAGACCAACTTACATTTTAAATGTAAGTGAAGTGTCATTAATAAAGCCCAGATTTCTAGCTTTTACAGTTTCCCTGCTCTTACAGATGTTTGTCAGAGTCTTGCTATTGACAATCGTAAAACGGTTTGTGTATGAAGTCAATAAGTAAGTACCTTTGCTTAGTCTGGATTAAAAAATTTTCTGCAAAACTGTACATTGTATAAAAATTTCCAGAATTGTGTCCTTTTTATTGTATACTTTTTGGTTTATTGGCTTTGTATTTTGTCACCTTGCACAAAGCACTGTTAAATTGCAGCAAATTTTTGTTTTCCCTTGGCAATGACTTCTGGCTCTTGGGATTTGAAGCTTCTTCATGTACCTGCTAGTTTTGCATGAGCTTACCTTTGCAAGGATGCTGGCTTGCCACCAAAGATCACTACTTTTCCCCTTGTCAAAGATCTGCTGTTCATAATTCACTTGCATATTTGCTGTGGCTGCAATACCAAACTTGCTACGGTTGCTGACCTTCAAAAATGAGTTAGGAATCCAGTAAATTTCTGAAAAAAACAAAGCCTGTTATGGTTATGTAGGCAAATTGTGCACCCTGGCTTAAAGAGTAGAGAGAAGAGACTTATGTTTGAGGTGCAACTATAAAACAGGAAAACATTTGTCACTAAGTTTTAGCTGTGGTGAAAAACTCAAATTCTTTTTGAAAAGAGATTGAGTGTATTAAAGAGCAATTGTAACTAGTATTCATTTACATCTGAATTTCCATGCAGAAAGTACTTTTTTTATATGAAAGCTATTCAATATTTCACCTTAAAACACCCGAAACATACAGTAATAGTTGTGTTCTCCAAGGAATGGGTTTTTAGGCTTTAAAGTGAAAAATGATGGGAAGTCTCTGTGTTTGGGTCTTACACCACACAGATTGTGCAAAGCTGTACAAGTTCTAGGGTGGCTTCCACATAGGAGCTGTGTGCTTTCTAGTGGCTTTTTTGTGGCACTATTAGCATGTGGGTGTTTAAATCTTTAAGCAAAGTTAAAGATAGTACTACTTGAAAGAGCTAAGCTGTAGACCGTTCGATCAGTAACTAGTCTGCTTGCCAAGATCCAGCTGCTTGGCATCTTCAGAGTAAAAGAAAAGAGAGTATGTTTGCAGAAAGCCAAGTATTCCAGTTCAGTTGATAAGAAGATAGCACAACTATCTGTACTCAGCATGAGCCATTTGGGACAGGCCATGTGATAGCCTTTGGAGCACTTCAAGAGCAGCAAATAGTGTGGATGCCTGCACTCCACGCTTACCTCAAACTGCATGTTCACAGCATCGCGCAGGTTGCACTGCCTGAAGCTTCTTTCAGTTACTCAGTGCACAGAACTGTTTAGCTATTGAGTCTGTTTGCTGGAGTCTCCATTGAGAACAGAAGGATTTTATATATATGTATATATTTTAAATCCTTTCTATATCATCCCACATCCCTAGCTTGCAAGTAGTGTAAGTAATGACAGGGTAAGAAACTTAGTGCCACGTGCAGTAGCATATTTAAATCTAGCTGAACAAGTTAGGGCAAACTAAATTCAAGGTCATAAATACGAAGGAAGAAGCTGTTCTTAATTTGTGTGATATAACAAAAACACTGATTCAGTAAAAAAGGTATAATGAAATACTTGTGGACAGAAATGCTCTGGCCAGTGGTCTGCCTCATTGAATTCCTAGGAATTGTGCTCACTTTTAAGCATCTTGCTGTGCTTAATTGGCTGTCTTAAAACATTTATACCAAGACCACGTGCCATAAGTTGAATAAGAATTGCATGTTGCCACGTGCTTTTTTTGCATTAGGTTCTAGTGGGTAGGTAGAATAGGTTTTTTATTCTTAATAGCCACAGGCACCCTTTTGTCACATTTATAAACACTTATAAACTTCTTTTTTGTTGTTTGTTGAAAATTACAGGCTTTAAGACAAATTAATAGACCACCTAGTCATATTTTCAGAACGAAGGTAAAATGTGATTCGTTTCTTATTCAGGTCACAAAATATTGTGAATTTTGCACCAACTGAAGGATAGGAAAGGTGTTGTTAATTATTATGCTATGAGAAAAGAATTAACATTTTTAGGATTCTATTTCTTCTTCCTTCTTTATAGTGATATTCACCAGTTGATGACAGGATTACTAAGCTTCCTTACTCGGTCAGGGTCTTTATGCAGAGCTGTTCCCCTACCTTCCTTCCTTCTCACTATGGAAATAGGCCTTGCTAGTGCAATCAGTTTTATGCTGGTATAAAACTGTGTGCTGAGGTAAACGGAGATGTTTATTCATACAATGTCATTTTAAGAAACCTTTGTGTAGGCAGAGCTTTATTGCAGTGACCGCTTTCCTCCTTCCCCTCTTAAATATGCTGTGGTGAAAATGCGCTGAGTCGATATGTTCCTTCTGGCAATGAGTAATTCTCTCCTTGCCAAGATTCTTCAGCTCTTGGAACCCTGGCTTCTCTCTTGGTAACTGGTAGGTAATGAGGTCATTTCAAGGCAGTATCAGCCCTTGAATGTTGGTAGAAAAAGGCAGGACATAGGAGCAAACGAGCAATAAAATATCTGGCAGCTGATAATTCTTAGTCCTATGTCTTTGAGTCCTCATGCCATACCTATTTGAAGAGGAAAAAACCAAACATCTGTCAAAATAGCTTGTGTTTGCATAACTGAAAAATACAATTTGTTTAGACGATGATCAAATTTAGACAAAGATTTATGCTTTTATATAGTGTTAGAATAATTTTTGAAGACTCCCTTAAAATTAAAAGATTAGTCTTGTTAGGTCAAATACAACAGTTTAATTTTCATCTTTGTGTCTAATCTTGCATTCACATTGCTGTAGCATGTTTGCTAGATGGCTTCTTCTCCCTTTGGTGGTTTTTTTTTGCCTTTCTGGGCTTTTTGCCCTGCAAGAAGCTTTACTCTCACAGAATCTGTGCGTTGTGCACTGCAAAATTTCTGACACGCTCCTCTAACTCTTTGCCATTAAGTGCAAGCACCATTTAAAAAGTCCCACCACTTCCAGAGTCATAAGTTCTACTCACTCTGTTCCTCGATGCTTCACAAGTTGATGCAATTCTGAAATTCCCAGTAATTTTAGTTTTCTTCTCTTAGACACATATAACACTTCTTATCTTTCAACAGCTCTGCAAAGGCAGAAAAATTTGCCTCGTGCTGCCTTCAAAACCAAACAGTTTCTTCAAACTCCATCTACAAAAGGAGGTAATAAAATTACAACCTCTGTCAGGCTTCAGCAAATCTCAGATAACTGTTCACTTGCATTAAATCTTGCATATTCTAGATGAATAATATTGCTGTTGCATGTCAAGATTAACCACGTAGTCCTTGCGGTATGAAAGTTAACTAAACATTAAAAATACAATCTTGCGTTATATAGGAGAAAAAGTATTAAATTGGATTTTGAGATCAAATCCAAGGATTGGTGACTTTTGGCATTAATCAGGAAATCTGGATAAGAAAAGTAGAGTCCTGAATCAATATTCATTAAGGCTACATTTGGATAGGAATTTTTTAAACTCTAAAATACAGTTTTAAAAACAAAAGTTGTAAAAATTGTTGAAGGTGGCTGTCAGAACGCGTGTGTTTCCCACACTGGTTTAACAATGTTAACTCCTTTGAGTCAACTTCATTCCATGCAGAAAGTTTTAGCACAGTATAATGTCTTTGAAACAGATTCACATGGTTTAATGGTCTCTAACAGTCTTCATAATATTTCATACCAAATAGAGAAAAGTTCTCTGTGTTCTGTTTCGGCGTGACCACCATCTCAATTCCTCTGCAAAGCTTTCAGTGCTATCTTTCCAGTTGGCCATGCCTTCACCTTCATCTGGGTATCTGGAATGTTTATTAAGTCAATGGTTTAGTCTAGAGCTGTGGAAATTTACAGAAAATTAACTTTTCTTTGAGTTTATATTTGTTAAATTTTATTAAACCTTGGAGAATGAGGAGCCCAGCACGTCACATCGCCAGTTACATATTGCAGTTGGTAGTTGCTGTCATTCCTCGCTGCAAATGAGGACCCAACAGGTCTTCTTCAGTCATCTTCTATTTTACAGCCCTGGATGTGTTGATTCTCTTGCTTCTGATCTGAGGTTCTTGGGAGTACAGAAGCATTATGCAGCAACAAAACAAGACTTTTGTTTCAAAAGAGTAGAGAACTATGAGCAGTAATTGGTTTTAGTTTCTGAAAATACTGGTCATTGCATAGCTTGGTACCTTGCACACAGACATTGGCCTTTTTTTTAACATTTTGTGTAAAACAGTTCACTGTACATTCAAATAACTACCTCTTTACCTCACTGGAACAGATTTGTTAATGCTTTTACAGGAATCCAGTATCAGTCAGATCACAGAAGCATTGAATGGTTTGGGTCTTCTAGTCCAACCCTCTTGCAGTGAGCAGGGATGACTTGATCAGGCTGGTCATGGCCCCATCCAACCTGACCTTGAATGTTTCCAAGGATGGAGCTTCTCTGAACAACCTCTTTCGGTGTTTTACCACCCTCATCATAAGTCTTTGTAGTCTGAATCTACCTTCATTTTAAAACCATTACCCCTTGTCTTATTGCAACAGGCCTTGCTAAAAAGTCTCTCTCCATCTTTCTTATAAGCCCCCTTTAAATATTTAAAGGCTCTAATAAGGTCTCCCCAGAGCCTTTTCTTCTCCAGGCTGACCAACCCCAACTCTCTCTGACTTCCTTCACAGAAGAGGTGTTCCGTTCCTTCAGTCATTTTTTGTGGCCTCCTCTGGATCTGCTCCAACAGGTCCATTTCTTTCTTCTACTGAGATGACAGAACAGTTTGATTCCCATTGTTTAGCCTCATTTGTTCTTATCAACCTGAATCATCATGATGGTTGTGATTTAACAACTGCATCAGAATTGATTCTGGTTTCAAGTTGATATGCAGCAACCAGCACTGGGGTGCAACCTTCTTAAGGTTGTAGTTTCACAACATCCTACTTTGCCAACTGAGGTTCTCTTGCTTCCTGCCTGTAATCCAGGACAGAATCCAGAGAGGGTGGGAGCTCTAAACATTGTGGCTGCACCATGGCATTTATTTTTATAGCTGCTGGATGTTTTAATTTAGGTGTTTAGTTTCTAAGGAGATGGAGTTGTGTACAGTTGTTAAGCACTACCCTTACACATTCCTGGGTTTTTATTAATCGTGGATCAGCTCAATGCTGCACACAGACTATTATCAAATAGTCTTTGACTAAAGCAGTACCTCACTCTTTGTGATCCTGTCTTACAAATAGGCCAAACTGAGTTTTATTTAATATCCAAAAGCAATCTAAGACAAAATTCCTTATAAGTAGAGCAGAATTGTTAAGCAGTTTGCCAAAGGTGACATCATGTGGACTGCTTTGGAGATCACAGCTGGAAGACAATTCATTTCTTTATGGACAAGAATGAACACAGCTCTCAGCAATGTCTGAAACGCTGTGCTGACAGGAAGTGTTTTATGAATTGACAGCTCGAGTTGGAAGCGTGGTAAATAATGGTCAACAGAAAACTGGAGAATGGAGAAGACTAATTTACTGGATACTTCCTTTCACTGAGAATGTGACAAACTGTCTTCAGTTACAACTTTTCATTGCTTATGTTCTGTACCTAAAAGCCTTTTCCCTGTTGTGCCTGTACGAGGCAGAAAGCTGTGTTCAGCTTTGGATTTATACCCTCGCATCGCTCTGGTCAGTTGTTACTGTCATGCTGCACTTGTGTTCCAAGTGAGTATCGTAATGAGAAGTTCAGTGATAAAAGCTCCTTATGTTTACCTTGCAGAATCACTTGGGAATTCTGCAGATTCAACTGCACCGATGTTACAGGCAATACTGCATTTTAAAAATGCCTTATATGTAATCTTAGTCCTCAGAGCGCTTTGATGCCCTTCTTGTCCATCATTCTACTGTTAATGCTTTTCTTAATCCATCTTCTGACTTGATGCCAAGGTTTTTATTTTAAGGGTTTTATTTATTCTCCTCACTACTTACCAACTGCCATGTGTTGTTGACATCTCTGCCACATTTTTTTCAGCTTTTCCCAAGAGAGGCTTCGTGCTGTGGTTTATATCTCTGTCACTGGGAAGGCATTCTTGGATAATACAGAAAGAATCAAACCCAATTCACATCTGTAATGAAACACATACTAATCTTCCTAGACATACTATATAAGAAATTGCTTCAGAATACAACCTGAAAACTACCACTTCCTCTGTACCCTATTTAGGATGCAATGTGCCTGTCATTACTCGTCTCTTCTCTCACTCCTTGTATTCTTAGCAGGTCTACTTTGTAAAATGATAATAAAAGCTATGTGAAGGACTGTCTTGATCCACAACATCTGCTAAAGAGGATGCAATTTTGGTGTCTGTGTAGAAAAGGTTATTTAGTGGAGAAAAGAACAGTCCATGCAAATTCACTAAATTTAAATGTGATTTTCTTTGACGTTCCTGATTGCTTTGATTGTCCTGTGTCAATTGTTACTGACCCACCCTAATTAGTTTCAAAAGCTGGTGAAATTCTGTTAAGTGTTAAAATGATGGATGAGTTTAAGTATTCTGCTTAGTGATAGGTTATGCACAATTTGAAAAGACTTTTGCTTAAGGTTTGGCATTATCAAAGAACTACTGAATATTCTGGCTTATTAACGTTTGCCAGAAAGGACTTGAAGATGACTTTGCATACTAACTCAGATACAAAGTATTTGAACACAAATATTATTTGTACTGATAATTTAGATAATGTTTGTAACAAGAGGAAGGCTATCAGTTGTTATAGTTGTCTGGTTTAAGTTTCATAGGAGCACCTTCATCTCTTTCATACTGGGGATTGGCTCACCCTATCTTTTTTTTCCCCTCATCAGCCAGTAAATCTGAAACGTGGCCATATCTTTAGGTTAATTCTAATTCAAAGGATTTAGTTTAAAATGCCACTGTTAAAGAAACACTAAGATGCTCTGCTCTCAGAATTTCATCGTTGAAGGACAATA
The DNA here is from genome assembly GCA_033556795.1 of Tapera naevia. Lineage (NCBI taxonomy): Eukaryota > Metazoa > Chordata > Aves > Cuculiformes > Neomorphidae > Tapera > Tapera naevia. The sequence continues at coordinate 17,730,927 of JAUMJJ010000172.1, read as the reverse complement.
TACACTTTGAATCTATTAAAAGACTATCACACTGGAATACTGTATTTTTCAACATGTTCTTTCAGGGATGGGAATTAGGTTCACATGCTTCTGAAGCAGTTAAGTTTCTTCTTGACAAATGTGTTGTCCTCTGTTTCTTCTGGCATGGCCGATATAACTGTTAGAGCCTTACTAGTATTACTTACAAATGCAAATAAACAAACATTTGTAATAAGCAAATTAGAGGGGTGTTAGAGTTATCAAAAACATATGCCAAAGAGGACATCTGAATTCCTGTTTCTCATTGCTGCTTGGCTGGCTGCCTTCCATTATGCATTCCATATTTGAATTTTCACATAATTTCCTGGTTTTAATTTCAGCTGTACTGTAAATTAAGCTTACAAGTAACTTCTGTATTTTATTTTCCAGTACCTTCTTCAAGTAAATTCCGCTCACCTGCAGCACCATCTCCTCTAGCTCTCCGACAGCCATTGAAAGCATTTAGTAACCATGGACCTGGCTCTGTTGCTTCTCCAGAAGCCACACAGCTGATACACAGTAGTTCTTCACCAGGGCCTCTTGCAGCCCAGAGTTCAGGCTTGCCAAGCCCTGCCAGCAGTATTAACAGCACTACTCTTACCAGACCGGCAGCGATGAGGAGTGGTTTGCCCAGACCCAGTGCCCCTTCTGCAGGGGGGATCCCAGTGCCTCGTAGCAAACTTGCACAGCCTGTTCGCAGGTGAGTGTGTGATGAGCACTGTTAGTTGGGAACTTGATCAATTTTGGACGTTGTGTATTTGTGCTGCTCCGTCCTGCAACTCTCATTTTGATCTCGAGGTCTTCAGAAAGGAAATTGAGATCTCCACATGAAGTACTTGCTGAAGTTTCTATAATTGTTTTGAAGCAAAACTTGAGAGAAAAAGGTTCTTGAATTAGAGAGTGAAGATGGAGTGAAAGTGAAATGAATAAAGATAGATACTGAACTAAGTAAATAAAATGTTTTAATCTGGGCTGAGAAGCAGTAAGAATTTGTCTGTATGTAGTAAAAAATTATCAGAATATAACTGGTAAGAGAAAACTAATTTGTAGCACTGAGTGACACATTCTAAAGTTGGAACTATTTTCTTTCTGCAATCCCTAAGTGACATAGTGGTACCACAGTGAGAACAGTTTCTCTCCTTGGGCAGCTAGAAACTTTAGGAACAAAGACACATGAGGACAGAGGAGGCATCTGTAGCATTTGCTAAAGCTTGCATAAAAATCAATGTGGTTAACCCACTGAACAAAGCAGAATTTTTAGGTTAACCATAACCTCTGTGCTAGCACCCAGCTGTAGAAACTGCTTAATGTCAGAGTGATTTGGAAATCAACCACAAGAGAGACTGAGTATTAACTGGAAAGGCTACAGAGATAGTTTAACTTCAACAGAATCAGAAGGAAGTGATCATAATTTAGCAAATGTGCTCTTAATGCCACCTTAATGTGAATTTTCACTGAAGATGTCAAGTGGAAGCCAGGTGATGGTAAAGAAGCAGTCGTCCATGAGGAGTATTAAAAATCTCCTTAAACAGAAGGAATAAACAGTTGATCTCCAGTGCCATAAAAAAAGATGAAATGGCTATAAACAGCCAAGTGGGAGACTGTGTCCTGCCAGGAGTGCAGGGCTGGGGGTGACAATTGACTGTCACAGTACTGACTGTTCTGCAGTCTGAGTCTGCTCTGTCAGCAATGTGAAACTTCATGTAAGAACAGCACTTGGTTTTGGCAGGAAGTTCTTAATAGTAGTAAAGAGGCCTTGTCCAAGTCACAAGAAAACTTACAGAAAACTGTTTCACTTGTTAAACTTCTACAGCTATTTTTCTTGAAAGTTTACATAATGCAGTATCTGTACACAATGCAATAATGAAGTATCTATGAATGTCAGGATTTTGATATAAGCAAAATGTAGTACTCTAAATAAGGATTTCCCTGTTTATACATCACTGAATAAATGGCCTAGATTTAGGTGGCAGCAGATGATGTTTATATTCTTACAGAGCATAATAGTAAAGTTTTCTGTCTATGCAGATGTTTTTCTGACACAGTAGTTGCCAAGATACAACACATAGAGCCTGACACTTAAAACACTTTGAGGTTTATCTTAACTGTGTAAAGTGTATATTTCAGTTATTCATGAATTGTTTAAAATCTTCTGTATTGTAGATGGAGACTTTGACAGTTATGCATGAAACTGAACAATGTCTTGTTTTGTTTTAGATCATTACCTACTCCCAAAACCTATGGCAACGTGAAAGATGAGAGTTGGAAGGATGGCTGCTACTGACCTGCAAAACTGAATGCAAAGTTCCAGTGCTCCTGGGTGCTTCCTCACCAGGCTAAAAGACAGCTTGATTATACAAACTGTTCAGATGTGACTTTTGGGATTTGTAAAAATTCCAGATCTCTCTGTCTCTAATTAGCACAAACTGGCAGAGATTATAAAGCAGCACTTTAATGACATCTAACATCAGATGTTTGGTGGTCATACAATCACTCTACATTAAATTGCTATCAGTTCCGGGGTTTTTTTTTCTTGCTTGCTAAAAATGTGTCAATATGAGCATTTATGACAGTGGCCAATGTCTGGGCAAAAACCTAACGAATGCCAAAGAAGTGCCCATCTTGAGAAACAGCAAGTGTAATGGTCAGCTTGCATTGTCCAAAACTTCATTTTCAGCCTGTTGGGATTTAGCAGTAAGATTGGTGAATATGTCCTATTAAAACAAGACTGTGTTAATCAGAGCTAATATTCTGATTGCAGGCTGCTACAGTGCTAGCAAAACACTGCTTTTAACAATTGGATGAGATTCTCATTGGGGAAAGTGGTACCAGTTACTCTGGAGGATTAGGCAGATCAATAAGTAGTAGCCATGGCTTTTTTTAAAATGAAAGGTTTGAATGTAGCAGACACACACAAATGCAATAGCATAGATTGCATCTTCCTTATGTTTGATTTCTCATGCTCTTATATGTTTGATTGCCAAAAGGGCTTAGTATCAGTTGTACAATCTTTCTAACCTTAAAGTTCCTGGCTCAGGAAAGATGGCCTTTGCTACTGTAGCCACACTTTTAACACATGGCTTGCTATTTGGGGAAAACTTTTTTTTATAGCAGGTTTCCTTAAAAAGGAAAGAGCAAGCAGTACCCTTAATCTGTTGTAATACCGTACCACTATGCTTGCAGCCTGGAGCAACTGCAGATGCTCATAGTTGAGGAGAAGGAAACACAACTATGCACTTGTAACATACAAATTTTAAGGTAATGAGTTGACTCTTGATACCAAATGACATTCATTTAGGTGATGTTCCATGGTATGAGGGAGTTTTCTGTATCCTATTTTTTTACTTTGATCCATTTCTTAAATTGGTTTATTTTAAATTGTAAATATTTTTACAGAAGATATTTCCCGTGTAAGTGTGTTTAAATATGTACCTTGCCTTACATATGTGTATCTTACATTACTGGTAACAGAGTGTGAAGCCTGCTATGTCTGTTTACAAGCTATGAAATTCCTCTGGTGGCTCTGACTTATTCTAACACGTTTTGCTGAGAACAATTGATTCATATAATTAACATTTGAACCATTGTTTTCTGTTTTGGAAGACACCTTTCAGACATTTGTAAAAAAGATTATATTTGGGGGGAACTAGTTACGTGGAAGGGATTTTGTCTGAAGCTGTTTCAGTATATTGGATGTTGGTGAAGTAAGAGGATGTGAATGGTATATCCTTTGTGCAATGACTGATGAACACTACAGCTTGGATTGGATGGTAGGTAGCCTTCAACCCCTTTAGTATCTGAATTTTGAACTGCTGGTGTATTTTAACACCCACCACAAAGAGGATAACTAACCCTGAAATTCTAGCACTTGAATTTTAGGCCATCATTAAGATATTCCTGGATGAAAAGCCATGCAATACTACTTGACTTGGAAAAAGCCAAATAGGAAGGAGGGTCCACTAATTAGTCAGCCTTCAGGTGGATAAATAACTTGATGCTGTAGACCAAGATCTGTGCTGACACTCTGAAGTCAGAGTATCAAAGATACTGTAATTCAATAAGATTTCAGCGGGGTAAAGAAACTACCTTGCCCCAAGAGACCAGTACATACCAGTAATCTGGCCTTGTGTCCTTCACTGGCACAGATAACGGGTGTCAGTATCTCATGTCACTATTAAGCAGAAGAGAGAACTAGATCAAATGGCCATATTCTCATTAAAGCCTGAATTTTAACATTTCAGCATTTTACAGAGCAATGCTGCAGTCAGTCTTCATTGAAAAGAAAAATGCTTTTTGGTTGATGGATTTTACAAAACTTGATCGACTTTTTCAATTTTAAAAGTCAGTTTAGATGAAGATATTTGGGGGTTTTACTATGGCTGCATCAAACTGTTATGTATGTTTCCTTAAGTTAAGTAATTCATCACTTGGGTAAGTTCAGCTTAATTTTATAAGGATTCTTTGCTGCTCTCCCCCTGAAATACAGCAAATGACTTCCTGAAAAAACAACCTGTCTGTTTACTAGAAAGCCTTTGTGCATTACCAGTTTACTCATATCAGGAAATCACGGGGCTCTGTGTTTAGAAATTTACTGCAGAAGTTTGGAAATACAGATTTGATAAACTAGTGCCTATGATTTACTTAACTTATGTTTGATAGAGTAGTAAGGGTTTTATGAATGTGGATTACTTTTTGTGCCAACAGCTCGGAGTTGTTGTATGTGTGTAGGCAGAAGGACTTGTTCTGCTTCCAAAGTTATTTAATTTTTTTTGAATGTTTTTTGTAAGTGTTAAAAGTGTAAAAAAAAATATAAAATATTCTTACCACAAAATACTTCCTGTATCATTACTCTATAACAAAATGTGTTTAAAAGTTTGTAGAAATTTGGAGGGTATTGTTTTAGGGTTTGGTTTTTTTTTAGGTTGGTTGGCTTGTTGTGCAAGAACCATATCTGCTTTTCCAGAAGTTACCACCATCACCTTCTGCCCCCTGGAATTCATGAATTCATGTGTTTGGGTGAAACCTGTGATTTCACTGACAGCCTGAGATAGAGCTGTGTTGTGCCTCTGCTCTGGAAGGACAATGTGCAATGCAGAGTTATGTGAAAAACTGTGTTCTGGTTTTTCACCCAGAGTCATTTGTTTGTACAAGACTAAATACACAATCTGCCTCTCATTTTGACAGGATTTGTGCTCGCTTGACACCATCACAACACAAATTTTTCATTTTAAAAATTCTGGAATTTCTGCAGGAAATTGAGCAGTGTGAAAGTGTACCTAGGAAGAAGCAGCCTTCTTTGGATTGTTAACTACAGGTTTTATGTAGCTCATGTGTGAATGTCTCTATCTTTTGGGCTCACATGCAAACAAGAAGTTTGTTTTGAACTTGGTAACTTTCTGCAATCTGCATTCCACTACAAGGCAGCATTTCCAATAGTCATATGAATGCCATTTTTTCCTTATCTTGGTATTAATAAAGTTAAGCCAGGTTTTATTTTATTTGATGGCCACTTAGTTTTAAGTCTGTTTAACAAAATTTAACCACTGAGGCTCACTATTAATTTTTATCCCAGCATAATCCCCTTTTTTGTAATTAAGACAGTAAATAAAAATATTTCCTCCTAGTTAGCTGAGCTGCTTGTGCAGACCCAGCTTCACACCTGCTGCTTCTAAAATGTGATCCACTCCCCATCCCTTCATTGCCTTTTGGTTCAGCAGTCAAAGAACCCTTTGCCCCACACCCCTTCAAGAAAGTAGAGCAGTGTCAAAATCACAGTAACAGCCTTTGCTGCTTCTCTTTTAGTAGGTTTCTGTAACACTCTTCTATATTAAACTACTGTTTATAATCAGCATCATCATATTGCAAGACTCAAGACAGAAAATACTGTTTTACCACTCTTATGTTGACAGAGAGCTCCTGGGTTTGGGGGTAGGAGTGATAGGTTGTGTTTTATTCAGTAATGTGGTACCCTTTAGGAGTCTGATTGCAGTGGTGGAGGAAGGTAAGTGATGAACATGTAAGGAAGGAGGAAGCAGGTTGAAGTTGCTTATGCTGCTGAAGTCTTGTGGATGGTTGCAGACTGTGCCATTTTGATCATTTAATCTTTCTAAGAGAAAAACAAATGTAGGAAACAAATATGACAGCAGTGTGTCTTTAGTTCTGTCTCTTTTGGGTGGTAAGAACAGGAATAAACTTAGTTTTTACTTTTCAAGTAAAACAGGTGAGATGTGAGGCTTGCTTTGACTTGAAACAACCCCCTCCCCGTGCTCTCCACTTGTGTATCCTCTAGCAGGAGGCTGACACCTACAGGCAGTCCATCTGCACTCTTGGTCTGGGAAGATGAAGCTGGGTTTCAGGCACTCTGGAGTATGTGTTGTACCCACAACTTCACAGTAAGAAAGATGCTCTCTGCTTGAAGAACTGAAAGGAGTAGATTCCATTAGACTCTCCACAAGATTGTTTTATACTTGTATTTTCACTCCTGGTACAACTCCAGTTGTACTGTGCATCACTGTCCTCTTTATACTGATAAACTGCTGCAACTGCCTTAAGCTCTTACAGGACACACAACATAACTGTACTGATTAAACAAATGTGCAGATCTTCAGCAGGAATTAAAGGAACATGTAGCTAAAATGATTCTTTACTGGCAAAGTGGTTTCTCAGCTTGGTGCATCATCCACGTCTGTTACAGCAATAATAATAATTAGCTCTGACAGGTGGAAAGACACAGATTCTCTGGGTACTGTGGCACTCTCACAGAACTGGCCTATATCTTTCAGAAGGCCAAGACCAAACTGAAGATAATTCTGCATTACTGACAAATCTGTAGATGCTGTCACAAAAGCTTAGTTATCCAACTGACCTTCCTTGTTCAGCAGGGTTAATGCTGCTGTATCATTCTGCTGCTGCTCTCTCGGAGCTTCAGATGGGTGCTAAATACTGACAGGAGCCAGGGATGCTGGACCAAGCTCTGGATCACAAGGAGCTTGCTTTGCATCCTGTTCAGGGCTGAGGGTGAAGCCAGCTGCTTTGCTGGCTGGTTGGACCTGGTACGTGCCAAGTTGAGAAGCACTATGTCACTGTTCTTCAAGCAGAGCTGTTTATCAGTGAAGATCAGCAGGACAGGAGCATCTTCTATGTATCTTCATCACTCTCCTCCTTCAGAAATGAAGTGTTATTGAAGCAAATGCTGCCATTTGTCTCCCCCCTCCCCTCAGACAAAATGGGAGGAGGGGAGGGAGATCAGGCAAGGCCTCTTCTCTTTGTGCTCTGCCTCAGATCCTGTCTTAACCTCTGCTTTCTCAGCTCTGTGGTTTTCCACTTACCCTACATTTACTCACCCAAACACTGAGCCCAGAGCAAGGCTGTGTTGTTCCTGTTCACCCATTGCCCCGCAGGGCTAATGCAGACACATAAAAGCACTGTTAATGCTGCTTCAACTGTTGTCTTCAACAGGGCTACACAACCATGTCCTGGCTCTCATCCTGTTGGTGACAGCAGCGTGGTGTTCCCACCGCCGCAGGAAAGGTGCGCAGAGCAGCCCCCTCTGTCCACAGAACCAACCTGGCAGCTCCTGCACAACACAACAGCCCTCCCTGCACAGGCAGAAAGGTCTCACTCTTGGGCATGAAATGCCTTGCAGAGGGTGCAGCAGAGCCACAGTGGCCCTTGCTGGGACGCTGCTCCCCTCCTCCTGTACCACTGGAGCACAGCCAGCGCTGGTTTTTCAGTGCACACAACCCTGAGGATACTTGTAGGTCTGAAAAACAAATCATTCTGGTGCACGAATGGCCTACGGGAGATGCTGACTCTGTTCCCTGCTCTGCCAGACACTTTTGATGAAGGCTCATTTGTTTTGTTGGGGTTCAGTTCATCATCACTGAAATAAGAACCACTCTTCATAACTCGTGCGGGGAGCAAGGTGCGGGTTCACTGCTATTTAGAGAAAGGGTCGGCCAGTCGGTTTGTATCTCGTCTGATACAGTGGGGTAAGTCAAGAACTGAAATTTGGTTGACCTCAGTTCATGAGCCCAAATGTCAGGGAGCAGATAATGTCTGTTGTAAATGTCAGAGTCAAGGGATTTTCCTTTTCCCTTTAAAACAAAATCAGTAAAGATTTAGTTGCAGTATTTATGCTGCCATTCACATAGGCTCAGCTCCACTGAGTGTGAATGGCATTGCCCTGGTACTCAAAAATGCTGGGGGAATATTAAAAGGGAATTTCTTAAAGAAGTGGGTCTGGTAAAGAGCCTAAGCCCAGCTCAGCCCTCTCCTTCAGAAGTAAAGCAGCATTCAGTAACAAAAGCCTCTGCTAAGGGCTGGCAAATTCAAGCTACTTTCTTCTGAGAAGAGCACAGAGGTTTAATTGATACCCGGCAGGCTTCTCAGCTTTACAATTTATCTCTAAGTGGAAATCTGTCTGGGACAGTGAAATACAGTCCTCTGCAGGCACCTGCATCCCTCCAGCCACCAGTGCCAGCCTTCCTGCCCAGTGGCCCACTGTCAGTAGAAGAAATGGAAAACTCCTTTTCCAAAACCCCTTGCAATCTACTGCTCAAGGCTTGCTACTGCAGAGTAGGCTCCACTGATTTGTAACCCTCATTCTCCCACTTTGGCAGAGGTGCTATGGCAGCTTAGAGCTCCTGTCCCGGGCTGAGTGTCTCAATGGTAGAACTGAACTATAAAAAAATAAGTGGTTCTTGTTGCAGGCCCAAATCCTGTACCCTCTGCAGGACTTTGGCTCAGCCCATCACCCCTGCCCCTCACCCAGACCATTATTCTGTGCTGCCCCCCCAAGAGCCTCTTGAGTTTTGTCCATTAGCAGATTCTTTTCATTAGCTTGTTCCCACTTCCTGCATCCTCTTCATTAAGATTAAATAATATTAATTACCAAAGCAAATCACTGAAATCTTCCTACTATGAACCTCGTTTCAAAATTCAAAACAATGAGTAGGTTACATTTATACCCATTTACACACTCTTTCTAGCCCTTCTACTTTGCTGCCTTTGTGCCTTTTTTTCTTTTACAAACACTGCTGGGTTTTTTTGGCTCTCATCACCTCCTTCCCAGACACCAGAGAGAGATCTTGCTTTCTCTGTTCTTTTCAGCCTGAAGTTCAGTCCAGTTCAGCATCAACTCATCCTGAACTTACACTAAATTTTCCATAAGGTCCTGAATTAATTTAAGAGCTGCATTTACACCAGGAAATCTCCAGACTGAAGGAAGAATAAGATGTGCACAGCTCGCCATAAAATACATCTTCATATAGGTTTGTGCCTGTCTCTAAAAGAGAAGAGATAAAATTCATCATATCATTTCTATATATCACCTTCTATTCTAAAAGATGCCAGGCTGCCCCTCAGGATATGAATGATGGCTGCAATACCAGTTTTGATAATCTGATCTTGTTGTCTAGATTTTACAATTTAGGACTTTTTAGTCTTCATACATATCAGACTGAAATATCCCTGTTGGATTTTACTCGGTGTCAGGTGGACTTAAACCTTTTGAAATGTTGAGCATTTGATAAATATTTTCCTACTGACTAGGGTTTTCCTACTAAATGTGTAGAATCACACAGCATGATCTAAACACTGCAGGACACAAAAAGGCTTGTATTGAGCTACTCACAGCTGGTGTGGATTACACCAGACACAGCTCTCCCTTCTCTCCACGGCAGTTCCACCGGTGGTTAATAGAGCTCTCGGCACATCCTGCCTCCAGAGCAGCTCCTAAGTGTAGAAATCATAGACTCATAGAATTATGTGGGTTGGAAGAGACCTCCAAGATCATCAAGTCCAACCCTTAATCCAACACTCTCATGATTACCAGATCATGGCACTAAGTGCCTCATCCAGTCCTATTTTAAAACCCTCCAGGGATGGTGACTCCACCCCCTCTCTGGACAGGCCATTCCAATGCCTGAGCACTCACTCTGTGAAGAACTTTTTTCTGATACTCAGCCTAAACCTTCCCTGGCAGAGTCTAAGCTCGTGCCTCTTGTTCTGTTGTTGGTTGCCTGGCAGAAGAAACCAAACCCCACCTGACTACAGCCTCCTTTCAGATAGTTGTAGAGAGGGATGAGGTCACCCCCGAGCCTCCTCTTCTCCAGGCTAAACAACCCCAGCTCCCTCAGCCTCTCTTCACAGGACTGGTGCTCAAGTCCCTTCACCAGTTTTGTTGCTCTGCTCTGGACCCGCTCCAGCACCTCAATATCTTTCTTGAACTGAGGGGCCCAGAACTGGACACAATGCTCAAGGTGTGGCCTCACCAATGCCGAGGACAGGGGAAGGAGCACTTCCCTCATCCTGCTGGCCACACTGTTCTTGATACAGGCCAGGATGCCATTGGCCTTCTTGGCCACCTGGGCACACTGCTGGCTCATGTTTAGCCTCCTGTCCATCAGTACCCCAGGTCCCTTTCCACCTGACTGCTCTCCAGCCACTCTGTCCCCAGCCTGTAGCACTGGATGGGGTTGTTGTGGCCAAAGTGCAGGACCCAGCACTTGGCCTTGTTGAACTTCATCCCTTTGGACTCAGCCCATCTCTCCAGCCTATCCAGGTCCCTCTGCAAATGAGCCACCAACTCCCAGCAGCAGCAGAACAGCTCTGGAGTTACAGCTGTAGGAGCCTGTGCTGCATAGAGAATTCTTCAGCTTTGGGGCAACAGCAGTGATTACAAACTAATGCCAAGACTACTGTGCAACAGGGAGGACAGGCCAGTCTCCTTTGCTGCTGAGCCTGGCTTCTCAGGGCTTCCAGATTTGGACATCTGATCCAAAATAATTCACTGGGAAGAGCTCAGCTGTGACCTGCACTTTCACACAAGCAACAGTGGAATTTGCTTTTGGTATATTAGTGCTCAGCACATTGGTTGCCCAATGGCTGTTACTGTTTGCTATGCTCTTAAAATAGAATATTATATTACTTATTGTCTTTCTAAAATAAGCCCCTTCGTTCTCAGATAATATCTTTCATTATCTAGTAAAGGTTGAGTTCACTGCCAAAAAACCCTCTTGAATTTGAAAAGCAAAGGGCTGGGATGCTACCTGCGAGTGCCAGCACGCTGCAGGACAAGGAGCAGCCACGAGGCAGCCCCTCACCCCAAGGGACAAAAGTGCTTGATGTCTTTGCTGTGCCACTGAATCAAAGGATTCAAAGAAGTCTTTGCAATGAAATCCCCAGGCTTGGTGACAGCTGCTTGCTGGAGGAGAGCAGCAAGTCATCCTCACTGCAGAACCTTTGTGGCAGCAGAATTCCTACGTGTCTGTAGAGACTGAAGGTGGTGGTTTATGGCACATCCTATGGAGGGTTTCACCAACACCACTCAGAAACTACAAGTGAAAATAGGTTCTGGGATGTTCACCAGTTGTAGAGACACAGAACTCTTTTGGTGATGAAGGGATCACGCTGTACATGTTTATTCCTCAGGAGTAAGGCACCTGCTGGAGCACAGCACACGTCTCCAGAGGGCAGCTTTGCCACTATTTCCAGTGAGATCTCAAGCAAGTGAAATAATCTCAATGGATCACTTCTCCAGCTGTACATGAGGATGATGATGTAAGGCTCACTTGATAACTGAGGAATGGGGAAGGACAGAAGCCCCTCCCTGGCTGGTTTGGCCTAGCACTTAGCATTTTGGGATCTGTTTTTGAGGGGTTTCTTGGTGTTAGTTTGAAGCAATTTCTTTTGCAAGAAGGAGTTTCTGTATTTCCATGGGAAGTGGCAACTCCGTTATCTCCCTGCCCATTCCAGGATCATGTCCTGCATGGGCTTCCCTTGCCTGGAGGGGTTTGGGCAATTTTTTTTTCAGGGGGGACTTCCCTTCTGGGCCTGGGATTACTGCACAGTACCACTCACACTGGCTGGAAACACTGAGAACTGGTGCCTTACAGACTCTTCAGGCAGCCACTCTTACAGTCCCAGGTTGCACTGATTTCAGCAGCAAGACTGTCCTACTGATAATTGCTCAGCAGTTAAGCTACCCATGTGTATATATATATATATATGTGGGTAAAATATATGTTTCAAATATTTTATTTAGAAATTCTAAGTTTTAAAAAGTGTATATGTAATAAATGTTGTGTATTTAATACATTATAATAAATTTAATGATATTTAATACATTAAAATAAATTTAATGATACTTCTAATATTTTGCTTTTTGATATGATCACGAGGTGAGCAGAGGTAAAGAGCTTTTAAGGAGACCATTTTGTACATGTTATTCTGATCTCTGTTTTTCTTGAGTTCTTTCACCCTGAAATAAAGGGTCAATGGCTTTTTATTCCTACCCAATCCTACACAGGTCTGTCCAAAGCCCTTTTGCTGGCAGGCAGCACACAAGATGCTGTCACCTTGATAATATTTGCAAGGTGCTCAGGCTACAGATTTCAGTTCTGGGTTGTGAACCCCCCTGTGACTGCCAGCTCAGTCATGCCACCAAGAGGCATGAAGTTCTACCAAAACGGTGGTGAGTGCCACAGTGGAGGGCAAGGTGCCAGAGAATGGAGTAACCAGAGGCCCAGAGGAGCTTGGTGGGGGTCACCTGTGCCCACCACACTGTCCCAGTGTGAAGTGAGCAGCCACAGCTCACCTTGCCACGGAGATGCCTGCCCAACCTCTCCTGGGAAACAGCCACTGCCTCACAATCTTCAGCATCATTTTTATTTCCTCCATCAGTATTTAAGCTGAATCTCTCCTAAGGCAGTTTAAACCCACAGTATCTCTGTAGACCTCTGGGGTTATTTTCCAAAGCTACTTGTGTTTATTTCCTTTTCCTCCTTTGCCCTAAAGCAGCTCAACATACCTTCCAGGCTGGGCATCTGTAGCTGAGGTTGCAGATAGAGATAGTACAAATGCTTAAGAATGTTATATTTCCTGAAAGACAAATTAAACCCCTCATAAATTTGTGACAGATTTGATTAAAAATTAAGCTAAAAAATTTTTTTTAAGTCAAAAATATAAAAAAAAATTTGGAATTGCATTTAATTTAAAAGTTGGATTAATTTAGAAAGAGCATAAAAGCACAAAGGTTAATGAAAGATTAGAGTAGATTACATTTTTTTAAGCTTTGATTTAACTGTAAAACTGATTTTTACTTTTTAATTCACCTCCAGATGACATTCTCACCAGCCTCCTGTCCAACATAGGCACCAGAATTTCAGCCAGGTCGTGGTATTTCCAAGCCAATGGCTGCACACAGCAGTGGCTGCACCCCAGCAGGAGCATCTTCTGCCTCCATCTGAAAAATGACAGAGAGTTGGTGTGCACCTTGACCAACCTTCCCATCCAAACCATGCACTCTCTTTGTCCTCTGAACTTGCCTTGTTTCAGTCTCTAAACTTGAGATTTACTTGTGCTTTTCTCCACTGGCACAGAAAAGGCTCTTCCCTGTTCCTAGCAATCTTTTCTGCATAAGAGTAGTTGGAGACCGTGGCCAGCTCTTCCAGTAGCTTCACCTTGGATACATAAACCAGACTACCAATCCTTCCCCACAAAGCCAATTTTCCAAGCTCAAGCAATTTTACAGCATTTTAAATGTTGCAATTTAGCAGAATTATTTTTGAAGATTAGACCCCAGGAAAAAAAAAAAAAAGAGAGACTTTCATCTACTGATAGATTTGATACCTCAGGAAGGAAATGATGTCCTCCTGGCTTCATACCCACCACTGCTGCTTATGCACCCCATCTTCCAAGCACACAGACCCTAGGGTAGGTTCTCCCCAGCTGCAGCAACATGCAACTTCTACTGATATCACAGGTTCAAAATTGAGAAGATTCCTTAGGTTATTAAAAAAAATGTGCCACTTCATCAGCATTTTAAAAGTGCACATAACACAGTGTGGCAAGGCTGTTTTCGTGGTATTAATATACAACATTATCTAAGCCAAGTATTAAGAGATCCCTGTTATGCTTGAAATTTATTTCTTCCCACTTATCTGAGATTTCTTTGCAGGCAGCTCAAGATTTAATTTAGGTAATAGTGCACCTCTTTTGAAGGGCTTACTTATTCGTTGATCAGCATTACTGATATTAATTTTTATTACTCAGTAAAAATTTGGCAGCAGGACAAGAAGCATTTTTATTCTACATTTGAGCAGTTTCTGACATAGAACAGGCACCTTCGATGCAGCAATCCAAATGGCACCTGAGTGCAAAGAAATTTTACATAACCAGAGAGGGACCATTGATGCTATTAACGCTTCTCTTTCCCATGGGGCTCACCATCAACATGCTTTTTAATATGAAAAAAAAAAAAAGCTTTGCCAGGAGTAGGATGTAATTCATGTTTAGAGTGTCTTTGTTCCAATTAAAGGAATACATTATAAAGCAAACCCTGTAGGTATTATTGAATTTACATCTGTATTTTGTGACCTCAGCTGTTCCGTGGGACTATACAGTCTTGGTGTCATTTGCTCTGATCTGGCATTTTGTTTGCAAAACCCCAAAAAATGGATTTTTATAGGCACAAACCCACATTTGTGTGACCTACCTCCACATCACCTCCCTTGATTTATGTCCCTAATCCTGAGCAGGCTCCTGAACAGGAAATTAAGAGAGGGCTGGGAGCCTCAATGGGCGAAGGAAGCCAACAAACCCAGCTGGCTCTGAGCCTGCAACTGCCCCGTGGTTTCCCATTTAGCTGTGCACATCCCATTTAGCTGTGCTCGCTGGCCTCGATGACCCTGCTGTCCCCTCACAGCCAGCAGGGCTCCCCTGCACTGACCCCAGCCCCCACAGATGCTGAACGAGCTCTTTGTGGCACTGGCAGGGAGGTAAATCAAGATCTGTCTGTAAAGCAGGAATCAAACCATCTGCCTGCAAGAGCCCGTGCGAAGCAAGACCTACGCCTGCGGTGCAGAACACCAGTTCACATTTAAAGCTGAATCCAGTGCCTTCAGAGGCAGCCTCATCTCAGCTCCTGTGCCTGCCTGGCTGGACAGGATGCTAATTTTGGCTCTTCGGGACTAAAGCATGCATTAGTCATCAAGTCATTTATTTTATTACAACTGTTCATCTTAATCCTGATAATACTCCAACTCCAGAAAAAGATCAAATGTCAACAAAGGGGACATTGCTTGATGCAGAATTATTTCTTATTTGAATTTGGGTAAAGATATCTCACATAAAAGCATTTAATTTTTCAAAGAAAAAAAAATGCTGTTAGTAATTGTTTTCGAGTTGCAAGGCTAAAACTGCCTCATCAAATGACCATCAGCAATCGATTAACAAAATTATTCTTCATCCATCCCCTTGATTTCATCTTATTTCATGGACCAGAAGCCTTTTTCTAATTGGATGGTTGGCAAAAGATCTCTTCATCTTGCTTTTAAAAGGCAGATCACACAGCCTTAAACACTTATTTCTACTTATGAATTATTGGAACATTGCAACCTGAGTTGTGACGCATTTAATTGTTGATTAATGGTCTTCACAGATCTCAAAAATAACCATGGAAGAAAAACAAGCATAACAGGAGGGGTTTATTATAATAATTTCTGCCCTTGACTGCTAACCCAGAGCTTCAGTGAAAGGCTCCATCGCCTGCCGCTCAGAGACTGAACAGATAGAGGGGACACAAAGGAGACAGCGCAGCCGAGTAATGAGGCTTGAGCTGTTTCCCTTCCACACCACTTCAATTTCCTAAAATCTCAGAGGCTGTGAGTGGCAGAGCACTGCTCCCAAGGGAGGCACAAGCATATATTCCAAATCAAAACTCTCATATACAGTAACAGGACATGGAACAATAATAAACACCATCCACCCACAGAAAGGAACTGGCAAAAAACGCACAAAGCATGATTAGGGCTCTGTAGCCTCTAAGAAAAAGTGTGCTCCCTGAAAGATAATACAAGTTTGAAATTTTACACCAATTTCAAGTATGTTGTGCATATATCTCAACTGAAACAGGCACAATTTGGTAGAGGAATCAAAGGGAGAAGGGGACCAGACTCCCATGAACAGAGAAATCATAAAGGCAGCAGGAAAGAGGAGAGGCATGTGCAGTGCAGCGGAGGAGGGAGGAGGGTGCCTGGATGCCTTCATCACCCGAGCCAAGAGGAAGGGAAGGAAGATTCAGTGGGATCTTGCCCTGTAGAGCAGACAACAGGGACACAGCAATGACTCACATCGACGAGGGGAGGAAGGAACACGTATCTAATTTTCCTTGTCCTGAAATTCAAACCCTGGGTTTGGTCAAGGCTGCTGGCCATGAAGTAAAGGATGTTGATTGTGTTGGAGATTTACCAAACAGGATTGAGGTGCAGTGCTGTGCTAGGGATAGGAGAGAGAGCAGTTTAAGAAAGCCTGGGATGAGGTATGACAGGGCTGCAATGGTGTCATATTGAAAAGTAGGAGAGAAGCCTGGGATGCAGGGAAGGTTTGTCCTAGCCCCTCAGCAATACAGAGAGCTGTGGGAGCAATGAACTAATGGGAAACTCTTGTGTGTTCTGCACCTCTGAGGCCCAGCTTCACTTTGCCTTTGTGTGAAAGACAAGCAGCCTGGGGCAGGAGCAACGTCAATCCATCAGTACATCCTCACAAAAGCAGCTTCTGTCTGTATCTGGCCAGGAAGGTTTCCTCCAAACAACTTAATGGCACAGAACTCCACACTTCATCTTATTTTAAAAATATATTTTCCTGTCTGTTTGGTGAACCAACTCCAGACCTACATTAATAAAAAAACAGCCATGACTGCTAAGACCTTACAGGTACTGCTGCTGGCTCAGTGAAGAAAGCTATGGGCCAGGTGGGGCAAAACATGCAAAGTCCCCTCTTGTGCTGCTGCTCTTGAGAGAGGGAGCAGAACCCAGGTATCAGAGAGCAACCTCGTTCAGCAAAGGACTGGCTGATGTGACCTTCTTAGCACAAAAACAACCAAGGAAGGAAAACCAAGCAAAATCACTAGTATCTGCACAGTTTATGCTTCATTTCTTAACTCTCCTAAGGCACAAAAACAACTGCTTTGGTTCTGAGTTATAAATAAGAATGGGCACACATATTTCATGGATTTTACCACAAGTTCACCCTAAACTACAGTTTAAGGATTATTTTAATCCAAGACAACAATAGCAAAGACTATTTTTTTTTCCCCATGGAAAATCATTACTGTCCTATTAAGTCTGAAATTTTATTTTTATTTCTATCCATAACCTACGTGCACAGAAAGGAAAGTGAAAACAAAGGGATCACATGCCCCATGAAAACCAGAAACTGCTCGTACCAGGTCTCTCCTGAACACCACTTTGCCAGCAGTGTTTTGTCACAGCCTCTTTAGTCTCACTACATCTCAAAGGTGCCAACTGAAAGTTTTCCATCCTCCAGGACTGTCCTCCGGAGGCCTCTCTTCCTCCAGCTCAGCTCCACCAGTCTGCCAGCAGGGACACGCAGGGAGGCGAGCCATGACTTGGGGCCGGGTGCCACCACCCCGCAGCAGCCGAGCTCCGCACATCCCCGCAGAGCTGGGCACAGCGCAAGGAACCAGGGGCGGGGGAGAGCGGGGAGGGCAGCGCAGCGGGAGCGCTCTCTTCTCCCCCTATTCCCACTACTTGATATGTTCTGGAGAGCGAGCTGAAATAAGAAGAGCAGGAAAAGAGGGGGTGCCTGCCCTTTGCTTTCTCACCCCACGTTGTGCTGCCTTTATGCGGTGCTCACGAGCACAGCACGCATGAGCCTGAAGTGCAACACAGTCAGCATTTGGGCTTCCAAGCCCAAGACTGTGATTTATCCATAACCATTTGGGGACTGGCAAACCAGTCCCTTCAGCCCGAGGTTCCTGAGCGCGTGGAGCAGAGGGCGTAACGGCTGCAGGCACCAGACCTCCTCTTGTCCCAAATTCAGCACAGCACAGCACACCCACAGTGATCTGCTTTGGGGACACCTAAGGGGCTTCCTTGTGTAATGCAGTGATGGCAATTTCCTAATAATCCTGGGCTACGGCAGATTCTTTCAGCCTCTGGCAGAAGAAGCAAACGATTCAAAGGTGCTGGAGCAGTCATTAGCTGAGCAAACAGCAAGGTCGCTTTGCTTATTTCCTACAGCACTGTTGAAACTCCTTACAAGCCCATCCTTTATCTTTCACCTTTGTTTCCAGTTAAATAAAAAGAAGGCACAAGAATTCTTGTTACAAAAAAAGCAACCAATACGTCTGGTGTTTGAAGAACTTCTGCTACTCCAGACTGCCTCATAGAGTGGGTGCTCTCTTATGGAAATCAAACCTCTCCTAAAAATAATGTAAGGAAATATTATTTCTAAGCTACAAATTACAGCAAGCTCATATTTCAATGAGTCCTTTCCCTTCCTCTTCTTGCTCTTGCTGTCTCTTCCCCTCCCCTCCCGGCCTCTCCCCTCCTCTCCCCTCCTCTCCCCTCCTCTCCCCTCCTCTCCCCTCCTCTCCCCTCCTCTCCCCTCCTCTCCCCTCCTCTCCCCTCCTCTCCCCTCCCCTCCCCTCCCCTCCCCTCCCCTCCCCTCCCCTCCCCTCCTCTCCCCTCCTCTCCTCTCCTCTCCTCTCCTCTCCTCTCCTCTCCTCTCCTCTCCTCTCCTCTCCTCTCCTCTCCTCTCCTCTCCTCTCCTCTCCTCTCCTCTCCTCTCCTCTCCTCTCCTCTTCTTTCTCACCCATTTTTCAGCAGAAGGACTAACAAGGAATAATTTGAGAATTATATATGATCAGGTTTATTTGCCAAGTCTTTTTATACTTGAATAGTCAATCTTTTTCTTCCAGTAGTGGTAGTCCATAGGCTTTCTCCTGCCCTCCACAAAAGCAAACAGAGAAGGAATTAGCCATTGATTTAGGTCTGCTGTGGTGTGAGTGGCTGCCTCGCAGCCAGATGCTGCAAAGCTACTTAGCATCCCTCCAGCCTGTACATTAACAATGACATATTGGGAAAGCCTGCAGCGAGTTAAAGAGACAAGAACCATGCTCGGTGGTGGATACAACATTTGCCCACTCTACCCACTGAATGTGAAAATGTGCTGGGTGCCACGCAGAGTGACAGATGGACAATTAGTGAAGCACATCAGCTGCGTCCAGACTTGGCTTTCTCTGAAGTCAGCAGGACTGCTCTTATTTAAACCACGAGTTAAGTTTGAGTTTCAGCTGAATTCGAGAAAAAAGCTCAAAAGTCTTATTTGCCACAATGCATTCACAACATTTTCCCACTAGAAATGCTACAGTTCAGTGTCCCTTGAAACTGGAGTTTATGATGACCGAGTGGGCTCTGAAACAAGCCACATCTGCTTCACCATATCTGGGTTTACTCAACTCCTCCTATAACTGCCTGTATGATGTGTCTCATACGTTATGACACAAAAATATCTTCCCACGACCAGCCCTGCTCCAGAGGGGCATTTGGAGAGTGATATTTGGAGATAAAACAGGAGGCCTGGCCTGTGCCCTTCACACCTACTTGATAAGCAGCTTCTTTGGTGCTCTGCTCAACTGACACAGCCTGGGCTTGCCCACAGTGGTCCCGGCTTGGTCTCGCTGCAGGGAAACCACACAGGCATTACTTACAAACCATGGAGGGTATGAGAAGCAAATGACCTGCATGCTGGGAATCCAAATATTTGGCTATGTGAAGGATGTGTAAGATACAGCAGTGGTAAGATTTTAAGAAGCACAATAAATACACTGCAAGCATTTTTTTCTACATACAGAAAGCCAACCAGACCTGCGCTCCCCTAGCCTAGCAGCACACAGAGCCCCCAAATATGAATGAACTAAACCAATCTGGATCCTATTTGGTTGTTTGGCTCCATTGACTCATCTTCCCTGTAGTATCCTTAGGCTAATGACAAGGAAATAAGCACAGGCAGAACAATATTGTTTGGCATCATTTTGGCAAAGTTGCCATACCTGGGATTTTGTCACTAGGTTCTACTTGTACACCTTGTGTTGCCTGTCCCCCAAGTAGGAATTAAAGGTTTAGCAAGCACATAGCACTCTGTTTTTTAATCTTGAGTCATCAATAATTTCTATTTGACTCCTGGAACAGCCTAAAGTTTTACCCAAATAAATTTCTGAGAAGCTTTCTCTCTAAGAAGGGGAACAGCCAGTCAGGGCAGCTCCTGTAAGCATCTTAAATTTGGGGCATCCCCCTTTGAGCTGCGACCTGAGACATTCCACACAGAACAGAGCAGCGGGCTCAGCGTGGAAGCCAAGGGGCAGACCCTGAGGACACTCTGTGTTGAGCCAGCTACTCCCACCCACGAGCAGTGATGTGAAGCGGTGCCTGTGACCCCTCTGAGTCCTCTACTTGAAAGAAGAAAAGACAGTTATGCTCCTGACACACAGCCAGGAGCAGTGCCAAGCACACAGAGTGAGTCATTGATGTCCATCCTGCTCTTGGAGGCTGCTCCCCTCTCTTGGGAGCTCCTATCCTTGTGAGGCCAGTTTGGTGTCCCACTTTGCTTTTGAAGGAACAGGGGAAACATAAATGTAGTAAGCACAGTTTTATGACTGACACCACTGTAATCACCCTTGGATGTGAGTTTTGGGTGAGGGACTTTATTTCTTACACTGGTTTGACAACTTGTGTGCCTGCAAGACGAACTTGTTTGTTTCCTCTACCTGTACTGGTAGAGGAAAGGTGCCTATAAAGGCATCACCTCTGGTTACAAGCTTCTGGGACCCCACCAGCAGAATGCAGCACTTCCCTGACCTCCTAGAAGGGCTTTCTATTGTTCTTCACCCATTTGTGCAGCCTTCACAGCAGCTGGAAAATTGCCTGGAGGGGGGAACAAGCTTTACTCTCCCTCAGCAGAAGAGGACTGATCCTGCCAGCCCACAATGGGTGACATTGCAAAGCTGATGACACCAAGCTGAGTGGAGCTGTTGTCACACCAGAAGGACAGGATGTCATCCAGCAGGACCTGGACAAGCTGAAGAAGCAAGCTGTGGAGCACACGAGGTTCAACGAGGCCAAGGGCAAGGTCCTACACCTGGGTCAGGGCAATCCACAGTTTTGATAGAGGCTGTAGGATGATGTGATTGAGAGCAGCCCTGCAGAGAAGGACTTGGGGAGCTGATTGATGAGAAACTCAACATGAGCCAGCAATGTGCACGCACAGCTCAGAAGGCCAAATGTGTCCTGGGTTGCATCAAAAGAAACAGTGCCAGCAGGGCGAGAGAGGGGACTCTCCCCCTCTACTCTGTTCTTGTGAGACCTCACCTGGAGTTCTGTGTCCAGTTCTGGAATCCCCAACATAAGAAGGATGTGGAACTGTTGGAACAGGTCCAGAGGAGGCCATGAAGATGATCTGAGCGCTGGAGAACCTCTGCTATGAGGACAGGCTGAGAGAGTTGGGGTTGTTCAGCCTGGGGAAGAGAAGGCTCTGAGGAGATCTTAGAGCAGCCTTCAAATACCTGAAGGGGCTGCAGGAAAGCTGGGGAGTGACTTTTTAGAAGGGTAAGTAGTGATAGGAGGAGGGAGGAGGGCTTTAAATTGGAAGGGGGAAGATTTAGATTGGACATGAAGAAGAAATTCTTCACGATGAGAGTGGTGAGGCCCTGACACAGGTTGCCCAGGGAAGTTATGGAGGTGTTCCAGGCCAGGTTGGATGGAGCCTCGAGCAGCCTGGTCTGGTGGGAGGTGTCCCTGCCCACGGTAGGGTGGTTGGAACTGGATGGGCTTTAAAGTCCCTTCCAATCGAAACCATTCCATGATTCTATGATTCCAAATTCCCGGGCACCCCAGTTCCTCCGCTGGAAAAGTGCTCCCTGCGCCCCCGGCCGTCGGGAGGATGCGGGGGGTGGTGGGGGCTGCGGGGGCCGCTGGCCGTCGGGTGGCTCCGAGACACCGCCCACGGCGGGGCGGGGGCCGCGCGGGGCTGGAGGGGGGGCGCGGGCGGCGCCGCAACTGCAGCAGCAGCAGCGGCAGCGAGCGGCGGGGCGCGGGGCCGGTGCGGCGCATCAGCGGGGCCGGGATGCGCGTCCCGAGGCGGCTCCGCGCCCCGCACTGACGGCCCCGCGCCGTCCGGCGGGGCTCGGCTGGTAGCCCATGGCTGGCTCCGCGCAGCCCCCGCTGGCGGCGAGCGGCCCCGACGGCGGGGATGCTCTCGGGGACCGCGCCCTCAGCCAGGGCTTGAGCGTGCTGGTGGGGCTGGCGCTGTGCGTGACCATGCTGGGGCTGGGCTGTGCGGTGGAGCTGGGGCAGCTCGGGCCGCAGCTGCGGCGGCCCGTGGGGCTGCTGCTGGCGCTGCTGGGGCAGTTCGCGGCCATGCCGCTGCTCGCCTTCCTCCTCGCCCTCATCTTCGCCCTGGACGAGGTGGCGGCCGTGGCGGTGCTGCTGTGCGGCTGCTGCCCCGGGGGAAACCTCTCCAACCTCATGTCGGTGCTCGTCGACGGGGACATGAACCTCAGGTAGGCACCCCGCTCCCCACAGCCCGGGCAGGGGATGCTGGGCGCGGACAGACGGACGGACAGACGGACACGGCGCGGCTGGGAGCCCCCAGCGCTGCTCTCCTGCCTCTCCCGGGGCGGGCGGGTCTGATAGGGACCACACAGCTCCTGCGCCCTTCCCTGAGGAGCCAGCGAGCAGGGAAGGGGGAGGCTTTTCCCGTGGGCAGTGCCCTGGTTAACAGAGCCCCTTCCCCCGGGGCTCGGTGCGGGGATGGTGACCCGGTGCCTCTGTGCTTTTCCCCCGCCGCAGCATCATCATGACGGCGTCCTCCACGCTGCTGGCCCTCTTCCTGATGCCCCTGTGCCTGTGGGTGTACAGTCGGCACTGGATCAACACAGCCCTGGTGCAGCTGCTGCCCCTGGGCGCGGTGAGCCTGACCCTGGGTAGCACCCTGCTGCCCATCGGCCTCGGGGTGCTCATCCGCTACCGGTACCCCCGCGTCGCAGACCTCCTCGTCAAGGTACGCACGGCCTGGGGACAGGGACAGGGGATGCCCGGGGACAGCAACGGGGATGGAGCAGGAGTGCGTGTGTGTGTATCCATGTCCACGTCCGACGGCAGGAACCTCTCTGGTCCCTCGGAACCGCTGGTAGCTTCACACGGGTGTATTCCAGTACTTATGTGGGATATAAGGACTTAGTTTTGAAATAAAACCTTGGGCAGAGACGGAAAGCAAGAGTAGGGGCATGTTACCCCCACCCGCCCAGCACACGGGAAGGAGGGCAGCATGCCCTGGAGCAGAGGCGTTCCCCAGCATCCTGCTCTCTCCCCATTCCGGCCGAATGCAGGGCTAACAAAACCAGCCTGCAGGCACGGCAACACTGCCTTAAAACATGCAAAAAAAAATAGCTTAGTTATGAAAAGAACAGTGAGGCATAAGCCCTGGTTCTGTAGCTTCTCCAGCAAGTCGCCCCAAAGTAAAATGATGCCTCCATCAGCTCACTTCCTTTCCCGGGAAGTGATCAAACACCAAAGTCCTGAACCAGGAGCAAACCCAGGAAGGGCAGCACAACCATGCTTTGCGGTTTAGACTCTCTATCAAGCCTCTACCCGCTGCACTTATCAACCCCCCATGTTGTTTATCAATGTCTGTATGTGTTTCCAGATTTCCCTATGGTCGCTCTTGGTGACTCTGGTGATCCTGTTCATCCTGACTGGGACCATGCTGGGCCCAGATCTATTGGCACATATTCCCGCATCTGTCTATGCCATCGCAGTGCTGATGCCTCTGGCGGGGTACGCCTTGGGATATGGCTTAGCCACAGTCTTTAAAATGCCCCCACACTGCAGGAGAACAGTGTCTCTGGAAACAGGGTGCCAAAACGTCCAGCTCTGCACCGCCATCCTAAAACTCACCTTTCCCCCGGATCTCATAGGGAGCATGTACATGTTTCCCTTGCTTTACGCGCTCTTTCAGTCGGCAGAAGCGGGACTCTTTGTGCTGGTATACAAGATGTATGGGAGAGACAGCTACAAACAAGATGCACTCGGTGAAGAGGAAGACACAGATATTTCCTACAAGAAACTGAAGGAAGAAGAGGTGGCTGATACTTCCTATGGCACGGTGACCACGGAGGAGCACAACTCCATTCAGTTGGAGCCGACGCAGACAGCGCTGTAGGGGAGATGAGGAGGTGACACCCAGGGACTTGTGATGTGTGTTGTGCTTGCACCCAGGCTGGGGCCACAAGCGAAGCTGCCCGGCCTCCATCGTTTCTCTAGCCACTCCCATTGTACAAGGTGATGTGTGTTTAGTACCGTGACACTTGTATTTCCTCAAAAATACTTAAGAAAGAAAAATTAAATAACAAAGGAAAAAGTATCACTGTGCTGCAAATAACCATACGTCTTCAGGCCGGGAGGCTCCTGCCCACCTGAGTGCAGCAGGAAGGGGCCCAAGGAAGGAGACTGGTGTTCCACAGAGGTGAAGCCAACACGAACGGGCAAACCACCTTACACACGCGTATCCCTGTGCCTCCCACCTGCTGTAAAAGCATTGTGCTTGTTGTTCTCACCGCAAATACATGGCGAAGCTGAACCAAACCCGCATTCCCCGCTGATTGATCCCGCGGGGGGAGGGCGCAATTACGGGCTGGCCAGCGCTGCTGTGCTGGGGGTGGGGGATGCTCTGCCCGAGGCTCTGCTCCAGCTGCGGATGGGAAGGGGCCGTGAAGTTGGCGTGGGGCGGGGAAAGCCCGGTCCCTGCCCCTCCCCGCCCCCGGGGTATTTAGTGCCGCCCCCCGGGGGGCTGCCCCGGGTCGGCGCGATGGCGGAGGAGGCGATGGAGAGCTACCTGTACCCCGCGTACCACCCCTACGCCTACCGGTACCCGATGCCCAAGGGCAAGGGCGGCGCGGGAGGCGTCTGGCGGCCGCGGGGCAGCGGCTGCTTCCCGGGGTACCGGGAGGCGGCGGCCGCTGAGTACTTCGATAACTACCAGCGGGCACAGCTGAAGGCCATCCTGTCCCAGGTGAACCCCAACCTGACGCCGCGGCTCCGCAAGGCCAACACCAAGGAGGTGGGCGTCCAGGTCAACCCGCGGCAGGATGCTTCGGTGCAGTGCTCTCTCGGGCCCCGCACGTTGTTGCGTCGCCGCCCCGCGCCGGAGCAGGAGCGGGAGCAGGAACAGGGCAGCCCCGCCACCACCAGCACCCACGCCGTGCGCTTCCCCCGCACCATCGCCGTGTACTCGCCCATGGCATCCCGCAGGCTCACGGCGCTGCTGGCCGAGCCCGCCCCGCGGCCGCAGGAGCCGGCGGCGGCCGTCGAGGAGGAGCCGGCCGTGCTCCGGGAGCAGCGGGAGGCGGAGGCGGCTGCCGTGCGGGCCAGCTGGGAGAAGCCCCCCGAGGGCGGTGTTGATCCGTGCCCGGAGCCGCGGGAGCAGCGCCCGGCAGCGCCCCCGGAGCCGCGGGAGGAGCCCGTCGAGGATGCTCCGCAGGAGCCGCGCCCAGAGCAGCGTCTGGAGCCGCGGGAGCAGCCCCCGGCCGCCCCCTCGGAGCCGTCGGGGAGTCAGGAGGAGGTGGCGCGGGCAGAGCCCCCGGCAGCCCCCCTGAAGCGGGAGCCGGCGGCGGGCAAGACCCGCTTGCGCTTCCAGGTGAGCGGCGGCCGCGGGGTGGGGGGCTCCGGAGGCGCCTGCCCCGTCGAGTAACGCCTGTCCCCGGCAGTTCCTGGAGCAGAAGTACGGGTACTACCACTGCAAGGACTGCAACATCCGCTGGGAGAGCGCCTACGTCTGGTGCGTGCAGGGCACCAACAAGGTAGGGCAGCCCCGGCACCCCCGGGCACCCCCGCCGCGCCGGCTCCCGCTGATCCCGGCCTCCCCGCAGGTCTATTTCCGTCAGTTCTGCCGGACCTGCCAGAAGTCCTACAACCCGTACCGCGTGGAGGACATCACCTGCCAGGTAAGGGACCCACCCCGGGCCCCGCCCGGCCGCGCCCTTGGGCTGCCCGCACTCACCGGCCACCGCCTTCTCCCGCAGAGCTGCAAGCAGACCAGGTGCACCTGCCCCGTGAAGATGCGCCACGTGGACCCCAAGAGGCCCCACCGCCAGGACCTCTGTGGGAGATGCAAAGGGAAACGCCTCTCCTGTGATAGCACCTTCAGTTTCAAATACATCATCTGAGTGGGATGGGTTTTTTTTGGTTTTGTTGAAGGCTCTTCTAGGGAACTGCGAGTAGAGCAGATTTTCTTTTTGTTGTTGTTTGAAGGTGCACGGTGAGGTGTGGTTAGGAAAGCAAGCAAATAAAAGTATTGGCAAAGCATGCTGAAATGATCAGGTAAGTTTGTGCCTTAGGTTCACATTGCAGCTTCTGTAACTTGCACAGGGGAAGAGCCCACGTTGCTTTGTAAATCAGTGATGGTCTTGGCAGCACCTCTGGACCTTGTGTAGTCTCAGGTGGGAATGGATGTCTGTTACTGCTCCTACCCTTGAACATACCAAACACTTGAGGTTAACATCAAATTGACATCTACGGTAGGCAGCAGAGCATCATTCATGAATGAAACACCTAAGAGTGTCCATCTAGCTGTGCATCCTTCTGTTCCGTGTAGAGTCTTCTGCACCTGTTCTTCATCACTAGAAAATTATGAGAAATGCTATATAAAAACTAGGTCACTTCTGTTGGTACAGCTGGTCTGCATTTAGCTGAGCTGCTGGTCTTCTAGACTAAAGTCGAAGTTTGTGGTTAATATATCTCAGGGAGAGTTCTCACTGCTGGGGAAAGGGATTCACTGATGTTGTGGTCTCTTGGTAAATGAGTTGCCTATCTTTACTTCCACAAGGCTGAGCAAAGTGATACTTAAAAGGCCCGAAGTATGATACTGCATCTGCCTGGCTTCCTCCCTTACCTGCAGGTGATGAACGAAGAGCAGTGCACTTAGTGGCTCACACTTCTAGAGTTTCATCTAGTTAATAGTTTAGCTGTCTGCCACTGGGGAAGGATCAAACTCCCATATCCCTCTGTGGCTGGGTTTGCAACTAGGAATTGTACTGCTAGGATTTGGTAGTATTGGCAGAAGTGGCACAGTTACTCCTGGATTAGTCTCTCCAAGGCCTATTGGTGCTTTCAGTGGCAATGGCTTATGTAGGGACACCACACTTCAGCAAAGTATTACATAATTGGGAACAATAGCATTACCATCTGAGCAGGTTCACAAATCTACACCCTACTAGATCTACTCTATGGCCAAGGAGTTGGGTAAATGGGGAGGAAACATAATTTTCTGAAAAAGTTACTTCTCGGGGAATGATAATAAAGTTGATAATTTTGAAATTAAGCATAATGATGCAGAAAGCCTTTTGCAGAACTCTTGATGTAACTTCTGTTTGGGAGCACTGATTTATCTTTGCTATACCAAACTTGCCTACACCTGTATGGAGCTTACTTGAGGGCCCCCCACCCCATTACAGACTAAAGGAGGAACAAGTCTCAGCCTATGCTGTGTAACAGCTTCAGTGCCAGGTGCTCTTGCATCTTTAAATGGAAACCCATGTATGCCAGGATAGGCAAACATTGTCCTTTGTACCAACAGATGTCCATTTAGAGGGGCAGTCAGCATTAATTCTGTAGGCTTAACTCCTCATCTTGTAGATCTCTGCTTTATTTTATTCCTGCTTTATGCCCCTTGAACTTGCTGCAGTAACTAAGGCTTAAGGCCTCAGCACCAATTGATTGCCAAGTAATTTTATTAATTGCTCTGTTATTACAGCAGCATAAGGCATCCTGGGAACAAGTAGACCCTGGAATGGGGGTGCCTTTTTATTTCATGCTTCTACCTGAAGTATTATCCCTTTTATCACAGTAAAAGCAAATACCCTTTGCTTTACCAGCTCACTCAGAGGTTTTCACAGTAAGTTCCATCCTTGCCCTGTTTATCACAGAGTACAACTGCAGCTGGGCAGTTTTCTGTTGCAGTTACCTGTGCTTTGCACTTGCCTGTAGTTGCAGTCATGAGCAGTGGCAAGTCTGTAGTCTGAGGAGGAACACAGTTGAGGTCCTCAGTGCAGCCATCTACCTGTAGTCCATCTCAGCGTGCAGTTGCATCTGTGATCTGGAAGGCCTTTCTCTCTGAGCATGTTTCCTTCTTGAGTACGTGTTCCTGGCTGCCTTGCCCATTGTAATGCCTGTGGCCTGTTCCCTGTGGATGCAGGGTAGGAGGCTGACTGTGATGAGTCTGTGCACCTGGGTACTGGGTTTGAGAACTTAAGCTCTGTGCCATGTCAGTAGGGAGTCATATGGCAACTCACAGCAATATGAGCAGTCAGATGCCCTTGCAAGCATTGCTTTAAGGATTGCTTCCTGTGAATATGATGACTCTTGGGCAACTACCAGTAATTGCCAAAGAGAAATTTAGTACAACTTTGAGTTGCCATCTCCACTAACTACAGCCAAAGCAGCAGTTGCTTCTGCTTAATATGAGGTAGAACAGGTCTAGCTGATCTGAACTGTACAGCTTGCCTCAACAGCAGCTGGTGAAGGCTCCAAGTGGCAGGTAGAGGTAAAAGGCTGGCCCTGCTTTCTTCAGCTGCTGCAGGGTTATGAGGTGTGGAGGAGCGTGAGGCAGCGATGTTGAACGCGCTTTCCTTCATCCCGTAGCATTCCTCAGTCCTGCAGTCACTTTACGTCATTCCTCTTGCACAGATACACTCAGGGTCTTTACTGCTCAGTGCCAAAGTACAGTTCTGTATCCTTTTCCACTTTATTGCTCTGTCATGTCCTTGACAGAGTACACTGTGCATCATGGGCACTGGTCCCTGGACTCAGCAGAAGGAAAGAAAGCTACTCGTGACCTATGTGATTATGCAAAGCAGAAAGGAACAGAGTCGTTGTGCTGCCAGTTTTTCAAAGATATCTTGAACTTGCCCTGCACAGCTTTTTTCATGAAGAGATTCTTTTGCAAGCATAAGCTCGGACAGTGCTGGTTTTGCTGTATCTTACAGAAGATGCTTTGTTTCTAGTCAGGATCTGGCGCAGGCCTAGTCGAGAGTGAGTGATTTTGGAAAAGCTTCACAAAGTTAAAGCAATATCAAAGACAGCCATCCAGTGTGATTCTGGCCCATTGGACAGATTCCACTAGTCACTGTAAATAGAGGAAGGTGTGTAACATAAGGAATTAGGTATATAAATTCAGATTTGAGTTACATGAGAAATCCTTCTAACAGCTTCAGAAGATGCCTAGGAAAATGCTGTTGCATTGACAAGACAAAAGGAAAAAAACATGACTTCAGGGCAGCCAGACTTCTATTGTCAGTGTTGTCTGTTTAGCTAATGTACTTAGTGTGTGAAAATACACAAAATAACAGATACAATGTCCTTTATTTTTACAAAAAAAGCTGGTAAAAGATGATGTAAATAAAAGTGTAATGCACCACTAAATAAAACTACTTATCCCCCCGTAAATACTTATTAAATAATTAAGAACACCATCTACAGTACCACAAAACCATCAAAATAATTCAATTTTATCAGGGATGGGGGGAAAAAAATACAGTGATTATGGATGTGCCTTGATCAGTTACAGAGCTTGTTAGGATAAGATAACTAACTGTCAGCAGTCCAACAGTGTGCACAGTGCCTTCAATTAATGCATTTCAGCATAATTACATTTCTACTGGGGTCCAATTTCCCCAAAAAGGCAGAGCTAAGAATTTCAATTCTACATTCTAAACTCTGGAATTAAAAAAAATCACAGTGGGTAAGAGATGTATATAAAAATACCAGGTGTTTCTTTTAAATCACAGGAATTGTGGGACTACATTCTTGTTTCTGGTTGGGTTTTTTTTGTCCTTTTTTTTGTTGTTTTTTTACAAAATGCTGTTGGTTTCAACAGAATCTGGTTTGTTTTATGCTACAGACTTTGACACTGAACTATGAGTATATTGCCTGTTTGCATGTTTTGGTAGTCAGTCTCTTTTTTTCCCTCTATGTAGTCCCAATTCTTTAGGCTCTAGTTGAGTCATGAAGATGCCTGTATGTGCATTCAAACTCTTTGAACCCCGCAGGCTACTCAGACTGCAAGTGATGTATGTGACTACTGACAGGGAGAATGCCCCCCTTCCCCTCATAGCTTTGTACACCTACTGTCTTAACAGTGCATTGCACAAATTTACAAGAAAAATACTGGTTTTGCACTATACAGTTTCTAGAATATATACAGAATAAAATAAGTTAACTTCTAATGAGAATTGCTGATGGGCAGCATATATCTTTAATATACATTTTAAAGTCTCTGCAGGCAGCTACTTTTTGGTTAGTTGTTATCAATATTTGTAACATAAGCACTGATCAGAGAACTGAGCAGCATTCCAATAAAGTTAACAGATATATTATTTCTTTTAGAAACACTGGGAAATCCCAGTTTAAAATATTATTAAATGTCCTAACATTTACACACTATTGAGGATTAGATCTAATAAAATAAAATTTCTTCAAAAATAATCTTGCAGCTCTTTTAAGCATGCTCTGAGACCTTATTTAACAATCACCCATACCTTCAAAAAACAACTGTCACATAGCCATACACTCTAACTCACACACATCATTTCCTCGTTACAGACAAGAAAAGCAAATAAAACATTGAGACGTCAATGGTTTTTGCAGTTGTAAGTCATTCTGCTCATGTTTGACTGCACATTCTTTATGACATTGCAAAGTGTCTCATTAGGTATTAGTTGATTATATCTACTACTGCTGGAAAGCCAGGAAGCCTTGCAGGTCTTCAGCCAAAATAAACCAGCCTTGATTTTAGCCTCATCCCACCTGCGATATTGATTCAACCTTTAGAGGCTGTTTACTGCAAACACCATTTACTTATAGTTCTGGTACAACAGAAAATAATGCACATGTATGCATTACATTTAAGCCCTTTTCCTTTTGTGTAGTTTTTATACATAAATTTAATAAAAAAAATACTACTGCCACACAGCTCCTGTGTAGAAAGAGCAGTCAAGTAAGATGTTCACTTCAATTTTCAGATTTTTACTTTTGATGAGACATTTTCTTGCTGTGATGAAACTGTGTTAGTTGTCAGGATTGTTTGTTTTTTAATGAAAGGTGCACAACAATAGTCTGAGGAGTCTTCATCATCAGTTCTGTTCTAAATGACAGCTGTTCAGAATCCAGTGCTCACAAGATTTATTCCTGGTTTGATTTTCCCTAGAAGCTGATAGGATTGCACCATGCGAAGAGACTCTCGAATTTCTAGATTAAGTTCCATTAGCTTGGAGCTGGCCTCAGACATGTCCTGGTTGGAACCTACTACTGCAAAGCTGCCAGTCTGACCAAGCGTCTGATGACGGAAATAGATGTGCAGCAGTGTTTGAACTGGGTCATCTTCAGAACTGCCAAAGATGTCGTGGGGCCAAATAGATCTGTAAACACACAATTTGGATTTAAACATTAAAAAAAGAAGCAAGTTTAAATATTCTTGTTCTTCAAACAGACTTCTGAAGAGAAGACAAGGGAAAACACAAGAGAAATGTTTCTTCCATAGTGTCCTGATAGTTAACAGTACCATTTTCTCAGAGATAAATTCTAAAGAACAAGTACTACTGGAACTGCTTTTTATTTAAGTTGCAAAATGCGTACGAACAAGCTGTAATGAAGCAACAGCGCTTGTCCTTTTCAGTAAGGACATCTAGCAAGAGCTGAAAAAAACCTGGAATAGTGCCTATTGCTGTATCTTTAAATTAAAAAGGCCCATTAGCAAACTGTGCTCTGGAAGCAATCCCTAAGTACTTACCTGAAAGCCTTGACCTGAGCTACAGCTGACACAAACTCCTTGTTTCTGAGGGTTTCGATGAGAGCATGAATAGCTGTTTCTGTGCTAGCTTGGGAAGCCTCTGCAACTTCAATTTCTTCAATACCACTGTCAGATGCAGCCTCAGCCTCTTTTAGACAGCTCTCCAAAAGAGCAAGTTCTTCAGACATGTTTATGACCTAAAACAAATATAAGAGTGAGCTTTTCTACTTGAAACGTATTTTAAGCCAAATCACATTTCAGCAGATCAGACATATTTTTCCTCCTCTTTGAAATCATAAATGAGAGGCAGAAAAAAGTACATCCAAATATTTGCTGCAGTTGCTTAACTACACAGCCAATTTAATGGCCCAAGTTCACATCAGGTATTTGGGCTTCCCCCCGATGAAGTTTCCATCTCATTCAGTTCTTTTAAAATTTGTTTGAAAAATACATTTTTCTCCCCACATCACTTAATTAAAATGACAAGAAGAATTAGAGACTTCGTAAAAGTACAGCAGCAATCATGTTATTACAAGGACAACTTGAAATTGAAGACAAATATCTGGAATACTGGTAACCCAGCAGCATAACTGCAGTGCAGCCAGTGTATGCAGTGCTAGCTCCAGCTGCAGTGCAGGAGTAAAAGACAAGGCCATCACTGAACATGATTCCACATCTGCCTGGCTTAGGCAAGAAGTGGCACTGGTGTGATGCCACAACATTCCCCAGACAGAAGCAAACTCACTTATTTGCAGCCACTACAAAAAGCTGGAAATCCAAGTTAGGAAAATGTTTCATTTTATCTTTAGCTACTCAAACCCTAGAGATTTCCACCCTGCTTTTTTCATTTTTCTCCCTGCTGTATTGAGCAAGACCAGGCCCATTTTTTCCTGCTACCTCTATTTATTGTTTTACAGACCAGGGTGGGAACCTTCAGAAGATGTTTTCAATAGCACAATGCATTCAGAGTAACTCAATTATATGTACCACATGTGCACAGCTGAGGGACACATTTTACTTCTGAAGTTAGTACAACTAAAAATCAGGCATAAGGTGTCTAGAACACATGACTACGATGGGAAGTAAAGTTGTGGAGTAATTGAATGGTGGCTGAAGTGACATAGTTATATAAATGAGCTGGCAGCAAGTGACCATGTTTGCAAGATGAAACACTGGGGTGGTGGAAAGGGGCTTCATCACATGATTCTTGTTGATTGGAGTTGATGTGCCTTGATTGTAGCTTGATTAGAATACACCAGGAGCTCTATTGAAATACTCAAACCCCTCATCACTGGACTCCCTGCATTCTTGTCTGTTTAAGAGTTTTCAAGCTGTACAAAAATCAACACAGATAATGGAACATCTCAGAAAATTCTTGCAAGCTCTACTTACATCTTTTATTAATTGGCTATAAAACAGCTGGTACACTCCTTCAGTTTCTAAAAAGATGTCCCACTGATGAAAATGTTATCAAAATGTTATTTTAAATGGTTTGGCTTTAAAATGTCAACAATTAGTAGCTAAATGGCATGGTTTTCATTACCTCTGCTTCTTTTTTGATTGTTTTTACTTGGCTGATAAGTTTGCAATAGGCTTGGAACAGAAGCAGCAACTGGAAATGCAACTTGTATAGCCTCCGACACAACTCCAGCTCCTACAAATGTAAACAACACTATTATTTCAGGAAGTACAAAACTTCTGCTATCCAATACAAGAGACAATAAGTGACAACCTCTTCAGTACAGAATGTGCAAAATTAAAAGTAGATATTTGGTTACTGAAGAAAATGCCCAAAAGATTTAAAGCTAATATAACAGGAAGATAATGAAAAGCAGATGGAAAGCTTAATTCAGTTCTAGGTTTACAGGTAGTCTCTCTCACACAGGATTAAAGTTTACTTTTTAATAAGAAGTTACACTTCCAAGAAGGGGGCTGGGGTTGGATGTAAAGTGATTTAAAAGGTATTTTGAAAAGTGTCATTTTCCAAGACAGAGTTTCATTGATAACTTTTATTGTTGATGTTTTACTGTTTTAAATTCAAGATCTAATATCCAAAATAAGCAGTTGTGGTCTGTAAGTATTCATAACCTTTAATATAAATATGTAAGCACAGTACATATCCTGGCCCTTAGATTACAATGCCTGATGGAGTAAGAGGAGAATAATTCCATTCTTGGAGGCAAGAATGTTTCCTTTGTAAAAGGTAGCTCTGATTATGTTTTACAGAATAGCACATGATACATTCTTAAGGAAATGAAACAGCAGCATTAACTTATGCACTGTCTTGCTTCCATTTTTATGCACCTAAAACAGTAGTGAAAGTGCAGACAGTGTTAATACTGCTTTACATACAGACATAAAAGCTACAGCTAATGGAATAATCTTCTATAGCATTCTACTAACTAAAGGATCCTATTATCTACAAAGGACCAGCAGTTCAATGGGTTAGATGATGCAAAATTGAAGCACACAGCATTTTGGTAATAGTCTATGACAGGACATCACTATGTCACAAATGGACAAGACAGATGGAGACCAGTTTGGTGACTGGCA
Source organism: Tapera naevia (assembly GCA_033556795.1). Lineage (NCBI taxonomy): Eukaryota > Metazoa > Chordata > Aves > Cuculiformes > Neomorphidae > Tapera > Tapera naevia. The sequence continues at coordinate 17,696,712 of JAUMJJ010000172.1, read as the reverse complement.
TGGTTAAATATTTGATAAATCAAGAACTGTCACTTACTGCTAGAATTTCCATTTGCTAAGCAAGAAGATGAGCAGGTCACAAAAATACAAAGAAAGAAAAAGAGATCAAGAATTAGTGCAGGAAATTTTAATTAGGGTAAAAGATGTACCAGGTAAAATGGAAGAAGAAATACAAGTAACATGCTCCAAATATACCCTGAATGAAAAAAAATAACAGACTGAATTTGAAGTGAAATTAATTGCTGCTGTAACTAATGATAGACAGCACTGGCTTTGTTGTCCCACAGTATGAGTAACACATGTCACATACAACCCTGTCTGGGCTTTATACATGGTGCAGTCTTAAAGGTATGCAAACCTAAGGAAATCAAAACCAAGGACACTTAAGTCTAAACACCTGTACAATGCTTCTTAATTGCTCTGTACCACTATAGCTTAAGCAAAAATAATGCTTTTTAAAATTTGAGATGTAATGTTAAGTTGGATTCTGAATCAGTTTAGAAAATCCTTGGTTTTGCTGAACTCAATTCTTAACACCTCACTGCGAGATTTCTCTAATTTAATTGCACTTGTTTTTTACAAGCTACTTCAGAAAAATGTTTGGGAAAGAGGGACAGGGAGAGAAATTGTCCGAAAATGTTTTTTTATCAGAGTAGGGACAGGAACTTCACTTCTGTGCTTTGCACAGCGCTAGGAGTATCGACATTGTCCAATCAAGCACAAGGGTCACAGCATACGGAGACGCAGCCGTGCCAGTTCCAACAGGCAGAGCAGCTGAGCTTTACCAAGCACACAGTTCTACACCAGGTGTGTAAGTTATGAACTGTGTCATCAACACACCACCAACATTGTGTTCTGCACCCTGTTCTATCGTACAAATTGCACAATTATTATAGAAGCAAAATCTTGTGCTGCCCCGAACGCTGCAAAGAGGGAAGATCTTGAACAGCCAAAGCTGACAAGAATTCCATGACTCACTTTAATGCAGCACAGAGAACCAGACTTTGAGGAATAGCAGGGTCGATTATTTAATATTTTTAGTCATTAAGTTTAAATAATCCCTCTCCCCCAAAATTACACTCTTATAGCTATTTCAAGAGAGGTTTTCCTTTAGAAATGGCCTTCTGGTGCTTGAGTGCCTTTCACATAGTTGCTTACTTGAGAAAGAATCTGATTTTTCTACCTGCCAGTCCTGTCCAAACAGTCTAGCCGGAGTCCAGATGCATTCTTTCAGGCTTGCATGTAAGTACTAACAGCAAAAATCCAATAATTAGATTTACTTGCAGGTCTGCTGGCAGTGCACAAGCCAGAACAGAATTTATCTCACTATTCCTTAGCTGTATTGACCACAGTGCTAAAAATTAGTAAGAAAATCTTATTTGTGTTAGTGAAAGAAAAATATCTGTTGACTGAGGCAGCTCTCTTTTCCTGAGCCAGACAACACTTACATATTTTTAGTATTAATTGGTTGACTGGATAGACTTATCAGCCTCACACTCCATTTACAATGACTTTTGAAACAATGATCTTACACTTAGTAACTTCTCAGTCTCCTTCAGGTCACTATAAGCTTCTGTGAATAAATTCAGAACTTCTGTAAATTGGGTATATTTATGAAGTAGGATACCAGGACTCTGCATTAGAATCATTTGTGCATTAGAATCATTTTATGTGCAAGGAGCACATAAAAAAAAAATTGCCAGCATGCCTTGCAGGCTAGGACTGAAAACCAAAATCAAAACAGGTCCCCACAAATCATCAGCACGAATGGACACAGAACTCCTTTTCAGAGACTATCTTCAAACTCTGCAGAAATGGGGAAGAACAGACAAAACTGCCTCACTTGGAATCCTGCATTCTCTCCACACAAGCTAAATGAAAGCCTGCATGAGGCTTTCCCTCCATTTCTTAGCCTCCCTGGCTATGCAGTGGGAACAGTTACATTTATCTTCATGTTAGGAATGGCTATGGTCTAACAGTTAAATGTCAGAACAGTTTTCTGCTGTATATAAAAAAGCATTCTGAAAAAAAGAAACATTTCTGTATTTCAGTCCATATTATTAATATACAAAACATTTACTGTATTGTAATAGTAAATGTTACATATTTACACATCTCAGTCAGTATACAAAGATGTAAACCAACTATAAATTTGCTAAATGTTGCGTTCATAAGCAAAGGAAAAATCCTTGCAAATGGTGGCAAATTATTTTGCTGTATTACCTATGCTTATCCACATGAAATACTGAACGTTTTTAAAAGGTGTGACTTCGATGCAATATAAAAATCGATATTATCATGCCTCACTACTCTAAAAATTGAGGTGCATTTTGTGATATATGAGAGCTAATAAAAGCTATATAAAAGAATAAATAATCCATTCCCATTGTAGACGTTTTGGCTGCTGGGCAGCAGAAACACAACCGAGTGCACCAGTGAATAGAGTTCAAATGAATAAAAGGAATAAAATTCCTCCTTTTCAGCTTGGATTTGGGATTTTTGTTAAAAAGGCATTGTGAAAAGGTAAGCTCATCTGCTACCTGTGATTATATTCTCTTACATCTTTCACTTTCCTTATTACAGGACCCTGGATGGCAGATTCCTTGTACCTACCAATGACAGGTTTGGAATTTGCTTTTTTATCTACAGTGATGATATTATGCAGCTATTGCTTTTGAAAAAAAATATCCTTGTCAATTTGGGGAAAAACTATCACTACAGCAATTAGTAATATTAAACATGGATGACTGCCATGCAAATACATACAAAATATTAAGCTAATATGAAAAGGTTACTTTACCTATTGTTGTTAAATGATATTTTGACAGAAGCATTCAATGAGATTTTTGCCTTGAGAAAGGTCACATGTATTTATATAGTATTAATTATATTAAATTCAGTAGAGGTTTTGGCTAGACAGTTCATCTGAGCATCTAAGTAGAAGGCTAATCTTTTCTCTTCTAGAATCAGCTGCAGCCAAGCAGACTTGCTGGTACACCGATGGTATCTACTCTGCTTATCTACTCAGTGTTATTAAGTCTAGAACCCAGGGTGGGTTGCCAACTTTTATTAAAAACAATCCTTTCTATGAAACCACTACTTTCATAAGTTTCCAAAAGATAGTATGATAACTGAAATGAAAAGCTTTTCATACATTTTTAATCTCTCTGCAAATATTGGAATTTTTGTGCAATAGATACGAAGATGTTTTTTAATTTCATATCCAGAAACTCTCAAACGACATAAACCTACCTGGGCATCTGTGTTAGTGCCATGAATACCATCATCAGTACCAAATGTTCTTTTGCAGTCTTCTAGCCACTGCAAAACAAATATAAACAAGGTTAAGCATCTTGTGAAACAAACTGAAGAGTGTGCTAAAACTGCATAAGACACTTCATCAAGTCTTGCACATTCTCAGATTACGTAAGAAATTGTGATATGAAATCGTTTAGCGATGTTGTTTCCACTACTGATTTCCACTCTGACACATCACTTTATAGTTTTTATTGTGTCCATTCCATTGTAAATTTCCTGAAGCCTTCATTACCCCAGATGGGGATGGTATACTTTAGCAGAAATACTAACCTGTGATTGAACTGGGGCACTGTTAGAGGGAGACATCACTTTCGTTAATGAGATCGTATTTTCTCTTTACTTGCTGCACAAGGCTTACACCAACATAATTTCTCAGCATGTAAAATACAGCACTCATTCAAATTAGAGAGTAACAGTAAGCCTGCTATATTTCTTTGGACTATTTTAGAAGGAAATAGAGCTCTCCTGTGTAAATAGATGGAAGTGCAGGCTTACTGGATGGAAATTAAAATAAAAACGGGCGATCAGCATCACCTCTGGTTCATACAAGCCAGGGAGATGAAGGAGTCCTACACAATGCAAGCATGTAGATTCCACTCTCTTTCAGGAGCACAGGGCTGTATTTAACCCTAGTTCCTGTAGCAGACAATAAGATTGTTAATTTCAGAGGGTCATCTCTTCTTCTATAACTTTAAGTAAACATGCAAATTTGGAAGAGCTAATACAAAGGATTTGCAAAATCAAATATGCTCTTATTGGCCAATACAACCCGATCACCTCATCGACACAGTACCCACTATGTTTTTCTGTACAGTGCAAACAACTGCAGGCATGAGGTAATTTGGGTATTACTGAAATGGGAATGCATCATGTTGAGATAAAGTGTAGATTATCTTCTGAAATGAAGAACAGGCTCTATCCATCGAAGGCAGAATAATTTAGCATGCTGTGTGCTTGCTATCTCGAGTCTCACAGGAAATCTTAGTGACCTTTTTCTAACCTTTGTCTGATGCAAGAAAAGGAAAAATGTGATTTCCCATCTGCTCAATTTAATAAAGGTTACTTAGTGAATTAACTAGGCCTGTGTGCTTATCAAGAGGAGAAATGGAATTCTCTAAGCACCGCGGTGTCAGTTTCAATTAGTGACATAGATACCAACATACACAGCAAATCTCATTCTTCTTTTTATCTGACAGCATTTATTGGGAACAATGGAATAGGTTTGCACTGGAACAAACAGAACCAGCAACTGGAAAGCCAGTATTTATTTTCATGCACTGCTCTTTTAACATCTTTTATAAATCTTAAAACTGGTGTTCCTAGAATGTTATGATACACATATAACCTTATATTTTCTATTACAATTATTTAATTCAGTATCTTTGTCACTAATACACGAAGTCAAAGCAGCTTCCTTGCAATGAAACAGAACAGCAGCTCCAAAAAGGTGATAAGAATAATTTGCTAAAAGTTTTTACAGGATATATTTTCAGCATGGTAGAAAAACCTAGATTCTCTTTGCTAACAGCAGTAGCTTGTGTAACAAAATAATCATTATAAGTTTGCTTTACATCAACATATTTTTCCCCATGTATCTCCTACAAGGATATAGGGTGAAGAGTGCTTCTGAAAGCCTAATATAGGGAAGTCTGTGGTTGGTGTTGGTCATAGCATAAGTTGGTTTGCCAGATTAACCCCAAAAGAGACATCCCATACTATAAATACCTTTCTCTCTCTTATCTTAGCGCACAGGTAAGAGTTTCAAGCAACTGCAGAACAGTTACTTTTTAAATTTGATTCATGTGAATGCCAGTACAATGCACAGCAGTGGTAGTGACAAACATCTGTTAGGGTAAACTTCAAACAGCAGCTTTTCATTAAAGAAGTTAAGGTACAGAATTTTCCAGTGGTCGATTCTAGAGGATACCAGATTAACATACAAATTATACTTAACAAAATAATCTGTTACTTTATATTCACTTTATTATACAACAGCCCAACCTGCTTATGGGTTTGATAGTTTTTCTGCATGTTTCTATGAAAAAAGCAAGGATATGCAATAACCTCATTATGTGTTTTGCCTTGTGCTTTCAGATTGAATAGGATACACAGCACAATTGCCTGCAATAACAAAAATTCAGATCTGACTTGAGGAAGTCTCTTTCAATCATTCCCTGTACTCTATTTAATAGAACAGAGTAAGAAAATCCATAGAATATACCTGAGAAGTAGCTTTGGAGCATTCTTAGCCTACATATACTGTATAATACATAGTCCAAAAAAACTGAGGACCAAAAGCTGAAGAAATGCTTTTTAAAAAGCTTTTAGAAAAATAAATCATTGGAGATAATTAGTCACTACCTCTAAATTAATATGCTAAATAAATAAACAATGCACTGAATTAACTAAATGATATGCTATCAAGAGTCAAAGCTATACATATCTTCCTCTTCAGTGCTGCTTCTTTCTGTTTATAGATGACAAAATAAAAATAAAACCATGGCAAAAAGTTCTCAGTTATTTCAGAACAATTCCTTTCATCCTGTTAACCTTTTTCCTGCTCCAATCACTCACAAATCCTGTGGCAGAAGACAGGCTGACTACAAAAACATGTTACTGGACATCCTTTTGACAGCTGTGCTACAGAAAAACAACACTCACTAGGATATAATGACAGAGGCCATCAAACGGATATCCATAGTCCTTTATCAAGTGAAATGAAATGCAAACAAGCTCATAATATCCAGCATGGATTTATGTTGATATGTTATGTGGCAGTGCAAAATTAGCTAAAAGTACATGAAGTGAATTCACATCTGAAAGGGATAGAATTTTAACTCATCATACTTTTGCAAATCAACCTAATAATACCATTTGCTATTGCTGTGATAAAACTGCAGGCTAAATGAGGAATTTATATAAGGAGAATTCCTCGATGTTTGGACAGTCCCATTTTAAATGCACATGCACGGGAGTTCCTCTCTCCTCTGCCTCAAATCTTCCTGTCAGACCCTGGGGCAAATCAATTAGCCTCTCAGTGCCTCAGTGTTGCTCTCTAAAATGAGGAATAAACCACATTATTTCTCACAGGAGTGATGACAGCATTATGCATTGGAGATTGTCAGACATCAAGTAAGGTAATGTTGGTCATTACATAAGCACTTTGTTTCTGATTAAGTCTGAATGGCAAAATGTAGCTCGTTGTATTAGACCTCAGGAGTTAGTTTACAAACCAATTGTTATTACCACACAGAAGGGCAAAAAAATGCAGCACCTCTTTTGCAGAAATGCTGGCTTGGATCCTAGAAACAGTTTATTGATATTAACAGTGTTGTGTGGCATACTGCAGCATCAGTTTTGAGTAAAATGTGCTTCTTTTGAGATCCTTTCCACAAAAAAGTGGATGTTTATCCTGTTAAAAAGATGAGCTGTCAACAACCTCTGCAAGGCAGAGGCCATAATTTCTTAATAAACTCAGCATGATCAAGAAACATGGAGCCCCTTGTGACACCAAATACAGCTCTGCCAAGATGTTATGGCTTCAATTCTGGTCCTGCTTCACATCACTCAAACTTGCCTACGTGGCCATTGTCATGGCCTCGTAGGATGCTGAGGTCAGTAAAAAGTTCCTTCAAATGCATGTTTAATTTTCCTATGATTCATTTTCTCTCTACAACAGAAGTCCCTTATATTCTCTCTCTCCCTGTACTGCCAAACAGGTTTTAGATCCATGGGGGTTTTTGGCTCTTGAAATAGAAATCTTACCTGTTTCAGTTTTCTGAAGTTAGTATCTTCCTTCCTAAGCTTCACACAAAGGTTCACAAAAACAAATATACAGGCCCTTGCTACAGAAGTTTTCAACTTTAAAACTCTGTATTTCTTTGCAAAAAGGATAGAATCACTAACATATACCTTGAAAAGTAAGCCGTATTATTCTAAATAACTGACATAAACATCAGCCTCAATGGGATCCAGTTGCACCTAAATTTATGTGTCTGTGTACAACACACATGTTTAACCCTCCATTAGAGTTGGTGGAGATGCTGTCAACAAAACTAAGTTAAAGACTTATTCAGTTGAGCTAGAACATTCATAAAGAAAAAATTTACCATGATTTATTGATATTCATGCTATCAAATATTTTTAAGAGGATTCTCAAATTAAGAATGTACTTTTCCCAATGCTAGTGCATTTGTGCAAAGTTTAATACAAAAAGTCAATTTCAGAAATATGTGCAACAAAAATGAATTACATGTGAGAAAAACCTCAGGTTCAGGTTATACACAGAATAGTAGCAAGAAAAGGAAACACAATTTTATTTCAGATTTTTTTTTCTCATAATTTACATTTAGATACCCATGTTAAAAGTTAAAGACCTGCAACATTTTCTTGATGAGTAGGTTCTAATATTTTTTTGTTTAGAAATATAAGAGACTCACCTGTTCTGCTGCCTCTCTTTTGACATTATAGGTATCCAAGTGTTCTTGGAGCTCTAGAACACTGAACTTCAATGTTTCTAGCAGGCCACAAGACATTAGCTGAAAGATAAAAAGTCAACTCTGTAGTCAATGTGGCATCTGACTAAAATCCATATAGTCTAATACCTAAATTATATAATATGAAATTCCAGGTCCACATTTGGAAAAATGATCAAATTAGAATTAGTTGAGTATAGACCATTTTTGACAGCTTTGAGTTAGTAAACTGACACAAGTAGCTGCATCAGCTAAATCAGTGAACAACAGTTTCAATTCCAAAATAAGAAGGGCAGTACTTAGTTAACATCAGAAGGAGAGATTTCAAAGTGATTTTTAGATCTTTCAAAATGAAGAATAGAATATTTTATATGGACACAGCTAGTGTAAATAGAATAGCCTGCAGCAGGAAAAAAGGTACTGCTGGATTGCTCCTGCAATGACCTAAGGAGTGTCCAGCAAGGGCTATTTGCCCTTCTCAGTATACAACCCACACCACTGGCAAAGGCTTCCGCTCGTAGGAATCAGGAACCGTCAAAGCAGGATCTGTTGGATTAATAACTTTGCCTTTTTCAACACAGTTTCAAAATCTCTTTTTCCCTCAGGGGCTGCCACCTCAACTTTGTTACTTCCTGTACTAATCACGCCTCTAACAGGATGCTTCCTCCCTCCCATTGGGTACCCCTTGCACATATTAACAGCTCTGCACTCTTCTCCAATCCCTGCTACCTCTTGGCCAACTTGAGAGTGCAAGTGCAAGACTGTGATCACAGAACTGTGGCATGGAGAGTCACCACATCCCACATTAGTCAGGCAGGGCTGGGAAGGATACTTGAATGTTTTTCCAAGTGCATCAAGATTATTATTCTATCACCATATTAAGACACTGCTACTCCCAACCACTATGTTCACATCAACCAAGAAGCAAGTTTTGGCTCTGTGGCATGATGTTAATTCCAATTAAATTCTTTGGAGAGATGGATCTAACACAGTATTTGCCAATGTAACAACACTAATGTACATATGTGTATACATATGCATTACACATACACACAAGTCTTTATGATTGTGTGCATATACATATTGATTGCTCCTTTTTTATATTTGTATTATATATATTTACTTATTTATTTTTTAAATAAATTTAAATATTTTTAAAATATTTTTTAGATGCTAGTGTAACTCTTCTTATGGCTTCTTATCCCAAACACATTTCTTCTTTGGTTAATTTCTACTGCTTGTAAACTGGCATAAAGTAAACAAAACCATGACACATGGTTCCCTTGATATAACATTATCTGTATTGTGTATTTTAGTCACCATATTCTAAAGTAAGAGCATAAAAGCAGAGTTGCCCCTTAGCATCAAGGGAAAATAACAGGTCAAGGCAAGTGTCTCACACTGGGTGGTCAAGGCCAAAGATCCATCTATCTCAGTTCCCCATCTGACAATGTCTTATAGCAGCTGCTTAAAGAAGGGCAAAAGGGGCAAGCACATCCTGCCCATTCCAGAATGCTTTCTCAGCCTCTGTCAGTGTGTTGTTTTGCATATTCAAAAATCTATCCAGGGCTATTTATTTCCTGAATCTTTTCACTTGCTTTCTGAAAACATGATGAGACACTGTAGAAAAGGATAGGGCTTCACACTTTGATTATGTATCACATGAAGGGCCACCTATCTTTGGTTCTGTATGTTTTGTAAGTCACTTCTGCCTTAATTCGATCACCCTTAACATCAAATAAGACAACAACAAAATAATTTCTATCACTTTTCCATGATAATCAAGATTTCTATGGATTAATTTCTCTCTTAAAGGGCTGAAAAATCCTAGCATGCATATTCCATCATATATGGAAGCCATTCCACGTATTTCATAATCATATTTGTGATCTTGCTTGGAACATTTTCTAGTTCAACTGTATTTTCTCTGAGAGCAGGGGACCAGAACTGCCCCCAAAATTCCGGATGTGTGTACATTGTGGATATGTACATTAGCTCTTTTCTGGTTTGCTGTCTCTTCATCATTCTACCATAGCTTTTTTTGACTGCTGCTGGATGTTGAGCTGACTTCTCATGTTAATATTTATTACAACCACAGATTTCAGCTTGCATAACAACAAGCAATTCAAAGTTTTCATTGTATATTTGTAGCTAGAATGTTCTTCTCATGCATCATTGAATATATACATAAACAATACAATTTTAAAAGGCAAAATTGCTGCTAGATAAGCAGTCTTCCTTTTTCTTCTCTATGCAAAAATACAGAAAGAATATGAACAAGCAGGGAAAGTAAAGAATACCAGGGGAATTTAAGGGATGTCTAGTATCAGTAAGTTCCCTCACTGTTCATTGTCAGAGCTGGAGGTTATTTTTGGAGAAAATGTACTTCTCACTTATGCTTGTGATACGCAGTGGCCACCTGGTATTTTAATTCCTTTCTGATTTAAATTATAAAAAGCATCTCATTTTACATCCCCAAATTATTCAGATGTTTCAATTAGTGATATTAGAGAGCAACTATTAAAAGGCAAAAATACAATTAACACATTTTATTCAAGCATTTGAAAATCTTCCCAGGCATTGCTATTTTCCAAATGTTAAAACATCATTTTTCATGTTAAATGAAAATGTTTGAACAGCGAGATATTTCAAAGTGTAAGTTTATGAGATTTTTACCGTTTCCGCATCCACAAAGACCGTTGGACACTCTGAACTTATCATCATCACTTCCAGAGAACTTTTAAATTTCGTTCCAATGCGCTGTAGACTTTCGCCAAGAAAGCTGACTGAATCATTTGTTATAGATACAAACTTTCTTTGAATGGTCTAGAAATCAAATCAGAAAAACATTTATTTTACATAGAATTTTACTACCCCTCCTCCTCTGGCTTTTTAGATTAAAAATTTCAAGGCAAATTTCCATCATAACAGCATATATTTTTGTCATTATATTACAAACTCATACATAATTTGCTCTGCATTTTTATGTAAAACTACCTAGCTCCAGAAAATGTAATCACTCAATCAATCAAACCAGCCTGCATCTATAAAGACAATTACTCCTATCATATCAAGGCCTTCAGCACCAGTACAGCTGGACAACTATTTGCTTTTCTGTAGTATAGACAGTTTGATTCCTTTTCGAGTGTTTGCGTTGCAGGAAATCAGAGCTTACGAGTCAGAGTAAAACCTGTGTTGCTCAATCTGCATCCAAACCTGACACCTGAAAGGTTTCTGCCTTCTTCAAAAATCAGCCCTATGCACATCATGTTCAATTATGTAGACTGCCAGCTTGGCCTAATGCAACAAGGTGCTTTTCTAGACATTATTTCATAAATCCTAGAAGGTCACACATAGACTAAAACTACTGGAATGTGTCCAGAGGAGGGCAATGAAGATGGGGAAGGGGCTGGAGCACAAGCCCTACGAGGAGTGACTGAGGGAGTTGGGGCTGTTTAGTCTGAAGAAGAGGAGGCTCAGGGGAGACCTCATTGCTCTCTACAACTCCCTAAAAGGAGGCTGTAGTCGGGCAGGGGTTGGTCTCTTCTCTCAGGTAACCAGGGACAGAACTAGAGGGCATGGACTCAAGCTTCATCAGGGAAAGGTTAGGCTTGATGTAAGGAAAAAGTTCTTCACTGAAAGGGTGATTGGTCATTGGAATGGGCTGCCCAGGGAGGGGGTGGAGTCACCGACCCTGGAGGTGTTTAAGGGGAGACTGGATGAGGCACTGAGTGCCATGGTTTAGATGATGGTTGGTGTTAGTGTTGGTGTTAGTGTTGGGTTATAGGTTGGACTCAATCTCAGAGGTCCTTTCCAACCTTATGATACTGTGATACAAAAAGATGATATTTACAGCTGCAAATTTAAACAGAGTGTAGGAGCCAGAAGGCAAAATGGAAAAGTACAGTCAAACAAGGCCTCCAAGGTCTCGTTTAATCATTTTAACCCTCTTCCGTATCAACTCCTCAGAACATTCCTTTGCCCCAGGCTTGAGCCCAAGGTTACTATTTCCCATCTTCCCAGAGTATCCACTTTTCCAACTGATTGAGGGCTATCCAGTCAATACACAAAGTTCCACCTTTTTTTCTAGTACCCTTTTTAATGAACATAAGAGAATATGAACTCCTGTTTTACTACTTTCAGGAAATGAATGAATGTGTGAAAAACAACTGCAGCTAAGCTTTGCTATAACACAGAGAAACTATACCTCCGATATCTAGATGAAGCAAAAGATGAAGTCAAAAATCTAAAACCAGTTACTGGAATTACCCAGCATTGTGGCAAAATGCTTACTTCAACTCAAAATGAAAAATGGGTATAGATGCACGAGCAAGTTATTCCATGGACAGAGTATGAATTCTTCACATGTAACTAACATGGTACTAACCCTAAACCTGGCCATGCACACGGGATCAAATGTGTGCTAGCGTGCTAAAAGGAAGTGAGGCTTTCACTGAGAAATTTATTATGATATACCAAACAGCACGCAAAATTCATATTGGATATATAAGAAAGGGTTGGAATCATAAGGTCTCAGTTTGTAGCACTGAATCTGCTTTTCACTCATTTGGCACGTTGCCTGTAAATAAAATGGAATAATTATGCTTCTTCTAAACTCATAAGAAGTTACAAAGAATAATGTACTTTCAAGTGGTACAAATTTGAAAACATAAAAACCCAAACATAGAGGGAGGAGTGAGCTAGAGAAATTAAGCCATAGGCATTTTGAGTTGGATACCAAATCCCTGAGGTAAATACAGCTAAAGAGAAGCATTTGAAACTTCCAGCTTTTTGGTGGATCTCCTGATGTTTCAACTACTTGTCTGCAGAAAAAACCTCTTTTCTCACAAGACAGATGGAAGACAAATTCATAATGTCTGTCATATTTGCAATCCCATAAAAATGCATCCCACAGAAAACTTAAGAGGACGTCGTTAATTCTGTAATCAGCTCAGAACTGGGGGGCATCCTGAAAATAAAAGGGACACAACTTGAAATAAGAGCTTACAAGAAACAATGAGCTCTTTTTCTAAGCTGTTCTTTTTTTCCCTGAATAGTATAACTCCTAGACAAAGAACACAGCAGATATACCAAGGAGAAATAGTCTTTCAGCAACGTGGAAGGGTTTGTTTGCTTTCGATTTGCTTTCAAAGGCTTTTTGCTACCACAATCTTACGGCTTTTGCAGTTACGGAGGGGAAGAACAATTTTGAAGCAGAAGGAAAGGATTTCAGACAAACAACCACACACTGGCAACTCACTGACCTGAAATAATCTTGAGAAGACATGAAATGTATAGACAGCACAAGATCCATCTGTGTCTGACAGCATCTGATTGACGTGGCAGCGCCAGGCTTGCTCTTCGTCATCGTAGGCCACAGGCTGGAAAGCTGCCAATATGGCAGAAAGAAATGGTGAAGGCGGAGGGGAAGTTTGTACTTCTGCGAAACCATCCTGTTCTTCTTCGTCTTGGCTATGAATAACAAACAACAGAAACCACCTACTCAATAATTTCTTTAGGAAAAAAAACCCCTTCCTTTTGGTAAGAATTAAAAATAAGTATTTGGAATTCAGAATAGTGTTTTGTAAAATAAACAATCAACTAAGGTAACTGTGAACCAAGAAAAGAGTGAAAAATCAAACACTTTTGCTCCTGCTCTATAAAACAATGCTTATACTCTCAAATACCCCCTGAGTTTATTAAAACATGTTATTTCCATGCACATCTACTGACAAAGGGCTATCTGCTATGTGCAGTACGTACACCACTCAAAAAGTGGTATTTTTTTCTTGCCCCAAAAACTCAATTAACATTCAATTCTTCCAAGTCTTATTCATCTAAGCACACGGCCCACCAATATCTGTAAACAAATTCTAGCCTTCCTTAACAGAAACACAAGAGCTCATTTAGGTGCCTTAAGAAACATTGTAAGTGAATGGAGATAAATTGGATCACTCACTTTTATGGGCAATCAATTTAACAGGCCTTGGTTTAAAGAGCATTCTGTACTATACTTTCCATCAGGCACCAAACCTCCAATCTAAATATCAAACTATAAATTAATCAACACTACTACTTACGATCATTAACTTAATTGTTAAAATTTTCTGTATCACAAGGAATTATATATTTTTGTCAGTTCTTGTATAATTGTACTTACACAGAAAAAGTATGTGCATGAGGATTCCAAGAACAGATCATTTATTAAAATAATTTCTTAAACACACATCTTTTTTTCTCTATAACAACCATCTCATTCACAGCAGCACCAAGTATGTCTTAAACCAGACTTAAATATGGCAGACAGAAAGAGTGGGTGCTGTTTCTAGGTATTATTCATTTTAGCTGCACAAAGCTCAAAAGCTGAGATGCAATCCTTTTGAATAATATCTGTAAGCAAAGCTTCAAAAAGATTTTCAGTGTTTCAATCCTAATCACCTTTGTCACTCTTCAAACTGGAACTATGAGGCTTTTTGTTTGTTTGCTTAGCGTACGTAAACTAAAACTTCAAAGAGATTTTTCAATTGCATATTAGGAAGTAAACTGCTATTAACTGGTGCCAGCCTTTAATTCTTGGAAGTTGTACTGCAGCAGGTTGTGCATGGACTTACAAGATTTAGTTTCTCTGTCACTGTCCCAGTAGAACCTTTCCAAATGACTTGGTCTTTTGGTCTTTCACAGGTCCTGTTGTGTCCTTTCTGTAAAAGGCTCCTCAAATGATCTGACAGAACATACACTAAGTCTGTGTCTCTATATACACTACATCCATTGTGTTATTCAATCTACATTACTGAACAAATTTTAAGCATGAAGAAGCTGACGAACAATTTGGATCTTTTGTTTGCTTGTTTGGAGTTTATTTTGTTTGCTGGTTTGGATTTTTATTTGTTCGTGGTCTTTTGCTTGTTTCCTCTCCTTTTTAGACTGTTACCTTCAAGGGACTTAGGGTTTCACTTTACAGATTACTTAATCAGCTGGGACTAACTATAATTTAATAGTTAGAACTATGACTCAACTATAAATCAATAGTTATTTTTGATCTCCAAATTGAAAAAATGTTATTTTACTTAAAAATATCTTAGAAATATACAAGAGACTGGTTAACCTTTGGGTGCCAAAACAGACTCTGCCATAATTCAGAGTAGTTCAAGAGCTTTTCCATATTATACTGTTTGCAGCTGGTGGCTGCCAAGAAAATCCTCCATAACACCCTCTGACCTCTTTCCACATTTCTGTCCTATCAATGGTGATGAATTTCTTTTATTCAAGAATTCTCATCTTTTCCTACGTGGATGGCTTTCCCTGTACCAGAAACAACTGATGAGCAAAGTACTGAGTTTATTTCCTAAAACAGGCAAAACCAAATAACCATTGTTTTACATATGCAAAACATCATTTTAGATATTTGAATGATGGGACTCATGGAAAACCACACACCACAATAAATCCTGCTTTGTTTGATTCATGCACTGATGGTATGTAATTTCTGTTACTTAGAACTAATATTAATCTTACCTTGACAAACCAAAGAAGTCAGCTTCTTCTTCTTCACATCTCTCATCCAGCTCTTTCAAAGCCAGAGTGACATCCTCTTCACAGATTGATTCAGAATAGCTCTCAGGAGCTGCTGCCTCTGCCAGTTCTGGGGTCTCTTCCAACTCAAGAGATTCATGACAGACCAGACAGTCTTGTTGTTCTTGTAACAGGTAAGACCCAGTGTCTTCACTAGCAGTGCTAACCTGTTCATCCCTCACTGCTGAACTGCCTTCCTGTGAATCAAACATACTTTTATCACTTTTATTGTCAGGGCTTATGCATTCTTACCAGATTTTATTATGGTAAAGTAACAGAGTAATTAAAAATTGTTTACAAACATCCATTTATACTATATTTATTCAGCTCTAGATTTTTCATGTGGTTTTACTTGAGACAAGCAGTTTATTTGTAATGTTTATAACTTCTGTTAAAAATATCCTAAAATATGACTTATTCTTTATAGTAAATATAATTTCTCAAATATACCAAATTAACTATGTTAAGAAAACACTCCTAGAAAAATATCTGAAAATAGCCTCAGACATATTTAGATAACAACAAACACAATCAAGATTTTCATATTTCACTTTTCTAGGCAAGGACCAAAATTACTGCCTCATTCCTGCCTTTGGGGTCAGGAACACTACAGAACGTTTCTTCTCCTTTCCGCTCTCCATTTTAACAAGTTTCTAAAGCAAAACTGAGCAGCAGTGCAAGAGATGAACAACAGAAAAAGGACATTCCACTATTTTTGTTATTTTGCCATTACTGTTACCATGGGGAGCTTTAAGGGTTTAACCCTGAATCTCTAAATGTAGGCTTTCAATCACTGGCAATTATAAAGAGACAATGATTAAACTCAGGTAGGTAACAGCAGATGACCCTTTCTTCCTTCCCTCTTCCTCCATTAGCATTATTATACCCATTAACATCGCTACACTGAAAAGAGGAATTCAGTCTTAGTTAATTTATGATGAATCCATTTGAAAGCTTTTACCTGATTTTTTCTGTGGAATAAAATTAACACTTTCTTGTGCTTGCTATTTCCTAAAGGCACAAATCATCACACGCTTTCATTCTTACTGTGCTGGTCTTCCTCTACTGGCCCATCCAAGACCGGTAACCAACCTCTGGACAGCCTCTAAGCATACATATCACTTCATGGCTTTCACCAGACTGAACAGATCCTCTGACAGATAATTAACTGTACCCACACTGGAAAAGACAACTCAGCTTTAAAAAGAACTGATCTTATCTCCCTCTGACTATGGCAGTGCTCAAGGTAACGCTGCTGTCGTTCGACACAGCTCGCGACTTTACCTCTAACATCTCTTTTACAGGTTATAGCTGGAATTGTATTGCACAGAACAGCCCTTTTGTCCCACTGAGCAGCTAAGGCATAATTTTACAATACCAGAGCAAAATAATTTGGATTGAAGCAGTGGTCCCTTAGTATTATAGATGTTAACATATGACACACAGCTGCCCTGATCATGTCTGGCAGATGTACAGATGAAGAACACACTTTTACAAAATATTTAATGCTAGTTACTAGTTAGTAAATGTGCACTGTTATCTGCATAGTGCCATGACTCCCGGTTTTTTAAGTTCCCTAACAGAACTACCAATATGAATGTTCTTTAAATATCTTAAAAATGGGACTTGTATAGCTGACAACACCACAGAACCCAACGAAACTTACTTCTTGTAAACCATTCCCTCATAAATCCACAGTGCAAGTGAGGAAAACAGAGAACCACTTTAGTTAGAAACTTTCATACATTTAAGTTTGTAAAACTCATTGTACAAAATTGAAAATATTCTTGAAAGCTAGACTATAAGTTCCCAATTAGAATGTGAAATGTTCTTCTTGTCCTTTTTGCAAAGAGACATGCTATTACTGGGAATCAGCCAAATACATTTAAGTAAACTATTTACTTAACTCTGCAGCATCCGTACAAGAGAAGCAAAGAACTCAACTCTATCTGACCTGCACATACAGTTATTTTTAAATAATAGCTTCATTTTTTTTAATATTACCTTAGATAAATTTTGGTATTTATTTATATTAAAAACATGTCAATAACTGACACTTGGCATGCAGTGAAATGGTTGCATTGAAAATACATAAGCACAGGAAAAAACAACTGCACTGTGCTTGAGTTGTGCAGTGTAAGAATTCAGAACAATCAAAGCAAGCTGGTAGAGTTCATATTTTCAAGCTCATTCTGCTACGAGATGTAAAGCCAGCTCTCCTGTTTAGCAAGAAAATCCAACCAGACAACTCTTTTACAGAGGTAACTGTGTTTGAACTGTGCTTGAAAAACACAAATGTATTTGACTTCAATCCCATATTATAATAAGCACAAAATAAACCTGGACACATCACACAGTGATTGAAATCACATGCATTTGCAGGCTTTTTAAAATTTGATATAGCAAATTTTTATGGATGCTGCTTAGTTTAAATGTTTTCAATATTTTTAATGACATTGGTGGTTTTTTTTGTGTGTTATCACCTGGCTTATCAGAAGTATAGTGATTTTATAAAGGGGTCTACAGAAGAACAATGAATACAAGTATAAAGGCAGTTTCAGAAAGAACTATGAAAACCTAAAAATGAGCTACACATGAGAATGCACCAAAAGTGAACAATGGAGAAGACAAAAGTTCTATCATGGCGAATTTCACTCTGTAAAATCCCAGATTATATATGGCTTCTCCCTTTTGAAATTTTAACATAAAACGTTATTAAGTACGTTGAAAAAAGATCATCAAATTAAGTGTTCTTCCTCACCTCAAATTCTATTGGAACAAAAAAGCATGTTGTAGACAAGCAGACAAAGCTCTAACAGAACAATTTGTTTGACAACCTAAGCAAAGCACTCTACAAAAGCTGAGACAATTTATCAACTGCAATTTAACCAAATACTTTTTTTTGTAATGCATTTAGATAATCCTAATAAATAAGTATGAAAACTGTGGGAAAAGCTGCTTTATAAAAGTCATATTACATTCTGGAAGATGAATATTTTATCACAGGAAACCAGTCACCCACACATTCCCTTCGCTGTACTCTATGTATGTCTTTTGTTCTGACAGTTATCTTCATTAAATGTTAGCTAGGTGGGTGGTTTGCCTGTTAACAAGAGTGATTTTCTTGGTAGCAAACAGGCAGAAAATAGCTTTTGTTTGAAAACCCCGAACCAATCAGTCCACTGTTTAAACCAAGTTGGCTGAAAACTCATTCTTAAGTGTAAATAGCACACTGGTTAGTCATATGCATAGAGGAATAACTTAATTTTCTGGAAAACTCAATAAAACTGTATGTTCTGTTAAAGACAGCATTAGCAATGCTTGTCCAAACAAACATAAGATTGCCAGTAGCATCAATAAGTTTAACTGAAGAGATAAAAAGTCCACCTAATCCGAGCCACTTCAAATTCAAGGAAATAACCAACATATTGAGGTTTTAGCTACAACTGCTAACTATGGTAAGAATTGTAGCAGAGGAGAGTTTTATTTTAAATGACTTTTTTAGATTTTAAGTTATTAAAAAAAAAATAAAAACCAAGAAACTGAAGTACTCACAGATTTGCAGGCGGCCATTAGCTTGAAATCTGTCTCAGTCCACACAAGGCCTTTCCAAAAAAGTATACCACTAGCATCTGTGGTCCTTTTTAAAGGATTATTTAATGGAACCAACTGCTAACACAGCTGGCCTGAGGTTTTATTCCCATATAGCACCAATCACATTAACCCAAAGAAAGCAAAAAAAAAAAAAGAAAAAAAAAGGAGAGGGGGCAGGGAAATAAAGAAAATGTTGCTCAAGAAGGATTTCAACCATATCAAGCATCTCGAATATCAGCCTGTTTTCATTCGGCACCACGAAATGATCATTATCAGCCCTTCAAGAATATTTTTAACCTGTGGTAAGCTCCCTCAGTCCATCCCAAGTAGTTTTCATAGGAGGGAACATTTTGTAAGAACATTCCAACAGGTTAGAAATATTAAAAGCAAATCAAATAATCAGTGTAACAGATGAAAATTCAGCTGAAAAGAAAGCCAAAGTTGCTGTGAACACTAGAAGGAGCCCAAATCAGCCATGCACCAGCCCACATTTCTCCCCACCTCAGGCAGCTGGTTGCTAGAGTTATCTAGAGAAGAAGCCTCCAAACTTGGGGTCTCAGTTCTGATTTGAAGCACCTCTTCTGTTCCCACACTGCTAGTGGAATCTTGAGACTGAAGTGACAAACCAGCATGATCTGATATTGTTTCATCTATGGCAGAATCGCTGTTTAGCTAGAAAAGAAAAGAAAGCAATGTGAAATTCTTCATAGCCTATTGAACATACAAACTAGAGAGAAAACACACATTAGTTTTGAAATAGGCTGTTTCAGTATGCTTAGCTATTTGAATTTATTTACATATTACAAGTTTAACTGCTTTACACTAAAAGCATTACAAGCATAACATCATTTCTGTAACATTTAACTTTGAAGAGCAGTCTGAAATTATCCTGGGCATCCAGAAAATTAATTCCTTTCTTGTTCTTAAAGGTCTCTGGCACTGGTGAAATACTAGACTAAGAACACTGAAGGGCAGAGCTCTTTGTTATGGACAACATTAATACAAACTTTACCTGAAGTCTGAAAAGAGCCATACTATCCCTGCTGCTCCCTGCCCAGTCAATTTTTTCCCGATTTAATTCATGTAATGCAGAGAGACTTCTGAGTGACCAGCACTCTTGATTTTCCTCAGTTACATGTACACGTGCTTCAAGATCCATAATTAAATTAGCAATTTCAATGATTATATGCAACTGAGGATCCCACAGAATAACTCATTGCTCTTCTTCTGAATTAGTATTTTGGGGGCTTTTTTGAAGCTAGGAATCCACAAAGACACACTTGTTCAACGTTACAAATATAATAATTACAAAGACAAAAAAATGTAGCACTAGAATCATAAACCTTGTATGTACCACCAGTAGGAAACTCTTTCCCTTCATTGATGTTGTTATGAAAAGGAAGCTCAGACACATTTAGTTCCTCTTTAGTTCACTTGGGCTGAAAGTGCGAGCCATACTTAGCCATTTAAAAGTGGAAGTGAAAGCTTAAGTTCTCACATTCATCTCCCAGAAAAATAACTTACCATCTGTGAACGAGACAGTATCTGACTTGCAGTCAGGGCTGCTTCTTCTTCTGAAGACTCATCAGTGTCTTCCTGGTTGGTCAGGTTCAAGCTGGGTGTGCTACCAGAGTACTGACACTCTTGAAGAGAGGGTGTGTCTCCTTTGTCAATGCTGTCAAGAGAGCGCCTACGAACGCCCCAGTTGAAGTTGTCCATGCTTTCACCCTGCAATAAAAAAAAAGTTTGCACACATATGTATGTACGAATTTCAACATTATAAAATTAGCACACAGATGCAACACAGAAAACACAAGTGCTGTATGCATTATGAACAGAGTTTCAATCAGCCCTTTAATTTTATTAAAATTTTAAATACCTTGTTAAATTATGTTTGTAGGTAAATAAAAATATATGGCAAATGAAGTAGCTATCTTTTGAATATCTTCTTGGAAAGTAACTCAATATATAATCTAGAACTATATTTTATATATCTGACTAGTACAAACACACCACAGACAACAACAGATGAACAAGCCAGGGCACCAGGCTGCAACTTACCTGCAGCTCCTGGTTAGCAAAAAGGAAAACACATATAATTAGAAAGAACGAGGACAAACACTTAAAGATACTCTAGAACCAGGGAAAAATCTTTTATTACATAAGATTTGCCAGCAATAAAAGACTGATTCAAGCTCTGGAAAAAAGCTTTAGTCAAAAAGGTAGTATTTAAAATAATTTCTCTTTCTAATGGGAGACTGATTAAAAAACCAAACAAACTGAAGACAAAACACTAAAACCAGCATGCTTACGATACATCTTCTCTAGTGTAACATGTAAAGCAACTGTTTCAACAAACATCAGATGAAATTCACTAACACACATGAATCTAAACTGACCACATCCAACTGACAACGCACCATCAACATTAATCATATACAACTGTAGAAAAACCAATGTCTTCATTAATTATTTTACCAGCTACTTTGAGTCATTTTTATGAAATGCATCCTAAACATCATAAACTGGATCCCTTCTGTTTGCACATTTTAAAGCTGGAATACTTGGGTTTCAAACATCTTACACACTAAGTGAAAACTGTATCTTAAAAACACTAGTGGTTTCATTCACAAGCACAATAACAATCTCCAGTTTTCTCAAGGACTTAGTCAACCTTCAACAATTCATCCAAGTAAGATGGAAAACCTGATCAGTTCATTTCTCCAATCTACAGACAGTTCCAAAAACCCCACATCTAGGTCCAGAAGTGCAAGGATGGGTTCTAAAACAGCTCTAAGAGTGTCTCTTGTGGTGACTTAAGATAACATTATGACACATTAAATATGCAAAGCAAACTAAACATTCTGTAGGCTCTTTATCTCTTAGTGATTTGTTTTGCTCCAAAATCAGCAAAAAGTTATGATAAGGCAACAGAATCCCAGCAACAACACAGTACCAATTCTGTGGGCTAAAGGATTTAAATTTAATCTGAACGTACACGTTGCATACAAGCAAGTAATGAGAAATTGTCTTTTCTTCATTATGATGTGCTATTAAAATAATACAGAAAATAAAGTTAAAGATTAACTTGGTTTAGCAAAGTTTTCAACTTTTTGACATCCAACCTATAAAGCCCACTACTGAGCCTTGATGATTCTGAACTCTTTGACTACTGGCATTGATCTATCTGTACAGTGTGTGGTCACATATATGCAATAGACCATAATGACACTGTACTTAGAATAAGCAAATTTTGGCTGAAGCGAGGCAATACACAGGAAGCATGAAGAAAGTGAGATAAAAGTGGAGTATTAGGGGGAAAAAGAGCAAGATTTGTAAAGAGGGCTAGATTAATTAGGAGAGGAACAATCTCAGGGTTTAGACAGGCAGATATTTTCTCATTAGCTTGTTGACTCATACTTCAATATTTTGTATAGACTGTAACAGCAGCACTGAAATAAACTGCAAAGCATTTGACAACTTCTCCCCAGTTCTTTTAGAGTCTTGCTTTTAAGCTTTAGCAAACAAATTCTGGACTGAAGCACTTTATTTATCTCAAACAAGTAACACTTGTTAACAGAATATTCACTGTTTCTCAATATTTAATTTTGTTTTACCTCCCCTCTCTCTCTCTTTTGACAGGAGGGGAAGTGGAGGAAGCATAAGAACTGCAACAAACCAGATATAATGTAAAGCAATTCTGGTGACAAAGTCAACTATATATAATGAGGTAGCGTATCATGCAGTTATTACTCTGAAAGCTATTTTTCATGTTTTAAAATGCAGAAACATATCAGAAAAAAATGATTATGTCATTTTCTTAACATACTGTTCCAAAAGTTGCACCAGGGGAGGTTCAGCCTAGATACCAGGAAGAATTTCTTTACCAAAACGGCTCTCAGGCACTGGCACAGCTGCCCAGGGAGGTGCTTGAGTCACCATCCCTGGAGGTGTTTAAAAGACAAGTAGATGAGTTTTTGAAGGACATGTTTTAGCAGAAGATGGGGTCGGTTGGACTCGATGATCTTAAAGGTCTTTTCCAACCAGAAGTTTCTATGATAATTAAGTTTTCTATTGCATCATACCCAGATGTTCACCCTGTCATTGCCTTATACTGTCAGATCACTTCACTTTTAGATTAAGTCACTTAATCAATCACTCCAAAAAAATCCCAACCATCCTGCAAACATCCAACAATTTGCAGCAACTTAACACCGCAAAGTTTATGACACAGGTTTCTTTATCAAGCAAGTTCAATCTTGTCACAAATTCTTCCCATTTGGAGTAGTTAAAAGATCTGCCAATTCCTTAGAACTGCACCAACATAACCTAATTTTTAAAACGTTCTCAAATGGAAACACACAGAAGAAATCCCAAGGTCTCACCTCTGCATCTTCCAATTCAACATCTAAAAAGTCAAAGTCTTTAAAAACTCCAAATTGTTGTTCACTGGTATTATCTTCCACAGCTACTTCCTCCTCTTGAATCACTTCTTCTGTTGTTGAAATGAGACTAGTTTGTTGATCTCCAATTTCCAAGTCTTCATTAGAAGAAAACACAACCTGTAAATGTAGGTAAAAATAGAAATAAGAATTCCAACTTCTGTAACTCCAAAGGTCAGCTATCCTGCTTCCTGCTATTTAATGACATCAGTGGCAGTTAGCTTACCATATAATAACAATAACCAGGGAAGTGTAAACTGCAATTTGCTTCCAAACTGTAGAATTTTAAACTACATCTTTAAAGCAGTGACATCACCCTCTCCTTAATTTAACTAAGACCCGCCAAGGTACAAATTTGGTCAGGTTGGACAGATCAGGTTGCTTAGAGCCCTAGTTAAAGATGTCTTTGCTTCTGCAGTGGGGTTAGACAAGATGACCTGTAAATGTCCCTTCCAACCCAAAGCATACTATGATTCTATGATAAATACAGAGAAAAAAATATCTCTGAACATTCATTTTAATGACCACAATATGAGTCAAACTTAGGAACAAAAATATCTATCATAATAATCATCCATATGACAGAGGCCATATCATTTCCACCTACCGATTTTTGTGGAAGGACTGCATACCTTTAAAAAGGCATCCAATGCTGGCTTCCAGTGATGGCATTCTTTACAAAAATTACAATTTGCTGATCATTTCAATTTTTAAAAATCCCTTCACCTTTCAGGCATCTAATTTTCTTTACTTCCTTTACTTCCTAATTTTCTTTATTTTTTCTCCTCCACTAGATTACAGATCCACCTCCCATCAATATTGTTCCCCCGCTAAGAACTTTTACATCACAATAAAAACCAACATTCTAGATGACAAGCAAGGTAGGTTACTCAGTTTATTTTAAAAGCTATTAATGCCATCTCCACCACTATGTTTGGTATGCCAGTGGGGGTCTCTTCTGTGCCATACACAGGAGTGACACCATCAGGCTACGTTTACACAGTAGTTAAGACTGTCATTCCTACTGCTATCCACGTGAGTTTGAAGGTGTGTGATCCTCTGGTCACTGTTAATGGATTCTACTGTATTTTCAATACAGCATCAACATCCTTGCAGTCCTCAGCCATTGCTGCCACTTCTCTAAAGCACATCTTATTTATGATGCACTAGATAAAGATTGACTCAGAGCAGGAGAGACCTAGTTCAAAACCCTTGCCTAGGCAAGACAATTAAAATTCCTATGTGCAGCCTCAAGCACACAGCACACCAGTCTAAAGCTGCAGCATAGTCCTGGTCTTCTGTGAAGGATGGAAAACGTCAAGGAAAAATACTAAGTCTGATCAAAAGATCTCCTTAGTAGTCAACTAATTTAATTTGGAGAGGAAAGATTTGAGTTCCAATCCAAAAACTTTTTAAAACTCTCATTTTGATAACCACATAAGACAGAAATTACAATTTAAACCTCATAATTTATCTTTGCTTTAAAACTTATCCTCCTTGCCCTATAAGGTTGACCTAAATTCACTGAGATGGCAACATTAGCTTTGGCTGAATGGAAATACTGTTTTGGAATTGTCCAGTAAAGAACGGTGCCCACTGGACTTGATGAGAAATAATAGTAATTCACAATTTATGATTCCATCTCTTTTTAATTCTTGAATTGGATTTGTGAATTACTGAAGCAAAACCAGTTTGTCAAAACCCACTCTTCATAACTTCACCAACACTTGAAAATGCAGAAACATTCTCACTACTGGAATTTAAAAACCAAAACAAATCACCACTTACCGAAGGATTCTTGGGAAGACCAGATTCTGGCCCACACAGAGAAAGCACGTTCATTAGCTTCTCCCTAGTTCTTCTCTAAAAAATATACCAAAGAAAATCACATAGCAAGGCATCTGCTGGAGGTCGAGGTAAAACTGTAAAACTCACGCATTTTTAACTCCTCATCTCACATGCTGACCTGCTCCAAAAAGAATCTCACCACTTTTCACCAGTATTAGCTTTTAGTTGGTGCCATATTAATTTATTGGTTTGCTAAGCACAATATAGGCTTCCAATTACATTTCAACAACCTTTTTTCTACATTCATTAACATTGCCTGTAATATATGCATAATGTGCTTGAGACACAATGTACCTGAGATAGTTGTGGCCTCTTCCAGCTGACAGGAACTAATGCATTTGAATTGGAACCTGATGATGTTGAAGACGTGCTCCGGGTGACAGCGATGACTTTTGCCTTCCCATTTCTACCAGCTGCACTGTGTTGATCACCATACTTATTCCCAATAATTGGTGTCTACCAAAGACAACAAATACTTCCTTAAAATTCAAATCCATATTAGTAAGGACTACACATTTGATTTCAGAATTTAGTATTATAAAAAATGCAGGAGGGTTTGTCTATTTGTTTTTAAGCATTCTACAAAGCCCATGCCTAAGCCACGGGGCACTGGTACACTGACAAATGCAAAGCTGCATATTTCTGCTCTACACAGCAGAGTGCCTTTCTGACAACTTGTGGGTTCTCAGCTATGCAAGTTTTATGCTGACAATCCAGTTACATCAAATGCAGCCCTTTTGACAGCAAATGCTCCTCCAGTGAACTCTGTGGGAATACATCTTGTCTCCCAGTTATCTGCAGGCACTGAAATTTCCAGTAAGGAACTAACTTACCAATTTAAGTAATTCTCCTAAGACATCTATATCTCAAAGCTTCAACCAGGAGCCCTTATTCTTGACAACTACTAAAATTTCTACAGTTTTCACATGCCTATATTACACTGCAGTCATTTGGCTATGCTCCCTTTTTCAGACACAGAGTAAGTATCAGCTGTATTAATATATTATTTTTAGTTCTAACAAACACTAATTGGGAGTAGGGATGCTATTTTTAACTATTGGAGTTTTTTCTCCAGCTGTATCCACCTACCTTCTCCTCTAAATTTTCTACCCCTTCCAAAGTCATGCCAAAACTGCAACACAGGGTTTTAATCCTCTCAGCCCTTGCATGTATAACCCTTCATTTGATGAAAGCCTTGAATGTACAGCTGAAAGCTGCAGCCAGCTGCATTAGCCCTCTCTCTGACACAGCTGAAATATCCTTGACAATAATCCTATTGACTTTTAGTAATTAACTCTCCAGACATTCAAAGGGCAAATAGGCAAAAACACAACATAAAAGAAGTCAAAATTTACTTTTGTGTATCTTTGTATCTTATTATGATGCTCATCACGTGTATGTAAAACTTTACCATTTGACATTCTTAAAATTGGTATTTATTTTAAAGCATATAAATGCAGAGGGCTAACAGAAAACAAAACTGAGTTTGCAACAGAAAGT
Source organism: Tapera naevia (assembly GCA_033556795.1). Taxonomy (NCBI): domain Eukaryota; kingdom Metazoa; phylum Chordata; class Aves; order Cuculiformes; family Neomorphidae; genus Tapera; species Tapera naevia. The sequence goes on along the minus strand of JAUMJJ010000172.1, from coordinate 17,669,963 downwards.
CATTATTGCATTGTAATTTAAATATAATTACCTCTGATATATCAAAATGAAAATCTAAAGTCTTCCCAGGTAGCTCCTTGGAGACATTATTAAAAATTTTTGTGAAAGAGATTTCAGGAGAACCTACATCACCTCCATAAGACTTTGGTATATCATTAGGTACCACAAGGCTTGCTGATCGAGACACCACCAATTTCAAAATATTAAGGGCTTCCTTCCAATATGGACTCTAAAAGAGAAGGTACACAAATCACAAAACAATCACTTCAAACAAGACACTCTTTTTTAATTTACAGCAGGATATTGCACTGATGCATTTTCAGATTCCCCAAACCAAAAGCTCTGATCTTCTACACGTGGCTGCAAGGTGCCAGCACAGGGGCAGCTCTGGACCTTGAAGTGCCAGGAGGGCAGCAGCAATGCACCAGGTCACCCCACGCTGGGTGGTCAGGAACAGCCAGGCAGGCTCAGCAGAGCCAGCTGTGCCAGATCCTGCACCACGTCCCTTGCTCCCTGTTATTTGCACTATGTTTTTTACCATTGTCTGAAGCATCTGGCCTTCAGGCTCCAGAAGTTAAAAACTGAAAGCATTTAAAAGCAAAACAAGTTTCAGCTTCAGGCATCTTTAATTATTTTACACTTACGGGCAGAGCAAATAATTTGAAACAAATGACAATATTAAAAAAAAAAAATTACAAGATTCTTATGTAGTATCAAACTGATGGTGCTTGAAAAAACAGGGTAAAAGTATGAGAATGTAATTGGCAGAGCCTGAGTTAAGTGCACTCTCTCTAAAAAAGAAGATTAAGGTAATGTAATTCAGCAGTTTCAATTACAGAGATTGTGGAGAGGATCACAGAAGAGACTCACACCAAATCTGCACCTTGGGAAGGTTAAGATTCACACTCCTGAAAATGCTGGGATTCTACCTGATACTTAAATCTTCCAGTTTTTGAAATTAGCAAGATGTGGTAGGTTTTTTGTTTGCTTGAGTGTTTTTTTTAATTTTCTTTTAAATTAGGATATCATGTTTGTTAAAATATTTTTTTTAATTGCACCAAAAACCAAACTCTATTCTCAAAGCTTTTTAAGTAATGTCTTCAACAATCTCCTGAATTTCTGTGCATCATAAACATAAAAAAATAGTCTTTATCTCAAACCACCCTGTAGCAACTCAAATTTGTTAACATGCATTGTGATTGCCGAGGACTAAAAAAGAAATCAGCTTAGTAGTGCTACATTTAAACAACACATGTTCAGTTAAGATCTCTTCTTTTGTTATCTATAGTAACACATCTTATCATATCAAAAACACATGGGCTTCTCTGCAATACCTTTTTGCTGGTACCACTATTCCAATAGCTAATCAAGATTATATCCCATGGTAGTGCTGGCTTGCACAGAAAGCTCAGATAAAGCTTAGAGGTGAAGCAAGCAGCCATCAGGCCACGAAAACTAGAGTTATGCTAATCATTCCACTTTGCCTAATGCACTCTGACACGAGAATAATATCTAAAGTACATATCCATCAATAACAAAAAATCCAGGAACACTACTTCTCCTGGTTAATTTTGATTAAACCATTTGACTGAAATACATTTGGCAATAATGGAATTCAGGGAAAAAAAAGGTCAGGGAAAAATAAAAAAAGAGAACGTTGTGCACTGAAATGGTTTTATGCTCCAGGCATTTTCATAGAATCTTTCAGCAAGATGCTAGATCTTCTTCAGAACAGATTTTCAATAACCTGTGTTCCAAGTACAAAGGACCAAATTACCTAGGGCAAAACATTATTGTTCATCTTTCAAAGACTTTCTTTAATAAAAAATGCACTCAAATTCATTAAGGTGCACCTTAATGTTCCTCACAGATATATATTGGCGAGAGTGACTGAAACATGCATTTCACTGTAAAACATCCTTCTGAAACCATATACACTTAAAACATTTGTGCAGTAGTTGGCAGTAAGCATTTCCTTATATTTTAATAGTTGAAGGACCATCTGTTGTAACTACATAGTTACTAACACCTGCTATTTGTTTCAGGTAACAAGATGTAAACCAAACTAGACAAGTCCAAAAGCATAAAATGAGTTGAGTATACAGGACAAAACAAACAAACCAACCAAATAAAAGAACCCAAGCCATGGAATCTGACTTTGAACAACTCTTTTTATATCTGAAATAAATTAATTCTCAAAAAAAACCTGAAGTGTAATTTCACTACCACTTTGATAATACATAGAAAAGCTTTTATAAGTTTTCAGAATACCTACCTGAACATATTTACCAATAACTTTTATGATTTCCAAATTAAATTGCTTCACTGGTGCTGTGGATAGGTCAATATGACTCAGAAGACTGTAAATGATCTGCAGCAAGGACTGTTGCATACTGGATAATCCTTTCTCTAACAGCTAAAAATGTTTTCAAAAAAAGCCAGAATTAAATTAGGGCCTTTAATTGTATCAAAAAGTGAAAACTAACATGAAAATATAGTTAAATTCCCTATATATTTAATTTTTCTCTTCAAGGAACTTAAGCGTAGCACTTGGCTCTTTCAAAATTTTGACACTAAAAAAAGGAATGCAATAGAGCAAAGTTTGCTACCCTAATTGATTTATTCCCCTGAATTTTGACATGTTAGCACAGATCTAAAGCACCTAATAATAAAATACTTCTCACTAAATAGAAGTGTTCATACAAATTCAAGATTTCAAAGTTTCATAAAAGCCCATTACATCTATATCTTAGAGAAGGCTAGAATGCACAGGCATAAACAAAATAAGTACCTATAAATTAATTCATGAAAATGTAGGAATATTTAATAAAATAGCTTTATCAATTTGATGTGATACTTCAAGCTCTACAAGCTTTTCACACTTTTTCAAAGGTAATATCAGTTTTCCTGTATGAATGGCCAGTAGAATCATGCACTAAATTCTATAATTCATATGATCTTTGTTTACATACTGTGCAATACTTAGAAACTGAACTTTGAAATTACTTTTTAGGTTGTAATAAGGACATCTTTAAATGCTTATTTGGCTAAAAAAGGTCTCTTAGAAGTTGCACTAAGTATATTTTGCTATAGCCAAGACAGCACGTGCAATTTATTCGTGTAGTACAAAATACAAATATCTATGATGAAACACCACTACCATAAAAGGAGTATTTTATTAGGGGGATTATTATTTCAAAGCACTTTTTAATTGTTGCAATCTAAAATGGCAGCAGTCATCCCTTTTCTAGATCCTAGAACATTTTATTAATATTCCCCCATTATAGAAGATGTGCTTTATTTCCCCCACTATTCAGAATTACATAAAATTGGCAATAAGTAAATGTAATATTGATCACAGATTCTCAACATCAGACATGCTTGTATTGAAAATTTACCTCTGCAAGATAAGTTACGAGGTTAAATGTTGCATCAGAGAAAGAGTCATGCAAATATCTACACACTACATTAATCCAGTTAGAACAGTCTCTGGAATAACTGTGTGTACTGTATAAACTCATCATATGAGCCAGATTGGCAAGAGTTGGTGATTTCTCCTCTGCACAAACCTGAAAAGCAAAAAGCCTGTTTAATTATATTAGAAATGACAAATTTTTAACCTAAGCATTTAGAAGTCATTATGCATTTTTCCCAGATTTCACTCCATTTTCCTATAACTGAAATCAAACTAACTATGCCAGTAACACCTACAGTTTCTGTTGAATTTTGGAGCCTGACAATTCATTAAAAAAATAATAGAGAGAATTAGCTGAGAGATTTAAACTGCTTTTTGAAACAAACAAATTAATGCATCAGGTATAAATAACAAAAATTTAGCTCCATGTTCCTGAATAGGCAACTGCACTCCACAGGCACTCAGAAGCCTTGACCTGTCTCTACAGCTTTACTTCTCTACCTATCAGTCAGAGAGGTAAGGATCACTTCCTTATCATGAAGAAATTAGGAAGTGTGGTTAAAAAATTAAGTTTACATTTAAAATTCCAAGATGCAAAATCAGACAAGTAAGAAAAAGTAACTGATCTCACTAATAAGTCAATCTGTTCTTTACATCTAAAGTTTATAGAATAAATAAAAAGTGTTTTGTCATCGACAAAGGGAAACTTGTGGATTGATATGAGGACCAGCTATATAAACTAGGACTGGATTGCATATTTAAAATATAACTTCTTATAGTTATTTCTATGAGACTATTTAGAATCATATGAAAGTATTGCATAAGGGAGCAGAAAACTACAGCAATGCAGATAATAAACTCCTGGATACTCCCCAGGAATGATTTTACATACCTTTGCTATCCTGTCAGCTGTTTCTTTACAGAACTGAGTTGGGTTATCAAAGTGCTGGATCAGATGAGGAAGCAGGCACAGGATGTTTAGGGGAAATCCTGAACACGTACATAAACACAGTTATATGAGCCCTAATTATCTCAATATGACTTAATTTAAGGTGGAATTATGTAAGCATACAACAGCTTTCTGGTATTTAACAACCCTTGGAGCATGATACACACATGGTCATACAGATCTTGAAATTATATACCCATACATGTACCTAAACATGCAGGAATGCAGAAGGTATATAAAAGTGTCTTTGTATATGTACATAATGCACATGATGAAAGTAAAATCATCACTGAAAATGTGCAAATGTTTGAAATAGCATCAATTGAGCTATTTAGCACAAGATCATGAAAAATAATGCATGCACTGTTACAACTTGCAAGTTTAAAGCAAATTAATAAACGATACATAAAGTTTTCGTGCAGTATTTCTTGGCAGATAATCAGTCTGTAAACTATTCCTACTATCTAGTGCTGTAATATTGACAACTGCAAAATGCATTAAACTGAAGGGTGTTTTAAAAGCACAAGCATAATCATTTAATTTGATAAAAAAATACATTTTCATTACATATACAGTTACTAAAGATACCTGCTAACTGAGAAGGATCCACCAAAGCATGCCTGGAAATTGTGATGAGTTTGCTGAGGAGATGAACTGTCATTTCTTGTGTAGATGCTGAAGTAAAGCCTTTTAGGAAAAGCTGCTGAAGGCCTGGAAAGTTATTCCATTTCAGTTTATTTTGCAACTTTTCTATCTTTTCCCGACTCTCTGATTTATCCAGAGGCATGTGAATAAGAAGCTTGTTGAGCAGCTTGAGAGCCAAAAGGTATTCATACTCATAATCTGACTCTAGCAATGAAGTTGCAATCCAAAATATGGTGGCCATCAAGTTGACAGGGTCAGTAGTGGGCTGCACGTCATACATCCCTCCCTCTCTCAGGGAGGAAAGGCTTCTAGTCCTTGCCAAACTTCCACCATGATTTATCCTTCCATCCATTATATCCAGTGTGTTGCTCCGTCGACGGTCGCCTCTCCGCTCACTGATTAAATTCAGCCTCAAAGAATTACTCCTTGTATTGCTGTAATATCCCAAACAACTGCCACTATTAATGGGACTTGTGCTTAGATTTATCTGTCCAGTGCTTTTCCTATTAGCTGCATACTTGTTTCCCATTACAGAATCATGGTATGAGGTTCTGAAACAAAAATCAATATTATATATTGTTCCATGCAAAATACTTTAACAACACTGAGTTTAGAAAAAGTGAAGAAAGAAATAAGATTTCACACTAATCACACATGTACACACACAGAGTGAATACTCTGCTTCATCACTGGAGGAGTATTATAATATATGAAAATACAGAATTTCTATATGTATTACTAAAATATCACAGTATCACAGTATCACAAGGTTGGAAAGGACCTCTGAGATCATCAAGTCCAACCTATAACCCAACACTAACACCAACACTAACACCAACCATCATCTAACCCATGGCACTCAGTGCCTCATCCAGTCTCCCCTTAAACACCTCCAGGGTCAGTGACTCCACCCCCTCCCTGGGCAGCCCATTCCAATGGCCAATCACCCTTTCAGTGAAGAATTTTTTCCTCATATCAAGTCTAAACTTTCCCTGACGAAGTTTAAGTCCATGCCCTCTAGTTCTGTCCCTGGTCACCTGAGAGAAGAGACCAACCCCTGCCCAACTACAACCTCCTTTTAGGGAGTTGTAGAGAGCAATGAGGTCTCCAAAGACCTTACAGTAGAAGGACAAGACTGCAGCATCTCATTATCTGTTCTACCAAATCTATTTCTTACAGTCCCAGGACAGCAAAATAATTAGGTAACAATTCATTAAATGTGGAAAACTGGCACATTGCATGTAAAAGATCACCTGTAAATGAAAATCTGGAATTCCAACTTACTTATAGATGCAATAAAGATATGGAAATGAGTTAATAAATGAAATTATTTACTTATTGCCTTATATTCACCTGAAATATCTGACCTAGAAAAACCAGCACCTTCCAGTTCTGATACCGAGAAACTGAAGATATTCCTAGAAATCTCAACATCTTCAAAAACTTTGCCACGGAGTCAAACAAATAAAGATGTCTGTACATTTATGGAACTTTTTTTTAGGTTCATTAAAAGTCACTGAGCTCAGACTGTAATGAGGCACACAAATGACTCAGAGTGTTCAACTACATTTCTCTCAAATGGACAAGAAATCTGAGGCCTAAGGCAGACTACCATTTGCTCTAACTGAAGAAATTTCTTCTTTATTAACGCTAGAGTAAAAATTATTTATTGCAGTACAGGAGTTTTCATGCGTGATCTTCAAAATATCTTTTAAAGATTGGTGCCATTATCTTAATTATAGATATGGGGTAAAAATGAAGACATCCCTGAAATTACACTATTAATGATGACAAAAATTATTTCATCAGTAGGTCCTGACAAAAAACAAAAAGTTCTAAAGACGCTCGGTGCCTTTATTTTTTTTGAGAAGTTTGACGTTTCAGAACTGAGCCATGAGGAATATCTTGCACACCTCTTTTTTTTTTCCTTTCTTTATATTGGACCCAAGATGGTCAGTTGGAAAGGCAGAGATTTATTTGCAGAATATCTAGATTTTTAGGAGTTTTGCTTGAGGCAGAATGATAAAAACATAAAAGGACAGGCAATTTTAGTATTAAGACATGACTACTCTGCAAAGACAAAAAGAAATCATTTTATTACATTTGTAATACAGATCTTCAACAATTCAAATGTATAAAAATGTGTAGTGTAGCTTGACTGATAAAATAACTTACTGAGAAAGGGCAGAAAGCAGGTCATAATGCTTCATGGTTTCAGCCAACGTATCGATGGCAGACTCCAAGGTCAAAAGCAGTTCTATGACAAAACCCTGAGGAAAGCCATAAGTTGTTATAAATAAGTCAATAAGCACAAGGATGATCACAGGAAAATATAAAATCAGTATAAACTGAATTATTAATATTCCATGCTTCAATTAGAACACAACCCTGACGAGGCAGCTCAAATTAGCAGTATAGATTCAAGATAGGAAAACACTTTATATATCCACAAAATTCATTCTGGTTTGCATTATTTTTAAGGATGGACTTAAGGGTGGAGTAATTTAGAATCCTATTATGCAATATTAAAAGATTACATCTGCTTCTTTAGATGTACAATGAAACCAGGCTGGATGGTTGTTAATACTTTTTCAGGTGAAGTTCCGTTCTTAATAAAAGAAAACCTGTATTTTTTTTTTAATATTGCTGATATTAAAATTCTCTAACTATGAAAAAGAAGGTGTTCTCAGGAAACAGATGTATCAAACTCTCTAAAAGTTCCTATTGCTGCAGAAGAGAATGTGCACAGCTCATCTTTTCATCACTCCATTAGGTGAAAATTCAGATTACAACTGTTATGATATTTAAAATACCTATATGTAAAAATAAAAAGGAACTGAATCAAAAGTGCTTTTAGATTTTACTGTCATCAGAATAATTATGTAAGTACGTCATTTAGGCAAACACAGACTCCTAATAAAGGGGGAGTGGGAATTTCAAATACCTGAGCTTCTTCTCCTGCATCTCCAACAGTTTCTACCAGTCTGGAGAGAACATCAGAAAGCGTAGATGCAGTAAGAGGCTGCTTCAGAGCCCTGAAAATCTGGAAGGACCTCCCAGCATAATGTCGAGAGGAGCACGAAAGCGCAGTTTGCAAAGCAACTTCACTGAGACGGTGTTCCAATTGAAATCCTCCTACAAAAGCAAATGAATACTCAAGCAACACAATGCTTCATGAAAAACAAAAAAACACTGAAATTTAGCAAAGACTAAGTTACCAAAGTCACTCCTGGTTTTAAAATATTATCATCTTCTACATTTTTCTCACTATATTATTCTAAAAAATCTTTCCAGGCCTCTGAACTTGCACTCCATAATGCTTAACACTGAAGAAACTTGTAAAGAATAAAACATTTATGATTTTAATAGTAAGTGCCCACAATAAATAAATATTTTATCTCATTCCTAAAAGATATTTAAATCTGTTGTAATAGAAGCATGAACTGAACTGTGCAATGCACAAGAAAAATCTATTAGTTAGAAGCAGCAAAATCACTCTAGGTGATCACATATAGATCCTCTGTAAATTCACAGGCATTCAAAAAACATCATTTAGTTTGCAGACTTGAGCACTGTATCATGCATTGACTGTTTTCTATCTTACCTGAGCTAGACTGTTTAAATATGGATACCACATGCTTTAAAAACACAGTTAATTGTTCAGCACTCTTTATATTAGGGTTCTTGGCTGAAACATCTTCATGATTCCAAAGTGGTCCTCTTTTCCTAAAAATATAAAAACAGAGTAAATATAGCTTTTTTTCACTAATATTATTTAAATGTTATTATAACCTTAAAGTTAACTGCAAAAGAATCTACTACCTACCACATAAAAGAAAAATTAAAACTGTAGACACGAATTGGAAAGAAGTTTGTTAACTGTTCAATATTGTACAACAATATACAACAAGTTGAGACAAGGTGAAAAGAATATATCAGATCCAACTGAAGTAAATTTAGGAAGAAATGCTCTCTGTTAGATAATATTTAGTTATCTAACAAAGAATTAGTACAACACCATTACACACTTCTTAAAATTACCTCCTCTCTTGACATCTTCTTCACACCAATACATCCCACTACTCTAAATTTAGGCTGATGCAAAGGTGGAACCTTTGTTGACATAATTAATCAAAAGCTTTGAGAAACAAGCAAGATTTCAGATTTACCCAATCTTGAAAGCTTTATATAAACCACCACATCAACGGCACAAGCGTTGCTTGTTTTACCAATCTTCTTTGCCACTCATTCATATTTTTTGAATAGCCAGCTCTCTACTATGAGGCAATGCATAAACTCCACACAAATCTTGCAGCTCCCTAATAATCTTATATATTCCAGCTCTAATCTTTTAGCATAGGAAACCTTTAGATGGAAAAGGAAACTCTACTATGTGGCAAGCAAAGATAACAGACCTGGGCAGAACATGGCAAAAGGCTCAGGATACGAAAAGAGGGGGGCAAAATTCTCTGAAATTGTTGGGAGGTTAGAGTCATTCACAGGCTGTATCACATACAAACACTTCAGGATTCAACTATCTGGTATTGGTGATAAAACAGAGACAAAATCCAACAACGTGATGCTAAGCAGTTAGGATTTTGCCTTGTTTCCACAAAATACATGTCTTGGCGAAAATGAAAATTGAAATCTTACCTTGAGGTAATAAATTCTATGAGGGTTTTCACTTTTTCATCCTGCTCTACTGAAATGTCAACCTCATTGAGGATTGTGGTTTGCAGATGAGAAATGGCAGCACTTGTGTTTCCTAAGCTGATGCTAGAAGAGGTAGAACTTGAACTAAGCCCTGAGTCTGTCATTGGGGAGGGCTGGTAATCAGGTATAAAGTCATGAACACCTGCTGAAATAGAAACAAGATTTTTATGAGCTGTTGACTATTCATGTTAAATATATAAAATGAAAAAATAGCTCTCTAAAAAAAACAATACTTTAGCAAATGCAACGAGCATCATTTCATGGTTGAAAAATGTCAATGAAATCAACAAGTCTAATATATGGAAAGTCTTCACAAGATTGTAGCCCTTAATAAGGGACTGCTAGATTCCTCTTTAAAATCATTGTATTATGTTTGATTTTTTACTGGTAATAGGTGAAACAGTATCATCAATCTGTGAGGCATCCCAACTTAATAAGTTGAGACATAAGATATTAAACTACTTCCTAATAATGCACGAATATTTATTTTTCTTTAAAACTCAGTCACAGCACAACTGAACGGACTTTAAACGAGTGCACACTAAAGTATTAACTATGGAATGAATTCCAAGCAGAGCCTCCCTGGCTGCACAAAGTTTCTGTGAAGTGAACTTATCTTGTGGCTGTAAGATTTTCTCTCCATGTAACAAATTATTTGGCAATAAAATATGACTGTTGTAACTCCTCACGTTACACCTATATCAACCTATGAAGTGCTAGGAGAAAGGAAAGTGGCAACAAAGAGAGTGTCATGAGCCTTTTACTGGAACAACTATACATAAGTTTGAGACTCTCTGACATTCACCACAAATTTTCACTCTAGAGAGGTGGATTATTAGCTGGTTCAAATAAAATTTAACATCAGTTTGTCTGATCTTGTGCTAGGCATGCATACTTGTAATCATCCTATCTTAATCCTCAGATGGAAATGTCTGATGCCAACCTAATTCTAGTTTCTAGCAGAGATTTCTGTTTCAATAATAGCAAATCCAGTGTCACATTTAGAGAGTTTTACTCAAAACTGTAAAGATTAGGAATTGAGCGGTTTGTATAGATCACCATATAAGGTCACTGGTAAAATTCTACGAATAAGCTTACTTAAAAGAATTCTCTACTATGCTCACTTTTTATTTCCTCATTGCCATGAATACCAAATACAGAAAATAGATAGATAGTTCCACAGTTAGTTACAAAACCACTTCTGATGTGAACTGGAATGAACACATTGCATAGCAACATGCTGCCACCTACTGAAATAATACGGAAGAGTAGGTTTCAACAAATGAACTTCACATTTCTTTAAAAGCATCAATAGGCTCACACCATCAAAACATTGCTTTCATAAAGAAATCCGTAAAAAAAAGGGATTTCCTGTAGAACTACAATATTGTAATGTTAACATGAACATTAAAGGGTAATATTGCAAAAGAGTATTCTGAGAGCTTATGGAACAACACAATTACAACTGAAAACCCAGAAATTTAAAGTTCCTATAACCATGTGAGAGGTGCGTCCTCTTCTTTTTTTACTTTCAAGTGTATCATAAAACCTGCTGTATTACAGAACCAAAACACAGTTTCCTCTGTGGTTGCCACTGTTATTTAACCATTCAACTGTGCTCCCAACTCTGATAACAGGTACAAAGTGGTAATGTGAACTGTATTCATTTTGACTTAGTTAAAATACATTTTAACCAGCTAGACAGAGCTGACACGAAAAAAAATGTAATGCCAAGGCTTTGGGAAAATATTACAAACAACAGAAATTTTAATAATTCCTGGAGAAAAGATAACTTTCCATGTAATTTCAACAAGTAACACTTAAAGAATCTAAAGGATACCTGTGAAAGTGTAATCTAAATGGGTAGTTTGTTTGACAGTAAGCACCCTGGACTCATTGAACTCTCTGTTTCTGAGTAGGACAGAAGCAACAGACTTAACATTACTGCCAGATCCCATCACTATCAGCAGATGCAAAAGCAGTCGTTTACAGTGCTCATAGACTTCAGGGTGACAGTGGTCAAAACCTAAAAGGAAAATGGAAAAGGTCTCTTAAATTCAAATGGCACATTAAATTCAATTATTAAAAAAATAGCAGTATTCAAACCGGTCTGTTATATTTTACTAGATAATAGATAAATCACTAAAGAAAGTGAATGTTTTTCAGTGTTTCATCACAAAACCAAAAGCATACAGTTTAACAAACACTAACATAACAATATACATCAACACTAACAACTTAAGATGAGAGCTGTATGAAAATTACAACACAGAGAAATAAAAGGAAAAAAAATTTGAATTTTACTGCACCTTCTACAAAAAGAAAGAGATAAAAGTGACTCTAACAGAAACTGCCTTCAAACAACCCTAAAAACCTCTTAGTTATATTCACATTAATCAAGCTGAAGTATATTTAGTTGAATTCTTTAAAATATTGTAAATATTAACAATGGTAAACATTAATTTAAACGTAGAAAAGAACAGTTACATCAATAGCTACAACTCCTAAGTTAGAAATATTTCTTTAAGAATTGTTACCTATAAAAATTGCATGAAGCAAAAGATGCAAGTATCCTCCCCATTCCACCTTTACACTGTGGTCAACTATCAAGTCAGTTAAAAGGATCACTGCTATGTTGCATCTAAAACCAAAAAATTAATTTGTTAGAAGAACATAATGTATGAACTTAAAGAAGACCTGCAAATAGCTTAACATGCTACTAACCCTTACTCTGTCTATAAATGCCCACAAAGTTGTATTAAGGGAAAAGATGAGTGCTCACAATGAAGACAGAAACATTAAAGGATACAGAAATCTTAAACTGCTAAATCTGTGCGTAAAACTGCAAAACATAAATCTACTATCTTTAAATCAACTGTCTTTAATCTCCTATCTTTAAACTACTATGTTTGTGCAACACAAATGAAAACATAATTAATTGCCATCAGCATTGTTACAACAGTTACCTATGAAGAGACATGCCCGGAGGAGAAGTTTCAGGCAAGTAATCCACCAATGGTGACCAGCAACCTCCAGTGGGTGGAAAAGGTAGAGGTTCTCCTTGATTGTGCTCCATCACCTTCAACCGCCAATTTGAATAGAGAGGCATTGAATCACCTACAACAAAAATAATTAAACCAGAAAAAAAGATATATAATACATTTCTGTATGATACAGTCTTCTAGAGAAACATTTTTAATTTCTTGAGAAGCAGAGATCTGGGAGAGGGGGAACTGGCCATAACCAGTAGTAGTTGGACACAGCTTAAAAAAAGTTTAAAAGAGGTTATTTCTTTTAGTATAAGGTTGATTCCACAGAAGCCATGTACGTAACACTAAGATTTGTTTGAACAGGTTCATAAAATCAATGATGCACATAGGGAACATGGACACAAACAAGCAAAAAAAAGCAAAGTGTTCTAATATAAATTTCTTTGACTTTCAAACCTCATTTCAGATACGGAGTTAAGGCTGGGTCCCAAGATTCAGAACTCATTCTGAAGAGCTGCATTTCATTATAGCCTAATGAAGTATTTGTCAAGAGCATCTCTTTATAGGTCTCACTAGTAAAGATCCATCAGTTCTATGAGTCAGACAATGCCAGCCTAATACATGGAGTAACTCAAACGTGCCACTTTTACAGCAGCACAGCCCAGTCCCACAGACTGACAAAAGTCACTGCTCAGAAAATCAGTAAATTTGTGAAGATAACATAGAAAAATATTTAGGTTTTGATTAAGCAAGCTTCAAAAGCGGGAGAAACACATCAGATATTTCATATGACAGTATGCCGTGTTACACAGCCAAAATCTTTTTCTCTTTAAATGAGAGGTGCTGGACTTCAGAACAGCCAGTTAATGCTAGAAACAATAGGAGACTGCCTCAATAGTTCAGTGCTTCACTGATTCTTTTGGAAGTATAGCTGCAAAAGTTTCAGAAGCTCACACTCATACAGCTCATTATCATGTTCTTGACTGGAAGTGACAAACTTACTGATGGAACATGTGAATTACCATCTACTTCAGGACACTCAGCCTTCCTACCACAAACAGCAAAGAGGAAAATAACCACAACTGTGATACTGGATATCACTCATTCAAGAAGTAATAAACACACTGGCTGTCCAGAATGTCCACTAACCTGTTACTGACCCAAAGTTTAACCCATCTGCATCTGAATGCCCAGCCTATACAACAAGCTCTGTAAAGGACATTATTTCTGCTTCCTTGAAACAGGTGATACAAAGCACAAATTCACTCTAACCTTTATAGCCTGCACAGAAGCAGTCATTAAGGACATCCTAATAGACTCTGTTGCTTCAATACAGCAAGGTACACACTAGGTCCCAAGCTGACATGCAGTGCTCAAAACACAGGAATTTACATCCTGTTGTTCAGTAGCACAGCAAAGGTAAGGAAAAGGCATTACTGTAGCATGTCCTGTGCCAAACCTGAACAACTCAACTGGTAGCAAAATCAACTGTCGATAAAAAACTGAGTGAAACCTAAGACAGTCCACGGAAGCACTACAGTGATCTGAATCAGACTGAAATCTATCTGACAATCCTACAGAGGGCTAAGGTACAAAGTCATTGCAGTTACTAACAGTTTGTTGGCTGAAATGAGTACTCAGACAAAGCATACAGAACCCACTAATGCAATGCATCACTCCCTGTCTGACCACTGTCCTCATTTTTGCTTGATTACACGACCTGTTTAACTTTCCCTAGCACTGTCACTATGATTTTATACCTTGTACAAAAGTAGCCACAGTTAATAAGCACCCGTCAAGGAAAGTCTCCAAAATATAGAGCATTTCAGGAGAGATTTCCACCTCTTTCCTTGTCTCTGCACCTCAGAAAACAGATCTCAGATCCCAAAAAATAACCAAACCCAAATTTTCAAAACAAGCTTAAAAATTAGAGGTACACAACAAGATCCTTTTTTTTTCCTGCTATATTTTCCTTTGCTATGGCTTCTCAGAAAGTTTTATATCAACTTTTTAAACAGGTCAAGGACTGGTATTGCCTAAAAGTACAATTACATATAATTTTCTGGTTTTTTAACTTCTTTTCCATCGCCTTTTTCCTAACTCATCTTATCTTTTGCCTACTAATCTCTCTCCTGTCTTTTCTGTATAACAGTATCTTATCTGTGGTGTTGGTACTGGCAAAGAAAACAACAGTAAAAGGGCTTCACTTGGGAAGATGTTCACAGCTCATTCCAGAGGACAAGGGAAGGAAAGGAACTGTAGTATCTCATATTATAATCAAATGTATTCTGGACTTCAATACTACTACTGAGGAATTTTAAAATGTTTTGGTCTTTTTTAATAAGTTTGTGCAAAACCCACTGGTTACACCTATTTCCTCACATTCCACCATCTTCATCAAAAGTACTAACTCGTGAAAATTTTGTTTTATATGCATAGAAATATTTTCACATAAAAATATTACTTTTTTCCTCTTCATATGAGCCTCCAGAGCTGCTGCTGTAGCGCGATTCTAGTCTGTGGTGTTGGCGGTTTAAGTTACTGTTCAACCCACTGTAGATGTCTAGATGTACATAACTGCAGGAACAAATAAAGTACCATCAGTAACTGACAACCTGTGACAAAAGTTAATCAGGGTGTGTGAATAAAACTGTATTTCAACAAAATTGTTATGCAAAAATATTTCATCTTACAAGGATAATCAGTATGATGCCAAAGTGTTTCAGCTGTATAAACCATACCTCCTCTATCAATGCTGGATAAGGGGATTCAAGGAGATAATCCACTATAAATTATATTTCTGTTTGATCATTTTCACTAACATTTAAGTACATTTATATATTTGTTACCATTATATTTAAGTTCTCACTCTTGAGCAAAATAATGAAATCCCTTTTGATCTGGCAGAAGCATACAGAGTCCATAGACACATACACAGTGCCAATCTAATAAAATATAAAGAAATCAGAGAAATGAGAGTGCTAAAGGCATAATTTCTGCAAAAGTTTCTAAAATTCTTTCCTCCTGGCAAGTCCAAGATGTTCATGGCATACCTTAGCAAAAAGCATACACCCTGGGGATGTGTTAGAAAGCCCTACAGCATATGCCAAAACTTGCAGAAACTTTTAAAACTGCCTTCATTACTTTACAAGTTTCTTCAGCTCCAGCCCCCATAGCAGCCAAATACTCGTCTGTGCCTTGCTAGGCTGAGAGCTGAATGACACCTCAGATTCCATAGTCTTCTGTGATTTATTTATTGTCCCCTCCCCCCAGCTTAATTGAAGTAGTGGGGGTTTAATAATTTACTGATCTAACTGTATTCACATAATTATCCTAGGGAAAAAAAGGGTTCAACTGACAAAATATATTGGAAATACAATTCCTAAGGCTCTCAA
This sequence comes from Tapera naevia, assembly GCA_033556795.1. Lineage (NCBI taxonomy): Eukaryota > Metazoa > Chordata > Aves > Cuculiformes > Neomorphidae > Tapera > Tapera naevia. Next base: position 17,653,856 of record JAUMJJ010000172.1, on the reverse strand, counting down.
ACAAGTTGTCACAAAATAAACTGGTTTGTGAATTTACCATGTAGCAGCTACTCTACAATAAGGCCATGTAAGCACTTTTTTTTCTGTGCATATGTTTTCTCATGCTACTTTCAGAATCCCTACTCCCTTTTCACTTTCAGGTTAGTTATCTCATAGTTAACACAAAATGTCAGGTACTGCTGAGCTCAAGCCTGCAACCTGACTAAGTCCATGTCAGCTGTTTGCTTTCCACCATCCTTACACTTGTACCCCCGTCTGGCAAATTTCTCCAAAAATTGTTCTGAAGAAGGTAAAAAATTAGGGAGGCATCTGTTCTAAAGACAGCTGGAAGGGATGCAGGCATCCAAATCCTCTAATAGGGAGAATAAACTAGCCTTCAGCATGAGGGCACTGTTGATTTCCAGTGAGCTATGAAATCCATTTGTGAAGTGGCTACATTAATAAACTAACAGTATTTGCCCTTGATGCAACCATATCCATCTGCAGTACAATTTCTCTTATGTAAACACATACAATCCAGTGCAATGGTAACTGATTTAGGCATCAATAACAACACAGCTACAGCAATACAAAGCCTGACCTGCACTGGCCCCTTCATTTACTCAGTTTTCTCTACAGCTTCTTGAGTTCAATTTACAACTGAGGTTGCTACTGTTAACCCCAAGCAGTATTCCAGATCTGCTGCTTAAAACTTACAAAACTTACATTCCTATTATTTCCTGCAACGCAGACACACCTGGAGCCATTGGGATGCAGGTATTTATATAACAGTACCTATGAAGAATTCCTGTAATTCTACTAATAAACTGCTCTTTGAGGAGATACTTACTTCTCTTCAATATTGTCTTTTACATGTTTACTGTCAGGGTTGCCATCTGTAGGAGCTACCATTGTATTGCTACTAGAAGTGGTTCCTGTGAATTATGGACAAAGAAAAAGATTGGTCAATAAAAAATGAAAGCAGTCTCAACCACTACACGATCAGTCTTATTTTCTTGTCCATGCCAAGAGCCTGAACCAGGTTTACACTATAGCAATAATCACAAATAAAAACTGAGCCATTGAAATTACTTTCACATGCAATAAAAAAAGAAATTGTTTTGACTAAAAAGATTCTGAGCTGCTAACTGGAAAAAAAAAATCAAAAGAATCCATTTCAGGAATCTCTGAGTCTTCAATGCAAATTAAGTGGGAAGGTTTGGTTTTGAAGCAGGGTATAGTGACTTGTTTCTGTCTTTCTTTCCTGTATGTTACGCCTCATAACAATTCCTAAAATGTAGTTGGACTTTGATATGCACTTAATTGAAAGCACAAACAGATTAGAAATTAAAACCTAACAGCCTGCCGTGAGGTTTGTGTCAATTTATTTTTAAGAGAAACTTGCAAGCAACACCCTGAACAGGTGATCACTATCAGAAATAATTTTGGACCCTCCCCACAGATTTTGCTACTCTGAATTACACTTAAATGCAAGAACCCCATAATATTGTTTATACTTTTTGAACACTATCACAAACAAGTGCCAATGCATCCCCCTTGTGATCCAGATAATCCCTTTGTGATGGGTCCAGGCTGCTTCACAACATTGACAGCTTTGCAGCACAAAAGCCAAGTCCGTGCTCTGATACCCTCCCATCCATGTCTTTTGTGGCTCACTTTGAAAGATGCTTCACCAAAACCAGACAGCTTTTCTCCACGTCTCTCTGTGTGTTCTTGGAGTGAGGCATGAGGTAAACCCTTCTCATATTTTCAGTGGTTTGGGTTTTTTTCATGATTAATCTACTGCTAGATATTTCTAAAAAAATTCTCCTGAGTAAGTTCACTTAAATCCCTCTGAACAAACTCCTACGGATGCGGCTTGTGTCTATAACAGAACTTAAAATACAACAATTGCCATGGATTTAAAATTATAGAAATTTTCCCAGTTGTTTGACTGAATTGATATAAAAGTGATGCAGTGAGGGTTAACAGTAAAAGATCTGATCACAAAAAGTCTACTGCACGTATTAATACAAGCCTGTTCCTTGTGAACCTATCAGATGGTGTTTAATAAGAGCTCTAGGTACACCAAAACCTGCAGATCTTGTAAAACAAACTTTGCACCTTTATTTTTAGAAACAGAATATTTTACTGTTATTGAATATTTACAGATGAACTCCAATGTTACAACTAACTGATACCAGCATGTTTATAATTGACAATAATAAAAGTTTAAGTCAATAAATTCTCACCTGAAGTGACAGAGGGGATTTTGTAACTGGAAGTAATGCGGTAATATGGTGGATTATCCATATGGGTGACTCCTGAACTGACAGGATCTGTAAGCTGAAGTTCACTCACCAGCTCTTCTAGTAGTTGCATTGTTTTATCTCTACCCAAATAAACAATAACTTTCTTTACCTGCCACCGAAAAAAAGTATATGTATATAAAATAGCAAACACACAAATAAAATTCTTATTGCAGTGACTTAATTAAAAAATAAAAAAATGAAAAAAAGAGATTTGAATACCATAACTTCTTAGAATTAAGATCTACCTGCACTGCAACTGGGGAAACTTGAAACTTACTCTAGTTCTAAAAGCAAACAAATTTCTTTCAGAGCTGTCAATAGCACCAAGCATCAGAAATATACCCCAAGAGTAAGGAAGTGAAAATGTCCAAGTTCAATGACAGTTATTTAGGAAGCAGAATATTTTCTTACTAAGGTTTTAGCAACATCTGGGAACAACATTGGAGTGAATGTATTCTGATATAATTTCTTTTGATAGTTCACAGCTGTGTTCCACACTATTACTTTTACAGCAGGTATCCTTCTTTCTCATGCTCTTCTGCAGTGCTCTCATATATGCTTTGTCAAAAAATAAAACTGGTTTTGAAGGGGCTTGGGGTGGGGTTCTCTCTGGTGTTCTACTTGGTTGTGTTAGAATAATCACAGTGTCCCTACATGGCACCACAGGAGCTTTATTTTACTATATCATCTGTCTGCTTTTTAGGAGTACTGTAAATTATAGCATGGGGCAAAAACATTTAATTCCCAAAATGCTCAATGCCTTTATATACTCTGATAAAATAAACATGTAACCAGCAATATTTTATTAAGCATATAGTAATCAAGGATTTCCTGCTACATCTTGCTTTAGCAAAATAATCCTAGTCATGCTAAGCAGCAGCAGATGCCTGCTGGTCAGTGATTACTCCAGACATCAGTAACTTCATGGTTTTTCTTCTGGTGTTTTCTTGAGCCACTACTGCTCAACAATTTATTTCCATCCTTTTTGAAGAACTCAAAGAAGAACAGTAAGCAAGTGATCCAGGGCATTTCACTGGTGCAGACTTTGTGGTGCAACATTAAGCTAGATTTGCAATGAAAACTGTTGCCAATCAATGCAGAACTTAAGCTGCCCTCAGTAAGAACTTAATAATATGGGTCCTGATTGTTTACTTCATATTTAGATTTTGCCTATTAGTAAAATCTATAAAAATTGCCTAATGAAAATATTAGTTTTGGAACTACCTTAATTCTTCCTAAAGAACACAGACCAACTGCTCTAGTAGATTTGCATTTTAGGATGGAAAGGAGTTCTTCAGTGTATACTCCTAATAAAATTAACATAAATTTAGCAATCAAACTCAAGTCTCCTTTATACAACAAAAAATGCTAAGACAGATGTAGGCATCTTAATAAGTCTTTTCCATTTTTTATGATTTACTCACTTCAAAGGTCTGTGGCCCACCTGGTATACCCTAAATTTTGGCAGGTGGACTGTTCCAGGCTTACCACACTGAGTTAATTGCAATAGTCAGTAACTTGTCTAAAGGAAGCCTCAGCTATCTTTAAGGTGTGATACCCCTTCTAGGTTATTTCATTCCTCAAGCCCATTCCATGAAGGCTGGGTTTCAGTAAAACTGGTACTGAAATTTCAACCCAGATGTGCAAAGTAACTCAAACAAAAGAACTGAATTTGATTTGTTCATAGTATCAGTGTTCATACAGCATGGAGAACACTACTATGCAGCTATCACATACTCACATAAGGCAAGAGGCTGGGCTCACTGTTCACTCCACAGATACTGATCAAGAAATGCAAAATTATTTTCAGATTCTTTGGCCAACTGTCTGCCAAAGTAGTCCAGACGTTTTCTATCTCTGACCAAGCCACCTCATCACCATACTAGAAAACAAAATAAATATCTCTCGTGAAAACTCCAGTAGAAAACACTGTATTTGAAAGTGATCTGTATTGAACAAGTGGGACAAGGCTCTAGGAAAAGGAGACATAAACCCAGTAAGAAGGTGTTACTTTTTTAACATTCCAGAACAAAGCTGTCACATATATTCATTTTTACAAATACTTTCTGGAAATAACTATTTTATTTTATAGCTATAAATATATTTTTATATAGAAATATATAAAAATATATGTGAACATATTTGTACACATATATTTTACTTACATATAATTTTATACATTATGTAAGTATACAAATATTTATATATTAAACTATTTCTATTTTTATATATTTATTTACATATTCCATGGACCACAGCTTTCCAAGGGTTTTTAACTTGAAGCTTAAAACATAATCTCTCATCAGTAGGATTCAAAGACATCAAGAATTGACAGGATCACTGTGTGTGACCAAAACTTTTTTCCGTTGGAAGCAGCTGTCACAGGGAGGAGGAGGAATTATCAGTCTCTGGCAACAAGATCAGTTCCAAAACTTCACTTTGAGATCATAGGTATGAAGGCATTTTATTATTATCCACCCAGCGAGACATCTATATTGCATATTGTCACTATATATAACAACTACTACAACATTTATATTACATATTGTGGATTTCTAATAAGGCCTCAAAATTATATGGATGGTTTGGATATAACTAAGCAACCCAACAACTATGCACAATAACTCTTGGAAGTCTGGTAACACAGTATCTCTAAAGACTATTTTCTCACACCTTAAATACAACAATCCACTGGAACAAGATGGAGCATTTAAATAATTATTTTTACCTTTGCAGTCATATACATCAGATTGTTCAGCACCATAGCTGTAGCCTGTGGTGATCCCCAGCCTTCTCCTCGTAGCCATCGTCTACTGTTCACCATTATTTCTCTGTCTTTCAAAGACTCCTCATCATCTTCATCTTGCCGACGGATAGTTGGCAAAGGTTTCAAGTCTACCAACTCAATATTGTTCATCCACGGCAGCAGATAATGCAGCATCACCTGCCTCCCAGCTGGGTGAGCCGTTTGGATTCTCTGACTGACTTCTGTCATTCAAAAATTAGGTACATTCATGATTTACAATTCAATAATGAGGACTGTTTTGGTAGTAACAACCACCACGAGCCTAGTAGACCATACTGATTTAAAATAATGCTGATCCAGACATAATTTTTTTGCTTAGCTGACTAGTGCCATTTCATAATGATACAATCCATAGTCTTTAGCAGAGCTAATTGAAGACACTGCTGACAAACAGTATGTTGAAGAAACCAGATTAGTACACACACATACATATTCCTCTAATTGGAGGAGAGGATCCAAAACTGAGAGCATGTAAAAATGTACCAACTTTGGGAAAAAGCTCTTATAATGTTTTTTTCCTTGTATTAGTATTATTTTTTTAATTGATGCGAGGAGTTAGTATTCTGCAATTGTTTGGACAATATATGCTATGTAATAATATTTCTAAGCAATCTATAAGTAAATAACAAAACACTAGAAAGAACAATAGAGCTGTTTTAAAAAACAGTTGCAAATTATTTATCCAATGTGATTTTTTACAATGTTATAAAGTCAGCAAAAGTATCTTTGATTCATGTTGTTTCCTCTTGAATATATTTCAACTACAAGTAAATAAAAACTGTCACTCATTTTCTCCATTCGTTACAATGATGTTAACTTGTCCTTGATTTTTTGTGAATTGCATACAAAAATAATTACTGAAAAGCACGAATTATACACTTTGAAAATCCTTCTGACTCAATAAAGTTCTTTTGTTTTGTTTTAAAACCATACCTGAGAAGATAGCAAGGGTTAGTTCAGGATAAGTCCTTGCTAATTCTTCCGACAGCTGATAATATGACATAGAATACAGATGTGGTAAAGGAGAAGGCTGACCCAAAACCCCATCCGTCCGCTGAACTTCCAGTTTGTGAGCATAACGGAACATCTTTGGTTCCAAGATCTACAACAACAATGTTCAGGATTTCAGTTACAATGGAAATCTTTATATAAAATCAGATTCCAAAATTAGGTATCTACTCTCATTTAACGTTTCCTATTTATGCAGATCTCCAGAAATCTACAGTATTCACCAACACTGTGGCCATTTCAGAGCAGACGAGTTAAGACTCATTCCACTTGATGAGTTTCCAGCAATAAATTTCAGAAACTTGCTTTTACAAAATACTGGATTAGTTATAAATAGCTTTTCAAAACATGTGAAATACTATTAAATATTTGCATTTCCAAACAACATCAACTCATCAGCTCATCTTTGAGACATGGGTAGGAGCAATGTAATCTTTGATGTGGCAGAGATGCAGCAGAAAGTTGCATCAGGTTGATACATTAAAAGTCAGTTTTGACTGATCTTAAGCAGTGGTGTTCACTTGTGAAGAAAGATGGGACCAAAAGGTAGGGTTGGTGTGAGTGCTGACACATTAACATGGGTGTGACTTCAGTGGGGACTTTGCTGTTGAATTTAGCTGACAACAAAAACCTTAAAGAAAACCTCCAAGACTTGTGGTCTGAGCCACAAGCAGCACAGATTTTTTTAAACTTAAACACTAATGCAAGATTAAGCTTACCCCTAAAGGACCTCAGAAAGGAATACACAAAAGCAAATTCAATGGCTAACAAGATTTTCACTATCATCTCTCCATATAGATCAATGAAAAGATTTTGGTATTAATGCAAAAATCAGAAAACTGATTGCTACCCCATCAGACAGAGTAAAAGAACAGGAAGCACTGTAATTCTCTCTGAGGGGCTTTTGGACAAATGGTGCTATATACCACCCTGTTTCAAGGCTAAATCAGAAGAATCTTCATTTAAGTTTTGCCTCTTGAAAAAGCAGATATTGTGAAAACACAAGTCTTGAGTGCATAGGTGATGAAAACAGACACAGTTCCGCTGAAGTCTATTTCTGCTAAGTAAGAATCTGGCCTAACTATGCAGAGAAAGAAAAAAAGAAAAAAATATATACATTTTATGTCATTACTGAAGGGACAACCAAATAATAACAGATTTTTTATTTTTTAATGCACAGGGCAAATTCTTACTTTAAAAGAAAAAAAAAATCAATGAAAATCAGCTTACAAACCTGTAATAGTTGCATAGCAACTTCATAGATAGCCCTAGTAGAATCAGCTGCTTTAAATAGTATCAGATTCAGGAGGGTCACTGTATCACACTGGTAATCCCTAGGGAAAAACCACAAGTGTGAAAGAAGTAAAATTACATTTGGCTTTTTAAAATTTCAATTACTTAAAGTTTAATTTACAGGGGAAATGGTATGGGATTACACAACATTTTGAAAGTTTCTCTAGTAACACATAAAAACAAACAGGGGTGATCTTTTCTCTTTTGGGGAAGAAAAGGTCCAGTTATACATGAAAGCAGACTTTGAAAATGGAAGTTTAAAGTTTTAAAAAATGCTGTAGTACCTGTTTTGGAACACGCTGGCTATGGCTTTAAAACAGCCAGCTGCTACCCGCTTGGAACCTGTGTAACACCGGTCTACAGCCCAGTACATGAGGTTACTCTGGTCAGGGTTGAGTTCCAAGAGCAGCATGACTGCCTCACATCCCAGCTGGTGGACCTGCATTCCAGAAAAGAGCCAATATATATTTATAATACAGAAAAAAAAGACCAACTTATAAAAATGGTATAAAATAGGGAAATCTATATTTAACACCAACAAAAAAATCCAAAACAAAACTACTGTGATACACAAAATTTGTTCCATCTGAAAAACGAGACCACAGCTTAAAATAATAACAGGTAATTTTATCAAACTTTCAAAGTTTAACTTGCACACACAGTCATAAATTATTGAAACAAATAACTAGATAGGTCTGCTGAGGTTTTTTTTCCTCAGTTCTAAGGCTTCCTTGAGTGATTTACTATTTTCACTGACTACAACCTGAACACTGACCTGAAAGCATCAGATACAGAAAAGCACTTAAAACATATGCAGGAATTCCAGTGGGATACAAGGGACAGACCTACATGAAGACTCACACGTTCTCTTGAATCAAAGTAGCCCACTGAAGTTGCATTTTTATGCAGTCATGGTATTAATGCATCTTTTAAATCTAAAGTTTAGAGGCAAAGCTTGATCTTTGTGCCTGTGCAGCACCCCCGATGGACTCTTTCATAAGAGTCCATGTTCAAAATCTCTTTAAATTTCAAAAAGATCTGTTTATTCCTATAACTTAACCTAGTGGATTAGTTTATAAAGGATACACAATATTTCCCTCCTTGCCCTTTCCTCTTCCATTCTGTTTTGTCTGTTCTTACCCTGTGATTAGGGACTCCCTTCCCCAACAGGGCAGATACAGGATACACATATTAAGGACAGTGCAAAAATACACACTACTAAAAAGAGCTTTGAGCTGTTAAAGCATTTAGGCCAATTTGACTGCAAAAGCTGTTAAAGCACATGTTGAAGGCACTAATGTTTACAAACCAATGCTGACATTGTCTGTATTACCTTTTTATCTTGTGAATCCAAAATATTATCCAGCCATTTGTATAAATAGCCATCAGATGAGAGCCCGACGTTATCTGCAACAGGGCCACAACACAGTACAGCAGACATAGCCTTTAGAAATTGAAAAACACTACATTTTAATAACTCAGGTACAGGAAGTACTTTGACCAAGTCCATTAAAATATCAGAAAACTAACTTTTATCCGGTCAAGAGAAGAAGACCAAGGCTAAAAAAAAACTGTTTAAAATCTTATTAAAGAAATTATTACATCACATTTTTCTCAACAACTGGATATACGAAACTGTCAATACTGAAATGCTGACATATGTAAGTTTAATTGTTAATGTACTTTTACATGAAAGCCTTTCTCCTGAGGCAACTGAGGACTCAAGTCACGGGAAGTGAACATTCAGTGCTAGTTTTAAGGAATTCCTATAATGTTAAAGTGTGATAGTTTACAGGATGGAAAAGCAGAACCGTCACAAAAATAAATAACTATGTCACAAACGGTAACAAGAATGTGAAAATCACATCCAAAAAGCTCAAACATTAAATTTGTATTAAAAAAGCCAACATAACAGCCTATTTCCAAAATTCAAGAATTGTTAAAATACCTTTAATGCACAGTATTGGTGTCTGTTTATTCGTGTGTTCCTGTCACTGTATCTGTCCAGGGGAGTAAACATGATACTAAAAGGACCTGCCCAGTGACTGAATAACATAAACAGACTATGGCGAAGACTCTGCTGTGGAAAGACACTTCTTCTCTGGTGCACTGAAAGAAAAGCACACAGTTAGACACACTCCTCTTGTCATTCTTTAAAACAAAGAATATAAAACAGAACCAGACACAAGCAATGAAAATAAAAAGAAAAATCAGTGCAAAACCACATTATTTCAACATTATAATAACTGGATGTAGGTTTACTATTGTCCTGTTAATGCCACTAGTGTACAAGAACAAGCTATTTATTAGTCTAGAAAATTTAAATGCACTGTCAACCAACAAGCTCCAAACAGTACCAAAAATCTCTCTTAAAAACTTATGCTGCTAAAGTCATACACAAAACTAACAGCATAAATTATTGTTATGAGAGTATTTTGAAACTTCAGGGAAAGATTTCTGTTTGTTTAGTTTTTGTTTGGTTTTGTTTGTGGTTTGTTGGGTGGTTTGGGTTTTGGGGTTTTTTTCAATACACTGAATATTAAAGATCATCATCGGAAGTTACATTTTTACATACCTGGAACATTTTGAATTATATTTGCCACTAAGGCACTAAAATGGCATCGAATATCTTTCAATGTATCAGAATCCTTTTCATTTTCTGCTTCTAGGAGTTGTCTTGTTAGATCAACATACTCAAGTAAAGTGTTGTTGAGGGAATGTGTTTCATTATCAAGGCCACCACTTGCACTGAAAAATAAAATAAAAACCATCAAATAACATGGTAAATACAGTGATATTTGAAAACAATCATTACATTTTCTCTTTAAAAAAACCTCTAACTTCATCACTGCAAACAAAGTCATTTCTTCACCCAGTTTCTAGTTCAGTGCTAAATAAAAAGCTCCAGTGAAAGCAAACAGAAACTAATGTCTTCTTGTCAGAAGTCACTTCCACAGAAGTAGTTCTTACCTTGGGGACAACTGCTAAAAATAATAAGAAACCCCCTCAAACAAACAAACTCTCCCCCTCCCCAAACTACATAATTTGTAGATTAGGAAAAAATACTTACTACTACTTGACTATGGACATCTGTATTACATACTAATCTCTGGGAGTCAGTCAAGGTGTTCCAAAGTTCATGACGTGCTGACTACTAGCAGATGATGGTAATTTATTCATTTTATATACTCATTTCCCATCTTCATTGCTTTAACACCTGACTACTTGTCAGTACTAAACTAAATAAGGAGATTAAACACTCTGTGCGATTCAAACTTGCCCTCCTTTGAAAAACAACTGTTAGAAGGGTGATTCCTTTTCTGACAGCTTCCTCCACCTTCTTTCCACATTTGTACCAAAAATCATGCCTTGCACACCAAAGGCAAGATGAGGAGGGTTTATCATAGCCCTTAACTGTTCTGTAGCTTCCAGCAGAGAGTCATACTGGACACAGAGAGACAGGCTGACAAAGTTCCAGGGTGCAGACTGTGGTCAGGAGATATTTTACCTGAGCTAATTAAACACCAGTGAGTACCTCAAAAGATAAGAAGGGTAAAATTTTAACAGCTGCACTCTGAAAAATCAGCATGCTAAGAGGCAACAGTCTGAAATAAACTGCAGTAGCTTGTTTAAAGACTGAGAATTTCACAGTGATTATATTCCTAAGGTTAACAAATACTCAAGTATCACTGTGTAACAGAATGGGAGGATTTAGCCTAGCCATCTGCTAGCTTGCTTGCTCATATATAATTCCATCTGCATAGAAAAAAATTTGCAAGAGCCTTGTAAAACAAACACAAGGATGTTAAGTCTTCTCTCAAAGTGTCCCTGTTCAATCAGGTAAACTGAGAGAAAAATCCAACGCCGTTAACATTCTGCCTCCCTCAGAAAGAAAAAGGTCTCAAGGAGCAGCAGCCTTCTCTGCATGGGATATACTGACTAGCATCAGTATTCCAGCTGAGGAAGAATTCCAGATGGACTAATTGCTGCAACTTGTGTTTAAGTGGCACAAAGTTTGAACACACAAACAAAAAGGAACACATAACACTGGCTGTTCAGAGCCATGTCCCAGCGAACTCCACGTTTCATAAAACCACACCTACTTACTTAACTAAAACACAATGAAGAATTCTGCATGCCTGTTATACTGGGTCACAAGGACACTTGTGATTTAATTCAGAAGGATAAACAACACTATCTCATCAGTGCTGCCCCTACCTGTGACTAATGACACCAGCATCTGCCAGCAGCTCAAATATTCGTACTAGTTGTACTCGCAAAATATCTCGACGCCTGCGCCGTTTCATGTTCTGTTCAACAGAGAAAACACAATATTAAATGAAGCAGAGGAAAAACTAAGTATAAAACCAGCTTGGCATGTAAAAGCATTATTATATCTGTACTTCAACTGGCATCGATATCAGGATGCAACCTTTTAGGATGAGTTATGAAATTCCTAGTAATTTCAATAAACCAGACAATGAACAAAATTTTTCCCTGTTGCAACTCCCTCCAAGATATACCAGGTTTGTTACTACATGTATTATCAAAATAATGGTTTTTATCAGTCTCCTGATCCAAAATGCAACATATAAATTAATGAACTAAAGTACAAATACCAGTCTTTCTACATATTTGCATACAAGGTTGACTAAACACACTATAGCCCAGGAATATTTTGAAATGGAAGGCACGTTCCTTCCCATCACCTATATTTAATTACATATTTGTTTCTAATAAGAATATGACAGTTATCACAAAAAATACAGAGGTTGTGTTTGCACAGATTATTATTTTTATGAATTCCTACTGAGGCTTCCACATCCTACGGTAAAACGTGCTGTCCATCAGAAAATTTTTAGTCACAGCAGTCAACCAGGGAAGCTGACAGTCTTTTTTCATTTAAAAAAATAACAAAGCTGGTAGACAGTAGAACTCAACTCTATGTCTTAGATACTCCTAATTGTGGGCATTTTACTGATGATACAATGAAGTAACAACTTAAGTAAAACTACGCTCAGGTAAGAGTAGTTAAAAGAAGGTGGAAAAGGTTTCCAGTAATTTTCTTTTCATCATTTGAAAGAAAACATCTTTGACACAGGAATAATACAGAGCTTGAAAACAAACACAGAGCTCTTCTAATGTAAACGCCTCACAATCATTTATAAGAAGTAGCATCTGACCTTTTTATCTGGTATACTGACAGTTTTAGGAGTAGAAATTAAAGAGCAAAATCAACATTTCTTTTCTATCATTTGTGAGAAGACAGTTAAAACTGTTGCTGCATATAGCAAAAAATATATAATTACCTCTGGCCTTCTTTCAAGTGCTTCCTTAATTATAGGATGTAACTCTTCTATTAGATCCCTGAATTAAAAGAAAAGAAATAAAAGTGTAAAAACAACTATTAAATTAATATCTAAACTGAAATATTTCACAGCAAATGTGTTACTTAAACAATTTGTGTAACTAAAACACCCTGAGGTTTTCCTTCTTTACCCTGTATGAGAAAGGTTATGAAGTTACAGGAAGTTTACTCAGGAAAAAAAAAAGTGGAGAGAGGGACGCACCACAAATTTCAGAGGCATCAGTACTAGACAGAAAACAGTTTTAAAAGGTATTTTTGTCAGCTTGACCCAAAAGCCTCTTTTTAGAATACAGTTATCATGACACTCTTATGCACAAAGAGCTCAGGAACATATTTACTGGCAATACCAATAACGAGAGTTTAGTAACCCCTGCAAACATGACTGTACTTAACATTTAAAATGTTAATAGCCCATACAGTCTGTTTGTTCACGTAAAAGCATGATGCAAGAAGTATTAACTATTGCAAAAGTGGAATATTCTGATTTGAGCTAAAGTAGAATCAGTTTTCTAACTTCAGCTAAGTCTCATCTAAGTAACTGCATTTTCTGAAAGTTGGCTGCGGGTTTTTCAGACAGCCTGCTTCTCAAACAGTGTGTTTTTCAGACTCTCTGCTAGGAATTATAACATCCTGTGCTGGGTTTAATACGTGCTGAGCAGATGCTGTATGCTATCTTCCTCTGCCATCATTTCTGTTTGTTTATAGCCTCTACTCATCTGAGGAATGCACGGTCGAACAGACAAGGGAACCAGTACAAATCCGTAGAGATCTGACTGTTGTGAAGTTCATAATAATATTAAAATTTGTTCTGGGAAGTAATAGAATATGCATGAGATTTCTGGGAAATGTTATAAATATGCATATAGATGGGAAATATATTCTGTAACCATCTCCTGTCTCATTATGCATCATTGATGGAATTAATCCTCCATGCGTCCAGCACTGCAATTAAGGGTGCTCACTTTCTAAACTCCAAAACGAGTCTTAAGAGAGTTTATTTGACAGCATTTTCAGTATCAGGCAGCCTTTAACATCAATAAAAGGCAGCTGTATATTGCCTCAACTAACTTCTTTCTGCAAATATGGCCTCTACACAAAATTATTTCAAGTTCTAACCATCTTCCTCACACCACTAAATGCTAAAAAAGACAATGGGAATCAGTTTTTACAGTTTTTTTTAAATTATTAAAAGAAAAAAAAAAGCAAATTTTCTTTTCTGAGCTCTGATTCCCCATCTTTGTCATCAATAACAGATGAAACACAACAGTTACCTAAAAGCTCCTGGGTTGGTCCTGCCAAGTCCGAGCACAAGGGATTCTGTAATTTCCATGCTCTCAGAGCGCATCATTGGAACTATGTGCTTAAACAGGGAGGAAGGGGATGGAATGCCAATGACCTAAGGAGAAAACCAGAATAAACCAGAATGAAGTAGTAACCAAACAATCCGTTAGTGTGATATTAAAACATTTGCTGTAATTTTAGTCTCCTCTCACACCAATCAGTGACTTAAAATCATAAAAATGAAATTTTAGATCTTTGACATGGAAAAAATCTTTCTGAAATAGTAAAGTAGCATTTATGTCTCCATTCCTTGTATAACTGAATTTTCATTGTCAGATGACAATGAATGCCTCGATACAATACACATGCTTTGCATGCTTCATGAATTTGCCCTCCTTAGGGACAGGAAGCAGACTTCTTGTGCCCGGTTCCTCAGGCTCCATTGCGGCTCTCAAAGAGAACAAAACTTTTAGTCTACAGTTTCTCAGATTTAGGGAAACAGTCTTGGTAACAAACAAGTGGAATAGGCTGCTTCTGGCAAAAAAAAATAACGAGTTACCATAGAATCATAGAATGCCAGGTTGGAAGGGACCTCAGGGATCATCTGGTCCAACCTTTCAGGTGTTACACAGTTTAAATGAGATGGCCCAGAACCCTGTCAAGCTGAGCCTTAAAAGTTTCCAGTGTAGAGGAATCTACCACTTTCCTGGGGAGATCATTCAAATGTTTAATTGTTCTCATGGTGAAAAATTTATCTTCACTTCTACTGTACTAAAAAAATCTGCAGGTGATATGAAGCAACAGAGACAGAAAAACATCTGAGCCTGGGAAAAATATAGCAAGATAGACCATCCCTGAACAGAACACTGCTTCTGTCACTGAAATGAGAGGCTATTTGCTCAGAAGCACAAAAGTCTACTGACAGCAAAAAAAAAAACCCTTAATGGTGAACAAAACATTTCCTCGTTACCATTAGTTAAAACTTTGAGGTTGGGTTAACATTTTCATAACAACACGATTAGATTTTGCCTTAAATACATAAAAAGAAAAACCTCTACAGCACAAAGTGGGAGAAGCAAAATGAAACACTATCCTAAGCAAATCAAAGGCAAATGAAGACTAAAACATATATTCAGACAAATTACACCAGTTTCTAAGAATCATGATTTTTATCACACTGTAAGCCTCAGGTGTTTCTACTTCCAATACCGTGCAGACTTATTTACAGCAAGCATTAGAAGAACCTACTCTTGAATCAATGCTATAACCACTGTCAGGAGTAGACGCCAGCGTCTCAGGAGGGGAACATCTCACAGAGCCTGTGGAGGTGGCAGCGTTTGAAGAAGATGCTGCACTGCAGCAAAGAATCAGATAGTTTCTCCAGAGCCCAATATAGGAGTCACTGCTTGTAGTAGTATTCACTTTCTTTGCATTGATTGGGCTGCTATTAAAAAAATGAGAAACAAAACAGCTCAGTTTAGTAAAGAAAGTTCAGCAGGTTTCACTCTTTTTTTCTACTGAATTTATTTTTTAATTATGTACATGCTCTTCCTTCCAAAATTGTTAAAATTGTAAACTCTGAATACATTGTTCAGAATAGACATGTATATCAATACGTACCCTTTTACAGTCAAATCTATTGAACTACAATATAGTTGAAGGCATGAATGAATTAATCTTAACAGCAGGTAATTTTTTTCCCAGATAGAAATGTTTTAATTTTACATAAAGCTGAATTAAACCCACAGAAAGCATTTACAGTCCATGTCACCTCAGTGAAACATGACATTACGATAATGATAAATCTTGAAGCAAAGCTCAATATACTGTATTTGCTTTAGAAATTCACTTACTTTATATCTACTTGTGGAGAGAGCAGTTGGAGTCTGGTATAAGCAAACGTCCAAGCATAGCTTACAGCTGTTGGGCAGTGTTTTGGAAGATTCTCCTGTTTCATAAAACTTGAGAGACTCACAATCCATGGATCTTGGCCTTGAGTCACGTGTGCAAATATCCATATATGTGATGGACTGACCACATCAAACTGGTGGCTGATTGGGGAGGAATTCCAGTCAGCCAGAGTTTGTAAATCTATGGAACTGGGACAGTACAGTAAAGTGGTCTGTGTGAATAAAAAAAAAAGAGAACAGGGCAGTATTTAATATCCATTTATATTAAGTAACAATCTCTAAATTGTCAAATACCTAACAAACTATCGATGTCAAAATCATATTTGGAATAGATAAAACACATTTACTTAGTTTACAGGGTTTTTTACAGAAGGTCCTGATGTGTACAGTTACATAAACATGCCATTTGGGAAGGAACTGGATACTAGGATATACCAAATTGTAGAAAACGACCCTTTCACTCATGATGACTTAATTCTTCCAAACCTTCCCAAATCTAAAAGCTCTACTACTGAATTCCAACTGAACCTAAAATCAGAATACTCCTTCATACTTAAGAGTGAATGATATATATGGAGTTCAGTTGTTATTGATAGTTTTCATCATGGAAAAAGGACACATGGAGTGTTAAGACACTGTATTGCTGCAGAAAAAGGTAGTGGCCTTTGCTTCAAATAAATTGTAATCTATGAGCAAGATGAGAAAAAATAGATAGATGCAGCTGTTTGTGCGTATATGGTGGCCATAACTGCACACTATCGCTCCGAAACCGTACAACGGTGGCGTCAGCTTCACAATATTCCTCAAGTCTTTTGAGGTTGGTTTTTTTGTTTCGTTTGGTAGTTTCTTTGTTTGGCTTTTTAAGGTGATAAATTGCTACTAAAGTTATCGTAAAAATACTGACACTATAAAATAGGTACAATTTATTTCAGAGAGCTTTGCAGAATTATCACATCTTGCATCCAACTTAACATAAAAACTCTCCTACCTGGTCAGCCCCAGTGAGATGTATGAAACTCTCCAGGATGGTGGCACTTAGTCTGTCCATTACATCTATAGCCAACTCATCATCACTCTACAAAACACAAAATGTAAAGCATAAAAACTCTAAAAAAGCCAAGAGAAATGCAGTTTCATGAAGCAGTTGCAAGAATGCATCATCAACCCTTACCTTAGAAATTTCTAAAACTGTGAACAAGGCCCTTATTTCTCTGAGAACGCTGACAGCTAATCTTCTGGTGGCAGGCCTTGTGCTGCAAAGGATGACCAAAGCAAAGCCCTCCACCACATGAAATACACTGGAATAAAGGGTCCTCTCCAGAGGAAGGGTATGGGCAGCCCCATTGGATACACCTCGCTAAGAAAAAGATAGCACAAGTTCAGCAAATTAAGAAAAAAGCAAATACAAACTAGCTGTTTGTATTAAGAAAAAAGCAAATACAAACGACATTATTGGTGATGGCAGAATTAATCAAAAGGTATTTAGGTCTTGTTTGGCTACTGGTCAAATTTTGCATTATGAGAATGGCACAGTACCATCTACTTTGGTTTTTTACTATCTCTTTGAATCCACTCCAAATGTATCACAAGAAAGTCTTTCTTATTTCACTTTCTCACAAGAATGATGCAGTGAAAGCAAAATTAAAAACAGGTAATGCTTTTAAAAATAAGATTGTATAAAATTATATTATTTCAATCCTTTCTGCTTGTTCATAAAAAATGGTGTTTTTTTCCTAGTTCTACTGTTTAAATACTCCTACTTAATATATTTCCAGTTACACATGATGATTTTTGATATAAGCAAAAATGTGGCCATCAAGTAGTGAATAGTTAATAATATTAAAGAAAGCAAGCTGAATTATTATTACTTAACAAACCCAAGGAAGACTACTAGTAAAACGTGTAGGTATATTCAAACCACATTTTAACGTCAAAGGACCTTATTTAGAAATACCTGAGAATCTTGGTTTTTATTGTGCATTTGGGCTGCTTGTTTCCACTGATTTATGAGCTGCACTAACATTTTGACTGCATTGTCAAGAAGTGTTGGGTGGATGTCAGTCACTTCACGCACAATAAAATATACAAATCCTGAAAGAACATCTTCCCGCCAATCTGGAAAATCAAGCATTAATGCTTGGAGAGTATTGAAAGCCAAGGCACGGAGTTCTTCATCCATATGAATTGTCAGCCTGTTTGGAAAAAATACCAGTATCATCACCCTAGATCAGCATACTCTTAATGAATCTATAAATTAAAGTTTGGCATCAACTCTTCCTTTTTCACCGTACAAGGTAGAACATTTCCAGTGTATTTTCTGCACTGGACACATCTGAAACTGGCTACTAACAGAAGGCAACTACTAGAGCAAAATAATACAAGACTTACAAAACTTAGTATAAACAAGTAATTTTCAAGTGAGATGGTCAAGTCTTTCATATAGGCACATCTTTGCATGCATCTGAGAACCACCTCAGGGCTCATCAGAAAGGCATTCTGTGATGTACAGGTTATTGTCTTCAAATTAAAACTGAAATTAACTGATTTTTTTTGCAGATAAAGCAGCTTTACTTTGGATATGAGAAAAGTCTCTCACAAATAGCCTTTGCATATATACTTAAGAATATATCTTAGTCCACTATGATAGAAGAAACTTATCCAGTACTGTATTATTACTCAATACTTCATGTCTTCTATATGATTTATGATACTGAACAAAAAGTGTTAGAAAAATCTTTTTATCTCATATTATTACTAACATTTGTACATAAGTATCACAATCCATTATATGCAAAAGAATTTATAATTTCAGAGCTAAAAGCTATGGTGCATTTCTGCATCAAGACCATTCTTGTATTAAAAGTAAAAAAAGGAGAGGTTTATCACTCTAGCAATGTGTAAAGGTTGTCTGCATATACCACAACTACATACTGTCACTGAATGCTCAGTTTACCCACCTGCAAACACCTGGCTGTCCAGTTGCCTCAACTACTTATCAGTACTTATAAGGTATATTCAATTTAAATTGAAATAAGAGATGGGAGAATACAGGTAGTGTTGGATCAGAAAAATGGAAAAAGGAAGCAGGATTAGAAGAGAGCAATAAAAAAAGCTGCCGTAACTGCCCGTCTCATATTTTGGTAATGTCAAACAAGAATGTTTTTATGATAATTTACAGTATTAGGAAGAGGAAGAGGGGAGGGAGGAAGGAAGAATGAAAAGAAAAAAAAAGTAGTAACAAAAAGATAAGCCAAGTTCAAAAAAAAAAGCAATAGAAATAAATTCCTACTTTTCAAAAAAATATCTCTAAAAATAGCTGCAGATCTTCAGGATAAATTTACCTTCTATTACTCTGGCCAGTAACACTTGACTAACTGCAGAAGGTAAACAGGAATAGGAAGAACAGATTCGGTATGCAATGGACTCACACTACACAGTGCACTGGAAAACTTTACACATAGCATTTAAAAAGGAACATCCACTAAAAGCAGAATTTAATTTCCCTCACCTTGCAAGCAATTCAATGAGGTCAGTCCTGCTCATGCCATCTGGAATCAGTCTTGGGATAGCAGCAATGCAAGTTCTGAATAAATCTATCTTCGGCTTTCTCTCACCCCTACAATAAAATTCATAACCGACAAAACAACAGGAAAATCAACTTCAGTACACCATGAATGTTTTCAATTTCATGTCAAAACTAAAGAGCTAACAAAAGCTTTTATCATCAGTTAATGAAATCAGCATTCATAAGTATAAAGCCAACAACAGTAACGCAATAATGATGGCATTTGCAACTTCACAGCATAAAAATGACATGACAGTGAAAATCCTGCAGTCCAGCACTTACGTAATCATGTCTTCAGGTTCTTTATTGGACATCTGCACACTAGTCATGCACATCGGCCTTCCAACTTCTTTGTCCAAATGCCTAAGAATGCTATCTAGCGCTTTTCTGACTTGAGGGTAGTATATGGACATTCCTGAAAAGCCAAAGAGTTTCAATCACCTCTTTCATTTGTTCTCAATTAAATTTCACAGTTTTACCAAAATATTTGCCACTTATTAAGCTAAGGACAAATTTCTTCTAGTACAAAAGATGACAGGAAAGACACGGTTTAAGTGTCAAAAGAAATGCATGTTAAATAAGTAGTAAGAGGCATTATATGAAAGTGTAAGCTTCTTTCAGAAAGAACATAAACAAAGAAGCAACCAATAATTGCTTTTCTGTTTTCTCAATTCCAAGCATTTTAATTGTAGTTTAAATGTTATATTTTGAAACTGTCCTTTATAGATCCTCATCAATAGAGCATAGGGATCAAAACTGTCTTCCTCCACTGTTGAATATTTGGGCCATCCTAGAGCGACATAAAGGGAACAAAGATTGATCACACTGTTGCAAAACACTTCCAAAAAAGCCATGGACTTGGTCTCAGACACCTGAAGGTGTATTTGTCTAGTAGGCCTCTCTAAAGAAAGCAATTGTGTTAAAACACACTATCATTAGAGTCTCACTAACAAAACAAATACAGAAATAAAGTTGTGCAAATGTATTGTTTGAGAATAATTGAGAACACACACGCACATATTGGAATGCCAACTTTCAAAAGAACACAACATACCTATAACTTTTGCTTCCTCATCCGTTAGCGTCTTATTAAGAAAAATTTTCTTCACGCGCAGAGTATTTCCTGAGGGAAGAACAACTCCCGTTGTTGGCATTGGTGGTTCACCATCTTTCTGCTGCAAGCTATCTGCTATGACAAGGAAGACTCTGAGGCCAATATTCATCCTCTGCAACAGCAAGAAAAAGGAAAGAGAAAACAGAAAGAATTATAACATAAAAGTAACAGAGACGAGGCAAAACACAAATTTTTCCTCTCTTTTAAACAGACAGCAGCACTTTTCCAGTAGGACAGATATTATTTAAATGTTACATATTAGGGTAATGAAAGTAACAAAAACAACGTTAAGCCCTCGGTGCATCCCCACAATTCTGATTCCAGTTAGGTTGGCACAGGCTTATATACCAAATATTTCATTGTACAGAGTACTAAAGGATTTAACATGAGTCTTTAGAATGACACAGTGAAGACAGACAGTGCTTAAACATTTTTTCTATTGTATTGGGTCTTGAACCATAAGACCCAGGTAAAACTGCCTTAAGAAAAGGCTTTACAGTTATAGCGTAACAAAAATTCACACATATTTACTGAAATTATTGTTGAAATGAGTCTCAACTGTAGGACTGCTGCTGTCTCACCAGAAATGAAACAGCAATTGTGCACAACTACAATTACTTCTTTAGTTTCAGCAAAACACCCCTTCAACATTCAATAATCTGCTCTCCTGGCTCAAAGAAATTAACCATTTCCCCCCCCCAAAACTCCCAACACCCTGCTCTCACTGCATGCAAGCAATGAGCCTTTCTTACCTCTGGATTAATAGTGAAGGTTTTAGGTGATTTTCCAACACTAAGAAGATCAAATATTATTTCTTTCATTGCAAAATCCAAACGTTCCTATAAACGAAAATAGATTGATACAACCATCTATTTTCTGCTAATAGGCATGGTTTAATTTCTTCACTTTGCACAGCTGCTGGGTCTCATGTCTTAAAAGTATTAAAAAAAAAAAAAAAAAGCCCCAAAACTGAAAAGCTTACACAGTATTCTTTTTTCTTATTTATTCTTATGATTTAATGTTCTTTTTAAAATATAGTATGATTCAACATAGCTCATCTCCTGATACGGTTGAAGCATTTCTCCTGAAAGAATTCCCCGACAATCCTGCTCAGGTCAAACACATCTCTACAAATGAGCTGTACTGCTTCAGATAACTAAAAATTAGTGATAAAAAGAGGAGCCTGAGGAAACAAATCTAAACAGTGAAGGGCTGCATGTCCTGCCTCATCCTTGTATGACCAGAATTAAATCACTATGGAAGATGGAGTATAGGCAAGCTATCTGTAAGACAGAAAAACATGTCTCTAATCTAAGGTTATAGACAAATAAGAGTTTACCCTGCCTTTTGATATTAGGATAACAGAAGCACCTAAAATAATATAAAACATAATGCAATACTAACTGCACACTACTGTATGCATTCCACATTTTTTCTATTTACAGAAGCTAATCTCCAGGCTAAAAATAAGTGGATACTACTGTTCCAATGCTTTGCCCTTATAAAAATATCAGACAAATTACATTACTATCTTTTTACATCTATACATGCAGACATTTCATTTGTTATAAATACTTGGGGAAATTCTTTTCAAGATATGACCATTAATTCAGTGCAAATATTTCAAAAACTAACCTTAAATTTACATTTCTTCCAGATAATGCTCATCCTATTCTTAAAGCTCTACCCAGACGCATTCTTACCTGAGCAATGAATTGAATAATCTTCACAAATATATTCAGAGGTGTGTCCCGTGGGACCACGCTACGTGATCCTTTTGGAAAAAGTGCTGAAACAATGCTCATGAGACGGCTACAAGAAGTTCAAAACAAAACAAATAAATAAATAAAACCTTTAAAAATAACTTTTTACAGTTTTTACTGCTTTTACTGTTACAGTTTAATTCTGGAAAAATGGGTGTGGGGCTTTACCACTAAATAACACAGAAACATATGGCAAATAGGACAATGTCCATAATAAAGTACAGCCCTCTGCTGTCACAGGCAACAGTATCACGGGTTCATTCATAAAGTGACCAAGATTCTGCTTTAAACTAGTTTGTAACAGTAAGGAGAAGAGGCAAAATCTGAATGACTATTCCAAATTCTCATGATGCTAATTTATAAAGAAATCTTTTTCATTTCCAGCCTATACTTAGTGATGGCCACTTCATACACTTTTTGTTCTGGTACCATTAGTGCCTTATAACTTTAAGAAAATATCCTGCTTCTTAGCTCTCCACTCTTTTCTCTCCCTGTATATCCCTCAAAAGACAATTGCAGAGCCTATTTTTTTCTCTATGAAGATAAAGTCTTTGTTCCCCTGTTCAGCCAAGTAGACCATACCCTGAGCTGGTTTCAAGATCTCTTTTGTTATCACTAGGGGCAAAACCCCCCACCAACCCACAGTTTAAAATCCTTCCACAATGAACTTACCTTTGAGTTACAGTGTTGCTTTCACATTTTATTCTAATAACATAAACCCACAATAACCTATACAAAGATTCCAGTGCAACTCGGGACATTTTGGGATCTTTATTCTGTAAAATAAATGAAAAATACAGTTACTGTTGCCTATGAGACACTCAGAAATTTCTACTACTACTCTTCTGACGTTTGAGAATATTTTGAATTTTTTTATCAGTGCAAACTGAAGCATCTAACACTGGTTACAAGTTTTTAAATGAAAACAACCCTGTGTTGCATATTTCCAATACTACTTGAGCATTTAACTAGTAATTCTAGATTATTTTATACATCTATCACTCTCAGAGTAGAGGAGTAACTAAAAACCAGACACTCCTCTTGAGATGAACACCCAGCGTGTATTGCTTGCAAGAACTTTTCTCAAAAAGCCATCGGTAAGGAATATCTACTTTATAGTAAACTAACTTATATTCTGTATAAAGCAAGGGAGTAGCTGCTTTGGATCAGGTTCAAAGACTAAGTCCATCATTCAGTTTAGGCCAGCAGACAGCAGAGCAGGTGCAGAAGAAAGAGTGCAAAACAGGGCAGGCACACAAGGATGTTTCTCTGGGTGTGCAGTCCAGGCTTCACCCAACCTAGCCATTTCCTATGGGTTTTAATAGTGTTTACTCACTTCCAATGGATTTTTATTGTAGTAATTAAGCTAGCTCTTCTCTGAATTAATATAAAATCTTGTGACATATTTCAGTTTAAATCATGCAATGTATGGAAAGCAATTACTTTTTGTCTTAAAGTTGCCACTAGGAATTTAGGTTTCTTTCTCTTAGCTCTTAGACTGTGTAAAACAGTAACATTTTTCATACCAGCTCAGCAATCCCTTTTCCAACTAGGGACTCTTGGTATATTTATAATCTTAGTGTCCAGTGAGGTTCTTGGAATTTGACATAAGTAAAAGCTTACAAACAGAATAGGTGATTCCCAGTTGTCATTTTTTTTAGGCATTCTCAGGTAAAAAAAAACAAACAAACAAAACCAACAACAAAAATAAAAGATCCTCAAAACCACACCTTCCCCATTTCCAGTGAAGTCTCTCTGTTTCGAGACACATCTGTATGATGGCTTGAACCCAACTAATTTCACATTTTGTGGCCTCTCCCACAGGCCAATGAGTCAGCACAGCAGAGAACCCTGTCCTCCCAGGACAAGCCGGGTGCAACTTCACAAAGGGTGTAAGTGAATCTAAGACCGTACTGTTTGAAAAGACATGGCCTCTCTCTTAGTTTCCTTCTCTGCAGTCTCACTGCTCCCTTTGCATTGACTCCAGCAATAAGAAAGACAGCAATAAGTTGACCCAGATAATTTCATGGTCAAGCCTGTGCGATACACTATACAAAGGAGAATAATTTGCATGGCCTTAACATGGGTGCGTTGGAACTACTGGTTTGGGCAGCAGTTTATTTTAAGAAAGCCTAAAAAGACAAAAGTGGTACTTCACAGACAAATAACCTACATGACTGTTTATCAGAATATTAGAGGGATTGGCTCAACTCAGTCAGTGATAAACCTGTTCTACCCTTCCTTCACTCTTCAAAGTGTTCCTGCTGTGGTCTCTGAATTAGCACAGCTCAACTAGGCAGTGGGTAAATTTAGGAAGGTGATGTGGACAAAATCTAACCCACAAAAAATGACACATGCCCTTGGTTAACATTCAGACAGATAATTGTCCCCCTGTCCAGTTAATTTACCAGCAAGTGCTACTGCGAGGAAAAAGCAAACATTTGTACAAGAGGGCAAGACTGTGATAGCTTTGATTTTTATCAACATAAACAGTGAAAACCCACGATACTGTTCCATATCATATTTAATCTACGGGCCAACAGTTCCTGATGTTCAAAAGCTGGTGAATTCATTTGTACATGCATTATCAAAGTCTATCTGAAATGCAGTGTCTGTAACAGAGAGTAATGAGTCAGTTTTCTTATTTCTGATATTGCAAAGGGAAACTTAATTTACAGGCCAAGAAGAAACCCAAAATGTTACTGTCGGCTTTCAATCATTTAATTAAAAAATGGTAGAGGTAGCAGATATTATACAATGTGATAACAATATTACATATTAGGACATTTAACATCCAGTATAGCTACTTCTGATTAGTTATGATAAAGTTCACTTCTTTGCTAAAAATGAAAGAATGTATGAAGAAGCAGTCACCTTTTAAACACAGTTACAAAATAAACACAGCAGTACTTCTAATTTCTTGGGCACTGAAAATTTTCATTATCTTTTCCTGTAACTAGGAACTGAGTAAATACACTAGAAGAACATGACTTTTGGTGTCAAATTTCTGGCATGTTTCTTGTATACTAGGTGTTAATATGTCAGTATTTCCTCTTCCCTCTGAAATTTCTGCATCTAGAATACAGTATATATGCCTCTGCAATTCACCAATCTGGCTGAATTTCAGTCATTTTAGCTGATGCCAGTCAGATTTTAAAGCACCCTATCTAGGTTGTTTTTTTTTTTCAAACATAGTTTTGTTTAAAATCCTACAACTTTTAACATAAATTGTATCACAAACTATGGAATAAGCTGTCAAGAACCGTATTTCTGTTACAAAACCAAAAAAGTAAGAGTAAATCTACAGTGGCCTTACACGACATATTAAGACGAGTCAATGAAACATATCTCAACGAAGGCAAAAACAAAACAGCATTTTTCCATGTTAGTCAAATGTAGTCACTTACTGAAGAAAGTACTTTTTAATACTGATGTTAAACTTTTCTTCTGTTCTGAACTAAAACAATTCCTACTTTTTAAAACCTGCAAAACCAACAGTGTAAAAGTCTTTCAAGTTAGTGCACTGCAAGTTGTTATAGTAAATCAGTTTCACATGTATTTATCGTGAAAATGTTTTCAAGTTTGCTCGCATGCAAGACACTTTTTGAAATGGATTAACAGAAAAAACATACATCTGAATAGGTAGTGTACTTTCAGTGGAAACATGCACTGCTGCTCAGGGAAACTAGCTGTGATATTGATATTCAGTCTCACAAAATCACATTTTCACCCTCAAGGAAAAACTGGTATTAGGTAATTTTATGATCTTTCCTCTTCGCTCCTTGGCAAGAAAAACAGATCTTTGAAACAAGAGCTGTTCTTTGTCCCATTGCTTCTTAACAGAAATTTTACAATGAAAGGCAAGCACAAAATACAACAATTAACAGGAAAAGCAAAACAAAGTATTTACATGAGACAAAGCAATGTTTCACTGTGTTATAACAACGTATTAACTCACCTGCAGGGTTTCTATTTGTTTTCTGATACTGTTGTTAGATGGCATCTAAATAAAGCAATGTGAGACAGCAAAACATAACAAACATGAGAATGGGAGGCACATGCATGTTAGATGAAAAAAAAAGCACAAAACCAACAGGTAGCTGCCTAGTAAGGACTCTATTCAGTAGAAATACAGGTTTTGCTATAGGGACAGAACACATTCCTCCACCTTTCAAGGTTTTATGGTAACAGACACCAAGGTTAAATTGTGAAAAAAACTATTCTTTTCCATCCAACAATGGTGCAGCCTGATGGACACTTTTCTCTCCCATTTCAGCAGCTTGCTTAAACGTTCCTTCCTCTCCCCCAGAAGAGGTGGCAAGGGTACCACGACAACTCAGTTTCATCCAAGAAGCCATCAGCTTTCTGACAAACCTGCTAAAACTAGTCTATCTAAATACTAGTCAAAGAAGCAAGCAAAATGTTTTACAATACTGGCCCAGTGTGATTGCCTGCTGAACAAATTCAGAATTTTGCCCACACTACAGTGTGTAAAGAAATACCCTGCTGGGCTCAATACAGCATCCCAACCACTCTGTGGGACAAGGCCAGCTGTAGGTATGGCAACACACCCTTTGGTACACTCCAGGTCTAAACTGACTCTTGGAACCCACTTATCTGCTGTTTGCATTGATAGAAACCCAGAGCTACTTAATTCTTCCTCAAAGATTGTGCTCTTCATAAGATATCCCTATGACAGAGTCTAACTGCTGTCATTATTTCAGTTTTAATTAATGTGATAGGGGTGGATGAACCTTCTTGGTATTCAGTAACGCTCAAAATTACTTGATTTAATAACAAAGACATTAGAGTCAATGAATTTGGAATCCTTATTGTGTTTTACATATTTAAATAATTGCAAATAAAATTAATTTTAGTCATTAGGAAAACGGGAAATCAAACGAGGAAGGGGAAATCTGAAAGAATAAGCTGCTGTGAAATTCATATTTATAAATTAATGAGATTACTTATTACAGACTGCATGCATTTAATTAGCTTCAGAAACAAAGGGACGCATTAATTCATAAGACACATGAGGACAGTGGGGTGTATTTTTTGAGATTAAATTCAACAAAGTTCCTGAACAAGCTATGGACTCAAAAAGCCAATAGTATTTGGTGGGCCAAGTTAAACCAAGCCATAAAATATCCTAAATAACTCATTGATGGCACAGCATCGTGACACTGCAAATTGTGAATTGCAGAAATTCATATTGAGAATTTCTGCTGAATAGAGCCTTACAGTAAATGTGTTAAGTTGTTAGTGGTTAATAAAACTAAGTAAAAGATAAAATGCATGCTTAGCAACTACCAGTTAAACTCACTGGCATTTACAGTTTTAATACATCCATTATCAGCAATGGACATTATGCCAGAAAAACACAACTCCTAGATTGTCAGAATTTTTAAAAAAGCTTTAAAAACAAAAGCAAAAGCAGCTTCCATAAGCAAAATAAACAACAAAACAAAAATCAAGGCAAATATTGCAAAAGAACTGCAAGTGTTAGATGAAAAAATATATAAAAACCCAACAAGCAAAAGAAGAGTGTGAAAGATGTCATGAAAACAAAATGACCAGTCCAAGCAGCTAAACCTGTTTCCTCCTGACTTCATGAAGGTTTATGTATTTTACTAATAAGCTTCAGAATTGTCACTCATACCTAACCAGAATGAATATTGTGAAGGGGGATCAAAGAATTTATTAAAATTATCAAAATCAATACATTAGGCAAAATCATGAACTACATTAATCAAAAGAAAACACACAACAGGTACAACAATGAATGCTACAAGAAAGTCACTAAAACAAATCCCTGATTTCTAAGTAACTTGATCTCTTCATCAATCAACTTATGTTCAGAATGCTATCGACTGAGGCCATGAGTTAAAAGGACACTGTAATTTTAATTTGGAAAATACATATCACAGGTTGTAGATACAATCTCCTTTCTGGACTCTCAATTCATTTTCTATTCCCTCAGTAAGTGAAAAAAAAGGAGAGAATTTTTGCAGTTATTACACATTCTACTTAGAGGAGTAGACAAGCTACTTCTTTTCTCATCTATAATTTGCACACGGAGAATTACACTTCGTACTTTCTCTGGCATAAATAGCATTTATTAGTAGATTCTTCTGCAGATTTTACTCAATAAATCTGGTTGACTCCAAAGGGGGCACATGTACTTCCTGCTTTACATAGCAGCACAAAAACTTACTACTAATTTTAATACTACTGGAGACAAGACATTTTTTAAAAGAAATATTTCACAGTGTCCTTTTAAACAGCCAAACTTCATTGTTTATTTGGCATGAGAATGCTGAGAACATATCAGAATAAATGCTATTGATTTGTGACAGTTCCTGAATTGAAAAGGAGTCTTACCTTTAGATGTGACAAACAGTTCTGCAGGAAAACGTGCCAGTTATTTAAAAAAAACTGTTTCTGACTGACACACAACAGGCAGGTGATCAATGGATACAAAGCCTATGAGTAGGGGGGAAAAAGAATTGATCAAATTGCTCTTTGCAGACCTCCCAAGTCTTGTACAATGAGAATGAGACACACAGTTGGTTCTTGTCTCTCACTCCCACGGTTTCAGCACGGCAGCCTTTCCCCTGCACTAGGTAGGACGCGCGTGCCAGGCACGTCCTGGGTGTAAACCTATGTGCTGGAAGAGCTCACAGTGCACGACTGGGGCACGGGGACCATGGTGAAGGTCAGCCCCGGGCAAGGCCTGATGCCAAAAAAAAGACTGTGAGCAGATCTCACCTTTTGCACAACATTCATTCTTTCCCTGCAACCACATAATTCAATTCACGGGATCCTACGTGCTGGGAGAGGGAACTGCCTCCAAGAAGAATATTCAGGAAAAACATTACCAATCCAGTAAAGACCAAGGCAGACTTTAGGCTGTCAGAAAGGTTGTTTCTCTCAAGTTCTACTTTTAGTAAGGATGAAGGCACAATTTAATACAGACTGTGAATATGCAGACTAACGTGGCTTTGCTTTGCTTTAGTAAGGTAAGATTTGTCTAAACACCACAAACTTTAACCGAATACATAATGGTGATAAACACCAAATCTGATTGAAGATTATCTGGTCATGGAGTAAAATTAAAGAATGAGAATGAACAGGTAAATTGTAATCCTGTTGTAACAGTGTTTTAACTTCATAAATAAAATGACATTGTGAATACTAACATCAGCTACTTAATGTTATTCTTACATAAATCTAACCATGTACAATGACATACCCTTTATATGCTCAGAATATCAGAGAGTAAAGCTCATCCCTCACATGAAAGTGAGGATAAAACATTTTAACTTCTTGCATTTACTGGACACACAATTGTAATACAAAATCTAGCTCTACATTTCCAGCAAAGTGAAATGATTCAACCTGAAACAAGGCTGCCGTGGTCACCAAGAATTACCAAATACTGTATTAATGAAAGATTAAAATCCCTGCTAAGATGCAGTTGGGAGAGACACCCATAAGTACTTATATACAAAAGATATTTTAAAATATCAGAAAAAAACCTTAAATGTATAAGGAGAGGAGAAACCCGGGAGAACAGGGCTATTAACAGGCTGTTATTTTGCTGGAAAAGTTTTGTCTGATATTTCTATCTTTTAATTAAATATTAATATAAATACACAGACTCCCTCAATGCAAGTGCTTTTCAGATGAGACGTTAATTAACTCTGTGCTAAAATGCACTGAAACAATCAAAAGCAAGCAGTGATTTAAGACAATCTCACAAGTGAGATAACAGAGCATGTATCTTACACAAAGAAATCAAAATTAGAGCAAAAGCACATACACAGTTTGAATCTATTAAATAATATTATATTTGAACTGAGGAGTTAAGATTTCAATTAATATAACTGTTAGCTTTTCTTCATATAATGTGCTAGCTTAAAAGTCTAAGATAAGCAAAATGGAGAAGTTGAAATATTTCTTTAAAATACCAGCGAATGCTTCTTTCTTGAACTCAATTCAAAGGTAGTCTGATAAAGCATCTCCACAAAATTTTTCAAACATGGCACATTCACTTCATTTTTAACAGCCTATTAAAAAAATACACATATAAATGAGTTTAAAAGTTTATACAGAAGGAAATTTAATATAC
Source organism: Tapera naevia (assembly GCA_033556795.1). NCBI lineage: Eukaryota > Metazoa > Chordata > Aves > Cuculiformes > Neomorphidae > Tapera > Tapera naevia. Next base: position 17,623,326 of record JAUMJJ010000172.1, on the reverse strand, counting down.
TTTAAACATACTTTTAAAATTCAATATACTTTAAACCATCTATAAATTCAAGAACACTCAAAAGTTAAATCTGACATTAGGGAAGTATTTGTGTTATTATTTCTTGGAAATATAAACAGAAGCATAAGAAATCATGTCCTATAGTACAACAATACAGTTAAAAAAACCCCAAAACCCATTAAAACCCCCACTATTTTAAGAATGTGGCCTGTATTCCATAATCAAAGAGGAAAATGTATTTGCCACCAACTAACAAATACGTACGACACTTAAAACTCTTTAAAAGCATATTTTCGTATATTTTAAAAAATAAAATCCATAACTTTTTCACTGTTCCCTCTACAATGCTTTGCTTTTCTTGAATGTCCTCCAGTTCTGAAAGCTGGAAACTTTGGAAGCAATGCACAGGATTACCACTCAACCAACAATGGTCTTTGCTCAGCTTTCAGAATTAACAAAACAGATACATGAAGGCCTACACCTTTTTTATCCACTCTGCCCTCGCAGACAGAATAGCCTTCCTTCCACAAACCAGGCAGCTACCTTCATCATCAGAACCCCTACAAATCTCTTAGGCTTCTCTCTGGATATCTGTGATTATCCATTTAAACATCATTCTCAGCCTACTGTTTTATAGTCTTTCTGCTTTATTTACCTAACTAGAGGGACTTTTCTAGAGAGGGTTGGCTCTTCTGGAAGAGATTCTCTATAATTATGATTTCCCTATAATATAAGGAATAATAATAGTTTGTCACTTTTTATTTCAAGTTATTAGAAGATACATCATGTCCACCTTGCTAAAAGCACTCTTAAAATATTCATGATGGAGAAGCAAAACAAAAAAGCCTATGATATCTCCGTAATGCAACCAAATCCAAAAAGAAAGAACTCAGAAAGTAATTATGTTTTAAATCACTTCCTACATACCCTCAAATTATTTATCTTTTGCTATTCTTAAGCTGTAAACTGATCAGAACACTGCCAGCTCCACATGAGATATTTGTTAGCTATTGCCATCATCACACTTCTGTTTTGGGGAATAAGCTTACAATCAGCCTTAACTTGCCTGCTCTAAGCTATGCTGCCATCTGTCGTACCTGCAGGGTCCAAACCAGGTCATATGTTTTAAAATGTTTGAATGACTAAGCAAAAGAACAGCAGTAAAAATGTCACAATGTTGAAGCCAAATAGCTTCCTGGCTTAAGCAATTTTCTATACCCAAGATACATAAAAGCTTACTTCATCTGCTTCAAAAAGATTCAAACTTGCATCTCCATTTTCCAAGAGAATGACTAACCCCGTAACTGTGCCTCAATCTGGGATGGAGCTTTTATTTAAGAAGTTCCATTTGTATGAAATTATTAGAGAGTCAATGAGTCAGAACGCTAGGGAAACCCTGGATACTGTTGAAGTTGAGATCGGTGATGACCAGGTTGAGTGCCTATGGGTAAGAGTCAGAGGGGCAGTCAGGTCGGACCTCCTGGTTGGAGTGTGCTACAGACCGCCTGACCAGGAGGAGGATTTGGATCTTCTGTTGTTTAAACAGCTGGAGGCTGCCTCTAGATCGGCTGCCCTTATTCTTTTAGGAGACTTTAACCTTCCAGATATCTGCTGGAAACTTAATACTGCTGAGAGGAGGCAGTCCAGGAGGTTTTTAGAGTGTATTGAGGACTGCTTTTTGTCACAGCTGGTGAGTGAGCCCACCAGGGGTGAGGCTCTACTTGACTTGCTGTTTACAAACAAAGATGGGTTGGTGAGTGATGTTGTTGTCGGAGGATGTCTAGGGTCTAGTGATCATGAAATAATTGAGTTCTCTCTGAACAATGTAATAGGAAAAGCCAGGAACAGAACATCAATGCTGGACTTCCGGCGGGCAGATTTTGGATTATTTAAGGAACTGGTCAGGAAAGTACCCTGGGAAATAGCTCTTAGTGGCAAGGGGGTCCAGGAAGCTTGGATACACTTCAAGAATGAAGTTTTGCAGGCGCAGGAGCGGGCTGTCCCTGTGTGTTGTAAGAAGAGTCGTAGGGGCAGACGACCGCCCTGGATGAGTAGGGAACTTCTGAAGGAACTAAGTAAGAAAAAGAGGATGTATCATCGTTGGAAGGAAGGGGAGGTATGTCAGGTCATGTTCAAGGATGTTGTTAAGTCGTGTAGGAGAAAAATCAGGGAAGCAAAAGCCCAGCTGGAGCTCAAATTGGCCACTTCTGTTAAGGACAATAAGAAGAGTTTTTATAAATATATCAATGGCAGAAAGAAGGGCGGAAGCGACCTCCACTCCTTGTTGGATGTGGAGGGAAATATAGTAACCAGAGATGCAGAGAAGGCTGAGGTACTTAATGCCTTCTTTGCTTCAGTTTTTAACAACAAGGATGTCAGCTCGCTTGACAGTTGGCCCTCTGAAGTGGTTAATGGGGGCAGGGTGAAATATGGCCCTCCTGCAATCCATGAGGAGGAGGTTAGAGACCTGCTGAGCCGCTTGGACCCTCATAAGTCTATGGGGCCGGATGGGATCCATCCTAGGGTGCTGAGAGAGCTGGCGAATGAGCTTGCTAAGCCGCTCTCCATCATCTTTCAGCAGTCCTGGCTCACTGGAGAGGTCCCGGAAGACTGGAAGTTGGCCAATGTGACGCCCATCCACAAGAAGGGCCGTAAGGATGATCCAGGTAATTACAGACCTGTCAGCCTGACCTCGGTCCCAGGTAAAATCATGGAGAAGATAATCCTGGGTGAAATCATGCACCACCTGCAGAACGGTCAAGAAATCAGGCCCAGCCAGCATGGGTTTAGGAGGGGTAGGTCCTGCCTGACCAACCTGATCTCCTTTTACGATCATGTGACTCGCCTGGTGGATGAGAGGAAGGCTGTGGATGTGGTATACTTGGATTTCAGTAAGGCCTTTGACACGGTCCCCCACAGTAGACTCCTAGGGAAGCTGGCAGCTCGTGGCCTAGATGGGAGCACTTTGTGCTGGGTTAGGAATTGGCTGGATGGCCGAGCCCAAAGAGTGATGGTGAATGGTGTTTCATCCAGTTGGCGGCCGGTCACCAGTGGTGTCCCCCAGGGATCGGTATTGGGTCCCGTCCTGTTTAATATCTTTATTGACGATTTGGATGAGGGGATTGAGTCCATCATCAGCAAATTTGCAGATGATACCAAGCTGGGAGGAAGAGTTGATCTGTTAGAGGGTAGGATGGCCCTACAGAGGGACCTGGACAGATTGGAGAGCTGGGCCGATTCTAATGGGATGATGTTTAATAAGTCCAAATGTCGGGTACTTCATTTTGGACACAACAATCCCATGCAGAGATACAGACTGGGGACAGAGTGGCTGGAGAGTAGTCAGGTAGAAAAGGACCTGGGAGTGCTGGTGGACAGGAAGCTCAACATGAGCCAGCAGTGTGCCCAGGTGGCCAAGAAGGCTAATGGAATCCTGGCCTGCATCAGGAATAGTGTAGTAAGCAGGACCAGAGAAGTTATTGTCCCCCTGTACTCGGCACTGGTCAGGCCTCACCTTGAATATTGTGTCCAGTTCTGGGCCCCTCAGTATGGGAAAGATGTTAGGATACTGGAATGTGTTCAGAGGAGGGCAACGAAGATGGTGAGGGGGCTGGAGCACAAGCCCTATGAGGAGCGACTGAGGGAGTTGGGGCTGTTTAGCCTGGAGAAGAGGAGGCTCAGGGGAGACCTCATTGCTCTCTACAACTACCTAAAAGGAGGTTGTAGTCGGGCAGGGGTTGGTCTCTTCTCTCAGGTGACCAGTGGCAGAACCAGAGGGCATGGACTTAAGCTTCGTCAGGGAAAGTTTAGACTTGATGTGAGGAAAAAATTCTTCACTGAAAGGGTGATTGGCCATTGGAATGGGCTGCCCAGGAAGGTGGTGGAGTCACCTACCCTGGAGGTGTTTAAAGGGAGACTGGATGAGGCACTGAGTGCCATGGTCTAGATGATGGTTGGTGTTAGTGTTAGGTTATAGGTTGGACTTGATGATCTCAGAGGTCCTTTCCAACCTTATGATACTGTGATACTGTGATACTGTGAACAGAAGATCAAGACTCCCTCAGCAACTGTTGAAAATGATGATTCAGGCCATGCTTGTAGGAAGAGATCCGCAAGTGCTCTGCACGGCCAGCGTACGTGCCTCCATGGTAACCACCCTGTGCTCCCAAACACTGCTTCTGCCTCATTACTGTACATGCAGTTTTCACTGTATTTAAGTCATGATTTTGCAAACCAATATTTTGCAAACCAACATTTACCTAAATGCCAAGTGCTTTCACAACGCACCCCTACTCCAACTGCCAAGCAACTATGGAGTTCTAAACAAGCGATTCTGCTCTAGAAGAGCCTAAGTACGCCCAGGTAAGACCAAGACTTCTGTCAATAAAGAATTACTGGTAACACCACCACTCTATGGTCATGCCTTAAGAAGAAAGTTTGTCTTCTTTCCAACATTTTTTAAAACAGCACCAAGGTTGAGACCAGTGAAAGGAGAGAAGCATTTCCCCATGGCTCAGGGCAAGGCAGATCTCTTGAAAGAGGAAGTAGAGTTCAGAGAGATGTGTCTTTCTTTTCCTACGAGCTCACTTAGACAGGATCCCCACCTGGTATGCTTATCTTTGTAGATCCCATTCCACAAAATGGGACCTCCACATCCCAGCTCTCCATACACTAAGATATGCCCCTATAATGTAACATGGAGACACAACCTGCCAATTTCCAGGACAGCTGTGGGCCAGCATTTGCCCAAACAGCTATCATTTTAGACAACAATGACAGCAAGTACCCCTTACAATGCTGAAACTTTCTGAATTTGTGGTAAACGGTCAGCTTGAGGCATACTGAGCTGTCAGAACTTCTCAGTGACCAAGCTTTACACAGCTGAGAGAAGTGACCTGGGAGGGAAGGGGAGAACCTGTCCTGACAAAAGCTCTCACAAACAGCGTTACAGGCACTGCACATCCAACACTGTGATGATACAGAGGTGTTTTTTCTTGTTCATGGCTGCTGAGTGAAATTTCTGGTTTCAGACTTAAAAACATACAGGAGATGATTGACTGCTCTTCCACCTGAAGGATAACATCTAGTGAATAGTCACCTCTATAAAATACTTTTTTAGTTAGCCAAAATCTACTTTCTTCCTTCTTGCACAAGGGATCACACTCTCCCTATTGGACTGTAAAAATGTTACCATTTATTCTACAAAGAATTTAACAGGTTTCAGCTCATAAAGATAAGCCAGTGGGAACCATGACTGGACAAATATTAAACCAAGGACATTTTTTAGAGCAAGTGTGAGATTACACAGTGGTGCAGAGAGAAAAGGGGCTAGAAAACAGACAGTTTTAAGAAGTTCTGAAAAAAGATTGGAAACTAATACACAAATCACACTGACATCTCCCTTTTAAAAGTTATGTAGGTGCTTGTAATTTACGTAACAGTCTTTCTGAATCTGTAAAACTGTAATACTGTGAGGATTCATGGAAGCAATTTTAACAAGGAGAGCCTAATCAAAAGCGAGGGGAAAGGAGGCGTGGAGAATAAATACTTACAGCAGCCACAGGGATGAGAATTTCCACAAACAAACCAGCAAGTGCATGTTTTATATCCTTATCTTTTACTTCCAGGAAGTACTGAGCACATTCCTTAGTAAGGAAGCATTAGAAAAATATTCAGAAAAAAGAAGACAAATGTCACTATGCCATAAAAACCACCAGCAGTATCACAGAAATTGCCAGTTTGCATTTAAAACATGCAATGTGTGTAAGTTAGTTTTATATTCCTTGACAATATCAACTTTAAAAATCACTAGAAATTTTAAAACCTGTTTCCTCAGCAATTAAAAAGAATCTGAAATACTTGTAATAGCACATGACTATTTACTTTCTACTCAGAACAGACTACTCAGAGTATAAAAGAAAATAAAAATGCACATTTTTCAGATTATTCTGAAGTTTTAAAAAATAAATGCTTATCTATTGAAATTATTAGAAAGTAATATTTTTGTATATATTTACTTTCAAGATGACTTTGATGCAAAGAAAATTTTACAGAAATACAAATAATCCATACCCGTGCATGCATGCTCTACTATATCAAACTGACCACTCTGGACACAATCTAAAGAACTTATGTGTATGTTAGATTTTCAGGACTGAGATCAATGTCAATGGTTGTTAGCGCTAATAAAATTTAGAAGCAAGTTACAATAACTTCAGTTACTGTGCAATAAGTGAGTTAAATTAATTAAGAGAAGTGAACAAAGAGATTTTAAATCTGAAAATTAACTCAAGTGGTTTTTAAACAAAAGCTTTTCTGGGCAACTCAGCTGTTAAAAAAGATACATCAAGTAACCTTTTTCTTTAACCCAATGCTTTTTTAAAGAAAGAAAAATATTTTATTGGTACCCATTTTCATTTACCCTTGAATAATACATGATTATGTATTAGAGAGACAATTGAGAACGGGTTCTCATTATGCTAAGTACTCACAAACTGTGGAGAAACTAATGATTCATACTTCTGAGAAGTTATGAACTGAACAGAAAAGGATGAAGGATGACACACAAATACAGCAAATGACTGATCACAGCAAGCATCATCGATGCTTCATGGCTTAATCAAAATTATGCTCGTTTCAGTTTTCTATAATATTCATTTACCTGCATGAATTGAAATGATGCTTCAAAATCCTCCACAGGATACATCTTTACTCGAAAGAACTTCATTCCCATAATCAAACTGATGATACTTTGTACTACATGAGGAGATTGTTCTTTTTGTCGCAGTTCCTTTAACTCAGTGACAAACTTCTTCCTAACAGCTTGAAACCTGAACCAGGAATATAGATGGCAATTACTTGCATTCTTAGTTACTTCTATGTAAGACCTATAATTTTAACTGATTTCTTTAGTCTGTTAACGATAACAGACCCTGCAGTAAAAGAAACACAAGCAAGATGAACGGTGATACTTAAAATCTAGGCATTTAAGAGTGCCTAATGATGATCAGCACGTTATAAAATACCCATTCACTGAACAACTACTGATGAATACCAGGTCTCCTTTCCCTGCACCTACAAGTTGAAGGCAAAGCAATTCAGTAATGTACTAAAGAGTATTTCTTGATTGTGCCAGAACATGAGACAAACACACGAGACTACACCTTACAACTGACTACACTTAACATCTAAGAGATTAGTTCCTGAGATCATTAATAAATGCTGCTATATTAACAGGTCTTTAAGTCTAAAGTAATTTTTCCCATAACACAAGAACAATTAGAGACTGAACTTACTTTGATTGAGCAAGAACTCCTGTCACTTCTGCATATAAGTCTGCAATAATATGCACATTCCCAGTGTTGGTTCCTGAATACCTGAAAAGTAAAAAAAGGGGGGTAAAAAGTTGCTCGATACAACTTTGTCCTTCTAAAGCCCAAGTGTGTTCTCAATTACAAACAAAAAGTTTGTTCCACAGCAAGGCAGAGAATTACCATTAAAACAGTGCAAGTCAAATGTAAAGTGCATGGGTGACATTTAAAGAGACATAGTATCGTTGAGTAGACATAAAAGATATCCTGTACAGAAGCTCACTATAGTTATCCAAACTGAGGCTTTTCTTACCCTGGCTGGCCATGCAAAACCTTCTGTATATTCTAAGCAAAACAAACTCAGCACTGTATTTTATTCAAGATACATTTTCAGCTTAAAGATCCCAGTCAGTGTTGGCTTACTGCAGTATCCCCAGTGTGCTACATGTGAGGCAAAGGAGAACAAGCCCAACAATCAAGCACAGGCTGGTAATACACCAAAACATTTTCAAGTACACAAGTGAAACTTACCCTTCCTTATGTTTAAAGTGCTTAAAAGCCAAGTTTAGAACTTCATGTACTAAGGGATCTGGCACTGGATGAACTGGTATCTGAAACACAGATATCATTTATATGCATCTAACTATGTATGTATATACACCCACATGTATGTATAAAGTAAATAAACAGTACTGTAAAAAACTCTGAAGACATCTCTCCCACCACTGCCAAAGGACACATCCTTTGTTGCCATAGGATATTGAGTCAATTCTGCTATATATGAACATCTATACAACCCGTGCTGCTGTTCGCCTAAATTATTTTGCATGCTGACTTTTAGGGATTAAATTAATAATAAAATAAACAACAGTAATGTAAACACTCTGAATCTGTCATCAACATTTTATCATACTAGGTTACCTATGCATATTTCCACACTTTCTGCCTTGTGTGGTGTGACTATTACAGATTTAACCTCAAAATGCAATTCGTCTTGATATTAAGGAAGACAAACCCAAAAAATAAGAATGCAGAAGAGATGATCATCCCCATTTTAGACTTTTCTGCAGATGAAAGCAGTCAAAGCATCTATAAAAGTCTTCCTAGAAATAAGTAACAATTTGGTAATAAACCAAAACCAACACTGTTTAGAAAGCCCTTTTTTACTGAGGTTCTCTTTGGCATCATCACTTTTCTCAGGTTTAAAATAAAATACTTGCTTAAAAAATCAACACATTATTTTAAAAAAAGAACTATATATAATTCTGAAGTCATAATACCTTTAAAATTTCAAAGGAATTTTAGTAGGGACTAGGATAACCCTACTAATATTACTGTTTAAGAATGATTAAGATTTTCACTAAAATATATTAGAAGAAAAGATTACTGTCTTCTTTACAGAACATGAAGCACTTACTGCTTGATGATTTCATACTCTTCTGCATCAAGCAAGCTTTTTGTTCAAGAATTTCCAGTTACTGGAACTGGCTATTTTCATGCATATTCATACAATGAATAATATGTAGTCATTTAAGCAGAAGGTTTTTGTTCCTACGTAGGTCATGTCTGTCACCCTCTTTCTGGTTGCTCTGTGCTGGATCATACCCTTTGAACCCTCTAAAAACAGTTTCTAAGAATTAAACAATGATACAGGCCCCAGGAAGACAGATATAGAGCGAATGTAAATACGTTTATGGATAAAATATCAACCTTTCTGCACTTTGGTTGACAGCCTAATTGCAGATTCACATTACTGGCAGAACATAGAAACCATCCTTCAGATAACTTTTAATACTAAACTGACTGAAGGATTCTCTTTTTGCTCAAGCATGCTTCACATTTCTAACCCTTTCTTACACTAATCTTTTTCTGCTCTCAAAAAATGTGTGAAGTACACATTTCCTGAGGTATCCTCTTGTCCATACATCTATTAACAGAAACTGTAACATCATCTGCATGACAGGATAAGGCCAAGCAAAATTCCATACTGTTCCTAATTTTGTTTTAAAAAAGTGACATTTTAATCTTCTCATTTGATGATTTCACTTTGTATTTCAAAAACACTTAAGCAGAAAAAGGTACTGAACTTCAATAAAATGTTACTTTTTTACAGTTTTGCTTTTTGCAGTACACCAACAGTTTTGGCTTAGGGGATCCAAGACACGTGAACTGAGATAACGCAGGTATGCAAAGACAAGACAGGAGTTGCCAAAGGCTTTACACATCCAGGAATATAATTACAGCACTGCATATGCTCATCATATATATGCTCCATGATTTTAATATAAAAATTTAAAGATTATCAAAATTGACATAAAAGCAAAAGATTAAAAGAAGTTTGCCAAAAGGGCTTACCTGTTTTAGAACCTCTATTAAAACTAAACAAAAAATGAAATCTACAGCTAAGTCCCTCCTTTCAAGTAGATAATCTCTTTCACGTTGTTGGTCATCCCTAAAACAAGAAATCAAGAACACACATATCACACACTAGACTTGCAGAGAAGGGGTAAACATCTTCCATGCAATCATTGTTGCACAATATAGAAACTGGATGGTTAGAAAGACTTCTGGAGCAGCACCAACATCTTACACCATCCTGAAAGGATCTGCCAACAACTAAAATAATTCAAAAAGGGACAAACTAGATTAGAATTACCAATGTGCAACATCCTGCTATATATCAACTCCCAAATGAATTAACTCACTTCATGCTTATCTGTGCAAGTTCCATAAACTACCTCAAAGAAGCTTCCTACGTAGATTTGGCAATACAGATCCTGATACAAAATACATGTCAAGAAAGTGCAAAGCACACATTTTTTTACAAGAAAGCACACAAAAATCAAACAGACCTTTTCACTGAAAACTCTTACCCCTTTGATTTTGTGCTAGAGCGAGGTCTATATTCATAAGATTCATCTTCTGTTCCATTTTGACGCCTGTACCAGTCAAACAAGGTGCGTAATAAGGAGGGGAGACAGTGCTCTGCTACTGAGCTCATAGAGCTTATCAACTAAAAAAAAAAGTAAGAAAAATAGTTTAGCATGATAAAGCATCTAAAAATCCTAGAACTATAATCATTTGTGCAAACTGGGGTTTAATTTTAAAAGCCATATATTATAATTTTACAAAGTGGATACTTTATGTATCATCTTCACTTAGGACAATTACTGCAAATATAACACGCTAAGGCAATTATTATGACTAAGTTAAGTGTTCCAAAGCTCACAGGGATCACAAAATCCCAAATTTATACAGATAACCCATATAAAACCATTGAGACATCAGCAGAGATTTTAAGATGTCCCTGCAAGCTGCCTAACGTATCTCTGAAGTATAATTACCTTTATGTTATAAATGACAGATAGAAGATAACCCTGATAAACCTCCCAAAATATGCTTCTTTTGTTATTATACAAAACAAGAGCTTTTTAGATAGTCTACTCTATTTTTAATACATTTGACTGTCTAGATCTCAAGCCATATTTATTTTCAGCATAACAGTCCTATCTTCTCCCCTCTTACACTTGTAAATTTATCTGTGAAACAGTGGCAATAGAAATCATTATAGAATGGAGACCTCAGCACGGTATGAAACTTAAATTCCCAAGGCTTCCTTTAACTTTAACAGAAACCATCAGTGCCCAGGCTTGAAGAGGAGAATAATGACTGGAAAAAGACAGCATAAAGCAGCTATAAACTCCATGCCAGGAGGCAGCAAGGAGCAAGCCTATCCCCAGAACATTGGCTGGAAATGGAGAGTTATCATATCGCTCACTGATACCACGTATCAATTACATCTCGAACCTTTCAAATAAGAGGTTTCAAGAGAAACCACTACCATGCTGTAACATCTATTATTCACTATTTCATAAAACCAATATAACATCAATGCTTTTATTTCTTTGTCCTCGTTTGAAGCCTCTTGGTTTTTCAGATTTGGGGAAGGGATTAACCATATGGAAATCTCAGGAGAGTCTCTTCCAGTTGTGTGACTACTTTACTCAGCTTGCTAAAGAGTCAGCTACTCAAGTCACGAGAATTAAGTAGCATACTTGGCTCTGAAAAAAACTCTTAATTACACAAACAAGTAGATCCATAAAATTTTAAAACCCATTATAGAATACAAATTGCATAGATTCCAAATCCGAAGAGGAACTAGGTTTCACAAAGAATTTTTTTACTAGAATAATGAGATTACTTTTTATCTTATTATCTGTCAATAAGACACTCTAAAAGGAGATACCATGGAAAAATTAGGCACTCCTGCTGCAGGAGGTGCAAGCACGTTGATACAACTGCACAAAAAGATGAAGGCAGTTGTTGCTAGCAACTGAAAACCATATGAAGCCCTTTTAACACAGGAAAGAAACAGAAGCGAGCAATACTCTGTAGGCTTGCCTTCCATCTCAGGAAGAAGGTTAAAATTTGAGAATACCTTCACTTTTATAATAATATACATTGAAAGATTTTTGACTTGCTTTGGAAACCAAGCATGTTGTAAGCCTGTTCCTTGTGCACTGATATCTGCACAAAATAAATCGCCAGTCAACCAACCAACATACATCAGACTTCTAGAAGTAGATAGAAAAAAATAGCTCAATTTTAGCACTGTAAAGTTTACAGTGTAATCTGAAATGAAGTAGTGCGCGATGAAAAGGAACACATACAAATTAAGATGTTGCTCAAGGGAATTTGCTGATGTGTCAAAGGTCTGACAAGCTTCCTTGGGGAAAAAAAAAAGAGCAAAAGCTTGTGGAGAGGGAGAGGAGAAGAGGAAAGAAAACAACGAAGCAATCTGAGAAATCTGTGGGCTACTGTTACAATTATTATCCTTCAGTAAAAGGAAGCATCAGAATAAAAGGACTCAATAGACTCATTGGATAAAGCTTTGAAAAAATCTTCACCAAGACTTCAAGTGCAAGAATGCCTGTTCCTTACATCAGTTTGGGGTACTCGCACCTCTCTGCTGACCTCACTCCAGCCATAACCAAAAATCAGTAAAAAGCATTAATATATTTTTTGGGGAAAAAAAATATTCAGAAAGAACAAACCCTAGTCATGAGCTACTAAATTGGAGGCATTAGGAGGTATTATAACCAGCATAAACTCATCAAGGTAACTGGTAATCCTTAGAATGAAAGCTAAATTTGATGAAGAAGGGATCAGTCACCAACCACAAATTCAAAACGTGGTTTGCCTTCAGAATTTACTGTCAATTTCCATACTCCAAATAACCTAAACACTGTGGAAATAAATTAATCTCTCCTTCTCTAGAAAGAACAAGGTCTCTTTCCCTAAAAATAATGATATATTCAATATGTTTCACAGAGCTATGTTCGTACAGCAACAACACTTACAGCAGGACAGCAACAGATCAAGCGAACACCTAATTCACCCTGTGCTGCCAATGTAGGATGACCCCACAGAGCACATGTATTCTGCCTTCCTTCTGACCTGATGGATGTAATTGTATAAGAAAAAGAAGGAAGTAGTATTTTAAGCTTTACTAAACCTTTTTCTTAGGTTTTCCTGCAAATTTACGTAATAAACTAATACTATTACCATTCATTCTAGCAGATAGGCAATTTACATCATCTTCCACAGAAATAAGCTGTATCACATCCATTAGAAAATCTGTCATTGGTAGAATGCTAAACCCAGAAACTACTGACATTATAAAGCATTTTCCTCTTGAAATGAAAAATCAGTTTTACATTATAATTATTTATTTCCTCCCAAGCTTTGCATCCTTAATGATTCCAATGCCTTTTCAGTACAATATCAGGAAGATGAAAACCATATTAAGCAGCCACTAAGCAGAACATGAGCTATATGCTTACTCTTTTTGTTTAAAATATTTACCATACTGCTTGTATTTTTTTGTATTAAATTATGCCTATGTTGAAAGCAGTTATCCAGACAAAGAGAGGTCCTCTAATGCCCAAGAAGCCCGGGTTGGACTAGTCATCCTGACGTATACCTATATTCCTCAGAATCAAACAGCAAAGCTGCTCCAGACTTAAAGGCCATTAACACACTGCTAGTTGCTGTGCTCAACAGCACACTGAGAGGTAAAAAGAGATAGAGATGCAAAATAATAATAAGATGCTAAAGCTCAAATTCCAGCTATGGCCTAAAATCCTGATCCTGAAACCCTGCTTAAGTTGAGCGTCATCACAAACAAGCCTGAAGCCCAGAGAAACCTGCTCTCAGCAAAGTCACTGTGGTGGCCAAGATACGCTCCTCTGTGATAATAACATTCTGGTGTCTTAGGACAAGAGTAGGAAATTGCCAAGTATGATTCTTACAACAAACAAAAGAAGAAAAACACATGCTATTTCAGTTTTGAGCTGTATAAGCAAAAATATTTTAGGAAATGCAATATATGGTCTATAAAAAAATTCCTCTCCAGTAGCTTCTTGATGCGCCAGGAATGCATTGCTACTAAAATGCTACAATTTTTAACAGTTTAGAAACCTATCAACATAAAAACTTCCTTCTCATTTCACAAAGTTTCATCTCCTTTAGCTAAATTTACATTGTTGTTCCAATTAAAACATCAATGACAAATAAAAGACGTACTATTTGAAAAATAAAAACCTATTGATTTTGTGCACTCAGATCCAATAGCAGCCCTCTTGGTCTGGCTACACTTCCAGCAGAAACAACTTATAAAGCCATTAAACAGCTATTTTCCTTTGTCAGGATGGGGACAGGCAACAATAAGTGCCTTCCTCCTCAATCTGTCTCCTCATCATGTACTGAGCTGAGTGCACGTTCTGACTCCCCAGGTACCTCTGGTACAACACTTACTAGTTCAGACACCACGTAAGTACAGTTGAAGCCACTTTTTAGATTCAAATGCCTAATTCCTTGAAAATCTCTGGATGAAAAAAGCTGGTCCAGCAACAGTTCCAGCTTCTCTGCTGTAGCTCACTGGATACCGTGCGTGTGCACTCTGGATCCTCCTCTCTCCCACACCTTGCCAGTCTCCTTTTACTCTGCAATCTACAGCACTGCTGGAGAATTGATCTTAATATTGAGTTTCCTACACCCAGCAATGAACAGAGAGAAGCAATCTTAATTCCTTTTGCCAAACAATGTCCAAAGTTCCCTATCAAAATCACAATCCCTGTCACCACAAGGGAGCCATTCCACTCTGACTCTCTAAAGTAGTTATTCTGTACCATTAAAATTCAGACCTCAATAAACCCAAAATATTATAGATTACAAATAACAAAGGAACAAAATAAGAACTCACACAATTACACACACGTACATATAAACATACAATCAAATGAACTTTTTTTTAAGTAGTACTTCTTCAGGAAAATTAGTTTATTTTTGTACTATAAGATTTCAGAAGTTACATGCTTTATTTTTAACTTTTCTTCACACTGCATATTTTTAGGACCTATATGTAGTATACATGGCTACTAGTGATTTTTAAAAAACATCCTCAAGTGAGGAAAAACGTGGTGGTAAGAGGAGAGTCAAGAGTCAATAAAAAAATAGTAATATTGCTGATTTACAGATTTCCTTAGATCATCCCTATCATGCATCTTATTTAGCCTTTGGTCAGCTTTAAAACAAAATACAATAGGTACCAAAAAAAATATGCTGTATCCCACCCCCTGACCCATTTTCCTTGCTTATGAGTAAACTTTCATTTAGGAGACACTGGCCTACAGTAGGCTCAATTAGAAAACATAAAATTACTAAGTGAGCTTTTTGGTGGTGGATTTTGGTTTTCCTTGAAAATAAAATTAGATATCAAATATTACATGCTATTATTTCTCTTTTGTGAGGAGAGGAGAGGCACAGCTGGCTGTTAAATGAAAGGTAAAGGGAGGACCACAGATTTCACTGCAATGTCCAATAAACGTATCCAAAGAGTAATGGAAAGCATGAAACAAAAATCCAGTTAACAGAAGAAATGGTCAGAACACTAAATGTCATATAATAAGATGCTATAAGAATAGGAAGAAGCAATTAATGCAACTTCATTTGAATGCTGCTTCTCCATTACAAGGTAATAGTTACGGAATAAAAACAAGCCTATACTATGAAAGAACTAGAAATACAGGTAATTAACATGAATAAATTGAGTAGAGAGTTATTCCAGGAATAGTTCACTTATAGCAAGTGAAACAGAATATCCTCACTATATAGTCAGCAAAGGACAAAGCAACATTTTCAATCTACCTTCTGCCTTCTGCCATAGAATCAAAAAAGCCCTCAGTAAAAGCCATGTTACTGAAATTAACACTATTTGCTTATAAAAGTGTAATCCCAAACACCGCAACAGTGAGTGATATAGGCTGAGGTTACACAAAGCTTGTTAACAGAAACAGAAACAAATCAAATCTTTTTGTCCCCTACCATACGTCAGAATCTTTCCTGCAGCAGCTTTCTCTGCCACCCTCAGATCTATTCTAGTAGTTTCTTACTGTCATATTTTACAATGGCAAATAAAGTCTAAGATTCAAGGTCTAAATCTTCTGACTGCTGGAGCATCTGCGACATAAGCTCAGGCTGAGAGAGTTGGGCTTGTTCAGCCTAGAGGAGACATGGCTGAGACTTTATAGCAGCCTTCCAGTACCTGAAGGGGACTACAGAAAAGCTGGGGAGGAGCTCTTTATCAGGGAGTGCAGGGATGGGACCAGGTGGAACGGTTTTAAGATGAAAGAGGAGAGATTTAGATTAGATATTAGGAATAAATTTTTTACTGTGAGGGTGGTGAGGCACTGGAACAGGTTGCTCAGAGAAGTCATCAGAGCCACATCCCTGGAGGTGTTCAAGGCCAACCTGGATATGGATTTGAGCAATCTGATCCAGTGGGAGGTGACCCTGCCCATAGCAGGGTGGTTGGAACTGGATGATCTTTAAGGTTCCTTTCCAGCCAAAATGCTTTATGATTCAGAAGTGGTTGTTCTAAACCAGCACAAGAACAGAAGCACGATTCTGCAGAAACAGAGGCCACCTTAATCCAATAAAAACTGCCTTCAGTTACATGTCTCCTACCTGATCAAACTGAAGATCTTCACCTCTTTGAAGAGATCTGGACAAGAGCTTTTCCTTTAAGGGAACAAAACAAAAAAGAAACATGAATTTCACAGCGCAATTGACTATTATCAAAGATCAATTCCTTCTTTCTCAATTATACTACAGGCTAAAGAAATAGCTTTCAATGTGAATATTTGCATTATTTTTCAGCTAGAACCATTTCTGAGTATGTGAAGCATACTCACAAAATAGAAGAACAGAGGTCTAAAATCAATTTGGTAGCTTAATTGTAATAACACTAAAGACTGACAAAGTGTCAAATACCTCTCCCAGACACTCAGAAGGAAAGCCATTCCCATCTAAATTAACAAACATATTTGTGTTCATGTAAGTCAGTTATTGTAAGCTACAAGAACTATTTTTAAAATTCTTTCACTAAGGCAGAGACAATTGTTCAACACATTTCCAGCCTGCACTTTCCCTGAACTGCAATGAAAAGCAGCTGGAAAACCTAGTTCAGGAGGAGAATGTCAATAATAACTTGCTTTACTTTTGAAATAACTTTGTAAGGTACAGAAAAGACGGAATATTATTAGAATTTAATTATTACAATTTTTCATTGCTAGCAGTACCATTAGACAAACTGCTCTGTTAAAAGTAAAATTAAATTATATTCCTGACAAAATAATGTAATGAGAATTAAAGCATTAAGAAAACAAAACACCCAAGAACTATAGTAATGTAGTAGTAATTCTTAATAGTTACTGTTGAGGGAACCAAATTATACAGTTAAAGAAAATCAAGTTTTATAGTCTCTTGCTGGAGCATTTTGGGAAGCAAAAAAAAAGAAAAGGGGAAGGGAGAGGAGGGGGGAAGAGAAAAAAGTCCCAGTACTTGATCTGAGGGCCAATGGTTTAGGGCCAGCCAAGTGCCACAGTAGCAGCTTTAAGGACATACTACAAAGCAGTAAGATACAGAAAGATGTGGTGAGCATTTCCTGCTACTTAAAGAAAATTTAAACTATTTTTCACTTTATTATAAATGAATCAAAAATGTTATCTTTGACACAAAAGTAGAAAAAGTACTCAAGATAAGGAGTTAACAGCTCAGATCAGATTGCAGTAAGCAAACACAGAGCTTTTATGGAACAATTTAAGTCAAGTAGCCGGCTGGAAGAGCTGTTAACTTGCCTGGACAGGGATATAAAACGAGGTGTCAGTGGAACTGATAACCAGGAGTGCTCTCACAGGTTATGCCTCAGTTAACACAAAATAACTGCTCAGGAGTTTACCAAGAGACAACACCCATGCTGTCAGGATGATTTTAAAAGTCAATACCAAGGTATTCAACACTTGCAAGGCTACAACAAACAGGCTATATGATAAAGATACAAATTGGGATTGCATATATCAAGTCCAAGATTCAAACTGACACCTTATTTTCACTTGCCCTATTCATAGTCTTGAAAATGCGAGACAATTTCTAGCATTTTCTGCTATGACTGTCACTGTATTCAGTGTTAACAAAAGGACACAATCTCTGGCAACTATTACACAGCCTCTGAAAACTTGAATTCAACCCTGTCCAGGCAAAAAACATTTGTCTACTCTGAAAGTATAACTTGAAATAATATAGGTGCCATTCACAAGTCAGACCATTTTCACTTTCTATAGTCCAAAGAAACCCCCTTAACTGTCAAAAAAAACCTCTGCCATCATGTACTTTCATTGTGCCCAAAAAAAAAAACATTTTAAAAAAAGAAGGTGGTTTCAGTAAAATAAATTTAATAGTTTGCGATAATTCTATTTGTTCATCAAAAGATTCATTAGCCAATGTTCTTTCACTGTGTGTTGAAAAGAAGGGAAGAAAAATTTAAAATACTGCCAAATAAACACTTTTTTGAATCTTACAAATTCATACAATCTTATGTGTTAAGTCTGTTCAAAATACATTTACGAGAACTGACATTTTGCACAGATACCAAAAGCTCCAGAGAGCACATGCAAATCAGAATTCCCTTTTAGGCAGAATTCTTCCCTCCCTTTTTTTAATAAGGAAACGTCTCCTGTAGGTGAATTCATGTTATCTGTGCTGTGCTTTGAGATAAAGTGCACAAATAATTGTAATCTTATCTATAAAGCAGAAACATGAGACGTGTTCCACCCTATATAAACATCGTATACTGCTGAACAAATTGAAGGAAAATAACGAGAAAACGATTTCCCGAGAGGATGGAGAAGTGACTTTCCTGTTAAGACAGTGAAAGTCAGGTTCCTTAAGTCTCCTTATGATACAACACCCCAATGTGTCACATTCCCATCATGGTACTAAAAAACTATCACACAGGTGAACAAATACTGGGTTTATTATACCCAGTGCATGTGTCTAAAACTAGAAATAGCTAAAGGAAAGAATGACAAATCAAACAGAAGTGAAATAAACGAAGTCTTTAGACAAAGAAGTTGAAATCCTTGTCAACAGACAGCAAACTATTTTTAAGATATTTCTGAAAGTTTACCTTCCCCCTCCATTCAATACTAATTGAGACACTTCTGTAAATCAAATGTGCCATAACTTTTCAAACTTTTTACTATCAGAAAGACCTTACAAGTTCATAATCCTTATTACTTCTCCTCAGCATGAAAGATCTTAACTGCTAAAAGTTAAAAAATCACCATGGTTAATGTAACACCAACCAAACAAATGCAACATGACCAAATAATACTCTTTAACCCCGTCACAGGTTTATCAGGGTCTTAAATTTTTTGTATGGGTTTGAAATTTATTTTCTTTTAATGCCTTCTTCTGACTCTGTTTTGTCATGGCCCCAGCCATCTCACATGACTTACAAAAATCTGTCCAACAGTATAAAGTCAAT
Source organism: Tapera naevia (assembly GCA_033556795.1). Classification (NCBI taxonomy): domain Eukaryota; kingdom Metazoa; phylum Chordata; class Aves; order Cuculiformes; family Neomorphidae; genus Tapera; species Tapera naevia. The sequence goes on along the minus strand of JAUMJJ010000172.1, from coordinate 17,604,129 downwards.
GTCTGGAAACTTTCATTGAATGAATAATTTATTTTCCTGGCTTCCTGAAGTTCAGAGAGAGTTGGAATTAATATGTCTACATTTATCTTTTACAAGTGAAAAGAAAAAAACCCACACTATTGAATTAACCAAAGAGCAGTTTGTATCCATTGTGTAAAGCAGAAATGTCAACACAAGGCAGGCAGCAGAGATCAGGATGTAGACAGACGTGCATGTGCTGTGCAAACAACTGCATCCGTGGAAAAAGGTACCACCCGTTGGCCCCTCTCCAGTACTCTCCGGCGCAGTCGCCTGGTGGCTAGCACACCTCAGCAGGGTGGCTCAGGTGAACACAGCAAAACTAGTGCCCTCCTTTCTGTCCTCCAAGCTGCAAGTAAGAAACCAGACAAGTGATGCTGCTTTGCCTCCCCTCGCTGGGCAGCGCCTGCATCCTTGCCCCGGTGTCAGCGCAGCATGTGAGAAAACTGCCCTGAAGAAATGCAGTGTGCTAAATTTTACAGGTGTCACACACGCTTTTGAAAGTGCCTAGGCATGACCTGCAAAAGCATACAGTACTAGTCTGAGAATTGTTAGTTTCTCTGTGATGGAATAAAAGAAGACTTGACAACACCAGCGCAATACCTCTGCTGGTTCTGACTTAAATATGAGGCTCAACTAGAGTTTAGTAAGTTAGCAGCTTACCTAATTAACAGCTTGGTAACTCAGTGGTACCATATCAAACTGTCTCTGGTTGAATTCTAACCATCTATACTTACATGCAGCCTGACAAAACACAGGTATCTGAATTTGTCACCAGTCATGGTATGATTTGTTTCACATGTGGGCAAGGCTGGTATCAATGCCTCACAGTCATCATTGCTGAGCTGAGGAAGAGCATGTTAAGCTACAATAAATTGTGACTGAGCCCTTGTTCCTTTAAAACCATATACTACTACAAAAGACTTAACAGATATGATTTTTTTTAAAAAAGTGTTTTGTTTTTTCATGTACTTACTAAAAAGGATGATCTCCCTTCCCACGGTTACACTTGTTATTTGAAACATTTATTTTAAGCATATGCTGAGAAGCTCTTTCTGTAACTTCGGAAACTCTGCAGTATTATAATTTTGCAAGCAGAGAACTCTAAATTAAACCACTGAAAGGAAACTACTTTGTTACTCAGTCAGTATCCTACCTAAATTCACAGTCAGAGAAACCTTTTAGTTACTTTTTAAAAATCACAAGTCAGTTACATCTAAATGAAACCCAGGCACCCAGCCAAAATGGTACCAATCCCCTCACCCACAGGTGTCGTCTTGATCTGAAGTTACTGGGTTTCTTTTTTTAATTATTTCTTAATTCACTTTTGCTCCCCTGCTGGCATGTTCATCTTTGAGTTTCAAAAACCGTCTAGCTTCTAACTTTAACTGGTCTGCCTCCAAATTCTAACAGCTTCATCTAACAGCCTAGCTCAGTCTAACACATTAAACATTCATGTAACTCTATATATAATCTCCACATTGTTATCTTTAGCCAAGTCATCCCACAAAATCAAATCACACTGAAGTGATAAAGGGCTTTCCTCTCTTCCATTAATGCTTTTTCTTCAATTCCAGTCAATGCCTTCCCTGTGTCCCTTCGGCACCTTTCTTTTTAAATGCCATACACTAGAACTGAATGCTCAGTATTTATATCAAATACTATATAGAAAAACGAAACCACTTCAGTACTTTAGTACTTCCTTTCCTGGAGACACCTGAAGATTCCCTTCTATCTCCTTGTGTTACACAGGCTCAGGTTGTTTCACTTTTCCACAGCTTTGGCATCTCTTTTAAATTGCTGGGTTTCTATATAGTTTTTCCTTCCTTCCCACCAACAGAAAATAAGGAAGCCTGGCTGTATGTGTAAATTTACATCTGAATGCACTGAAAACCATTTTGTTTAAAGGAATTCCACTGAGCCAGAACCAGTCAGAACTGTTAAAGACCTTTACAAATTACTACTCTGGTAACATGTAAAATTTCTTGTTTTATCCCGAGGAATTTTATACATACTTTATATACACAAAATATCAATTCCAGAATCTTATGAATAAAAAATTCCGACTAAGGTGGACTTCATGTAATCACCATAAAACCATCAAACAACACAGCTGGAAATCACTCTTCTTTGAAAAGTGCATTATTTCACTAGTTTTACACAGTTTCTAATCCTCAATCTGGCGAGATCTTCTGATGTTTTTATGATTAACAGATTTTAAAACATTTGCTTAACTAACAGTCAGCAGTATGCAGGGAGACACAGCCCAGGATTGTTGTCGGAATATTTATTTAATCTGGTCTAGGGACGAGTTCTGCAGCTTGAACTCCAGAGCTATATTTACCTTATTACCAGTGTTCTGGTTAGGAGATTTAACTCCAGACTAGCTGTGTCTACAGGAAAGGTCCTCTTCAGGTCATCTGAATTACAGTCAGTCTCAGGGGGTGAGGGAGTGCTGCTGGTGGCAGCAGGCACACAGATCGCCCCGTCTTTCCACAACAGCATCACCACTCATGTACCCTCCACTACCTGCACGCTCCTTTTCCTACAAAGTCCCTGTGCTTTCCTATCAAACCCTCCTAACACCTAACTCTTCTGGATGTCTGTAAGAAATAGTCAAGGTAAGTTTAGGTTGTGGGCTTGCCTGGTACACAAACACACACATTCACACACACGCATACACACTGTACACCTAAGCAGGAGTGTAAAAACAAACGGTTCCTTCTCCACATCCTTTGATCTACTAATGGTTTTAACTGAAGATGTTCCAATCAGTGACACCACAGAACATGCTTAGTCTCCTTTTTGTGTTCTTTTGGACTCCTGCTCATAACATTTTTCCTAAAGTTTCAAAATTGGGTCCAAGTGCTCGCACACACCTTTTCCTGTAGTAGGGTCATTCACAGCAATAAGAACACTTCTGCAAGCAGCAGTTGCAAATAGAGGCCTTTCAGTTTACTTGACTTTCTAGTTATCATTTCAAATTATTTTATCTTTTGGCTGTAACTAAAATAACTTTACTATTTCAACACTCAGATTCACTGCATGCCAAATTTTATTTTTTGTCTTTGACTTATTATGTCCAAGAGATGGTAATACAGTGATTGCAGACCCTTGCACATATGTAAGGTGGTAATAAAACTTTAAATTGCATTCAAACAAAATAGTTGCATTTACATAGAAATAAAAACTAAATATATGTTGCAGGAAGTATTCCTGACTGAACAATTTGGAGAACACCCTATAGTGCTGTAGCTATGATGCAAGGATTTCTGTCAATTCTGAAATCAGTAAGCCTGTCCCACACAACATACTTGATCTTCATATGATGAGAAGAAACAAGCAGAAAGAAGCACCTCTATGCAAAAGGAAGTAGGTGAAAGTTAGGGAGAGAACAGCTATAAGAGGAAGAGATAGTGAGAGACTGGGCATGTGGTGGGCAGCAGCATGTGTTGACAGAAGGAGAAATGGAGACATAAGCAGTGGAGCGTGTGTGCCCTTCCAACCCCAAGATCAGGCCCGCTTTCTCAGAGGGGTGACCAATGAACAAATGAACAAATTCTTTCAGGAATTGCTAAAGTATGATGGCTACAAGGAAGAGAAACACCTGAATTAAGACTGAGACTGAATGTACATGGCAAATATCAAATAGATTACTGTAGTTTCACTCTACACAGTCATACATTGGTCTTACATGAGCATCTGTGTCGCATCCTGCATGCAGAGCGTGGCTATGGGATGGCAGCAAATGGTAACAAAGATGTGCATCTGCCTATCTGTCCCTTGGCTTATAAAATCTGTGAGGGACGTAAGAAACAAAGCAAGGCAGTACGGGGCAGAGAAACTGATCTTTACAGTTATTTAAAGCTAATTGGAGGAAATGGGACACCTGGAACAATGGTTTACTTGACAGAACGCCCATAATACAGCATTATCTTCACAGAGCAGGGTCATGATTATCTGCCACTACACAAAGTTATGGGGTTATTAATACCTTAATTTTTTTAAAAAATGCAATTGTACTCAATAAACTTCTGATTTTGTAAAATAATGCCTTTTTTTTTCTATACAGTAAGCACTTCACCACTAAAATGAAGTTAAATATCAGGTGGCTGTGAGGGTTTTCTTCTCCCAAAAGGCTATATTCATCCTTGAACAAAAAAGACTGAGAAAAACTGCACTACAAAATATCTCCAAATTTATTATAAGAATAAAAGGAAGAAAAAAAGCACAGAAACAACAACACTGAGAAACTGAGTAAACAAAGTCAAGAACATCAGAAGCTGCATTACCACGTGGAAGACATTGCTGCTGTATTACATTACACCTGTAGAAATAACACTCTTTTAGAGAAAGTTCTGATCCAATAACAGTTGCAACACATGCCTGTGACCTTTACACATCATACCTTGAGACCACAGGATGTCTTTGCATTTTCCATTCAACATCAGGATGGTAAATCACTTGCATAAAAATCCCAAAACCCCACACCTTAACGGGATATAATACTACTACCAACTCATAGCTCAAACAAACTAAAAAAAATCCCAGCCAAAAAAACCCAACTCTAAAACAACAAATCACAACTCAGTGAAATTAAAACAAAAAAAAATCTATTTATTTCAAAATCATGCAATCTGAATCACCAACAGAATTTTGCATTTTGCCTAATCTGCAATATGTTCTGGCTACTTTATCCTTCCAGGTGTCAGTGTCATTACTTGGGAAATCAAACAAGATGCATCTTTCTTGGAAGTATTTTGTCATAGGATTATTTCAAAGAAACATCAACAGGAAACACTTTGCGGTGTTAATCAAGGAACATTTTTTGTTGTCACTGTTTCCTGTTGTGACTGTAGAGAACTTGTGAATATTGAGAGGTCTTATTTCCAGTAACCACTACAGAACACTTGTAACGGAAGTCAATGAAACATAATCCAGGTAGCAACCCTGTTTGCAGGAGCCTATTTATCCTTGAAGTTATCCCTTTGAAAAGTCAACAATATATGGGGATGTTTTCCAGTAACCATACGTATGATAAATCAGCCTATTTCAGAAAAAAAGCAGGACCATTTCAAGGGACACGACGAAGAAAAAAGGACTCACCAAAGGTTCAGCCATTACAACTTCAATTTTCTTTTCAGCTTGAACAGCAAATTCAGCAAAGAGGCTTTTGATGACATATTCGCCAGGTTTGACATCTGGATCAATAGTAATGTTAGACATGATGATGCCTCTCTTTTCCCAGGTGGAAACAACACTTGGAGAAACTCTGCGTTTATTTACTCTGCTGGGTGGCGTGGAGGCTGTAGGAAAAAAAAGAAAAAACAAAGAGTGATAAATCAGAGCTTCTAAACAGTGCCTGTCACTTCTTTACATTCCCATCCACAACACAGATGTATTCACACAGTAAATTCCACAAACCAGAAGAAGGAAATAACTAGGTATAACATCCAGCATGACTTTTTTTTAATTAGGTGGGAAATTCTCCTCTAAAGGTAAGTTATAGAAGGGTTTACAATGAAAATCATTCTTGTTACTGATAAAACACAAAATTGTCTCATATTGTGTGAACAGCCCCATTCTGAACACAACTGTACAAGGATCACGATAAAGTCTGCAGCTTTTAATATCTGGGATCTTCAGTACAAGTGTGACTAAAAATCAAAAGGCTCTATTTAAAGGGTTGTCTCTCTGTACTGTGAGAGACATCTCTCTGATCCAATTTTTAGAAACAGTCCCTGGCAGTTCAAATATCTACCCTAAGTCCAAATATCTTCAAGAGAAATACTTCCTTGCCCCCCCTTGGCACTTTTTGCCAGTAAGCCAATTCTCCTAACAAGAACATAAACCCTTTCTAGACTTGTCATGCTAACTATTTTTCTCCACTTTCTAGTCACAAATCTGAAAGAACTGTTCCCTATCTGAAATATTAATTGATCAATATGAGTAAAACTGGATACATCAGTCTCCCTCTCTAAGGATTACCACTTTCACTCTTACACTGAAATTATCATATACTAAGTTCATATATATTTATCCACCTTTACTTTTTTGTCCCTAAGCACTCAAAACCAATATGAATTGCAGTACCAAAAATCAGGTATTAGAACTTGCTCATAGCAGTTTAACACACACATAATAATTAGAGCAAATAATTACAACTCGTCTTGCACATGATAAATCAAAATATTGACAGTTCTAATGATGACACAGATCTACCCAGAAAGGTCTGATATTTCTCTAGCTTACTAAAGAATTGCAGACATTATCGCTTTTAATGATATTAGGATTTATAGTAAGAATTCTTAACTACTGACACTAATATTTTATAATCTAAGATAGTTGCAACAAGGACCCTAGTGTCAATCTATTTTATTGTATTACATATCATGATTTGTTCAGGTCAGCTTCTTTAAGGCTTTTTGCAGTTGAAGTGTGAGGAGATGCCCTTGGCCAATTCTGATGAACTTTCAGAACTTTTGTGGTTTCAACTTGTACATGTGCAATTTCTACTAACTAAATATTACCCACAGTTTTCACTCAAACTTTTTTCCAGCATTCAACTCATTCATGAAAATATCAGTTGCCATGGAGACCAAACCTTTGGTACCTCACATCCTCCACAGGTTTGAGTCTCAGCCATTCACAGTTTCTTCTATCACTTCAGAAAGTTACATTTTACATAACTCAGACTTCCTCAACTTCCACAGAATGTATTCATTTATCAAATGTCTTACTGAAGTGAACAACAATTCAGCATGAGTGAAAACAGAACAGTCACAACTCCCTTACCCTCTAACCAAAAAGGAAGGTTACCTTGCATAAGGTTGGGAGTTCTACAAATGACCTGTGAGTTTTCCCTTAAGTATTTTTTGTACAAAATCACTGTTCAGCCAGAGTAACATTTGTTTTTTCCTGTACATAACTTGCAGTATGCTGCCTTTGAGGCTCGAAGGACTTGTCAAGGTCACAGAGATGAGTTCCCAGCAACATGGGACAACACCAGAACGACATGCACGCACACCGCATGCCATAAAGGATATCTGAACATCCTCTAACACTTTGATCTAGCACTTTGATCTCCGTGACAGAGGTCCTAAACACACAGAAGACTGTATGCACAGCATGGGAATTCAAAGACACTGCTGTGTCCTAGAGCCCTGTGGTGGAAGTTCGTTAGATGAAAGTACACAAAGGTGTGAGGAAACCAACCAAAGCGCATGCTGACAAGGAAGGTGACAACCAAAAACATCTGACTTGATAAAGGAATTCTTTCTATGCCCGACTAGATGATTGGCTTTTCCCTCACTACAGAAGCATAAACGTGTCAGGCGCTTCAAAAATATTTCATCTCTTTGCAATGTCTACATTCTCCAGCACCCGTGCTCTTGTCATTCCTATACCCCAATGCTTCCAAAAACGAGAAATGCGTTATGTGTCGAGTGAGGGCATAGAGGCCTGAGGAGAAAAGAGGTAAAAAGAAGGAATATATCCTTCCTAACTGTAGCAGGTAACGAACACCAACTATGAGAGGGACAAAACTGAAAAATGATGTCTCATCCCTGGAAGTGTTCAAGGCCAGGTTGGATGGGGCTTTGAGGTGTCCCTGCCCACTGCAGGGGGGTTGGAACTGGATGGGCTTTAAGGTCCCTTCCAACACAAACATTCTATGATTCCATGCTGTAACACACAGATTTGAACAACTCTTCTTTTGCATCCATCATATTCATCTACAGATGAATCAAATAAAAAAATTAAGTACCTTGGGACTCCCAAAAGATACCACACATTTCTAGGTAAACAGTTACTTCTATCCTAAGTATGAGTTTCCAAGAAAGCTCAAGCTCTATTTAATAGACAAATTGGACACTATTACTGTAAATCACACGTGGAACATAAGAGACTGGAAATAAATTTTAAATTTTATCTCTTCTTTTTGAACATCATGAGCTGTGTCTGGTCAGAAGAAACTTAGTAAAGCAGCTGCTTTGGCTCCTTTTAGGCTTACACACTGGAGTATGCCACAATCCCCACAGTATCAGAACTGGGGACTTAAGGAAACATACCACAGCTCTGGTCCAGTCCACGCTCCTGAACAATGAGGAGCTGGTATCCAACCAGCTCTTGTCTCTCTGTAGGGAAACTGAGTTTATGAGCTATAGGGAAACTGAGTTTATGGGCTCCTTAACCCAGAGCTACATTTAGATTTGCTTTATGTGGACAAGTGTTATCAGCATGTTTAAACAATACATTTCAGTCTGCAGTTTTCAAAAGATTGATTAAAAAGCCTGTCATTTAAGAATCAGGAATACATTGAGAGCTGATCATCTTCGAAGTACTATTTTTACTCTGCATTATAAAACTAATCCCCAGTAAAAGACCATCTTCATGTGTTAACTTTAAAAGCTACAAAATGGAAGGACGAAACCCCAAGGCTGTTGTGGTTTTAAACCTAGGCAAGGGTTGTTGTTTAAACCCAGGCATGCTGCAGGCAAATCCTGCCCCCAGGCTCATATGATAACATAGGAAATCATCTCAAAATGGGTAAACTGGACAAAGAACTACCCTGGCGAGACAAAAAGAAGCAACTGGACTACAACCATTTGCAGCAGTGTTGCCAAAACTTCAGTGCAAGGCAGAGGGTACACCATGAAGCCAGGGGAATGTGATACCAGGACAACCTTACATCAGCTTGCAATGCCACGGACTCCACTCCTTGGCTACAGTTCCTCAGAGTCCCCTTCAGATGGCATAAACCGCAGCACTGTCACAGGATGTAATCCCTCCCAGCCAGCTATCTCCCCCCCCTGCTCAACCCATCTCCTGTGCAACCAAACACAAGCACGCAGCTGTGTAATGAAGTGAATTAGAAAAGCAGCATAGCTGTTAATTTTTCTCCCCAGGTTAATTTGGACACCATCAGTTGTCTGATTCGCTCACCATGTGACAGCACAAAGAGACAAGTCACTGCAGGGACAGCATTTGCCTTTTCATTCTTCCAGCAGCAAAGCAGTTATGGTTATCCTATAGCCCTGCAAGGTACTAATCTGTGTGTTCACATGCATAAACTCTTCAGCTGGTAATAAATCTCCTCCAAAAAACAAGGGAAAAATGTCAAACGGAAGTAATTATAAACACTGCCATGAGAGGATTACAAACATCTTAAGTTTTGCTGAAATGCCAATGTATTTAAAAGGCAGAATAAATGACTAGGATTTACTTTCATCTATGAACTTGCTGAGGACTCCAATTCATGAGAGCATTAATGGTTCACACGAATGACTCTTGCCTTGTATATGAGAGCATTTGTGGTTTCATCTGCTATGTAAAACCAGTCAGTTAGTTAAACACACACAGAAAACAAATACACAGGAATGGGAAAGGGGAGGGAGCCTGACTGTGTTTAATAAGATGATGTGTAGCAGTTTCTTAAAGAAAAAGCCAAAATCTATTCCCAGATTTCTTAACTAGGTCAAACAACATTAATATCTGGTATAATTATGTTCAGTGGGATTCATTTACTCATGAACTTGCCATTGATAACACTAAGAAGGATCTATGTGGATTTTAAATAGCATGTTTAATGGAAAAAAAATCTCATTATAGGATAGGATTAAATAATTTCTTTCTGCCATTCTTTGCCATCAAAGAATAAGCCATTCTCGCTTTTAGCTGCCAGAGAAAATTTAAGTTTCAAACACTCTTCTGAAGCTTCAAAACAAGAACCATTCTACAGAGCTTCAGATGAAATCTGGAACCAAAATCTCATATGACTTGCAACAGTTCAAAACCAAAAATCTACTTTCATAAATTGCTTGAAAACAGTGAATGTTACTCACTTGAAACAATATCCTGTTTGTTTGCTCTGATGTAAGTTAATGCTATGTGGGAAATCTGGGAGCAAGTGCTGTAGGAAATTTCTGTTAAACAGTATTGTTTGGTTGCTAGGGCCACACCAAATTGTTTGGATAGTTTCAAGGAACAGTAAAACAATATAAAGGATAATTTGACAGACAACATACTCCGAGGTCAAGAGGCAACACGCCCTGATGTATGCCAAATTAGAAACAAAGTTGTTTCACGTTGAACACAAGGGTCCAGAACTAGGAAACATTACTTAATACCCAAGTTGGTATTAAAGAATGCTATTTTTATCACCTTGCTGCTCTCTGTATAGCCCAAACACATCAAGTATTTAAGGATATTTACCAACAAGACTATTCAGGACTCAAACATACAAAGCAGGTACCAAAAGGTACCAAAAGCACCCCAGCCTGTGACAGTCTACGAGTGCATTTCACTCCACAGCTAACATCAAATGATTGTTTTTACCTTTTGTACACATTGTGCATTTAGCCAGGTGTTGATCCTCCTTTAAATAGCACTTGCTAAGTTTTCCCTATCTTTAACTGAAATTTGCTCTCTTTTAGTTACTAGTGTTCCTCAGAAAGTTAGAAAAGTCTTTATGTGTTTTAAACAAGACAAACAACTATAAGAAAAAGGTAATTAACCCACTTTTGAGAGGGACTCCATAGTTTTCATCAAGCAGATCATATTCTTGGTTGCTATTTTTAAGTTCATTGCTAAGGTAGTAAATAATTTTCCACAGCTTACATTTGATGACTAATATTATTAATATTGTTAATATTAAAATTTTTATGCCTAATATTACAGGTACTTCACTTCCTCGTTGTTGCAGAATAGGGTTTGCATATCCAACTGAAAATATGAAAATTCCCAAAGACTGAAAATATTATCTGTGTGGTTCCTTAAGCAAAATTTAATCAAGTTCCTTGTCTTCTACTCTGATAAACATCTAGGACATTTCATCCTCACAGAAGGGATACTAATATACATGGAAATATATCCATAACAAACGTTAGAGTGCTTCATAGCAACAAATCTTCAGTTATTTGACCAAAGGAGTAGGGTTTTTTCCTAATAAGGATGTCAATGTTCAAAAGAAATGGCCATCTATCCAGTACTATCCCAACAAATTATAAACAGTGTCAGAAAGCTAGATCCAGGTTTCCTGTGTCCCAGTCCAGCAATTCATTTTCTAAAGCAGACAGCTTCTTCACTATCATTATTTCACAGTTCCTCAGTTCCTGCAAGGACATCAGGTTCCTACTGTTCCCAAAGTCATACCAGTGAAACTCACTCATACCAGTGAAAAAAATCTCATTCCATGAACATACCTCATGATTTGAACAAGAGAAACCGTGATTACCTTTATGAAGACAACGAAGCTCAACATATACTGCTCTAACAGCAGATGCACATTCCAAATCTCAGCCTCTGGTCTCCAAAAATATGCAAAGAGCGAGCCATTTTTCACTTAAACCTCTTGGATTTGCTTTCAGAGTAGCAACAGGAGGATGCATTTACTATTCACTGATCCAGCCAGTTTACCTGGATTCCCAAAGCATGTGACAGCACAGTACACCAGCCATGTCTGCACACACGGATCCGGACGGTTCCTTCGTTCACCAGCATCATGCAAGCGCTGGGGTGGGCTCACACCAGTTATCCCAACAGAAACTGGGAATGGTACATGGCACAGCGTGGAGATGCCAACTGCTCTCCAGGTACACTGAAAACGGCACTGAGCTAGCTACAGTAACCCACTGGGCTCAGGCTGCCTCTCTGCAGAGACAGAGAATACTTCTGCATCACACCGCATTCATCCAGATTTCTGATTTATTTCATTAACACTCATTTACCAGCAAAATATTACTCACTTTAAACTGTGCAAATAGATTACAACAAAAGACAAGAAATTGCAAACTTCTAAAACATACATATATATATTTGTTATAACCACTTCCAGTTATATATAACTACTATTCAATTTTTTTCAGGGGTGTATATTTGTTCTAATGTGCTTAGATAGACTAAGATAACAAGTTTCTGCCATTTTTGAGGCTTTTTTAGGATGCATTATTAAATAAAAATATTATTTAATAAAAATATTATTCTTGATACTGGTATGAAAACCTGAAAGCAAAGCAAGAGGCATAGCAGCCTCCTGACAGCATAGCCATGCCTCTTTACAAGATTATGTATCTAATGTGAATAAAATCCACAGCTGCTGCCAGTGCCATTATTTATCTACTCAGGGCCATTGAACACAAATTTTCATAGGCTGTGTTACCTAGATATTCCTTTGCTTTACATAATATACACCTACTGATGAGCACCACCACAAATAGAAACATAATGGTTGAAACTGAAATCAGCTCAAATACATTAGAATATACATGACCAAGGAAAAAAGATCTGCTCTTTCTCCCACACTTCTCGTATCTAGATATATAGTTAGTGGTGAATAAATATCCTATTATTTCCCACACAGTCTACATGACTAATTCATCCAGTAAAAGGAGGCACGGTGCTCTCTTTTCTTGCTCTGATTTGGCAGTATACAGTGAATTACATTTGGAAAAAGTTTAACAAAGAACATGGCTCTACACTTCCAATTACACTACGTGGACAGGCAAAGAACCACTATCTTACTAACAAGCCACATGGACTAAGAGCCCAGATTGCAAATTCTTATTCAACTCTATTTCCCTGATTTTATGTGAATTTGATGAAATGAATCAAATAACCAGCAGCACTAGCACGTACTTCTGTCATGTCTTTATGAAAAGTCACATGTTAATAAGATGGATTACTCACCCATGAAGCAGAAATAGGCTTAGAACTGGCTTAGTTCAACAGTTATGGTTCAGTGTAATGTTTGTAAAGCCAAGGTAAACCTTTCAGCAAGAGGAAATTATATGTGTATTGATAACTTCCCCTCCATATCTAAATCAAACTTATATTTTACTTCTGCAGTAGAAACCTTTCCCTATCGACAATTCATCTAAGGAGCTTCAAATATATTTATATTACGTTTTAGCCACACTCTGGAATAAAGAAGCATAAAAGAACATTGAATCAATAAAGAGAAAATAAGCTTATTTCAACAAGCTGCTACTTAAACATATGGCTAAAATGTGAAGGATGCCCTGGGAGAGAATACAGAAAGGAAAGTTTCTTGAGTGTATTTTGGGAACTCATATTATGACAGTTGAGCTTTCATTTGGACTCAAAATAAAAAAATCACAGAACAAAAAAACCACAGAGATCTTCCAAAGCTTTATCACACAAATAATTTCTCTAGCCCCAGCAAATATGGAAAATTGACTTAGCTAGGAGAGTAGCTGCCTTTTTGTCTAGTTACAGGTTTGGTTTCTGCTTTCAAAGCCTCTGAAAACACAGGCAAGAAATTTAATCTGAGCTTTCCACAAAACGCAGACTCCCCTGCTAGTTAACAGTCACACAACACAGAGGCACAGCAGAAATTCTGAAGTATAAAATCTTAATTTGGCAATATCTAGTTTTCAAGTTATCTGGCCAGGTTACAATCCCTTAGCAGATACAGTCATGCAGGTACTGGTGATGCTCAGACTAGAAGATCTGCCTTACAATTAGGTTGTTTTGTACTTCCAATGATTCAGTAGTCTTTTTTCCCCACTGCTGTTAAAACCTCAGACAACTTCATTTGTAAACTGTAATTTCTAGATTTTCACTTGGCGTAATGCTTTCTAGAATTCTAACCCAACAGTCTCCTGCAAGGGAAAAAGATGAAGAGAAATAAGTTTCAGTAAAACTGCTCCAAACTTAAAAGTGATGGGTTTTGTTATTTAAAAAAAAAAAAAAATCAATTTAAGCGTAGAAGAAAATTTCTCTTCTATCTTTTCCACACCTATGAACATGGTCTGAGATGTATGAAGTCAGTCCCCTGAGGGTCAAACACAAACAACTCCCTGAAAAATCTCCTTGTTCTAAACTGCCCATCACCAAAATCTTCTGGAAAATTTCTACTATACCCTCTACCACACAGCATCTTCTCCCCTTTTTCTGTACTAATAGTCTGATACTTCTTGAATACTATTGTGAAGAGAACAAGAAATTCTTCTTGCTTGGCTGCTTTAATGGCTGAGCAAATTCTCATCAGCAAATATTCCAGTCCCTGTATGGAACTTCGTATCTTGCAGTCTCTTCTCCACTGTTTTTTGACAAGTCTCAAAATAAAATAGTTACATTATTTCTTCCCTGAAACTCTAGAACAGACAGAAAGATAAAACAGATTACAGAGATAAAACTATGAAAATTGTTTTTAAATTCTGATTTTGACTGAACTTAGACACATTATAAGAGAGAAACTGGGCTATGAATTTCCCCAAGTAAATCCTACCGGCTTTACCACTTCTTATATAAAGAACCATGCTAGTCATTCTTCTTATCTTTATATATAGATGAGAGATAGCAACCTTGCAAAAACAGCTTTCTGAACCTCTCTCACAAGCAGAAAGGAGAAGGTATTATATATATATATATATATAAAAACAGGAGCAGGTATTTTATATCTACAGAAGGTAGAAAACACAAATGTTTTCATTAAGAAATCTAATGGCTGAAAACGAGGTCAGATCTGACATTCAGGACAGTGTCAGGACATCCTGGGCAACCAGTCAGAAACAGACTGTAAGTCCTTGCTTGGCTCACTCATGTCAACTGAGAATGTTGGACTTGAAAGCAGCAAAGGCTGCTACAAGCTACAGTCTCAAAGATATTTGCTGAAGCTCATCTAATCTTTCATGCTACATAATTATAACTTAGTATGGAACAGCAGGGCAGAACGTCCCTTCTATGGTGCAAGTAACAAGCTTTGCAAACAAGAAATTTAAAATTAAATAAAAAAACCCAACACTAAAATATAAGTAAGATTAATTTTACATATTTACATTTAAAAAAAAATCCTTAACAACAGAACAACTAGGACATAGATGGGAAATACTGACTGAAATTGCCACAAGTATATGCAAGAAGTACAACTCATTATGTGAATCACATTAGAGTCTTCTGAGGCAAACGACACAGGCAGATTATTATCAGGCAGGAATAAAAAAAAAGAATAAATTAAAAAATAATTTTGATGGTGCAAGATGCCAAAAGACAAAATCAGACACAATGGAAAACAATGTGATAAAGCACAAAAATTGGAGGAGGAAGAGGAAATCAGTTTGAACTCAATTGTCTCAAGTCCTGCCCAGTTGTTCCTGATTATGGCATGCCACCAGGAAATCCTGACCATTAAAATGTCAGACCATTAAAAATGCAGATTATGTAATTCCTGTTATAGAACAACAGCCAGAATAGAAAACCTCTTCAGAGAAACAATTTTAATTAAAAAATCATATTTTGAATTTTACATAAACCCTCACTTAGAAAGATATAACATTTCTTCAATAGCATGCTTCTAAAGTGCTAATATATTTAACATGCTCTGCTTCATGGTCAGGAAGCTGTTCTCATGCAAGAGCAGTTTAAAACAATGTAAAGGCTATGTGCCTGTCATCTGTCCATAGTTTAGAATACAATAAATCACATGGAAGCAGGGTAATGGCAGGAATGTAAGGGTTCATGGCTATAACTTCAACTCCCAATGGTAATTTTCAGAAACACTTCTACTGTCCTGAAGTTTTATACAACTGTGTCTTTCAATTTAATTTAAAACTGCACATACAATAAAGTGAGACTTAATACACAAATCTCAGCAGGAAAAAAAATTTTGTAACCAAGCTGAAAACTTTTCAGAGAAGACACCACCCCAAGCACGATACCACCCCAAGCACATGTCTATTGCCTACTGTCCTCTTTCACAGCAGACTTACTGTGAAGACTTAGCATGACCCTAATGTCAAAACACTTTGTGTGGCACCTGCAAAAGTACCAGTGCTGTCTTGTCAGTAACAGCAATGTGTACATCCTGGTATCTCAGTTTACTTCAAAACACTGAACTATAATAGCTGACTATACAAAGGCCAAGTTTCACTCATTTACAAATGTTGTATTCCCTCAAAAGAGTAGTCACCTAAGCGTAAAAAAAACTGAACTTGTTTCTTTACTTCTTATACTTCAATGTCAGGCTTCCAGAGTATTTCAAATCATACCTTCAGTAACAATGCAGACACAGAAGTAATTTTATTCCAGAATGACTAAATTGCAAAAAAAAAAAAAAAGTTACACTACTAATTTTAAAGAGCAGGACTTGATGCCTATTTTTTATTTAAAATTACTACTGCAACAGAAGTAGACAACTTCCTTTTGAATATCAAGAGCAAGGACAGAATAGCATAACTCTGGCTTGTTCTGCTAGTTCTTCTCACCCACCTGCCTTTAGGAAAATGTAAATCAAGCCACCACGAAGTCTGAGCTAGCAGCATTCCCTGGCTTTCAAGGAGACCGATAAGCTCAGACACATCACCATACCAGTCATGGTTATCATGCTTTTAGAGAGTACTGTGCACTCATGTAACAGCTCAGAGGCCACAACTCACGAGAGCACCACACATCTTCCCTTCAGTTCTAACTCCTGGAGCCAGAAGGACAACTGGAAGGAGCTCAGCTCAGACCTCTGTTTATCTGACAACAATTCCAATGAACTGTTTCCTCATTTTTTTCCCTAAGCATAAGCAGTTACAACTTTCTCTGATGATGTAAAAGCTAAAAATGTTGACACTGACCCAAACATCACAAATACCCAGAAATAAGGTATCCTTCTGATCCCAGCAGGTATGTATAATCCTATCACCTATATCAAAGTTTCTCAGTATTTTGACATTAGCAGACATTTTTCTTTCTTTTTGTTTTTCACAGAAAGTTTTCAAGGGGGATGAAGATTCCTATTGAGCAATTTTAAGCTTCCTATGGGCAGTTTGGTTTCTTAAAGAGCCACAAAACAACAGTCAACTTCTCGAGTGACAGGCACGTGTGTGGATAAACTTGCACACACGATTTCTTCCCCAAGCTCTCCCTTGCTTGGTATGGAAAGTGTGTCCTGCTGAGCCCAGGTGCAGAGCAAAGCAGGAGAGAGAACAAAACACTTGCTGCTAACAGAAAAACCCATCTTGTCTTTCCTGGGCTATCAAACTGGAAGCTGCAGCAGGCTGGAAACACACTGATGCTCTGAATACTATGTTAATCATGAGCTAACAAAGCCAATAAAATTATATCAATGCTTTGCTAAGTGATGTTAAATTAAAAGCATAATGGAGGCAAAGCAGCAGTGGGAAGATAAACCAGTCAGCCCTGGGGACTGGAAGAGCAGGAAGAGAAGGAAAAATAATTATATTTGTTTGTGTTCATTACAGATTTCCATATACACTGCTCTACAAGCTAAGGAAGAAGACGCTTCCACAGCAATGATGAGAGCAAACTTACTCTGAATAAAGACTTCATTTTTATGGTATGCTATTTCCATGAAGAGAAAGAAAACCACAAACAAAAGCCTCAGTTTAAAGCTTTAAGATGTAGTACCTAAAAAACCACAACTAAGGCTAGGACACAGCATCAAAGAAATCAAAACACACTGATATACAGGCTGCAAACACAATTTAATTCTAACAGTTGTCACTACAAACAAAACATCCACAATGATGTTTTGGTTACTTTCAACTTAAGCAGATGGATGTACACCACACACAAAAACTGCATCCAGTAACAAGGTTAAAGTGATCATAATCATGCCTTTGTTAACCAGCAAACAGAAAAAGAACTTGAATAACTTCTCTTATCCTTCCTAATCCACATTTGGAAAAACAAAACTCCACATCCTCAGTCTGACAAATTAAGGATATTAAAAACCCTATTGATGCACTGTATGGAAAGAAAAAAACAATGCCAAAGTGCTCAACAAATTTACATTTGATATTACTTCCAAGAAGAGTCAGCAGCCAGCAGCTTTTGCAGAGAGTTACCCTTGCCAAGCACAACCAAAGGCAGTTTGTTTAAACCTCCCCTCCCACTGCCTGCTTATTCTTTCCTTGTGAGAAGAGGGCAATTCCAGCTCACAGTAGAAAGAGGAAAAGACTTTTCCTCATTATCCTCATTATGCTTGTTATCCTCAATTATCCTCATTAATGTCAAACTGATACCTTTCCTGAATAAATGCAAAAAGTAATGACTACTGGCAGCTTTGCTGTAAAAAGCTATTTTGGAAAAGGACTCTGGAGCATCAGTTGTGAAGTAACCAATAACTTCAAACACTTTATCATTTTCTTAAAAACAAAAACCTTAAAAATCTATAAAGAAACCAAATTAGTTTCTTTTAATATGCTCCATATAAGCATATTAGTATTTTACACAAAAAAATATTTCTACAGGTTAAAGCTCAAAAATATTACATTAGCCCAGACTGAGTCTATTTACAGAGTATTTTCACATCTTTGTAAGTAACTGCCTAGGAAAGTACTCAGAAATGTATTTCTGATACTGAGATACAGTTTGAAAATTAAAGTGTTGGATACATGATCAAAAAAAGATAATTAACTAACAAATACATTTGAGCATTGGAATATACTCAAGCATACACAAATCAGTGTTAGAATATGTCTGATACATTAAATATCAATTTTAGGAAAGAACAACTGTCTAGGCTCCAATTCTGTCAGTTTTGCCTAGTAAATCCTCCATATGAACATAGGAGCTGGAAAGGGAAATAAACCTCTGAAGACTAACTCAATCCATCACGTTTAACACAAACATGCTGAGAAGAGGGGGAGTGGGGGGGCAAAGATCAACGTTTTCAAATGTATATTCCCACCATAAGTTTGCTGAGGAATCAAAACAAAACAACAAAAACCATTTTTTTTTGCACAACCAGGTAACTACTTAAACATAACTGTCAAAAAATAAAATCATATCTGAACATATTCCCTAAATAAAGTTTTCTGCCCTGCACTAGGAATCAGCTCTTCAGAAAAGTCAACTCTGATGGGTTTCAGTTCCCAGTACAACTAAAGAGTTAGTACATAAGAGAGGCTGATTATTTTTCAACTGCAGCATAAATTTCCTTGTAATGGCACACACGTATCTTATAATGTTGCTGTAAACTCTCCATTTTTAAATTAGGTGTAGCTGTCCATGTTTTTCTGTTTACCAAATGCTCTCTTCTGAGCCAAGTCCTTTCACCCACCAAACTCCACAGAAAACCAGCAATGTCAGCTGCTGAGTCAGTGATGGTCTGGGATGTCTGCTTTCATTTTTTCTTGGGGAAAAAAGTTTGATGACTATGAAAATTAGAAAATATCTATAGGATTCAGGACTGTTCACTAGGTTATTTACTCAAATTTGTTTTGCTTCTGTGGTTAGTGTGGGAACTGTATTTTGAGGCTCCACCTTTTAAGCCTTTAACAGCAGACAGTAGCACTGAGTTCACATGAAGTCCTACTTAACAATATTTTTTTTGAAGTGTGAGGCACTTGTATTTCTAACCAGGTCTTCTGAAGAAACGTATCTATTTGCAAATAAAAGTAAATTAAATTAATCCAGCAAGAAACTGAAGTTGTGCAACTTCTTAGAAAAAAACAAGATGACAGCTTTCAGGGTTTTAAGCCTTCAGAGAAGGCAAAAGGGCACAGCACAAACCTGGTGAAAAAACTCTCACAGAGCATGCAGACTTAGCCAGCACTCGAACTGGATTTCTGCAAGAAGACAATACTAAGTGCCACATAATGCTATACTTAGCCATCATCAACAGAATGAGCTTGCAGAGTTAACAGCTTCTTTGTCAGTTCCAGGGGAGAAAATTAGTCACATCTGAAATAAAAATAGGTTATCATCTGCCTGTCCATGGAACTCCAAAATACATGGGTAAACTGGTTATTTAAAAGATCTGAGCCGTATGTATTGGAATTTAAAGGAAAAAGAAGAAACTCTTTTCTTCTACCTTCCTCAGCTTTCATTTTAACTTTTTACCTGATTTTAATTTACTTGAGGAAGCCATTTGCATTCTCCACAATAAGAACTTTTACTTTATTTCAATACATTATTATAAACTCTATAAAGCATTGCAGAGAAGTGCAACTGAGAGGCTCAGACTGGTGTGGATGGGCAGGTCTGGCTGTGGAGGCACTGGGGAAGTGGGGCTCACAGCACGACCTGCTTGAACAGCACCCGGGTGAGCAGGTCATGGAGACCCCCACACATCTACCTGCAGCTTCACAACACACTCAAATCTGGAAACAAAGAACCATGGCCATTTGTAACGACTCACAGAGAATGGGATACGCACACCACTGTCAGCTCCAAAAACACATATCCAAAATCTGTTGGCAAACAAAGAGAAACCTGGGGACATGAAAAGCATGTGGCACCTGGCATCCTTCCCCCATAATGCCATTGCTATGTATAAGGTCTGACACAAAAAAGACCCCAAGACAAACCCTACAGCTGGGGAACCAAGAATGGGAAGGGAGACACAGAGATTGTTACAGGACATGTTCTAATCTGTCACAGTCAGACGAGGCTTAACTCGATCACCACTCAGTACAAGTGGATGTGTGTGGAAATAGAGACACTTTCTTTCCCTCAGTTGGAAAATGTCAATGTGCCAGATCGAATGCGCCAGCCCACAACACCCTGTCTGTGAAGCAGTTTTTAGCTAATATCCACCACTTCCCAAAGCCCAACTTGGTGCTCAAAGGAACCCTTTTTTTTTTATATAAGATGTGAAAGCTAAAATGACAGAGATCCTCAACAGCCTCTCAGAAAATGATCTGTGGCAGCATCGTATGCAGCTGTGTGTCAACTCAGAAGGTTGATGATAATGTTTGATACTCTTAATTTGTTAAATAAAAAGAGTTACAGGCACAGCCTCATTTTTTGTGTGTATGCCAGACCTCGTGTTCCAGATCTAACAGTTGGAAACGAACATCACGGTTGCCTTTTGCTGGACCCCTGTCCTGATGCCTGGCTGCTGGTTGGACCTCTTGGACACATGCTCTGGGTCTGGAGAGATTGTGAAAATGAGTGAAAACTCCTTTTTCCCCTCAGTTCTTACTTCAAATAACATCTCAGGTCCGTTCTATAAGGTCTGACACCTACATCTGCTACATGGTTTATACAATGTTGCAACAGTATTTCCTACACTGCTCTCTGATAAAAAATAAATGGTAGCATTCATATTTTTATATGAAGACAAAGAGATATCCACAGTCTACCAGCACAGTAACAGAGACGCTCACCTACAAAATGAAACATGGTAAAATCTGTTCTGAAGTCTTCCGTGCTGATGGACAGGATTGAAAATGCCTAAGTATAAAAACCTCTTTCAAAGAGAGTAGCCTGTACAGGAAAACTGTACCACAGCTACAATCAGAACTATAATCATTTGAATACTACCACTTTTTGAGGCTTGCAAAGCAAATAAGCTTTTAACTGTGTGCACTGACACCCACTATGGCTTGGTCATTAATGACAGGAGCAGTATTTGGGTGCTATTTAGAAGACTACACAAATACAAAAAGAAGAAAATAAGAAATATACTAGAAGAAAGCCAGGAAACTATTAAAATTCTGCTTTAAAAATTCTACAGCATCCAACCCCCTTCAGGAACAGAGGGTAAAAAAATCCTAGTAGAGGACATCACCAAAAAAATGACTGTATAATCCATAATGCTCCTTACTACTGCTACATGAAGAAAGAAATAAGGTCACTTAGGTTACTGACTAGAATTAGCACAGACAGGTAAACAGTGCACCCCCTCCTAAGCTGCAACATATAAACACACTGGTAGCATTATTTTGAAAACAGAGCAATACCTGTTTCCTTCTTGCTCAAGTATACTATTACCAAAACTGGGTTTATGCATTGTACGACTATTTCCACTCAATCCTGGAAATCTCAGCTTCTCTGGTCTAGGTTTTGGACCCCAAGCTTCCTCCTTACATCAAAAGACACACAAGCAAAACCTGTATGTATCCTAAGAAGACATGACCTTATTAATTATTCTACAGTAATAAAACACAGATTAGATTAACAACTGAACAACTTTTGAGGGGGACAGAAGCAGCGTGCAGGGAAGCGGTTCAGCTGCAGTGGGACTTGTGCAGTGACTACAGAGCTCAGTCGGGGTTAGGGCCTCAAAGCAGGGAGCACTCTGGTCCTGACACCTGGAACGAGACCAAAAGCAAGCCACAAAACGATAACGAGCTCTGGCCTCTGCTGAGTTACATTCTCAGCCAGTGACCCAGAAATTTGAGTTTCATATCCAGAGCTCATCGCTCATCTTTCTCCCTGGTGATGTGGTGTTTAAGTTTGCATGGCCATGCATTGACACCACCAGAGAACACCAAGCTGTTTTTATCACACTACAAAAGCCCACTTCCCTTCTGAGCTGACTCTAAGTCTGCTAGACCCACAGAAGAAAGAGATTACAGTTCTCTTCCTCTGCAGATGGAGGAGACAGTCTGACCAGCAACGCACTGCTTCTCCACAGCCACAAGCCAATGCTTCATCTCCAGAAATACGTTATCAATACAGTGCTAGAGCAGCTGCACTTGGCAAGAAGCACAGGAAGGAAAAGAGAGGAAACTCAAGAGAAATCTATCAGGGTTTTCCTAAGTGTAGATGCTGATGAAAACTTCCAACCCTGCACAAGGCAGTCACAATGCAGACCACACACAAGCAAGTATGTTCAAGTTAAGAAGACAGACCAATACACTGAAAGATTAGAAATATTCCCCCTCACAAGACATTTTAGGTAAGACACACACAAAGCACACTCCCATTACAGGGTCTTTGACTTGAAAGGCCTAGGCTACAGCTCCTGGGTAATATTCCCAGTCAGCAGGAAGCAGAGACTAAGGCTTCTGGGAATTATCGCCCTGCAGAGAAAATCCTGTCAAGACAGGACAGCTGCTCTTCCACAGCTTCATGGGTCTCTGTCACCTCTCCCAGTCCCCAAATAGCCAAAACTATCCAACACTCACAACCACTTTTTGGCAGTCTGTCTTCACATTCTTAGTCCTAGAACTATAAATACAAAATGAAACCAAATAATTCTCAAGGACTTCACACCATTAATGTAAACAGTCTTAGCAGAGGTAAGGAAGTACAGAAGAGATACAAAAGCTTAAGAAAGAAACAAGAGCAGGAACGTATCTAACGAACTAGTATCTAAACTAAAATGAACCAAGGAATCAGTACTCCCTCACTTAGGGTCTTCAGAATAACCAGTATCTACTACCTATTTATTCTGAAAATTCGCCTCTCCAGGAAGACACCAGTTTGGCACAGCAAGATTCGATTTTACTGAGGCTGAACTTCATCTCAATACATCAAGAAGTTTTCATGCTTAGAGGCGGCATAATTCACATCCTTCAACATATTTTACGCAGCGAAATCCTACAGGCTTGCTTCCAAAAATACAGAACCAATGTCTGCGCCCTCCCTAGGGCCCTCTCAGGCCCTCCCCTGCCATTCTCTCCCCTACCTGAGTAAACAAGTTATGTTCTTGTTTCCCTTTATCCTCTCCAAGATAAGCCCTCTGGTCTTCCACTTACAGCATCCCTTTGAGGGATAATGTGGCCATCAAAGATAGGCACAAACTGTAAATGAGATAAGTAAAAATTATTCACACAATCCTTTGAATAGTACTACAGTGACAGATGTTAGGAAAGGTTTTAACAGTGGAATCACTTTTCACCATATTTGTGAAACCTGGTTTTGCTCATATTGTTTTGCTTAACATAATTCCTTCAGAATTAGTGAAACACTTTTACTTTCTGTCCTGGGGAGGAATAATTATACCTTGAAATAACCTTTCAGGGTGTTTTAAATTATTATTTGAGAATAAAAAAAAAAAACAAGAGAACAGATCCCAAAATCTTTCTCATTCATGCACTTCTGCTAGGGAATTTCTACGTTTTGGATTCCTTCCTCCTCTTTTCCTATCCAGTTCATTTCTTAAGAGAAAAAGCTTCAAAGATAAGAATGCCCCTACAAGCAGAACAATCTACAACCCCACCTTAATATCCCCTGCTCAGTCTATCGTGGGTTTTTGGCTACAGTGTCTGAAATAGCTATTAAAAAAACTTTGAGCTTCTCTGCCAAACTTCAGTACATCTGGGTTAGCTTCCTTCTTTCTTTGCTCTGCTGTCAAAAAAACAAAATGCCAGTTGCCAACCTCTCTTTTTTCCAGGACAAGACCTCATTTGTAGCTGAAAAAACAGTAAAAATCTGGTGATATCTGGCCCAACTGCTGAGTCCTGCTGACAGCTGGCACAAACAAGATGTTAGAGAGAAAAAGGAGGCAAGTTTCCACTGAGATGTCAGACAGTTTTCTAAGCCCAACATTGGCTGCATTAAGAGCTGAGCTGTTACGGACCAGTGACCCTGGTGCACTGGTTCCCTTGCAAACATCACAGTTCCTAACCTGAAGATCTGAAGTTCTAGTTCAGCAGCGAGAGCAAAGAAAGCAAACAGGGATGATGAATAAAAGAAGCAAAAGGAAGAAAATCAACAATTCCTAAGGCTACTTAAGCTGCTTTGAAAGCACTGTGAATATAATAATTCTTTCCAGTATCCATTTATTAGTTAGCATAGATTTGCAGGGGCTTAAGGCATTCATTCATCTTTCTGGACCAGCATTCTGACTTGAAGCAATTCTCTACAAAGGAAACTTAAAAAAATTGAAGTTGAAAATATCCCCAAATCATATGCCAGCTGTGCTCAAAGGGCAGAACTAGAGGACTCATTTATACTTCCCATGCTGTGCTTTTCTGAAATCTCTTTGAGAAATAAATTACTTCTGGAAATTGAACTAATTCTTGGGCAAGAAACTCGTAAGTATTAATACTTTAAATCAAAATTTTAATTTTAGAAGCTTGAAATGGTTGAGTTTCTAAACTCTTAGCATTTTATTTCTGAGGCTATGTATATCTGAAAAAGTACTCTTTCTCCCCTTTGGATTTTCAAATTCTTGATTTTTAAGAGAAGAATGAGAAAAGGTAGAAAGAGATATAGAATTTTTATATGCCTGTTTTCTACTATTACCCTGAAATCATTACATATTCATTAGTAGTATTTATTCTACACAGAATAAAATCTGTCCTACACATATTGCTTTTCATGTTTGTTCTAACTATACTTACTTAGGGCATCAAGTCTAAAATCTGATTAAAATAATTAGAGTCATGAAATGAGTAATTCTCTAACTGTATTGAAAGACTTTCCACCTGTATGTTTTTGACCATCACCATATTTTAAATATTTTTTGATTGGTCCATAAAAACTCCTAGATTTGTCTAATGACAGTTCTCAATGATACAAAGTTTATTTTTTTCTATACCTTAAGCTTTCAATAATGAATATTCTAATATTCAAAGTTATTAAAATAAAGCAATTCTATACCTTAACATTTTGTTTTCTTCTGTTATTGCAGTTTGACAGCCTATTATACAAATCATATTTCAGTAAAGTCCCCTGAAATTTCTCCCAGAAAGTAGTTTTTAATCAGATTTTCTAACATAAACCTTTACTTGTGACATTCACACAGGCAACTGGGAGTGTCAGAGCTCAAAGACTTAATTCATATTTACAGTAGCATAGCCCAGTGTCTTTCAGGTTCTGACCGCCCCTTTTGATTTTGAATAGCCTTTTTCCTGTTTACATTTAAATTCACTCATTAGTTTGCACAGCAACCAACAGAATTTAAAAGTTCCCTTTGACTGGCACTATCACTTCTTGTAGAGGAAGGAGGAAGAATACTTCTACACAGGGGAAAATCTGTAACTACATGCAAACAGGACATAATATAGCAAACAACGATATTGTTCCACAGAGCATTCTAAAGTCACCTTTCTACATAAAGAAATACTGTTTTGTCAGTGATCTCTTAGATGTTACTAAATCTCAGGCATCTGAACCTTTCCCTTTCAAATACAAAAGCACCACAGCTAGAGTTTAAAAAAAAAAAAATGTCAGCAGAAATGGGGTATTTGATATGGGTTGTTGCAATTATCTGGAGCTTTCCTGAAGTCCGTGCAGAGCATGCAGTTTATTCCAGCAACAGTAGCTGACAGAGTGGTTTGCATTGGGGCACTTTCTCCTTTCAACAGCATTCTCTTCCACAATTTAAAGTCACAGAACCTCGATATGGGTTTAGCAAAATGTACGTTGCTTTAACATAAAGAACACCCCAAAGGAAAGCTCATTCTAACACATCTATGACTGATGAAAATAAATAATGTATAATTCAACACATAATGTACTTAATACAACACAGGCATCTTGTTTAAAATTAATACAAAGAACCTCAGACATGAAAATCTTACAAAAAAACAGTTCTATATTTTCCATGTTGATGTGCAGAGAAGTCAAAGGTAGGGCCCAAAACATCAGATATCCTTATCCACTTATGACTGGTAAAAATCCAGTTACATACTCTTCCCTAAAGAGTATCCATGCCTTTATGTCCAATCTACATGAAAAGTGTTATAATATAGATTGCAGGCATCAAAGAGCTAAAAAGTATATATACTCATAGGTATGAAAGTTCAGCAACAGTGAAAGCTAGACCAATATCCAAAAAAAAACCAAACCCAAAAATAATCACACAGCTTCAGTCACACAGAAGAAAAATGAGCAAATATAAGGGAGGCTTCTGTGCAATACACCCGAGAGCAAGGCCCAATGATCCAATTGAGCTGGGACGCCCATACACGCTCACCAAAAGAGGCAGGCAGCCTCTCACTGCTAGGAAAGTTGTCCTGACTCTTCTTTTACACCAGCCCTCACACCCACCCTCTGTGCCTTGACATAATTCCACTGGATAATTTAACAAAAATGAAAAAAAAACACAATCTCCACCTTCCCACAAAAATTCCTGCTGATATAATGACGCAAAAGAGCTCACTAAAAAGGATAAGTGCTGCAGTTGGCAGGTGAAAAGGTGACAAGGTTGCACTGCTGGGGGCAAACCCACCACTTTCAGCAAAAGTGATGGGCTCAGCCACCTTAAGAAACTTCCCTCACGTTCATCCTGCTCACTTGACCCACATCTAATGGAGTGGGACTGAAAACCTTTGACAACGTCAGAACTTTCACTTATGTACACTGGGTATTCCTCTGCTTCAGAGTGGCACATTCATTTGACTAAATGTGGATGCTTTACTTATAGCTCAGTTGTCTCCTTCCAACCTACATCCATTTATAGATCTCGTTCTTCCAACACTACCCTGAAAGAAAATAAAATAAAAAAGCTATCTTCTCTTTACATAGCAGATTTTACTACACAGAATGTTACTGGCACTTCATTTAACTCAATGTATGTCAACACACCATGTACCAGGAAACGCAGTGACTCAAGATCTTAAGTGCCCCAAGATGTACTGCACAAGTGGTCATCATTACAAACCACCTAAATCCATGATCAGGGACAAGAACTGAGGTTACACCCCATAATCTCTCTAAAAAAATTACACATTCATATGTTATTGGGCGATTAACTACTAGCAAAAACATGCTCTTCCCACAATTCATATTTCGTTTTAAAATTTCACTTTCCAGTATGAAAAAAACATTTTTAGAAGACAATCATAACAAAAAATCATAACAAAAAATTGGTACATTCTCTGGAGACAGTCTATGGAGTTTCAGTACACTACATGACTAACTGGCATGATTTTTTTGAAGTCAAGGTTACAATCAACAAAGTTTCCTACAAAAAGACTGAACACATTATTATTATTTGGGCTGTTCAATGCTGGAGAACTAAAGTTTACACCCTACTTCATACTGTCTTTATACAACTACTATTCTTGTTTAAAAAAGACACCAAAACCACTATCTCATGAAAATGAGATCTCTCTTGATTGTGGAGTATCACTGATTTTGCCACTTAAATTTAAAACTGCAATCAAAAGATGTCTGAAAGTTCCCTGGAGCACTGTACTGCCACTGATAACTGCTACCCCAAAGGACATAATATTTCAGACCAATTTTTTCCCCAGGTTTTATTCTTTCTTGCAGTTTAACAGTTCCTGGGAAAACAAGTTGAAATGCATCATACAACGACTCCTAAAATATTAACAAATTATGTTTTTATCACTTTTTAAAAGTAGAATCCACTAGCAAACTGCAACAGAAGGAGCCAATCTGTCCTTTTGCTAAAGCTATGCACACCTCTACATAACACTCCACCTCACCCATCTCCTCCCAAAGTACAAGATAGGCAACAAAACATTTGTTACACAATTCTTCAAATGATCCTTTTCATATACATTCCTATCGCGGCATTGTAAGGTGATCTCATCTTTCTTATTTAAATTACAGTTTCATTGCTGTCATCAAATGAAAAGACACAGGATAAAAATGAATCCCTTACATTTACTTTGTTAAATACTCTATTATCAGAGCAGCACCTTTCTTGAGAGTCAGGAGTTCATTTTGGTTGGTAAAAGAGGAAGTAGTTTTCAGTCAAGGTGATCCTACCCGAAGGTAAGTCATTCTTAACTCACAGTGCATCTTTCATTCACAGAAAGATTCAGAAGTATCTGCTAGGCAGCTCCCCAGTTCTCACATGCTTGTCAGAACCTGGCAGCCATAGCTCAAATAATTCACTGGCTTTAAAAGTTGCTCCCTTTCTTTCTCCTTTTATAACACATTTTCAAAAACGACTGCTCTACAGGCAGATATGGCTTGCTCTCCTGCCATGCCTTTGTTCGCAGGCTCACAAGTCTAAGTAACTTTGAAAATCACTCTCACAAACCTTTACCAAAGAGGCCAAGGGCAACAACCTCAACGTAACTTTGGCAGGCGCAATGCTAAGAGCGGCCTCATTCTCTTAACCAGTACGAGTTCTTGAAACAGATGCACAGCTTCCAAATCAAGCTGAGGACAGCGACATGAAAATCTCACGAACACGCTCCAACACTGATCTGCTAGAAGACAGGCATGAGTTGAAGGACAGAGAAGCACCTACAGGACAGGTGCACCATTCTGTTCACCACAGACTCATCACAAATGCAGCACTGCAACAGAAAGCTATGTATTCGTTATTAGAAAGACAATTGATACTTTTTTGTCTTTTTTTAATTCTCCAGAAATAATTATTTATTTCTGAACCAGACAAGATTATCAATATGGTAAATATTATAAACACAGAAAAGCTTTTAACAAAACAGCACTGGGATGCACTCCCATTTACTGGACATCAGTTCATGGAATCATAGAATCGCTTGTTTGAGATCAGAGTCCAACCATACCTGTCCACTACTAAACCACATCCCTGAGCACCTCATCTACGAGTCTTCTGAACACCTCCAGGGCTGGAGACTCAACCACTTCCCTGGGCAGCCTGTGCCAGTGATTGACAACCCTTTTGTTGCAGAAATTTTTCCTGATGTCTAATCTGAGCCTCCCCTGGTGAAACTTGAGGCCATTTCTTCTCATCCTATTGTCAGTCACTTGGGAGAAGAGAAAAACACCCAACTCGCTACAACCTCATTTGAGGGAGTTACAGATAGTGATGAGGTCTCCCCTCAGCCTCCTCCAGGCCAAACCCCCCCAGGTCCCTCAGTCTCTCCTCGTAGGCCTTGTTCTCCAGCCCCTTCCCCAGCCTCGTTCCCTTCTCTGGACGCGCTCCAGCCCCTCAATGTCCTTCTTGGAGTGAGGGGCCCAGAGCTGACCCCAGCACTCGAGGGGTGGCCTCCCCAGTGCTGAGTGCAGGGGCACAATCCCTGCCCTGCTCCTGCTGCCCACGCTGTGTCTGACACAGCCCAGGATGCCATTGGCCCTCTTGTCCACTGCTGGCTCCTGTTCAGCCGCTGCCAACCAACACCCCCAGGTTCTTCTCCTCCAGACAGCTCTCCAGCCACTCTTCCCCAAGCCTGCAGCGTTTCATGGGGTTGTTGTGTCCCAGGTGCAGGATTCGGCATTTGGTCTTGATGAACCTCATCGCTTTGGTCTCAGCCCATTGACCCAGCCTGCCCAGATCCCTCTGCAGAGCCTCCCTACCCTTAAGCAGATCAACACTTCCACCCAGCTTAGTGTCATCCGCAAACTTACTGAGGGTACACTCAATCCCCACATCCAGATCATCAAACATATTGAACAGGACTGGACCCAACACTGAGCTAGTTGTTCCTGTCTAGGCTGTAAGCCCCTGAAACACGTGCTTGGTTTTCATTAAAATGTATGTCATATATTACAGAAGGGTATTCATTACATAATGCTTTTCATTGGAAGTAGCACCACATTTGATTCTTGAACCCATATATGGCATTACTAAAAGCAATTCCTTACACTTAAACAAAGGGGTTTGGGTACAAAATATGAGTGTTCTTATACCAACCAACATAAACAACAATTGAGAAGCTTTGCTACAAAAGCAGAAGCCTCAGAAGAATGGTTAAACAGACCACATACTCAAACTGCAGTGGACTAAACAACAGAATCCATAACTTTAAGAACATTTAGTTACATTACCACGATTAAGATTTCTTAAATCCTATCGAGCCAAGAAACCTAAGAACAAGCCAGCATAAAGCCTCTGTTACATCCACAATTTCAGTAAGTAAATAATTCTTAAGCAGGGACATACTCAGTTCACTGTTGGATTAAAAGAACACTCCTGATTCCATTTAAAAAGAAGTAATGCCTAGAATTGTTGGAACAGTGTCAACATTCTGAAACTAGGCCATATGAATGTCACTTCATTGTTGTTACTGGAAAAAAAAAAGATCAACTACAATAAAACCTTAGCCAACACTGCAACAACGTTATGCCAGCTAAGCAAGCCCTCAATCAGACCACTGGAGCTTTGCTGCCTTTCTGTTATACTCTTAAACACTCTCTACAGACACTTATTTTTATGTATATGGAAATACATGCAAGCTTACCCACTCCTCTCCTGCTGTTATTTAGTATATAAAATTCTGAAGTTATCATGTAAACCATAAAAAGTAGCATTTCCATATAAAAAGTTTATGAAAACACAGAAAAAACCCTCTCTCAAGTAATTTCTTATGATATGCACATTTATTGAATTTCCAAACACATATTCAACACAAATATTGCATAATTCCTGGCTCTGCACATACTGCATCGCTTGATTGGAAAACATTTCAGGAAAAAAGCAACTGGCTTGCCCACTTCAGCTGGATTCACAAAGTTACCCACATGAATCACAATACTTAAACCCAGTACAGGCTACACAGAGAGGTCTGCTCCTGGCTCATCTGCACAGGGGAAAGCCATCAGAATGCAACTCTCACACTTGCAGAGCAGATGTGCAGCTATGCTGCAATCACAGAAATTTTCAAAAATGGCGTGACAATCATGGAAAAAAGTGAAATAAACTCCATATATCTAAACAGTGAGCACAGAAAATCAGTTTGTTGGTAGGAGATCCAAGTACCACTTCCTGACGAAAGAGTCCGGAAGATCTTCCTCCGTTGTGCTTACATAACAGAGGACATAAAGGAGAAAACATCGCATCGTATATAAGCTCTTCTCAGATTCCCTTTTTTTATTACTACTCTCTATCTTATTGCTACAATTACAATTGCCTAATCTAGATTCTGCAATTCATCTCCTTATCTATACAGTCATTACTTATCTAGCTGTAGACTGAATTTATTGTAATTGAATGATTCCTATGGTTTACCTAAGTTTGGAAATAATATGCACTAATAAAGTCAACTTTAAGGATTTTTGATCATTTTCATGAGGCACCTTCAACTTCTACTATAAAAATACTAGGAAAACTCTTCTGATTATTTCAGTAAGAACGTTAACTACTGAGTACTATTACAAGTTATAATTTGGAAAAGATAGAGTTAATTTGAAAGACCAAAACCAAAGTGTAAAGCAAAACCTGCTAGGATGCCTGTTTTGAAATATAACTCCTAAGTTGAAGCAATGAGTAAGTCTAGAAGTTATCAGTTCAAAACCTGAATTACAGTAGTTAGTGCAAAAAGCAAATCTCAGGTCTGAATGAGCTATGACGACAAACTAAGTATCTGCATACTCTTCTAGCACTGATTAATACACTGTACAATAAATAATTTGCTACTAACTCCTTCAAAGAAGACAAACAGGCAGAATAAACAATGCTGTACTGGGGTGAGAATCCCAAAGGAGAGATTTTGATGAAGTGTTGGGTGTGTAGAAATTGCATCCCAGTATACCGCAAACAGCAAATCAACGAGATGTGACTTAAAGTCGAGGTACCAGATACCTCTGCTTTTGACTTTTTAATTTCTATAAATACAACAAACTTAAGACATATGAAACACTTTGCTGACGTATAATTACATCATCTTTGCCAGTCCCTGGCGCGCTGTCATTGAGCTGCTGTGCTTACGGTAGCAGAGCCTGCTACACAGTGCAAGGCAGCTCCCGGGCCCCAGACCCTGCATTGAAGCATGTGCGGAGGGGTGATCTGAGGACAGACTGGTTGTCTTTACTGAGAGCAGCACCCTTGCCTTCGCTGGTTCAATTAAGACAAGAAACCCTTGAGAAACTCTACATGAAGGCCATTTAGAAGATGAAACTGAGAACCTTTTGTAGGTATGAGTTTGAAGCACAAAAGATACTATCTGCTGCAAAATGCACAGTCCAAGGATGAGTGTTTTGTTTCAAAGGAGCATATGGATCTTGGCAGAAGTAAACCACAGCGTCAGCATCTGATAATTCTGCAGAGATGAGCATCTACGTGTTGCCCCTTTCAGACAGCAAAGAACTTTATCAGACTCAACGGCAGCCTAAGAAAATTTTTACATGTATCTATATACGCACATAGATACACACAAATATATATGTGTATATATACACACACATATGTAATTGTGTGAGATCTTACACGGCAGCTAGAAGCAGACAGCACACCTTGCTCACCTCTCAACCCTGACTGTGCCAAGTTGCACCAGCACACGGGACCGCTAAAAAACAGTTTTAAAAGCGCAATTACAGCCCGCAAGGCACAGATAAATTCCTCCCCCCCGCCCCCGCGGTGCCGGGGCAGTACGCACCGCTGCCGCCGCTCCAGGATTTCAGCAGGGACTTGATGCTGATCTCGAAGAAGAGGGAGTCCTGCAGGCTGAGCATGGTGCCGGGGGCAGCGGGGCGCCCGCGCCACCACCCGCACCGCGCCGGGGCCGCGCGCCCTCCCGCTGACGCAGGGCCCGGGGGACGCGCGCGGGGCGGCGGGGGCGCGCGGGGCGGCGGGGGCGGGGCTGGCGGCGCCTCCTGGCGGGAATCCCCCGCGCGCCCCGCCCCGCCCCCCCCCGGAGACGGGCACCCACAGCGGGGGGCGCGGCACCGACCCGAGCTGGAAGGGACACACAAGGGTCATGGGGTGCAGCTCCCATCCCTGCACAGGACACCCCCGACACTCACACCGTGTGACTGAGGGCATTGACCAAACGCTTCTGGAATATTGTCAGGCTTGGCTCCGTGACTGCTTCCCTGGGGAGCTGTTCCAGTGCTCCAACACCCTCTGAGTGAAGAACCTCTTCCTAATATCCAACCTGACCCTCCCCTGCCACATCTTCCTGCCATTCCCTCGGGTCCTGTCATTGGTCCCCAGAGAGAAGGGATCAGCGCCTGCTCCTCCTCCTCCCCCTGGGAGGAAGCAGTGAATTTGTATGAGATCTCCCCTCAGTCTCCTCGAAGCTGAACAGACCCAGTGACCTCAGCCACTCCTCATACAATTTCTCCTCCAAACCCTTCAGCTTTGTGGCCTCCGCTATACAAAGCATCCTGAGGGATGCTACCAGATGACACAGCCAGAACGATGCCTTGGAAGCCACACAGCACCACCACTGATCATTAAACCCTCACAAAATTACTGTGAAAAGCTGTCTGCACTTTACTGAAGTTTCAATAAATTTCCACCAAACTGTTAAACTGTAGAGAAATAACTGGGGAGGGACTTTTTATAAGGGCAAGTAGTGATACGATGAGGGGGAATGGCTTTAAATTGGAAGAGGGAAGAGTTAGATTAGACATTAGGAAGAAGTTCTTCACGGTGAGGGTGATGAGGCCCTGACACAGGTTGCCCAGGGCAGCTGTGGATGCCCGCTCCGTGGAAGTGTTCAAGGCCAGGTTGGATGGAGCCTTGAGCAGCCTGGTCTGGTGGGAGGTGTCCCTGCCCATGGCACGGGGGTTGGAACTGGAACCCCAAACCATTCCATGATTGTATAACCCACCCTGTGCTGCTTTTCATAGTGCCAAAGGTGGGACCAACCTTCTACACCAAAAAAAAACCCCAATAAAATAAAGATATCTCAAACGCAGAAAGCACACCACACTTGTGGGCAGGAAGGTCACAAGCAGTATTTCCAGGCTGGATGCCTGCAAGAGAACTAAGTGATTTAGCTTTAACACTTACAGGAATTAATAGCTTTCTTACTATCTTTTAAAGGACCTAACAACACAGTTTTGACATTTGTGATTCTTCGCTTCATTCAAGATTGTCTCAAAGGCCACTATGAAAATGAGTGGAGGTATAAGCTCTCTGGACTCCTACGGAGGTAATCCAACACCACCTTTAGATGGAGATCAGAAGTATCCTGAGCACCTCTTCGATAATGACAGGCTGAGAAGCTTGGGTTTCTTCACCCTGGAGAGGAGAAGGCTCTGGGAAGACATTACAGCAGCCTTCCAATACTTAAAAATGGTTATAAGAAACATGGGGACAAGTGTTTTAGCAGAGGCTGTCCTGACAGGAAAAGGAGTAATTGTTTCAAACTAAGGGAGGAGAGATTTAGACTCAATACATGGAAGAAATTTTTTACTGTGAGGGTGGTGAAACATTGGAAGAGGTTGCCCAGGGAGGTTGTGGTGGCCCCATCCTATGGGAAACATTCAAGGTCAGCTTGAATAGGGCTCTAAGCAACCTGATCAAGTTGAAGACGGCCCTGCTCCTGCAGGGGGGGTTGGACTAGATGGCCTTTGGGCATTCCTTCCAACCTAAAGCATCCTATGATTTATCATCATTTTTTTTGGGAAAAAGCATGATACCCCATCTCAGTACAGGGCAAAGCAGCGCAAGATAAGCCTCCTTCACTCTGTCCATGTTTTTGGGTACAGCCAAACGGGAGCCACCCTCCACCAGCTTCACACAGGACACAAACACACCTGGAAGTGTCTCAAGATTTTAATGGACATCTCTAAGATTACTTGAATATTTCATGAAGATTTCTGCACACTGACAGGAAGAAATAAATGGCAGGGAGAAAGTGATACTTGTTAATATAGCTGCCATCAAACTGTACATACAACACTTCCCTTGGGTCAAATACTGAAAATCAAGAGAATTGGATACTGAGATTACTGAGACACTGGCCAATAATAATATTTTAATTAGGTCTTTTTAAACTATAAAACTTGACTGACACCATACAAACTAAAAATTGATCATACAAGTCGAAGTACACTGATTAATTAAGTCTGCTTTATGGTCATTTTTTAAAAGCCTACACAGTTTCAGAACTGCCCCCCATCCTGTAGTAGGAGTAAACCAGGAAGTCATACCTGTGCCCTCAGAAAAACTAGAATTATCTGAAGCTGTTTAGAAGATTTAAGAATGGTGTGCGTCAAATACTTTCACAGTTTTTGTGGTTTTGAGAGGGTTTGATTTGTTTTGGTTTTTTAAATCTACACACAACACACTCCCAAAGAAAATATAATGATAAGTAACATGAAGGAAACACAGACCAGTCCATTTCCAGCTACGCAGCTCTAAATGACAGGACTAAGACACCAGCACACTGGAGATAGAGCAGGAGAAGCGTGTCACTGCACCAGTCCATTCATCCATCCCCAGCTGCTGTGTGATATTCATTCAGGAGATGAATGGTTTTATTAAAAAAAAAAAGAAAAAATAGACTTGTGTGATCACTAAGTTTTCATAGATTAAAAAGAATCCAAAATTCCCCATGGAAAAAGTATTTTTCTGTAATACAATTTGAAATGGCTACCTATTTCTGGATAGTCCTTTGTTTCTTCCCAGACAGGGTACAGAATGTGCATCCACACAGGGTAACTCTTCGGGTCACTGCATCAAACTTGCTTTCGTAAGCCTGTTTCAGGTAACATTGCCTACACAGTATTCCCAATCTCCTCACGCTCCTTTTTCATCACTTTTTATGAATACAGTCAAAGTTAGATTTCAAGCATTCCTTTTTTCTCTTACTAAAGACATAACAAGAGGTTGTATTTTGTTACGAGTAAGATATAAAGGTCAGATTTTGGAACCGGCTGATTAATGTCACCACTAATTTGAAAGACTGTGTTAATTATGGTTAGTCTCTGACTGCCTTTAACACTGGGCTACAGAGAGTTATTCAAAGGAATCCTTGTTAACAGTGCACATTCCAAAATCATGAGCCAACTCTCCCAGCACCTCAAAAATAATGACTTTTAAAAATACACTTTGGGTTCTTTGTAGTTGCCCTTTCCCTCCACCCCCTTCAGCTTTTACTCTTTAAGGTATTAGCATCAGAAACTTCCAAAAAAACAATCATCCCAGAAACCCCAGGAGACACACTAAAGAAATCCCACAGAAATACTAATCTGTGTTCCATCTCCCCGAGTCCTCTTAAGAAAATTTTCAACAAGCAGAAGAGCTGTGAGCATTTCTACATAACAAGTGTTTCAAAAGTTAATGAATGTTTCTGAAAATTTGCATTTATTTATACTACTGATGTGTTCAGGCCCCTCTGCCCTGTCCCTCCTCCTTCTTCCAACAAAAAGATAACAAATACAAGTCCATTTAATGAGGGATATTGGATCTGTCAGTATCTTAGCATTATTATAAAAGCATCAGTGTCATAAGCATCATCTTATTATACAACTGTGCAGAAGCCTTCTAACATTTCTTCTTCCTCACAGCCCAATTTACATGCTTTTTAAAGACGTACAGATAACTAACACCGTGATTTTGGACTTCTTGGGTTTTGCCTTTGAATTGAGTTAATGAAATAACCTACTGGATACTAGAATAAACAGAAGATTTCAGGACAAACCATGAAGCTTAAAATGTGATCTTTTGTTTTATTTTTAATAAAACTAAGAATCATAGAAGCAGGAAAGAAAAACCATGGATTACAAGCCTCTGAACCTTGCCAAGCACAGATGAGGCAGATTCACTGAGAAAAGTCCAATAAAACTCATTGTGTAGACTTACAAGATATTATCATCATGTATTTCTAAAGCTGTGTAAGACAGTATAATTTCTTTTCAGAGAGGAAAATTAAACAGACTTCTGAAAAGTACACTGCGTTTAAAATTGAGAGCAAGTATTTCCACTGTGAAAGAGTCTAAAAATACCTATTACTTTGGAGAAATAACATGGGAAGTCTTCCATAAGATTAGCATTTTACTACCTGGAGAGAAGATGGAAGAGAAGGCACTTTAACTATAAGCCAACAGCTTTGATTTGGAGACAGTTTATGTAAGAAAAACAATCCAAAAAGAAACTCTCAAACTGAAGATTTGTGCATACTTATATTAGGAGGTTAGACATTACAAAATTTAAAAAAATATGTAGTTTATATACTGATCCAAAATATTTGCATACCTTTTGATTCTTGACTATTCACTATTAAAGGGAGTAGACTACCATAGAGTCTATGGTTTTGATACTTTCGAGAGGTATGTGTTAAGAAGCACACAGGTATCAGTAAGCTCTTACAAGAATACAACAAGAATAGGACTGTAGGTGTAGTAAAGCAGAAGTGCTCAATCTGCAAAAGCAAGCTGTTTGCACTCTACTAAAATGATTAATATAAGTGTCCACTCCACATCATGTTTTTTGCTCAGATATGAAAGCCTTTTAGGAAAGGGAATGGCCAGAAGAAAATTACCTGAGCCGCTTCAGTGATGTTAGTCCGTACACTTCAGGCTGCAAACAGATCTATATGTTACAAGACTCAGCCAGGGTAAGCCCAGCTGCTCTAGAAGTATTAGAACATCCATTTGTGGTGCTGTTCACTCATAGCATGCTTGATCCATACAAGCAAAGTCAATTCAAAACTTGTAAGAGTCAGTACATGAACACTCAGTCCAGTCACACAACAGGGAAGGTTCGCCCTCAGTGTTACAAGTAGCTGTTAAGCTCAAGCCATATAAAAGATCAGACACTACCGTGCTGTGGCACAGGCAACAGAAGTCTCCTTTTCTTTATTTGTAGAATTTGTAATTTAATAGAACACTTCTAAAAGGACTGTTACACCTCCTAGGATCATTACATTTACTAAAAATGTGTATGCAAAGGTTGTTTGTACAGCTTTTCTTTTATTAAAATATCGTCATGCCACTTCCTTGGAGCTGCCCAAAAACATTGTTAGCAACTATTTTTAACCATGTAACATAAAATAAGTGCCCTGTACAACAACTGCTGTTTCTGTAACTGCCAAAGCTCTGGTCTGTGGCAAAGACCAAGATGCTACACCAAAAAATTTAATACGTTCACAGCATGTTGTTTCAGCTTCATCTCTACAGATGGTAGGGGCACTCCCATGACTGAAGATACTGCCAAGCAAGTTATCTTACAAGAGCAATATTTAACTTCTTGAAGTTTGTTTTTAAATGACAAAGAAATAACATTATATATGTCATTAATTTATGTTTCACTGGGAACACAGGAAATATTTGGCTTCATTTCATTTTTCCCCCCTCTCATTTGAAGGGCTATTCCCTGGTTCTACAATTGTTTTATTTCCCTAGGAGTATATTCTATCATACTACCTCTCTCCCCCAATGCAGTCCTGACTCCTTTCTCCTGGGGTGGCTGAGATAACAGAACATGATTTGTATACTTTTCTCTTCATAAAATAGTTTGCATTAATCATTCCAGCATAAATATTCCATTTAAAAAAACACAACTAAAGGTGTTTTTTTAAGTTATGTAAAAACCATGCAGTCACTGTTGCTTCCAACAGTTTGAGGTATTCAATCTTACTACATTCATCTCCAAGATGATACAGACTGACAGAAAATGCGTTCAGGCAAAGAACTATACATAATATTACTCATTTAAAGTAAATTATGAGTTTTCCAAGTAGTTCTGGAAGGATACTGGAGATGCACAACTTTCTTGCTGAGCAGTCTCTGATCAAGATCAAAGAGGATTCTGTTAATATTTAACTTTTCAGTAAGTTAATATCCTGAACAGTAATCCTACCTTAAAAAACAAACACCAAAAAATCCCTGCTAAAACCCCTAAGCAACTCCCTTCAAGTTAAAGGAAGAATAATTAAATCTTGAAATATCAAGTACCTTTCAAGGTAGTTAGTTTAAAGCAAACTTAACTTTGTAAGGATTTAGACTAAACAGATTTCAATCTGGCCCTTCCTGAAATACAGCTTTCCAGATCAGCAAACATTACAAGACTACAAGGAAATGAATCAGTAGTAAAAAGGTGAAACATTTCAAACAACTCAGCAGACAGTTACGAGATGATAATTAACCAACATCTCTCCCAGAGCAAAGGAGACAGTTAAAGCAATACCCGAACCTATAGCTGTAACTGTATCTCATAAGCCTGATAAACCCAAGTTTCTCAATTTTCAGAAGCATGATTGTAGTTAAAATCCTAGAGAAATCAGACTTATTCCCTTCTCAGGTGCTCAATTTTGACCTTCCACAACTGCAAATAAATCTTAAAGGTATAAAGCCCATTGGTACAGTTGGACAACTTGAAGTAAATGCCCTAAGATGTGACCTGCTAAATTCTGTACCATATCAGCTTCCTTCCTGTGCTTCAGCATTAACGTACCAACATGCTGATTTTGGGATACCAGCACTTCAGTTTTTACCTGCCTTTTAAATGGAACCTGGAAACAGTCAGAGCTACAGGGCAAATCCCAGCTTAGTTGCTGGGCTTTTAAATGGATAGAGTAGGGAAAGGCTTAACTCTGTTACCCTACAAGGCCTTAAGACAACTGCTACGAGTCAGTTATGTTTCTATTTTTGTTGCTCCTCCCAAGCTGCTGGATGTCTGTGCTACTTTTTATGGGAAACATCATATTTGCATTATGTGAGGATCAGCTACTCTATCCTCACAGAAAGCACTGAGGAAAAAAAAACACCAAGAATCTAGGACTCATCCAGGAAAACTTAAAAAGGGGTAGACTCAGGTCAGAAGCCCCAAGTTTGTTAAGCCTCATGACTGCAATGAAACTTGGGTTGAAAATGTTCTTGGCTTGCAGCCTCCCACTAGACTTGCACAGCAGCTGAAGGTACTTGCCTAGAGGCCTTGCTCAGTGCCAGGAGATACATTTCTGCCCTCCTCTCTCCACCTTAAGCAAAGTAGAACATTTGCTCCTGAGCCACTGCCATTGGCAGCCTGCAGCCCATTTCTGTTTGGATGTTAAAGCAATTTACAGCCCTGCCGAACGCAGATGTACACCTGGCTCAGCCACCTCTGCCAGAGTGCAAACAGCAGGGTAGGGAGGGCATGGATGGGGACTGCATGGTTACAAGTGGGAGCTACTTCAGGTGTCTCTGCTACCCACCCCCCCACAAGCCAGTTAGAGGCAGGACAGAGAAAGTGAGGGGCAGCAAGGCATGGACAGGCAATTTCCCCTTGAGGTTTCAACTCCTGGAATTGCCATTCCCAACATCTGAGTTACACAGGGCAGGAGCATAAGGAGCTGTCACCCACATCATAAGTAAATAAATAAAATAATTGCATTGACATGACATTCTTCATAGTTGAAGTAAATTGGCATACTTTTACACTCCAAAGCCAGAAAATGTTTAATTGCAGTGCATTTTTTAATGCCTTAGTTACCAGGAATTAAACAATAACTGTTTTAATGCTGAATTTTACAGCTTTCCCATCTCTCCAAAACAATATATATTCTCATAGGAACCTGAAGCAGTTGTACAAAACAGAAATGCTTTAAGATTTAAAAAGTAATTAAGACATATACAGTGATTTGCAAGTCAGAATTAACAGAATTCATGAGTGTCATTTATCCTCAGCAAGCACCCTGTGACAGTGAAGACAAGCCAGAAAAGCAGCACAAAAAAAAACGGAAGGGAGAAAATGAAAAGAAGTAACAAAGCCAAAAGCAGCCAAGTAGCTAAACAGTTCGATATCAAATGCCTAATACACACTAAAACTTTACAACAAGGCCACATTTGTCTGGCAGTTCTGCAAACAGTCCGCAGCACAAAGATCCCTGGAGTGCCTCAGCTGGAGGACTACAAAACAGCTTGGGGCAGCAGGTGCACCTGTGCCACCACTGGGAGAGACCCCCCAGCAGCTAGGAAGCTCATCTCTTCACCTGATGCCACAAACAGCTCTTCAGCCACACCCCTGCGTCTGGCAGAGCAGATCAAATGGAAAGGGACAGCATCACTCCACAGCCATTCCAAGATGAATGGAGAACATGCTCAGACTTTTTCTATCGGTGGAACTGGATGCTCCCTTTTTATCAGTCATGTCATTTCTTGACATATTGTTAATTTATTTCAGTAATTAACATTAATATGTTGTTTCCAAACATGTAATCTACCTACAACTATATATGCTATACTTTCATCAACTGCTGGGCAAATTAAACTACCCAAATTAAACTACCCAAATCTACATGTTCCTTACTTGAAGTAAGAATTTATGGAAACCAACAACAACAAAAAAAAAAGATACTTTAAAACTAATTCTAAGCAACAGAAAAAACATACTGGAGAAATACAGTATTTTTAAGCAAGTTATGAGCTGCTTTTATGTTTTTCCTGGTTTTCCTACTTTCAAGTTAGAAAATATTTTGAAATAAAAACATTCCTCCTTCAGTCATCTTCTCAAAGAAGTAACTGAGACACGACTTGCCCCAGGTGCATCTTAAAAGATGCCGAGAGATATCAGAATTTTTTGGGTCAGTATCTAACACGACTGTGCAACAGCATCCCCATGCTGCCATATCTAATCCTCATATTGCCATACTGGTCTTCTCAGTCAGCATTGAAAGTGTGCCAAACAATCAGAG
Source organism: Tapera naevia (assembly GCA_033556795.1). Lineage (NCBI taxonomy): Eukaryota > Metazoa > Chordata > Aves > Cuculiformes > Neomorphidae > Tapera > Tapera naevia. The sequence goes on along the minus strand of JAUMJJ010000172.1, from coordinate 17,562,271 downwards.
CACAACACAGATGCTGGTCACTACAGACCATCATCAGTAACAACAACCTAAAGCATTATTACGAATGTAGTATCACTACATAAGAGGTATTGCACAGCTTATAACGTGAGGGTATGCCAAGACCTGAGCATCCAGAGCATCTCACGAAAAACTGCTGCAAACAGGAACTTAATTCCTTCAGAAGGTACAACTGCTAAAGCAATGATGTTTTCTGAAATTTTCAGCTACCTCTTCGTATCAGTAACACATCTGGATTTCTCATAGCAAAACCTTTCCCTTATAAATAAATACAAACAGCAAAAATCTTCAAGCATGAGTTGAGACCACTCTGTCTGGGAGGGTCTCTGTTTGCTGGGACCTTTAGAATCCGGCTGGAGAACAAGAAGATGCACATTGAGTGAAACTGCTGAGGCCATGAACACTGCTTCCCAAATCACAGGTATTCTTCAACAGCACTTACTAATTAAGAAAACGGATTGCCAACTGAAGAAAGCACTCATGACATTTCCTTACTTGAAGCACAACTAAAGGCTATTCAGTGTTAAGTCGAGACACAAAGAATGCCATTTACTGAAAATGGAAAGGCTTTCCAAAGTAGGCCTTGATTAAGATGAGATAGTTGAAACCATTTTCCCTCAGTCTGGATCCACACAATACTCTTTAGAAGGAACACATATAAAGTTAGCACTCACAGGGTAAGAATCATTCTGTTATTGAAGAGCTTAAACCAAAAGAAACTAGAAACAGTGAAGTCTACTAATTAAGACCTAAAACAGCTAATAAGTGCAGCCAGCAGAAACTGCCAAAAGCTACCAAAAGTATCCTGAATTACTGAAAAACATTATGCCATATCTGCCTCTTCAATTTACAATTCTCATTTTCATTAGAAACAGAAAAACTGCCCCTAGAGGAGATTAAGACTTGTTAGATCACCTATAAACTAAAACTTCTGCATTTGACACATGGAATCTTTTCATTTTCAAGTGAAAATTGAAGAACTGTTCAACAAAACATGCAAATTATAATCTTTCTGTAACTTAAATCTGCATTGCTGATGTCACTAGCGTGGCATTTCCCTATGCAACTGTTGATTCAGCCCTGCTCGTAAATATTATATTGACCTTAGAAATACCTTCTGGAGCATTAGAGGGGCGTTATTTTGAATTTTTTTTTAGCCCAGTAATTGATTTTAATGTCTTTTAAAAGATAAGAGGTTTTTTTTACTTGAAGGAAAACGGCTCCTCAAAAATAAGCCAAGATTTTGATCTTATATGCTGACCAGCCTCTTAGAAATTCTACTTTGGGTGGTAGAGAGACATTAGAGAAAACAGACAGATAGCAGTGTCACAGGTATGCTTTCAAATCTGTTCTACATACTAGAGACTTACACTGTGAATGAAAAAGGAACAACATGCTAAACTGTTGTCTCCCTCTCAAAATATCACTTTCAAGACCTGTGGACAATATAGACAAAAAATTCAAAATAATATTATTATGTCCTTGTATTGCCAGATTATCATAGAAAGAACGGTTTTACTATAGCATATAGAATTATTTACAAAGAGTTTCTCTGCATCTTGTTGACTTCAGCACTTCACAGCTCCCCTTAACCAGCTATTGCAGGATCTTCTGAAGACTTGCTTGCATTTCTGGCTATGATAAATTTTCTCTCAGTCCCCTCATACTACCACCTCTCTCCCCCTTTCCTTCAAATAAGCTTTATTCTGTCTTCCTATTTTAGTGCGAAGTAATTGTAAGTTGGAAAGGTACAGAGGTATTTGCTTTATTTACAATCTCTCCTCTAAGTTTTTACTGCGTTATCTCAAAGAATTAGCTGAAAGATAATATTTTAAAGAATATTTGCAGCTAAATACTGTCCAATTTCACCTCTAATTTTTTTTTCCTTAATAGACTGGAATTCTCATCACTTCTGACTTTCCTGCTTACAAGTCATTGTAAATTCCCATATGCTTAATCTTCAGAGGAAACCCCGAGATAACTACAGTAAAAGCATATTAGGCAAACAGCCAAGTATACAACACAATTAAAAAAAAAATCAGAACTAAAAAAAATAGCTCCAAAAATCACATTTGAGATGTCTCCTAGAACTAAGTCATATAATATTTTTAACAGTCAAATATAGCTATAGTAAATTTTCCATACTAAAGATAAAACGAACAAGTCAGAGGCGTACTACTTCCTTTGCACTCAGGCTTACTTTTTAAAAGAGTTGCTGGACATAATGTCAAATCATTATTGACTCTGTCTTTAGCAAATGCCTCACTCAAAATTTACCCAATGGTCATTGTATCTGCTTATAAGCAGTAATAATAAAACTTATCATCACTGCACTTAAAATAAAACTCTGGAAAGATGCTTGTGTTTCCATTTATCTAAAATATTAAAGAGTTCATTTTCCACACATCAATATATTCAAAACCAGAGGATATCCAGAAGGTGACTGCTACTTTAGGTGATGGTGAGACATGTAATGCTGCCCTCATGACTGAGACCAGAAAGGCCCTCTCAGCGAGTTGATTCCCCTTGACAATTCATCTCAAAAATACTGCCTCAAAAATATAAGAATGTTTTCTACTGACTTTCTGAAATGACTCAGCTGAGGGAAAGGCCACACCAGCACCCAACAGATGAGAGGGATGAGCTGCACAGCTGGGAGTGAGATTGCCCCTTTCACTGGCAGGAAACTGTTAGATCAGCCTGATCTGCTTGTAAAACCACTCTCAAAAATCCAAACAAAATCGCCTTCCCTTACCTTCTGTTGCAAACAGCTTCAAGGGCAGGTTCTAGAGGGCCTTAAGAAAGATTCCTTATTACTTCATATGGAAAATACACATTGAACAATTTCCTAGGGCATTACTCAAACAAAACAATGCTATCTGCTGTGATAACAAAATAGCACAGAGGGTTAGTAGACTTTTTATGTGAACAGCATTCTGGATCCCAAACAGTATTGTGGAACAGTCTCTGAATGTAAGGGAGCAGCAGACAGAGACTGGGTGTGGGGAGGGAAGCTGCAGGCCTTCCTTGCCCACTAACCCCTCCAGTCCTTGCTAATTGGAATTCAGAACTCGGGTACAGAAGCTCACTTTTATTCCAGACAGATGCTGGGCTTCCTGGTCATTGCTTGCTGTACAAGGCTGATCAAAGATGCAACTCCGAGCTGAATATGCCCTTGCAGAGTAGCTGGCACTACAAGGATGCAGTGCTCACAGGCACTTGATGTCAACTCAGTCCCTGATGTCAGCCCCCTCAGGCAATTACAATGCTATTACTCATTTCTTTACCATCAAGAACCCTTTTCTGTTGGCTTACTGCTGCTCCCCTAGCAGGGCCACTTGAAGGGAAGCAGGCTTACTGTGTCCATAGACAGAAATAACGTGGACAGCGTGAGCAATAAGAATACTCACATCACTGACAAATTTAACATCTCTGGCGCAGTTATTCCAGGTTTGCCTTACAATGCAACCAAAGCACCAACTGCAACAGAAGGGTGCATTTCAAACAGAAGAGGTACAGCAGCCGTTCGCCAGTTTGCACTGAGCAGTCGTGGCCTTGCCCCTTCTTTAATGCTACAAACAAAGTGGGAGAATGGTACTTTATAGATGTGTCTCTATGTATACACAAGTGTATGTGTGTTTTGGTACATGAAAATACTTTCTCTGAATCTCCCAAGCTCATTTTGTTTGATTTGGACTGTAGAGTTTGAGACAAATTTTAAAACCGAGAGTATGTTGATTCTTAAATGATACAGCAAATTTAAAGAACTATTTACTAACATCTATTAAGTGTTGTGATGCATAAAATTACATGCAAATACCTCAGCGAGTGAGATTTTTTTTCTAGAGTTCTAATCATCTAAGTCTAAAAAAGTTCTGAAAGATTTCTAAAACACACTTGAAACTACTCTAACAGAAGCTACATATTTTAAAAGACGCATCACAGAATGTACAATTCTATGGTCTGTATATACTAATTGAGTTAACATTTTCAAAGGCAATACTGATAAATGTTTAAAATACTAAGGAAAGAATCTCATCACTTGAAGTACACATAAGATATTTAGGCCAGATATATACAAACCCAAGTAAGTGGTATTATCAAAATACTCGTATGCTTTGGACACCAGGAGTAGTTCTTTAGATTGGTTTGTTTAGGAAGTTCTAAGATATTTTCATACTTCAAAATAGTTGTCAGACTATTTCTCCCTAATTCTCATTTATACAAAAATGTTGCCTAAACAGTAGCAATTAGGAACAGAAAGGAAAAAGAAAAAAAGAATCAACTCACCCACTTTCAAATTCAAACAAATCCCCAGGACAAACCACCTTAGCTTTAAAGACCGATTGAGTTCCTGAACAGCCTAATTCTAACAAATTTACTGCTGCATTAACATCACACCTGCTGACATTATGCAAGGAAGTGTTTATAATTTTTTTCCCAAATAATTCTATTGTTTTATTACCTGTTTTGCCGACACCTGCCTTCTGCAGCACAGCCAACTGGTAAACACAGTTCTTTTGCTCTACTCCAGCAGAGCAGTTCATTCCATTACCAAGATACAAAAATAGAAATAAGCAGATAATTTAAAGAGGATTCAGCTACTATCTGCTATTGTAAAAGCATGATCCCAGAACAGACTATAAGTCTGCATTTCGCAAATGATGACATCACACTATTAAGTGATATTAGAACAGCACTACTGATTTCCACAAAAATCACTCCTAATAATCACCATTTGGCAAATATTTAATGAGCAAGAGGAGAATTCATCTTCCAACAGTAGGACTGGTGTATTCTCTGGTTATTACCCTCATTTAGTCGAACTATCAACAAAACATTGAACAAGATTAGATGAAGGCATGCGTTGACTACAAACTTCAGTCTGTAGCATTTTCTTTTAATTTGGCACAAAAACAATCCTATGCGTTCTGAAATTATAACATTTGAAATAAAATAATATTTAAAAGTGAGACCTATAAAGAAACACAATATAGCATAAAAGCAAAATTGATGAGATACACTTAACTGAAATATTTAAGCTGTGCACATCACAGTGACATCCAACTATAAACTTCAGGGCCCTATAACATTCCAAGTTAAATGAGGACGTGAACTTAGCTAAAAATGCATCATCCTTTCAGACAGCACAAGTTTCTGATCAGTTTTCAAGCACGTAGGCAATAACAGTCTTAAGAGGCCCTACTCTTTAAGAAATCTTCAATGCTCCATACCATTACATTAACTTCTTTAATTTGTTACACACGGGAAAAAAGTTTAACAAAAACAGAACTGTCCCTGCTTTCCCCACTGCAAATGTTACTCAACCTGACACATGAAAAAAAAAAGTGGTTTACATTACAATGGGAAAGGCTAAGAAAAGTCTTTTCAAGGAAACTTCTTTATCCCACCATCACAACCACAAACTTAATACCATAGTTAAGGCTGTAAGTTCACCAGCCAACAAGATAGATGTCACCACCTCCTACCTTTGCAGTTATACACATAAGGGAAAAAATTTCAAGGCCACACTAAATCCTGAAAATAGTCACCACATGGCAAAGAGTAAAAGCTGTGCCTCTGACAGCCATCAGGATCCAAGAATATAAAGGCTCAAGACCTTACTATTTTAGCTGAAGGCAAAAAGGAAAAAAAGTAAAACTGATTTTTCCATTGCCACCCAGCTTAACTATCTGAAAAAGGAACATTAACTCATTCTACTACTTTTTATTAGCACAAAACATTGTAACATTAAGACAGTAAAAAGTAGTAAAAAAAAAACTTAGTACAAGCAAGCTTATTCACATTTTAAGTTAAAAGTTCTCTACACAATGTCCATATTTTTACTTGCCTAATTTAATTTACATATGTTTATAAAAAAAAAAAAACCTTGCAATCTTCAAACAAAAAAGGAAAGCATAAACATTTTTGAAATGAAAGAACTCTTAAAAGGGAAACATTAGCAAACTTTGGGGATTTGAAAAACAGGGAGAGAAAAGATGATACAAAACTTGACCCATGCACTACAGTCAGAGCTCTGTGCAGTAAACGCCTGTCTAGAAAACTCCTAGTGCCTAATCATGGCTACTTTGAAATTTAAAAACTTAAACAGGAATACTTATCCCAAAAAGGGAAAAAAGTCACACAGACATGCAAAGACAAGGAAAACATTAGAAATCCTGTAAAATTGCTTTCAAACAGGTCACTAACACATGACAGTGTGTGGTTATAAAATAGTTCTAAACCTAAAAACATTATCAGTGACTCTGATAAAAGGGCCTTTTATAATCAAGTTTGTCAATTTAGCAAAATAATCATGATCTGAAGAGAAAGCTTAGTAATCATTTTTTACCAGGTTGATTAGATGGATACATACTGTAACCAGGATGTAAAGCATGTGTCTCCTCATCTTCATCTATTGTCTGTCCTAATGAAAACAGCCTGACACGTCTCATCTTCAGTAGCCTTGGGGAGTTTTCACGGGCAGTACTCCCAACATCCAGAACTACATCTCCAGAAACAGTGGGAACAATTTTCTTCAGGAACTCCATTTTCACATGCCCTCTGTGTCCTCAGTATTTACTAAATTCAGTAGTTTAGCTACGTGGTACAGAGCGTGGCTCCCACATCAACTTCCTTGAGCACTGAGGTAGACCTCTCCTGGTGATGTCACGTTGAACCTGGGTGGTGCCAACACCAGCACGTCAGCTGCCAGCTGCTCCAAGGCAGATTTTAAAGACTTCTAACTGTACGGACTGATAAGAACACCAAACAAACAAGTAGCCTATATATTAACCAACGCACTCTAAACTCTGTGCTTGCAGAAGACACTGTATTTAAAAGCACTGCAAAAAATTTAAGCACTAGTAAAATGCATGGGGTATTTTCAAATTTTTATGTGATAGAGCTCAATAGCTCTTCATTTTCATGAAGTGCACAGAGAATGCTCATCTGCATTTGAAAGATAAGACTTATCATTCAGAAAGTCTACGCGCCAGCTTTATGAACAAAGCGTCTAACAACACAATTTAAACCATTTGCATTTTCACTTGGCTTTAACTACTAGCTACAAAGATACTAACTAATGTTAAATATTTAAGATCTGTTTTGCAGAGACTCTGATGCTATATTTACCACTTAAAACACCCTAATCACTTTCCAGAAAACACCAAAAGGAAATAATCCATCTCATTTTGTCCAAACGTCTGCTTTATCCCTAGGGCTACTTCTCCATCCGTGCCTGGTTTAGCTGAATTTTTGTTTTTATTAAGGGAGGAGTTTAAATGTTGTTCTATATTTAGCTTAAAGAAGCCAAAATGAAAGATGCCTTGCATTTGGAGCAGAAAGCTCAGGGGAAAAAAAAGACATTAGTATAGGAAAGTGTTCCTTATGCTTTCTGCATTTGGGAATATGTATCATTGTATTGTTGAAAGTATTTTATTTACTAGACTTGAAGTAGGGATCCACAGACACACTACCAGGCAAAATTCCTACCTCATCTGCTACTAAAAATTGTACACATTACTCAAAATCCACTAATAATCACTCTGTATGTCTGAGCAGTGTCATGCATGCTTCTTTTATTTATATGAAAGCAGCTCAGTGTCCAAGACATTTCTGAATGTATTCAACAGTTTTCCAACCTAAGCGTAAAGTTCACCACACTACCACATTGCTTAAAAGAAGATATTTAATCTGAAACTCACTACTGTGTCTAGCTCTTCTTAACAAAACACATATATATGTAGATAGATATATGTAGTAGATATGAAAACCAGAGTAATCTGCTTTAGATCTCAGTTTCAGTAGTTCAGTGCTCAGAAGCGGCTGCTCACCTGGATTAAGCTGTCAGTCCTTTACTGACCAACTCTACTGTCACACTTTGTAAGTATTGAATCTAGTTAAGAATGCCACAATTTAAAAAAAAATCAGTACAAATCCATTAAAGCTGCCACCTAAGACATTTGAAGTTCTATATAGATTGAAACATGTGATACCTTCTGCATTCAAATCTGCACTCAAATCCCCAAATACTCGTTAGTCTATATTTCCCTAGTAACGACATATAGAATTGTACACCAATTTTTTGCCTGTAAATGAATACAAAATTCTGATCTTATAAAGACACATTGTTAGAATATTTCCTGCAATAAAAGATTTGGGAAATCAAGCAAAAAATTGTCTCTATAATGATTTTATTCAAAGTATTTCTTCCACTGACAGAAAAGTGTTATAGAACGTATTTTCAGAAAAGCATTTTATGTGTTTTCAGAACAGATAAGATACTACAAAGATAATTTACTACTATAAGAGATCATGAGTTATTACAAACTCAAGCAATCATTTATTCATAATAGCATTGTTTTCTGTAGAATTTCCCTTTTTGTCCTTGAAGTCTTGCCACAAGCCTACTTTGCAGTTTCCAGCATTCGAGAACAAAACAGAAATCCTTGAGACTGAAAATGCTTTCAAGCATCCACCTGCCAAACTGCAGCTTGCAAAGGAGGGCCTAATCAGATATTTCGAGTTGTACTCAACTTAAAACAGCCTCTGAAAAGTTCAAACTGGATACCAAAGTGCTCTTAACCACACTATTGAGATTTTATTATGTGTGTGGACACAGGGTGGAGACAACAGGTGAAGTGCAAGTACTTAAGTGCACCACTTCAATTAAATGCATAAGGCATGACTTTCTGCACAACGTGCAACGTAGATGAATTGGCCATGAATAAACCAAACTAAGGAGAATAAACAAAATTAAGGGTTGAAACCACAGAAGATATATATATATATTTACATATATAAATATATTTTTATTTTTAGACATGTATATGGATGGATGGAGGTTAACTCCAGGACATTCTATGAAAGCAGCATTTTATAAACAAGCTAAGATTGAAAGATGACATTTCTGCCTATGTCATTTCACATATAATCCCTCTCTCACGCTTGCTCTTAACATCTTCCTCAAACAGTACAATGTACGATTGTGTTTTCTACACAATCTGAGCAAGCTTTACAGATAACCTGTCACAGAAAAACAGAACAGAAGTCATAGAATCGTCATAATTAAGTTATCAAACAAAAGAAAAAAAACACAGGCTACATAAAGCCTTTGATAAGTTTTGGCACTTTTTTATTCTGGAACCTTGAAATAAAACAGAGAATGGCAGACCTAAGCTTATCTAGAATTATTGTTTGTATTACAGTAAGCCTTTTGATGTCTTTCCGTGTGTATTCCACTTCTCTTACAGTCAAAGGATGACTCAAGTTTTGCACCAAAACACTTGCTGAGGTCATTCAGGCTTATATCACAGCTAGTGATATAAACAGCGAGATGATGACATTCAAGCTCCACATCCCTCAGTAACAGGAATTCACATCAGCAGGCCATCGCATCAGAAGGGAACATGAACAGATCAGGAAATATGCAGAAATACCCCATAGAGAGCCAGTGAGTGATCAGAGGGTAACAGCACTTCCCAGAGCACTGCCCGTTTGGATTAGACTTCTCTGGACACAAACAAAACCACATAGCAGGGGGAAACAGGAAGAGCAGCTACACAGGAATTCTGTTGAAGCAGGTGAACCTGCTGATGCAGGAACATCCTAACAATGAAAAACGCTGAAAAACCAGAACACAACCAAAGAAAGATCCATGTGAGTGAAAGCTATTTGCAAATCCCTCCAGCTCACATGCGGAGAGAGTTTTTAGAATTAGCAACAACGTCAGTAAAGGACAACTATGAAGCAAACAACGTGCTAGAAGTAGAATTTTAGAAGAGAGTCAAGATGCCCTACAGCCTACCATAAGCATGCATTACATGATGGGTCTTGTCACAAACAAGCACACATTCAAGAAATTTTCATTTTTAACGCAGTGATTTTAAAACTACCCCACCCCAACCCCACTTGCTGTCCCAGAGAGGACACAGGACTTCCTTTATACCGAATATGTAAGCTAGCAAAACAGGTCCTGGGGGTTTGGAGGCCCGGAGGAGAGTGGTGCCCTTTGGCCTCGGCAGGATTCCCGTGCCGACATGGAATTACGAGGGGTCCGGGAGGGTCCCCGCACCTGCCCTCCCACCCCCCCCCGGTTCCCCGCGCCGCGCTTTGCCCGCAGCGCCCCCAGGCGGCGGGGTTGGGCTGTGCACCCTGCACTCCTCCCTGGCTCTGGTGGAAGCCAAGAGTCGAGGGCAGCCGTGTCAGCAGCGGGGCAAGGTGCTCCCCAGAACTCAGCCACAATTGTGCCGGCAAAACGGCCAAGAGGAACACCCACACCAGCACAGAAGGCAGCTGGAGGCGTCCCTGTGCCAGCAAAGTGGAAGCGCGCACTGGCACCGGAATTCCATCTCTTCTGGGGTGGCACCACTCTCCTGGGGTGCAGCGGGGAGACCCCACGTGGAGTTCTGTGTCCAGTTCTGGAATCCTCAACATAAGATATGGAACTGTTGAAATGGATCCAGAGGAGTGCTACGAAGATGATCTGAGGGCTGGAGCACCTCTGCTATGAGGACAGGTGAGAGAGTGGGGGTTGTTCAACCTGGAGAAGAGAAGGCTCCAAGGAGCAGCCTCCCAGTACTCAAAGGTGCTACAGGAAAGCTGGGGAGGGACTTTTTACAAGGGCATATAGTGATAGGATGAGGGGGAATGGCTTTAAATTGGAAGGGGGAAGATTTAGATTAAACATTAGGAAGAAATTCTTCATGATGAGGGTGATGAGACACTGGCACAGGTTGTCCAGGGGAGCTGTGGATGCCCCCTCCCTGGAGGTGTTCAAGGCCAGGCTGGATGGGGCCATTAGCAGCCTGGTCTGGTACGAGGTGTCCCTGCCCATGGCAGTTGGGTGGAAGGTCCAATCTTTAAGGTCCATTCCAACCCAAACCATTCTATGATTCTGCGAAGTCAGACCAACAATGGTAACACTGCTATGAAATTGGATCTCCAAGGAATTGAGCTGAAAACCTTTACAGAAAGCTTTTAAAGCACTTCACAGAAGTAAAAGGGACAGAGTTGCCAACCATTAATGTAGGTTTGCCTACAGAAAAGCCAGAACATAGTCAGTAAGTAATAACCAGAGACCACGCACAGACATACAACTCCAGAATCATTAAAGAACAAAAGTGGTTCAACATACATTTCTTAAACAAATATTTTTGCTATTTGGTTGATGGTTATTTTCAGAGCTATTGTCACTGTTCCTGGTAGAATGTGCTCTAGCACTACATTAAAGTACACATGTACAATTTCCTCATGTTTGAACGGTGGACTTTTAAAATCAAGTGCAAAGCATAAAAGTCAAGTGGACAGAGAAAGAATCTATAGTTTATTATTCAAAACAACCCTCATTCCAATCCCAAAGGTACATATAGCACCAGTTTATCTTGCTTCCCTTACCAAGCCTAACCTAATCCTAGTTTACTGCTTAAAATTTTCTACAAGGAAAGTATGTCTGAAATATTACTGACTGTGGAAGTTATCATTATCCTTTTTTCCACTGTGACTCTTCCCCATAGCTTCTATTATTTTTAAAAGGCAGGTGAGTCCACAGTACACAGGACAAGCTCAGTTTCCAATACCAATTAAAATCCTCTGACATCTAGATTAAATATAGGTTCAGTCTTGGTTTACAAAGCATTCATCCACTCCAATCTATGTTAGTTCTTTCCTTGCAAAATGGACAGAAAGTAGAAATTAATACTCAACCCAGTAAAAAAAAAAAAAAACAAGAGGGTAAATTCATGAGTACATTCACATGAACTGACAAGCTCAAGTCTCTATCAGTTCAGGCATATATCCTCTGTGCTGTTACACAGACCATACTACCATTACTACAACTGATGTAATGGTACATGAAATACATTTGTATCACAAGATTTACATTAGCTGAGCAGCAATGTATTATATTTTTAGATCTCATATAATATATAGTCCTCCTGTATAAAATTTCATAGTGTGATCTCTTTCTAATGACAAAACCACAGAAGGCTATACAACAAGAGATCAAGATTCATATGTTAACATTAAGAAGAAATAAAAACTTCATATTCCTGAGTTACATCTTAGTTCACCAAGAAGAGTAGCTAAATCAAGTTGCTGAACATCAATTATTTCTCACACACAGATGCTGTCTCTAGGACTTCAGAATGTTAGTCTTACCTAGAGAATACAGCTAGTTAAAACTATCCATTTTCTTAACATAATGTTATCAGAAAAGTTAGATGTCAAGTACATTTGCCAACAGATACGTTCGGACAATAACTTTAAAACTCCCTTCTCATCTCTTCTGTCTTCAAGACAGAAATAATGTCTAAATCATTACAAGATTTTTCTAGTGGAAATAAATAAGCTTAGATTTTAAAACAGTATTTTCCTCTTTAAATCCTAAATGAGAGAATTCCTTTAGTGTAAAGTAAAAGTTCTCCAATTCTTCTGCAAAATACACGTTTTTTTTTGCTCCTTCTTTTTACTTAGTAACCTGAATGCATTTCCACTTGATTATCTGAACATAGCCAGAAAGAATAAATTCAGCTGTTTTAAATAGAAAGCAGATCAATCTATCAATATTTACAATAAACATAGTTGTACTAGGTATTCTGGGCTAAAGTCTTCAATATTTTATGGCTTATGGAAAGATTGGTACCTGTATTAAAGGAAAACAAATCCACTCCTACTCAGATCAAGATGCCTTCCATACCTATTATAGGCATGTAATAATCAAATTAAATTTAAGGCAGTGGAAAAGTAAGATACTTAAGGAACTTATTTATCAGATGGTACATGTTCCAAATATGATTTATCATAGTAATACATCAGGTGTATGCCAGCTATAATTTTAGTGCAAATATTTAATGCAAATTTTGTAGTCCTAAAAGCAAAGTTTTCCCATATGCAAACATAGAACATTTATGGATATTCTTTTCATTAAATTGTTAAGTTTGGTTTTGGTTTTTTTTTTTTTAATTAACATTCAATTGTCTCCTGTCTTAAGGACATCAAAAAAAATCAGTAGCAACAATCATATCATCAGATGCAGCAGAGGATGCTCTCAGCAGAACTCTATGCAAGCCTCTGGGAACCCCAGTATTGTAGCTTTAGTACATAAACATTCATAAAATTTCATTCATGTTTAATAGAAAACAGAGCTATTTTTTTAGATGCTATAGATGTTCCCATATAGCAGAACTAAAGTATCTTAAGTGACTATATTCATTTCTAAAAAGAAAAAAAGAAAAAAGGCAGGGAGTTTGCCTTTTTCGGATTTCTACAAAGGAAAGAAAAGAAACGTAATTTAGGTTTGCTTGGCAAAGTTTTGGTTTCAGGAGGGGAAATACTAACTTTCCGTGGAAGATGTTGGATGAAGTCTCATTTACTCTTCCTGTTTAAAAAGTTATACTCGAGACGAAACAGAGGTCTGACTAAATTAGGTACTAAATTAAGGTCCACATATTTTTCTACTAAGCAGGGGAGAAAAAGAAAAAGTTTAAAACCCAGCATTTTTTTTATTGTTAGCAAATAAGAAAACACAGTTCATAGAGTCACAGAATGGTTCAGGTTGGAAAGGACATTAAGGATCATCAATATTCCCTGCCATGGGCAGGGACACCTTGCACTAGGTCAGATTGCTCAAGGCCTCATCCATTCTATGACCTCCAGAGATGGGGCACCCATGACTTATCTGGGCAAACTGCCTGGAGGGTTTTAAAATAAGACTGGATGTGGCACTTAGTGCCATGATCTAGTAATCATGATAATGTTGGATTAAGGGTTGGACTTGATGATCTTGGAGGTCTCTCCCAACCCAGCTAATTCTATGAAGGAACCTAAAGCAACAGACTGTTGAGCCACACAATAGAAAGCTTCCATTTTTATCATATATGGAATATTTATGTAGTTACACACACTCATGCAGATTTGCTCACTAAAATTAGTCGTCTTATCACAGTAAACCTTATGAAATTGCAGAAAGGTAAACAAGACCACCAGAAATTTAAAAAAAACCCAACAAACAGAAACCATACATGGCACACTAACTGTGCAGCTTCAGAATGTGGGTGAACAGACCTTCCTCAAAAGTCAGCAGCCAAGCCAAAGTTACCGCCCCTTCATACAGACTCCACTGCTCGGGCATTCCAACAGTGACCTGGTAGCAACGCAAGAGCTCAAAGAGCACCCTGATGTATTAGTTCTTCCCAAGTACCACAAATTAACACAGATCTATAGAACAGACACAGCATGAATGATAACTTGAAAAATACCAAATTAAGACAAAATTGTGATAGTGTACATTTAACTGACATAATCAGATTAAAAAGGATTATCCTAATTTCTAACACCAGAAGAATCACACGTGAAATTAGCACGCACTGTGAAAGACTAAAGAAAATATCCTTATTTGGATTTGGAAGAGGTTTGCTGTATCACACCTGTCTGAAAGAGAGGTTAAAGCCCGTTCCTGCCTTTGAAGAGCAGAAAGAACCTATGGTTGAATTTAAAGACAGGCTGAAGTGATCACCGAGGAAGTGAGGATTCCTTTATTTAAAGGAATTGACACTCCAGTTATCTGATTAGAAAAGAAAGAGTAAAGACCATCTTTGTCCTTTTCTCACTTGTGGCTTTTTAAATAGACTAATAACAATAGACTTAATGGTCATAGTGAAAGACAGGAAGATTCTTTTTCAAAAAAGTTTGAGACTGAAATTACTTCTTCCTTAAGGAGGACACCACAAAAAACTTTACTGCTTTCCATTTCTCAGTAACTAGTTTTCAAAATACCCATTCTTTTCAAGTTGATGTACATTAAACAGGAAGAAAAAATTCTCTAGAGAGAATGTCACATACATTTTTAACACACAAGAGTCAACTAATAGCACAATCGTTTCAAGCCAGCAAGACTACAAATGGAAATATAGAGGTGTCAAGACTGTCATTTTGTCCATTCTAGGATTAGCTTTGTCATTCACAGAGAAGAGCCAGTGAAAGGTGGTTAAAGTGAAGAATATTAGCTAAGTAGATGTTAAAGAGTCAGGGCCCAGTTCCTTGCACAACACTTACTGCTTCCTTGATGCTGCTGTACCTCTTAGCTCGGATCCTTACATCCTTTAAGGTACACCTCAACTCAAAGGCCCGGGGACTTCCTTGTGCTGCTGTTACTGTATTGTTTGCATCAGCCTTGCTGCACTTTGTGAGCTATTTCTGAGCCAGTGATGCTTACTGAGGAGGAGCTCAGGACAGCAGAGGTGAGAACTTCATGGTCAGGAGTGCACTGTAGGTGCCAAATGAGGCAGGATGTGTTAAGCCATGCTGGGCAGAAGCACAAGGGAGCGGAACTCAAGAGTTTCCATAGGACAGCTCTGCAACTACATAGGAGATATTAGCAGAAGCTACACCACTTCAGCTTTACCCACGTATCTGAAAAACCACCTATCATTGTCTCCTTGTCTTTAAAGCATTCATTTTGTATAAAGACATGTAGTGTTTTCATTAGCAACTAGCCCAGGGACAGGCATCTTCCAGTTCCCTAAAGATTTCCTTAGTTTCCATTCTCTTATATATCATAGATTTAAATTGTGATACAGAGTCTTTACTGTAACTTGTGCAGTTACTCCGCACCTTGATAAATAAGTTGCTGTTTCCTTTAAATTAAGCATTTCTCCAACTCGGCTCCTTCCAAGCAAGCAGTTGTTGGGTACATGCAGGGAACAGCAAATTCTCCATAACCAACAGTAAAATAGTTGTCGGACCAAAAGCAAGATTTTAAAATACATATGCATACAGATAGCTGTATATAACTAAATTACAGAACTGTAATACCACACAGTTAACTAAGATCAAGGTTAGTTAGCAGACAAGTTTTTTGCCACCATCTTCTTACTGATGTATAAGCAGACCTCTAAAAAAAAAATCCACACAGTTCAAGCCCCTTTGAAGGCCAAATGTACTTTATTTTAGGTATTAAAGACCACCACTGATACTGCCTTGTTTATTAAGTTCAATATACAAGTAGATTAAAATAAATATGGTCATAAAGAAACTTTAATCAGTCTGAAAATTATCATTCATGATAAAGATATATACCCTTTCTCTGTGACAGAAAATAAGTTTAAAAAGCAGAAGTTTTACAATATATTCAAAACAAGAATTTTATAAATATTGGAAGTTGCTACAAAAAAAAAAGCCAAAAACCTCTGACCTTCTGGATGTGAGCAGCATAAAAACATCCTCAGAACCCTGGGACAGGAAAATCCTACAAGACACATTCAACAGGGAGGTTTTACCCATAAACTGGCACACACAGCTTTCTCACTCCACAGATTAAATACCTCTTCTGTGACTCCATTAGCATTTTCATCTTCTGTGTTCTTGCAGATGTCTCACATGTTCCACACTACTTGAACAACACGAGGCATCAAGTGTGATGCGATCTGCAAGTCATTTGTCACTGCAAATAAGCACTGTCTACACCATTCTCCAACAGAAATATACCTCTAGTCAGGCAGCACTGAGAACTAATATTCAAATGAAACAGGAGGGGGGAAAAAAGGACACACACACACTTCCAAGTATAAAAGAGCTGGTGAAGCCCATTGCACTGTATCAAACACAAGACACGTCCTAATAGAAACACTGTAGTAAAAAAAAAGAATTTAGATGTTTCCAGTTATTTCCTCAATATCCATCTTAAAATTTATATAGACACAGACACCAATAAACTGCTGAGCAGGGTAGCCAGTACCAAGTACTGCTTTAATCCTAAATGACTATTTAAGGAGACAGAAAAAAAAAAAAGAGGGAAAAAAGAAGACAAAAACAATCAAAAAACCCAAACCCTGAACTTATCCTCTTGAAGGTCCTTTATTTTCTTAATTATCCTGGAAAAAAACCCTTAACCAAATTTAAGTGCTACACCTGCAAAAACACATGCATGAACAGCTACACTAGTTCTTCTCAATACTGTTGGGTAATTGTACTTACAGACAGGAATAGGCTTTTCAGCATACCTGATGCTCCAGACAGTTTATCAGAGAGGTCATTCAGTCTTCACCATCAAAGCTTTTTGAGACCTGACTGGATAAAGCCCTGAGCAATTGGGTCTGCTGATCACGGAACTGATTCCAGGGAGTAAATTAATAACACAGAAGGAGAATGGCAGCTGGCACTTATTTCCACCTAAGTATTATTTTTCCTTCCCATATGTATTTTTAAAGGAAAGCACTTTAGATAAGACTCTCCATATTCTGACAGGAAAATACACCCTGACAGACAACTTATCTTTACCTTTTGCTGAAGTGAAAAAAAAGTTTCCTGCCAACACACAACACAATAGGTTTCAACACTGAAGGCAGAAAACAGATACAAAAGCTACAAACAACATTTTTTTAAAACCTACTACCTGATTGCTTTTTAAACATCTAGCAGCAAGTATAGAAAGTAAAATAATTACTGAGAAGAACTCAAAAAAAATCAGGACTGAACAGCCTTGTTTCCAATAAGGAAAAACTACACAATTCCACCTTAAACACTATGTTTGTCACTGGAGCATGTTTGCTACATAAACATAGAAATGTATATAATAGTTAACACCTTTTAAAGTGAGGAAAAATCTGAGTTGCCCAAAATATGATAAGCACCCACAAGAGAAGTGCCAACGCTAAAAATTATACTAAGGTCCTCAAACCCTCTGTCTCCATTTTTCTGTTCCATTTCAAACATTGCTCAGAAGCTCTTATTCTAGTGCTAACGAGTGTATTTGACTTCCCCAAGCAACAGAAAGATATTGATGTTCCAGGTAAATTTCTGCAGCAACAATTTTGTTATCTTTTGAAAGAACACATACATCAAAACAAAAATAATTACAGTATAAATTTCTAACAAAAGACAGTGAAGCAACTCAGCATGTTCTATAAAGAAAAATGAAATCCAGTGATGGAAGCAAAAAAAAAAAACGGGATACGATACTCTGGAGATGATCCAATACCAGAACTTATGATATACTCAAATTCAATTTTACTGCATAGTTCTCCTTTAAAGGATGCATAGGGCAAAACAATACAGGAAAGCAAGAGCTATGCTAAAAATATCATAGAATGTATAGTATTCTAATTATTAATAATTAGAATTAGTGATAGAACCTATAATATTCTATCACAGTCTATAAAGAAATATTATAGAGTATATAATAAATAGACAAAGCCCTGAATACAGAAGTCCACATAGAAAATACCACAGAAACAACCACACTTTAATATTTTCCTCCAAAGGCCAAAAGGAAGCACAGCCTATCAGTGTTACTACTTGGTCACAGTTACATTATTTTTGAAGAGCACTTTAGATGTTGCATTAGATCTATCCATATGCATTTCAGGTGCGAAGTGCTTTATCCACAACTGCTCTGTGCTTGACAGCAATATGGATCTATTTACCACTGATAAAATCCTTACATTAAGAGCACTAAAGAAAGGGCATCTACATAAGGAATTGTGATGGTCGTTACCAATTAGCTGCATTACCTGGCATCCTCCACAAGAGGACAGAGCTCAGACACCTGCCAGGACTCTATTTATAAAGTCTGATTTGCATTGAGCACAGAATCTCACAAAAGACAACTTGAGAGAATTGTTGAGCACACAGGAGTTACTTGAGAGAATGTATAATTTGATGATCACTAACAAATATGCACCTCATCTGGCTTAGGAAGTCCCAGAGCTGCAGACTTGAAGGCAGGAAGCCACTTGCTGTGTTCTTAACCTCCTCAACATCCACTTTTGGCCACGATCAGTTACCACATCTCATTAAATCAACAGCTCTAATTTGATTTAACACAGTATAGATACCCTTCTATTCAGATAACTGATATCTGAAGTACTAGTCTGAAGTTTGTTAACAGTATGGTATAGATAACAAAGACCTAAGCAAACAGGAAAAAAAAAATAAATGAACATTTATTTATGACAGAACTGTGAAAAAGGTCTTACCACTTAGAAGCCATTGTTAACCACCAACAAGAGCTGTTATATCACACTTAGGATGGATTCATCAAGACATCTTCCCCCAAGTCCAACGTGTGCTTAGAGATGTGAGAGCAGACGAAGATGTAAACAGCTACAAGTCGGAAAAATGTCTCCAACACAGTACAGACAGAAGTCTAAAATGCTGAAAAGAAAATGGGAAAAATAGTCAAACCTTGGACACTTACTCAATGGAAACGTCAATATTTGTCAGAAGTTGTACAATTCTGTTTTTTCTTAATTGAGAAGTCAAACAATAAAAATCTTATGTGTGTCTTCAGAATAGTTGCTCTGCTCAAACTGATGATTTGTAAAGACTTTCCCCATGAAAAAGAGAAAAATTAAAACTTATACTGAAATAAAATGTAGCTTCCCACTCAGCATGTTATGTACACTCATTCTTTATGTAGAGTTTTAGTTGTACTTTAATTACAAACATACTTTATTATGTACACAATTGCTCCCAAATGCAAGTCGCTATGAATCAGATTTTTCATATCAGTCCTTTTACTTCTTTTCTGATTTTTGCTGATCATTTTTTCCCCTGCTTGTTTAGCATGAGGATGTGGTCAGAAAAAGAAACAAACAGTACTTCAGCTGTGCCTCTCTAATAAAGTCTTAAGAACGTCTGGAGATTCCTTCACAACAGAAGTTTGTGTGCAGCTTGCAGACTTGTCCCAACTTGCCTAGGCAGCAGAGTTTGGTTTTGTTCTTCTGTACTGCCAAACTACAGCAAATGCACTTTACTGTTTTTAATTTTACCCTGGAGGGAGATCAAGCACTTCTAACTGCTTTTAAGAACTCAAGTCTCAACCTGCAGTGGCAATCCACCACTCCTCATCATCTGTTTGTACAGAGAAGAATTTTTTTCCCTACAGTCATAGACTGAAAAATTACAGGTGTCTACAAAGATCTGTACACCCAGTGCACTTTATCAGTGCTCTGATGCAACACAAATATACTAGATTCCTTTAGGGGATTGTGTGAACCATTCAGTCATCAATTTTTACATTTGGTTTTCTCTACTTCTTAATTAGTGTTTCCAAAAATACAAGGGACCCACGTAATAGGCGCAATCTAAAGGTAAATAAGCCACTTCCTGAAGATTTTAAGATGTAAAAGAAAGTTTTCAAGTGGGACTCAGTGACAAGCAGGAAAATTAGATTAGCTTTTGCAAATAGGAAGCAAGCTGATGTTTATATATAAATTAGGAACTATGTAATTCCTTGAAGAAGCAAGTCAAATATTTTGAAGACTTGAAATATAAAGGGAAGCATTTAAAAATGGATAAAATTCTAAGTGTTAATTTTACCTGCTAAATTGCAACTCTGTAATAAAAACATCACCTGCTTTCTGTAGTTTGTGCATTTGACAGTACAGTATCAGCAGCATCACTTTTCTTTAGGCAATTAGGGCAAGCAAACACTGTTTTCTGTGCAGCATAAATACACAGCCTTTCATCCTGCCTACATTCATAAACTGCACTATTCACACGGGAGAAGTAGTTTAGTTTAAATCACCTCATGCAAAACCCTTCATCCACTCCCATTTGGAAGCGAGTGGGTCAGCTGTCCTTTAATGCCTCCCCAGTTACACCAACTGTGAACAGCACTTAGGAACGCAAGAACATGCTACAAAACTCTCCATAAAATCAAAAGAATAGCCAAACAAAAATTCACTGTGGCATACGCTGATATTTCAGCTCACATTTTCAAATGAAATGTACATTCACAAATAGATAACCCATTCTCTCTGCTTGGAGGCTTCTCTTCTCACTGTGTCCAGAGCTAACACATACAAAACCAGTCCATGCTTCTCATTCATCTCCACTCTCCACCACACCAGACTCAATCTCTACTCCCCGCGCCCCAACAATAGTCCAGCTCCTTAATGGAAGAAAGTTTACCAGAGAGTACCAGAGAGGAAGAGGTTCAGTATTTGGGGTTCACTTCTATGAAATATTGCTGAAAAGCTAAGAAGCACAGCATAACAAAACTACACAATAAAGTTTGAAATAGGAAGTTAGCTACCATAGGGTTAAAAAAATAAATTCAAAGAACACTGCTGCTACCTCAAAGTTTTCATACCCGGAAGTATTCAGAACTCCTCTAACATCCTGAATTGGAAAACGCAGCTAAAAATCTATCCAATCTCAAACTTGTCCAAGTAACAGCATATATTATGTGATAAGTAACAGCAACTCATTAGATGAGCCTTTTTGGGGGTATGTTTAAAAGAAATTTTATCTCAATTACTTTCAGGTTGATATATTCAGAGAGTATCTGCCATACTGTTGGCTACTATGCAAGACAGAACTTAACTTTAGCTTTTGAGCTGCCATTAGATGCTCCATACATACAGCACACTTTTTTGCCATTGCTAAATGTAGGAGAGGTGGTACAGGATACCACCTTCCAAAAACTTCAGGGAAGGAGATTAAAATTAATCCTGTAGGAAATCAAAGTGACAGTAGTTTCATTTAAGACATGTACACCACACTAAATTACAGGCTTTTTATAATTAGTGGCCTAAAAGACCTAAGGAGAGAAGAGTGTGAAGTCTAATAGCTTTAACTAAGTGCTAGAAGTAGTGCTTTCCATCCTAGAACCCCTAGGCAAGCTTCAATACACTACATGCTTGCTTTCACAAAGGTAGAATAAAGGCAAATATTAATTATATTATTTTTAAGACATTTTAAAAATTACAACAAAAAGTCACTAATAAACTGGTTCAGGTAACTGAGGCAGAAATGAGATAACACTCTTGAGGCAGATCAAGATCATCTGAGGCGAATCATGGGCGAAGAAGAAAAGGATGCATATCTCGGTCATACCAAAACTTTGAAATATAGCCAAATATCTGCAGCTGAGAACTACATTTATTATGCTGGTTTAACATCATCTTCATAAGAATTATGAATAGCTCTCCATTTACAAACCAACAAACTTCAACAGAAGACTCCCATACAATCCTCATTTGTAGTCGAGAAGGATTTGCAAGATCAACTTCAGAGCAGGCTTGGTGTCATGATATCTCCAATTTTAAAATGCATGTTTGCATTCTCCTTTCCTTAGTTAGCTGGAAAAGAGACTAAGAAAGGTACGAGTCACAAATCACACCCATTGGCCCAGCATCACAAGATCTGTCCATTCTTTAAATTTTCATTATAACTTTTTATCTTTTAGAATCTAATTTCAGAGTATTAGAAATATACCAAAACTCAAACTGTGTTTTTACCAGAGCACAGTAGATATTTCCACCTAAGCGTAAGACCTTTCAAGTCTCTCAGATTAGCCTCTTAATCAAAATTGCTTTCACTACTGCCAGAGCCCAAGAAACCCACTGCCTTCAGAAACCAGAGTGATGCTCAGCTCCACCTTCCCTCTGTCTCCCATCTTTACCCTTGCTATTTTCTGATTATTGATATGGAGGGATGTTTCCTCAGCTTTAGTACAGAAACAATGATTTTATTTTGGGTCCCAAAAGTGACCTTAGTTATTTTCTATTATACAAACTAGATGTTGAAACTGGCTACCCAAGAGGAACATATTTCTGTTCTGCTTTTCAAGAAACTGCAAAATAAGTGTGTCCAATCTGCAAGCGATCTGCAGAAGACCAAGAAGTTATAGTTCTCTTCTGTTAGCATCAGAGGTTATAAGCAATCCAGACATTGACAACCTCAAAAGGATGTTGCTTCCACCAGAACAGCTAAAACCAAGTATGTGTCAGCACAAATTGTTAAATCTCACACACAAGTGTTACCCAGCTTGCATAATCTCGTGTCACCTAGATATTTATTATCACTTGTTTCTTTTTATTTCAGATGCACTGGAGAGGGGAAAAGGCTGCAACCAAGAGCAACAACCATCCCTTTCCTCAGATGCACTGCTGCTGCAGTGACAGAACAGTGCACCTACTGCATTTGCAGTGGCTTCTAGGAAAGCCCTCACAGCCATTAATCTCTACACCATCATTCACAATACCTGCACAAAGTTTCAGCAACAGGAAAAGTGAGAATTTCCATGAGCACAGTGTAGGAAAGAAGCCTCAAATTCTGACCTCTGCATCGCCACCACTGTAGCAAAAAAAAAAAGGGAAAATGCAAAAAATGCCAAACAGCTCTAAAAACTAAAATGCCTTTTCTCCCCTTTTACAAAACAAATTGCAAGCACAGACTGAACTAAACATCAGCTTATAAGCATGAAACTAGGAGGAGCTTGTATCACACCTTCAAACTACTTTTGGCAATTTTCTACTTTTGAAACTACTCAAACCCAAACCAATAATTCATTTCCATTCAATAAGCTTTTGGAGATCATCTTCTAGAAGGGTTCAAGCACCTGGAACTACCTAATGAAATGTCAACAGCTAATGTACTACTTTTTCTCCCTTAACAGACTGTTAAAGCTAAAAATATTCTCTTTCTTAAGAAGTGCCAAAAACTATTAAATCCCTGACCACATTTATTACTCTGCCTGTACAAAGAGAAAAAAATAAGTAGCAACAAAGTTTTTCTTCAGCTACTCTTTGCCATTAGAGGGAATTAACATTAACTTTATGCACATTCAGTACAAAAGTGCATATGAATTTAAATTAAAAAACAAAACAATACACACAAACCCCACTTTATTCTTTGAATAAAGCAGGCAGCTGCCCTCCCTGCTCCCTCCTCCAAAGCAACTTCAACAGAGGTTAACTCGGGTCCTATATATAAAATGCTAATAGTTCTTCAAATATGCTGACCAGACAGTGCTGAAGAATAACAGTTAGCAGATTTCTTATCTCTTCAAGCAGTCACAGAAAAACATGCTTAATTTGATATACCCCAATCTAGTACAATACTCTATGGCCTCTGGAAATCTGATACAAGTACTATATAAAAGGCAGTAGTGCTAACTGCGTTTGAAGTACAACAACTGGAATGAGGACTTTGTTGTACTTGCCCACCATCTCTACCTATTCTTTTTTCAACAACATTCAACCTGAAAAGTTCATGGAGCCTGTATTTACACAGGCTGAGACATGAACTTGCTGTTTCACTTTAACAGAAGCCCGAATGAGACCAGTCTGCATTTTCCAGCATGACAGTAAGACAAACAGAAAAGCACTTGAAATATTCTTCCTTTTTCTAGGCACAAAACATTACAAAAACCCTACTGATTTCTCCCTCCTACTCTTCTCATAACAAATGTATACTAGTTTTCAAATAACCACCTGCTTAAATCCAAAATAACTTTTGAGGATTTGACTCACTAACATACACCAGTTCTTGAACTTATAACACCTGCATCACTTCAGTTAGAATCATGTAAAAATTTTATGCCTTTCAACTATATAGTTACATGCAAGAGTTTTATATACTAGATATGTTTTTAAGGGAGCATGCAATAAAAGCTACTGTAAAATCACAGGGACCAGGAAATATTTGAAAATACAACTATTTAGTCTTAATTCAAAAAAAACAAGTCAAGGGAACAACTTCAACTACACCATAATATGGAACACACTACGCAGTACCTTCTTTCCACATCCTCCCAGGAGATACAAGGTTGTCTTTCCAATTGGATCAAAGCAGTTACACACAACTTATCCTACCACCACAAAAATGAAAGTATAATCTTTACAGATTTTGAATAGCAGTCTATAATATCAAAGGTTGGTCATGATGTACAGTAAGAAAGTGTTCTTAAGTGTTTTTTTTTAAATCAGGTTCATTCTTTCCCTAGTACAGCAAAGATCCAAAGGTATACAAAAGTGTTAAAGAAATGTGTATAATGGTACGTAAAGACTCACAGTTTCCTCCCCTAAGAGCTTGTATCTACCCATCTTTCTGTTCCCACACTTGCTATCCACTACTTCTCACTGGTAGCAGCTATTCTCCTACTAGTTCTGCGCGCACACACGTTTTCCTAGAAAACATGCAGGCATCCCAGCCAAAATGTCTACATAGGTGTTACCCATCCACCCTGCCTTAGAGAGCTGAGCAGAAAAAGGACTCAGTACCCAGAACAGACCTGGCAACAGAAGAGCACTGTGCAAGTGATGCACAGTAATTTTACATGCTGTTTACCAGAAAGGTTGTCAGAAGCTCTTGGGGTTGCCCTAACCCTGCTCTCACAACCACTGGAAATAGTCTACTCCATCTACCAAAACATCTCTGATCCTCAGCTTTATATGCAACATCTACCACCAAGTAGGTTCAAACAGGGAGGCAGAGGTGCGATCTAAACTGAAGGAACAGAGGGAATGAGGTAGCATCTCTATGTCTATAGGAAACAGATTTGCCATATTTGAACGAGGCTGTCATGGATACCCACCTTTACAGATACTCTTTCTCAATATCAAGAACACTCATTCCCATTTCCTTTCCCTTTACGAGCTGAGGCCATATTTCCAAAAGCTCCTTGAGTCACTGCAACAGCACCAGCCATCATGGAACCAGCTACTACTCATCATACTACCCCAGGGAAGAAATAAGTCAGTCAATAGTGACAGTGCACAGGACAGAAATTCTTCAGGGTTTTGGACAACATCTTTTTTGGATGATGTCTACAGAGCTAGAAGTCATGCCATTTTTGCTTACAGCTATCCTTTTTAACATGATCAGCATTACCGGCAGATTAGATTAGTTCAATTTAAGACCATGAAAACTCTGTCAATGTCAAAATGTTCAGCTGCCACAGGCACAACCCTAGCAGTTCTTTCTGATTTAGCACAAGAACAGAAGTGATGTCAATAAGGACTATTTTCATAGAAGACAGATAAAAATATCTAGGAACTCTTCAGCCTATCTTTCATGCTAGCTTCTCTGCAGAGAGAGAATCAGTCTTTGCCCAGATCTACTGTTAACTCCAAGTTCCCTTTAGGGCACAGCACTTACAAAAGATGCTTCTTCATTTTACAAAATTGGGGAATGTCACTGGAGAAATAAAGTCAATTTTCATGATATCAAACGTGAATTTCCAAGACCTGGTTTTATCATAGCATTCTCAAGTCTTACAGTAGAGTTATTCCCTCATTTTGTTGTTTGTTTTTTTTTTTTAAATGAATTACGCTTGTTTTACTCTCTTTTGACAGTTCTCCACACTGAATTACTAGGGCCTTATCTTTTGGGCCAAGTACAAACAAACTAGTTGTATTTGTAGTTTTCACCACTGTCTTCATCTCTTATTTTATAAACACATCCAACATTATATTCAGTCACTTCAAACAAACTTAGCTGCATAGGGCTGGCAAAACACACATAATCTTCATCTTTGAGACCACTACAAAAAAAAAACAAGCAGTGAAAAGATCAACAGCAGTAAGTCTTCCGTGAAAGGTTACACAAGCATGGTTGAATATTGCAGAGCAAGTCTTTCCCATATTTTCATGAGGATCCTTTCAGCATACTCTTGCCTCTAAAAATGATAGCTGGTTATTCTTTCTGCTCTTCTCTTGCTTATTCACACACTGCTAGGGGCATCTTCGAGCTCCTCAAATACTTTCCTGCACAAGTAAGACTTAACATAGCTCCTAGCATGACCTGGCTATGATAGGTGCAAGAACTGTTTGCAACAGTGATATTTCTCAGTGCTGTATTTAGCCTACAGCTTCTCTTCCCATTTAACATAACATAATTCAGCGGTAATTTTTTTTGTTATTAGTTGTAGCTTATGAAGACAAAGCAGAGAAACCTTGACAGGACTGAGGAAAAAAAAACAAGACCCTACGGTTTACTGGCAAGATATTTCCACCAGAGCACTGAAAGAACTCTATAAAAGTCCCACTGCAACCTTTTGTGGAATACTTCATACAAGTCTGGTCAATGCATGCTAAAAAGACTAACTCATATATGAAAGAAGGCAACAATAGGATTTTAGGATGTTCAGGTGAACAGGAAACATCTCACCCAAACAAGAGTCTGGTTTATCTGGTTTAGCGAAATTATTCTATCACCCTCTAGAAATACACTAAAGATAAGTGAAATAAACATTACAAAGAAAGAGTTGCTATTTAAGCTGAAAAATTATGCTGGCAACTACCATTGACATATACTGCTATTAACATACAACCTGAAAATTACAAATTCTGAAGAAATCTTCCAATATTTAGATGATAAATCACACAGATTGTTTTGTTTTTACTAACTCCAACCTGACCAGCAGCACCAGTAAAGTGTCTATGTCAATAGCCCCAAGTCTCTTGCTACAGACTCTGTGGAAAAGCCAGCTATTTTAGACTAACCCAGACCCACCTCTAAAGAAGTACAGTTTACTGACACCTGTACAGACCTCCTGTCAAAGCAGCAGCTGGAACAGCAAAAGAAAGGCACCCCATGTGCACATCTGTGCAAACTCAATGCAGAGCAGCTTTGTCTGCCATCACTAACTGCAAAAAAATAATTCACATTGCTCACATTGACAAGGGCAAGTAAAGAGTCCATGTAAAGAACAAGCCATTAAAACTCCAAAGCATACAGTAACAGCTTCTGGGGACTAGGCCACTGTATCAGACAAAATACTGAGATATTTCAGAGAGCCTTAAACTCAATTTCAGAAGAACATTCCTTAAAAAAAATATTTATTCCTCTCCCACTTTTGCATGCAAAAGTAAATCACTAGGAAATAAACAGGGAAAAACACAAAAATCCCTGAAAACTGAAGCCATATCAAGAGCAGACACTGTTGCTTAACTAGCTTGAGGGGATTTATTCCTTTCTGATATCTTCCAGTGACGGTATTGGACACTTGCTGTCTGAGACTGTATTCTGTCACTCTTCCTGGGAGATGTTCATGTCAGAGGGAATTAAGGATTATAATAGATTTGGGGGAGGGGAAGGAAGGACAACATAGGTCTTAGAAGAGACAGATATATGGCAGTACACAGATACTTAGAGAATTAACTGTCAAACATTGAGGATAAGTGAGCTAGCTACTGGAAAGAACTGCTGTTTTAATCAATTAAAAAAAAGACAGAAGCAACCCCAGCTGAGTCAGTCTGGCTAATATCCATTACTGGAGTTCACTAGGATTTGGAGTGAGACTGGACAAGAATAACGCTTAATCTTAAAGCCTTCTAACATTGCAACGCTTCTTTGCCAGCCTGTAGTTATTCGTGGGAGGATTATTGCAGATACAAAAGTCATAAATGTTCAAAGTTGTTTGGGTGTGAGTGAGCAGAAGCATTACAAAGCATTAAACCACAGCTCTGCCGTGTGCTAGGCCAGCTGCCCTCCCACTGATGGATAAGCAACAACACATTTCCTACCAGTAAGGCCAATAACTACAGTTATATGCTCACAAACTCTGAACTATCATCCTCATTTTTCTCACAGTAACTCACATCACTCTTGCATGCATATAACACCTTCCTCTCACATTATTATTTGCATGACACCTATGGTTTCTGTTAAGCTATGGCTTAAATGTAGACAAAAAAAGGCTAAAAGCTCACGGCTCTTTAAGCCAGAGGCAGTGTATTACATACCCACGTTCTGCATTATACAAGTCCACTGAAGTGAAAAGTTAGCCTACATGCCTCTTAAGGAACTCAAAAAAAACAAACTGTCATTTAGTCCTTTGTGCAAGAATGGTGAAGCCATCACTAGACAAGATGAGCAAGATAAAATCCCTGAAATACAAAACTAGATATAAAATAGGCAACTCCTGATGTGGAACATGTGGTTTTCCAAGTTGTTTTCCTTGATGCACACCCACTGGGAAGGAGGCTAATTATAATCTTCTTAAGTTCTTAGAAAAAAAGTAAGTACAGACAGCGTATTCTCAATTGTATTGCCAAAAACTTCCAGCATACCAATTAATATTACCCCTTAAAAATAAAAAGACAAACGCACACAGTGAAAGACACACGCAAGGACCACTCTTGAGCTGTTGACCTGGCAGGATAACACTGGAAAGTGTTAAAACAGTAAGATGAAAAACAGAACAAGCCTACTTCTTGCCTTACAGCCCTATAACCCTCACACTTCCCTCCTCAAAGGTACTACGCTATTACAAGAGAACCAGCTATCACCCTGCTTTGGTCTGCCTAAGCCAGCCAAACAGGAACAAAATTAGTTGAATATTTCAAGTTTACCTTAACTAACCCCACGGAAGAATTAAACAACTTTTCTTTTGAAATGAAATTCAGCCAACAGTTTTCTACGACATCCCAAAGCAACATACCACTGCTCTGCTCCAAGGAAACCACTTCCAGAGAAGAAGTCAGCACAGGCTTTAACCAAATCCATTCTGGAATACAAATAAGGAGCCATTCAAAGCATCACTCTGCTCAGGGAAGTCAGTTGTCTACTGACAACAACTGCCCTCAAGCACCACTAGCTAAGGGCCTCTACAAACCACAGATTAAGGAAAATTTGACAGAGAGGATGTCGCTCTCATCTTTAAACACCAGACTCAAACTAAACCTGCAACAAAGTTTTTACAGAGGGTTTTTTTCCTTCCTGTGATACTGTTACAAGATAAGAATCAGAGTGTGGTTTCCCAGCACTTGCTCAACAATCTTCCACAAAAATTCTGAAGTATTTGGGGCACGTCCTCAGCACAACAGTAACACCACGGAAGCAGCAACAGAAACAGCCTGCTGCGGAAACAACACTTTGAGGAAATACTTCCTAAGTAACTACAGTCAATTTCACTCTTTGCTCAACCCACAACCAGATCACCTCCTTTATCACAGCAGTCTATATGCTCCACATAACTTGTTCTTACCCACGTGAGCGTCTCTTCACCCACTGCTTTGTTAATATATCAGCACCTTTCTCTTTCTGGTTTGCATTTACATGAAGGTGGTTACCTTATGTCTTTCTCACCATAGGAAGTCTGGGCTTGGGAGAGAGAGTAAAAAAGAACTTGCTTTCTGCTTTAGTGCATCTGCTTTCTAAGGCAGAATTAAGAGCTGTAATTCCAAAGTCCAGGTTACACTCTTGCTACATCATCTCCAGACTCTTTTACTATGCCTTAAAACCACATTAGAAAACTGCTTCTGCAACTCATTCGGTGTGAGTTGCAAAATCATAACACAAAGTATTTTGAGTTTGAGTTGAGGTTTCTGTTTTCCCTCCAATTTCTTAGTCGTTTTACCTGAAGCCGTCCCGATTGCTGGACCAGTGATCTCTGGTCAAGACACCAACTAAGTTGTCCGCTGAGCAGCTGAGTGTTGCTACAGCCAACAAAATTATCGCACAATCGCAACACTGGCAGTGTACACATGACAGCGAAGGGGCGGGGGGAGACTAACGAAGCCCCCGCAGTACTCGCAGCCGCATCGGTAAGGTCTACGGGGGACCCTAAAAGCGAGTATCTCGGCCCTACCAGCAGCCGGAGCGCACACGCACGGGTCGCGCTCGGGATTCCCAGGCAAGTTTCGCCCGGAGGAGCGCGGCGTGGCCAGAGGGAGCGTGAGGGAGCGCGGCCGCCTCCTCCGCCACCGGGACGCGCCGCTCTCCGCCGGGGCGGGGCCGGGAACAAAGCCCGGCTCCGAGCCGCCCTCCCTCCCGGCTCCGTCCCGCCGTGGGGGCGGCAGCCCCGGGGGGGGGGGCCCGGCCGCGCTGCACGGGCGGGGCCGGGGCGGAAGCGGGCGGGGCCGGGGGGAGGTGGCTCCGTGCTCCCGGAGCCCCGGCCCGCGGGAAGGCGGGCGGGAGGCGCCGAGCGATGCCGGCACCGCCGAGCCAAGCCCTGCCCGCCTCCGCCCCCCCACCCCCCGCCGCAAACAAAGCCGCGCGGGCCGGGGGCCGATGGCTGCGCGGCGCAGCCTTCCCCCCCCCCACCGCGCTCCTTTCCCAGCGGAGCGGGCGGGCTCCTTCCCCACCCCCGTCCCTCCCTCCCCGCCGCGACCGGTCCCGGTGCCGCCGCCGCCCCACCTGCCCCGCCGGTGGGAGCGCTGCCTCTCGCCGCCGCTACAGCCCCGCTCGGAGCGACTCCTGCGGGAGCCGGTGAGCGACTCGC
This sequence comes from Tapera naevia, assembly GCA_033556795.1. Classification (NCBI taxonomy): domain Eukaryota; kingdom Metazoa; phylum Chordata; class Aves; order Cuculiformes; family Neomorphidae; genus Tapera; species Tapera naevia. Next base: position 17,531,298 of record JAUMJJ010000172.1, on the reverse strand, counting down.
GCCGCCGGCATCCCCCGCCGGCTTTATCCCGCCGCCGCCTCTCCCCTCCGGTACCTCGACGGTCCGGCTCGTCCCTCCCTCCTTCCCGCCCTCCGCGCCTCCCATTGGCGCGCGCCACCCCACCCGGAGCCGCCGCTCACTGGGGCGCGCGCGCGGCACTCACGCGGGGCCGCCCCCGCGCCCGCTTCCCATTGGCTCTCCGAGCGCCAGGCCCCGCCCCCCCCCACGGCGACCCGGCGCCTCGACCAATCAAAAGGTGGCGTAAGGCGGAGCCGAGCTTCTGCGGCTGCCATTGGCCGAGGCGGCAGCCAGTTCCGCGTGCCGGCCCGCCCCGCCAACCTCCCCCCAGCGGGCGTGCGGCGGCGGGTGAGCTCCGGCCTGGGCGACCTTCGGCTGGCTCCGCGGGCCCACCTGGCACGAGGGCAGGACGGATCGCTGTCGTTAATAACATTTAACAAGGCCGGTATCGCCACCGCAGCCGGGAATCACGCGGTATTCCGGGGAAGCTGTCACGCTCCTTCGCACAGCGGATAGCGGGAATGCCGGCAAATAAACTCTCTTAAGACTCGTTATGGAGTTTTAAAAAACAGCATCTTTTAATTTCAGCGCTGGACGCGTGGGGGAATGATTTCCGTCCATCATGTGTAGTGTTACACTTCTTTTTAACAGTGACTGCTTCTTGTATCACAGCAGATAAAACACCGTGGCTGCTTTCGCCTTTGGAATTCCACTTCGCTTTCACGCACCAGCCTGGAAGATCTACGGTCATGGAAGCACCCAGGTGCAAAAGGAAGGTAATGAGAGAAAGCACAACAGCATCCTCAGAAAACTCACCTGGCACCGGGGCTGCCCGGGATTTTCCCAGTGCAACACGTCTGGTGGCCGAACGCAACAACGCGTTTCTAAATATTTGAGAGCCGAAGGTAATAAAAACGAAAACAGCAGGAACAGTGACATTTTAAGCAGTTAGAAAGTAACTTCTCTGTGGAACTGCCCCCAAACATCTCCAAAAGAAAAAAAAAAAATGGAAAGAGATACATGTCAAGAATAATAAAATAACACCAGGTCTGCAAAACAGTATTGGAAAGTATCCTGAAGTCACCATTTTTCAACTGTCAAACATAAGCCTGCCTTGCAAGTACTGCACACCCTTGAGACAGATAATGTACAACTTTCAGAAAATAGTAGGAATAAGAATGCAGAAAAGGAAAAAAATAATTATACACTAGTAGCCAAGGAGAATATTGCAGGTTAGCTCTTTTTTGTAGATTTAAGAATGTTGTGAATTTACTATTTTTTTATTCTATTCTAACAATTGTACCACAGTCTAAATGTTGAGTACTAGAACACCTAACAAGAAAAACAGGACCCATTGCTACTGATATTATGGATAATTCCAGACAATTTGTTAAAGCAAAATGTGTCACAAGTGGGTTGTGATTTTGAAGTTATCCCAAGTTAGTAGCTCAGTCCAATCCTCACAATAAATGTACAAATACATGTAATCAAAACAAGAGTGGCTGAAACTCACTGCGAGTGAAAATCTGGTATTTAACCCTGAGCACCTGAACTTTACAGGACACAATCATATCACTTTCAGAATCCAGATTTTTCTGTTACCTGCCTGCCTTGCAAAATAGCTCTAAGGATTAGTTAATATGTAAAGTAATTATCAAAATACATTGCAGTACCAGTTATGAATAGTAGTAATTATTATCAATGTGGGTGAATTCCTTACTAATTCAGGCTTTGAGTATGGGTTCCACAAAGACACACACTCTTGGTTCTTGCTGATGTGCTACAGTGCTTCAGGCAAACAACTGACTCTTTGTTTGCCACCAGTTGTTGTGTTACAACAATGCTCTTCTTTGGTATGAATTGCTGTTATTTGTTCATTAGAGAGAGCTCGATTTTTATAAATACAGTCCTGTTAACTCTTGGCAGCCACTGAAGAATCAGAAGCTCTCAGCTGTTGTGTTTAACTGTATTGTCCAGAGTGCCAAGCAAAAAAAAAAACCCAGCAGCAACAACAACAACGAAAAAAATCACCATACCAGCTATGTACTCGAGCACATAAACTTTCAAAGTTTTGGCAGCTTTCCTTAGCAGATCAGCAGATACTCCAGCTACTTGTTTCAGCTACATCTTATGCAATATTGTAAACCTAAACTTACTTGTTAAGCCAACTCTTTGCTTTGCAGTATAAAGCCTAACTGTTGAACAAATCCGAATTATAAGCTTTTAAACCACTCAAGTCTCCACACAACTTACCCTATTAATTCTTGAGCTCTGGCTTCAAAAGTTCTGAATATTCACCAGTGGCTTTGCTTTGTGTCATTTTCACACCTACCAATTTCTTGTTACGTAAGTAATCAGTTCATTTTAAGAGAATCTTATTTTTCAAAAGTTTTCCCTTTTCCTTCTCTGAGGCATCACCTTCAAAAGAAATCACTTCAGATCTCTGAAGGTTAAATATTAGCTTGCAGTACCTTGTAGCTCATATATTCCTCACTCTGGGATGATACTGAGTCATAAAAGATATAAAGTTTAGAGTCTTAGATCAGTGAGTTGTAATACATCTAAAAATAATTTTTTAATTCCTGAAGCAGTGCCAAAATACATAACTCTCCCCTTTACAAGTAATCTGCCAGATTTGTACATTGTACATGTTTAAAAACAAACAACAAAACAGCAACTAGAAAACAGTTACTGAAACACCAAACTGTCATTTAGCAAGTCATTAAAACATGAAAAAGTGTTACCTTGTCAACTATAAAGGACTGCTGTAGTGCATAGATTTTTAAACAAAAATACCATATTGGATAAATGCACCTGTCAGAGGAAAAGGCAGAGAAAATAGCATTCAAGAGATTAGCTTTATAGCAAGGGTTTACAAAGCTAGCCTTAAGCCTTGCCTGAGGACAAGATTTTATGCAATACATTTGAAGGACTTGGCCATGCCATCACCGATTTTAAGGTCAAGTTCTCAATAGTTGCAAGGAAGATGGCATGAGTATAAAGGAGATGGTGGAAGTAGACCAGATGTCAAAAGGAGCATCCTTGTTAAACTTTCTTTCTGTGAGTGAACTTCAAAAAAGGCTTGAGGATGGAGAACAAAGTGCCAAGGTTGTGGATAAGCTCTCCCATCTATGCTGAATATGGCCCTACAACTGCATTTCTAAGCCAAAAATGGATGTATGTAACCAGGTGAAATTTTTAAGTACCTTCAAGTATCTCACAAGCAGAGCGTATTAGGAAAGAATTTTGGAAAGATGATAAACTCACTAGTTTGCTGCATGATTTTAATTTGTTTTTTCCAGTTGGAAGTCTAAGTGAGATGGGGATAGTGAAGTGAGGAAACAATGAATAATTATTAATTTTACAACAGAGAGTCAAATCAATGGTTCAGAGCCATTGTTTTCTTCAATGAAGACTGATATCCACTTCCTCCACACTTAAGTTCCATGTTTAGAGAAGGTGCAGTCCATTACCATATCCTCCCCTACAAAAATACATGCTTTAACAAACGGTTGTATTCTTTGCCTAGAAGGTACTGAAAGCTAAATGAGAAGAAGCATTAAGTGCTTTCTTGCTGCAGCCACCCACTCCAGGCAGCCAAACCTTCTACTTCACACACACCAGACACCTTCGATTTCTACAACTTTCCCTCTCCCATCTTCAGGCACAGGCTTTTTTGTACAGCCATCAGGCAGTAGCAATTTAAGCATCTTCACTTGAATTCCAAGGTGAAGAGACAATGGCTTGCTCCAGGAAAGACTTAAAGGGAGTGGTGCATTCCAGGCAAGTAGAGGCAGATCAGGACACGGTGAATTCAAGCTGGATGTTTACAAGAAAATGCCACAGCATACATTGCATTGTCAGAAACATCTTTTTATTTTTCTCTCAGCTTTCCTGACTTTTGATAAACTGCAAGTATCCACTAATGCTGTCATTTCAACAGCAATATCCAGAGGAAAGCACACAGACTCCTTGTCTCCCACTGCAGTACAGCCAAAACCACCAAACCTATATCACTTTCAACTTCAGTCACCCCCTAGGTCCTTGCTTGGTCCTAATTCAACTAAGCTCTTTTTTTAGGAAACAGGCATCCTTTCTTTTTATGCAATTCTGGCCACATATCTTCAGCAACAAGTTAACAGAGTTCTTGGCAACACACCTAACGTTTCAGTTAGGCATGGATGGACGAGCTTTCTGCTACCATTCATCAGAACCAGCTGGTCAGTTATGAGGCCAAGCTGTACCACTGCTTGTACTGACACAGACCAAACCTGATTCATCGCTCCTGAAGCGGTGCCCACTCCCACATGTGTTACAAGGCACATTGTTTAGACAGGCAGGAAACAAGATAAAGCTCAGGAAGGAAACATTCTCGATTGAAATGAATGCTCAGAGCCTCAGCTGCTAACTAGGTCTTTACCACCGCCCTCCCAGTAAGGAAACACCACCACCACATGCAGACAAACACCTGGCCCTTGGCCACAGCCCTGAGTTCAGCAGGCATGGTGTTCTGATACTGAAAATATCAGCAGATACACTCTCTAGGATTCATTTTGGAGTTTTAGAAAGCAGCAACCTTTAATTTCAGTGCTGAATGCATGAGGAAATGATTTCCATCAGTCATGCGTAACAAGACAAAAGCCGGGGACAGAATGTATTTCCCACTTACACACACGTGTATGAAGTTTCCCAGAAATATTATGCATCTTGTAATGCTTTCCAAGGATTATGTTATTATGAACTTCACAACAGCCAAATTCCTTGCTACTTGTAGCTTTAGAGCCAGCTCTGTCTGACCTTGCATTTGAGACAGGGAAAGGCTGCAGAGGTGATTAGAGAAGACACATCTGTTCAGCAGAGACCACGCTTAACGCCAGATGTTATCAAACTCTCTGAAGTGTCTGGGAAAACACTGTTTGAAGACAACACACTGTAAAGAAGTCATCAGAGAGATATTCTGCCTGTCAAAAAACACACCGTTACTCAGATGAGAATTAACCCTACTTTAGCTTAAATCAAAATATCCCACTTTTTGTAACAGCACCTTCCTCTCGTCCCCGGGGCAGAGGTCACAGCGCACCCACGACAGCGCAAACCCCGCCCTCCCCCACGTGACGAGGCGCCGGGTCCCGCCCCCCACGCACGCGCGCACTGACTTCCGGGTCGGGGGCGGCGCGCGCCGCCTCCCCGCGCCCCGCGCCGCCATGGAGGCCGGGCAGGGACCCGGCGGCGGGGAGGGCGGCGACCCGGCCGAGGTACCGTCCTTCGCTCGGCGGCGCTGCTGCCCCTGGGGAGGCCCCTGCGCGGGGCTCGGGGTGGTTCCTGTCAGCGGGAGGCGGGGGTCCTGTCAGCTCTGCCGGGGCCCGGCGAGGGGGGTTCGCCCCAGTACCTCAGCCCTCGTGGCGGGGCTGTGGCGGGAGGGGGGGCGCGCACCGCGGCGTTGTGCAAGTGATTCCGAATCGCAGAACGGTTTGGGTTGGAAGGGATCTCAGAGATCATCCGCTTCCACCCCCCGACATGGGCAAGGACACCTCCCGCCACACCAGCGCATCCAGCCTGGCCTTGAACACTTCAGGGAGGGGACACCCGCACCTTCCCGGGGCAGCCTGTGCCAGTGTCTCACTGCCCTCATCATGAAGAATTTCTTCCTAACGTCTGATCTAAACCTTCCCCCTTCCAATTTAAAGCCATTCCCCCTCATCCTATCGCTGTATGCCCTTGTAAAAAGTCCCTCCCCTTCTGGTAGGTCCTCTTCAGGTAATGGAAGGCTGCTACAAGGTCTCCTTGGAGCCTTCTCTTCCCCAGGCTGAACAACCCCCACTCTCTCAGCCTTTCCTCATAGCAGAGGTGCTCCAGCCCTCTGATCATCTTCATCGCCTCCTCTGGACCTGTTTCAACAGTTCCATATCCTTCTGATGTTGAGGATTCCAGAACTGGACACAATACTGGAATATGTCACTGTTTTATGGCCTTTTCCTACCATCCCTTGCAAGCTTCTTTAACACCAATGTTGTTTTATTGTGTTAAAGAAGCTGTTAGCTGCAATCCAAGTGGCAGAATTTTTTCAAGGTTTGCTCCAGACTATCTTCCAACTTTTCTTTTAACCATGTATGAAGCTCCAGCAACATTCTTTTGAGGGTTATTTATTTTAAAAGCTTTTTTGGAGGGGGTATGAAATGTTTTGAAATGAAGAATTAAGGACAAGTGAAGTACTTGCCATCCGAGCCCTAAGTATTATGTCTGCAATGCCTTAAGTTTCAATACATTTGGTTATTATTGCGAGCTGCTGTGGGAAAAGTGGTTTCAAAGTTTTCAGGGAGTAATGTAGGTGGATGTCATAGTAGATGAGTAAGATGGACAACAAGAGTAAAAGCAAATTAATATTTTGAGGATTATGGTATCTAAAAATCACTTTGCTACAGATCCTGCAGACTCTGTGACCAGTTATCCAGGTGAACATGTAGCCAAAGCCAGGTGCATGTGAGTGTGTTTCCACCTGTTAAGTCAAAAGTAAAAGCTATATTGGCTCGGTTACATGGTGGGTGCTGCTTGCAGCGTGGTACTTCTTGTCAGAAGGAGGAAAATTATAAGCTCTACTCTGCATATGTTTGTAAATGCAGAGGTTTCATCACAATCACGAGGGGAACGCAAACCCAGTAGCAGTGAAAGGGGACATTTCAGATTTTGGCCAGCTGTCACTGAGTACACACAGCTAAACGGCTGGTGCCGTGTGTAGTTACAGCCTGACAGATGGGTTCAGAAGGTATTTAAGGAGCTGTCAGAATTCATCCATTTGGGAGGCTGATTGTGAGGACCAAAGCAGGTTTTTGTGAAGAAAAAGGAGGAGACCAGGTTGGGAGCATGCACAAAATATTCTCTGCCCTCTCACATGTTTTGTAGAAACACTGGATTTTTGTAACAATGCATTTGATATGACATTTATAGGCAAAAGGCGCCCGTTCCTTAAATATAGCTGCATGAAAGTGCAGGCACTGAAAAGTGTGAAAGTTACACAAGTTTTTAATTGAAAAATCCCATCTGAACCTTTCTTTTGCTCATTCTCTTCTACTTTATTTCCATAATGAAAGAGGGAATTACCTAAGCCTTATGTGCCGACAGAGGAGGAAAGAAGACTCCTCAAGGAATGTGCTGAAGAGAGCGCTCGGTACAGAGGTAAGTTCAGTTTGCTGGTAAATGTGGTTTGCTTTTCTTCCACCCTTAGCTTTTGCTGTTATCTGATGCATTAGGGAAGGCCAGCCTGGGTCAGTATGTCACAGCAGCTCATTAACAAGCTTCATGTGGTCTAAAATTGCTTCCCAGTAAGTGTTGATCCATTATATTTATTAAGACTTTGCAAGATGGGAATTTTGTAAAAGGTGCAACATATTTTCTAAGGTTTGTGCTTTATGATAAGATCCCTTAATGTTTTAAATAAACACATTTATTAAAAGTCTGAAAATAGATATAATTAATGGACTCTCATTTATTTATGTCTCTGAATATTTTTTTTTTATTTCTACATTTTTATTTTCAGTTCTTGTTATTACCTTTAGAATGCAATAATAAAATAGCTTAGAAACATTGCTTTCTATCTTTCTGGAGACTTGTGAAGAGAACAGTGTGTAAGTGGTTACACAGCTCAATTTTTAGAGAAAATTTCAGTGTCTGGGCTTTTTTCCCTGCAAATAAAAGCTAAGATTCCTAAGCGTAATTCTACAGTCAGTACTGATTTCTGTGCTACAGCTAGAGTACAGGAATAATAAACTTACACTGCTTTCACAGAATACTTTGTATCTATCTCATCTTAATTTATATGAAATATCAAGGGTTTTTCACCAAACATTGGCAACTGATGACAGTACTCCTTAACATTGTTTCTGTAATCTGAAGGTTGAAGGGATACCCGTTTTTCATACCCCTGGTCAGGTGTTTGACCGAGCCTTATGATGTGATTGTTACCCACTATTCTATCACATACTAGCAGATTACTCCTGATGCTGATAGATAGTTTAGCAGAAACCAGGACAGATGAAGCATTTAGCAGTTGATTTGCTAAATTTAGTGCACTGGGGCTCTGGTTTCTCTTGGCAGCCAGTGCTTTCAGAGGCAACTTCTAAGGCATTGTGATTTTGAATTAACGATTTATCTTTCTTCATTGCTTTGGCATTCTCCTCTTCCACTTTTATTCACATACTTGGAAGCCTTCAGCTTGCTTGCTGAAATCTATCCATTTTATTTATATTTTTATCAATTAAAAGAGGTTCATTAGTAGTAGAGGGATGATTGGTTATGGCTTATTATTAATCTCTCTTCTGGAAGACAATTTCTTTCTTGCTCTTGAGGTGTTTTGCTGCAATTTCTTGATTAACAGCTTAGCTTACTGCCCTGTTCATCTTCATACAGAGACTGAAGAAACATCATGAATGTCTTATTGAAAAGCCCCAAAACATTTTCTTCAGTAATTTCAGTTTAGGGAGCTACAACAGTAGTTGAGGTTTTTTTTTCCAGGAGTTGTGTACTGTGCTGTTACCTCACTGGGAGAGCCTAAAGCCCTCAGCAGCTTTCTAGGTCTCCTGTCTTGGTTTAGTTGTTCTGCTTTACAATTTGCTGTATTAAGTACTATTTGAATGCCCCTTTGCAAGAGGTATGGGCTGCCTGTGTGACTGCCCTGACATTGTCACTTTTTATTGTATCAGTTCGTTATTCACAGATATTACTATAAATTTGTGTATTTTCAGTTTGTTCAAATCTCAAGCTGTAGCCAATTTTTTAACCAATTCTTACAAACCCTCTCTGTTTTGCAGTAGTTGCCATTGACAGCTTCTATTTCAGAAATGCTTGTTAGTCATTTCATAATTCAGTTTAATATATGATTTACTGATATTGCTTATTTTTAATAATATTATCATATAATATAAATTCTAATACTGTAAAAATTCATGTTACAATCTGCAGTTTTAGCCTTTGTGCTTTTAATCTCGCTAACAAAATCAAACCAGATTGATACGACTTCTTCCCCATAAAACCATTTTGACTAGGGTACATTATATTCCCATCCTTAATTATTGTATGTGCTGTTGATGTATCATCCATTATTTTTTTCTCGGATTTATTTTATTTGTAAAGAAGAAAAAGTGCTTCACCCCGTAGCAGTGAAAAATGCCAATACTTTCTGATTTATTAAGCTGCTTTTTTTTTCTAGACTTGTAGAAAACAGGTAACCTAATTTTAATCAATGTAGTTTTTATCTCTGTAAGAGTTAGACTTTTTCCAAAGTTGTTCTGTTAAAACAAAACCAAGGCTTTTGTCTCTCAAAAATTTTTGGAGGCACCGGCCTCCATGTAACTTGCCTTCCATCCTGAAGAACTGTGTATGCCTCTCTGGTTTAAAGTTCTGCATCTTGATGCTGTAAGAGTTGTAGCTAGACCTGGTATCTTGTCCTTAGAGCTTTATCCCATCTGACACTGGCTTTTGTATTTTAGGAAATTTGAAGTCTAATGAAGACAAGGATGACTCATTAACTAGTACTGCATAATTTGTAGTAGGTCTTAAAAGCTGCAGTTGAGACTGTTTCATAATTTATATACAGTTTGTTACTTATATACAGTTATATTATACAAATGAGCTTACAGAGGCCCAGGAACTCTCATTTTATTGCATATTTTGTTAAATGTGGTTGAAAATACTGAAAATCGTATTTTAAGGAACTTTTCTTCTTCTCCACAGCTTTTCCTTTGGCTGCAGCGAGCATGCTTGCTACTAGTTTCTTAATTAGGAAAGGTAAAGTGTAAACATACTTCGGATTAATTTGGATTCGCTCAGATGAAATATATTTCTGCTGCAAATAAAGTTACTGTAACACTGTAATGTCTAATCTACTTGTAATTAAAAGAAGTTCAGACTCTTCAGCTACGTGACTTGCAGTTCCTAAAGCTAAAGAGGGAACAAAACTTTACATTAAAATAAAATAATTGTTCATTTTATGCAATAATGCAAATACAATATCTGAGTGCAGTATCTCAGTGATTATGAAACAATATGCTCTATTGTGTGTAGTAATACCATGTGTGATATGATTAAAGAGGTAGTTCTTCATTCTTTGTAATTTTATATAATTTTATGGGGAATTCAGATGTTAGGTTTTCTTGACTCTTATACAGAGTTAAGTGTAAAAGAGTAACCTGCTAAGTACAAACATAACTACAAACTAACCTACAAACATAACTACAGTTGATATTTTTCAGTTTAATTCTTAATAACTTATTACTAATTACTTTCATCCTCATTTGCAGGTGTTCTAAGAGATAGCTCAAGATTTGGCTCTTTTACCAAAGTTGCGTGTAAGTAAAAACTTACATATAAATTCAGCTTGTATTCATGTCTTAGGTTCTGGAGTCTGTTACACAGATGTCATTCCTGTGAGACTAGCTGGCTGACTCACTGTGGCTCCACTTTGTCAATTTATAGAATCACAGAATATTTCAAGTTGGAAGGGACCCGTAAGGATTGTCAAGTCCAGCTCCCTGTTCCTCACAGGACTACCGAAGACTAAACCGTATGACTAAGAGCATTGTCCAGATACTCCTTGAACTCTGACAGGCTTAATGTCAAGACCACTTTGCTGGGGAGCCTGTTTCAGTGACCAACCCTTTCCTCGGTGAAGAACCTTTTCCTAAGGCCCAATCTGAACTTCCCATGAGGCAGCTTCATTCCACTTCCTTGTGTCCTGTTGCTGGTCACCACAGAGAGCGGATCAACATCTCCCTCTCCACTCCTCCAGTTGAGGAAGTTGTAGACTGCCATGAGGTGCCCCCTCAGCCTTCTCTTCTCCAAGCTGTGACCTTGGCCACCTTTCTTGCCCTTGAGAAGCTTGTTGTCGAGACCTTTCACCAACCTGGTCACCCTCCTCTGGGCACACTCTAATAGTTCGTTGCCCTTTTATCTTGAGGGGTGCCCTCAAGATAAAAAAAGCTGCACACAGTACTCGAGGCAGGGTGGCACCATGCAGTGTGGAGTGGGACAGTTGCCTCCCTCGACCGATGGGCTGGGCTGTGCTTGATGCACCCCAGGGCATGCTGTTGACTATTCAGCTTCCATCACCCCAAGCCCCCAGATCTTTCTGCAGGGCTGCTCTTCCAGCCTCTCATCCCCCAGTCTGTTTGTATGTATAACCAGGATTACCCTCTCTCAGGTGGAGAATGTGGCACTTAGAATCACAGAATTAATGCTTGCATTGGTACAACTGTGCCTGAAGGTAGGAGTAAATGATCTGATATCCAGTGAGTAAGTTTCACCTTCTTGCAGTTAATTCTATCAGCAACTTTTTAGCTGTGTTTCTCAAGTACAACATTTCACACTGCAAGAACCTTTTTCAAAGTCAAGTGGTTGAGCGTTCTCTTTATTCACCATCTTTGAATTTGTGCAGTAGGTTTTGGACCTATTTTTTTTAAAGGCTTTCCATAAAAATGTCAGATTTGAAATATGCTTGGTGGGTGTAATGTAGTTAAGATAAAAACGTTATAGATACGGTACAAGCTTCCTTTAAATTACTTTGCAAGAGTACACCCACCCCTCCTTTCCTAATCTGAAGGTCTTTATTCATGCATCTCACTTGTCCCATTGAGGCTATTTTAGTGTCTTTTTTTTTCCCTGGACGTTATGTATTTACAATTGTAGGAAAACAGCAATTTCATGTGAATTATTTTGGATTAAGTACAATCAAAAATAGATTAATAAATTAACCTTTTCAATGTAATACATGACACTAAAACAGGAAGTTGCCATCTTGCCAATCTGCCCAGATACAGCCAGTTACTCTTACAGTTTACTTCAGTGTGAAGAGGGTAAACCTCATGATTAGTGGTGAAGGAAGTGTTGTTTAAGCAGATAAATGAATGTGAGAGGGTAGGGCTACCATTTGTTTATACTAAATTCTTGCTTTCTTTTGACACCAAACAATGTTATAACATAGACGTTTCTAATAGAATTACTATTTCCTTGGTAGCTCCTACACATCTCTAGTTAAAGGCCATGTTCCTTCTATTTAATAGATCTAAGTTTTGAAATTAAGGGAAGAAATAAGGAGCAGCTGGACCAGATGGGCTGTTCTTCATGTTAAGGTTATAAGCCAAAATACTTCTGGCTTCTCCTTTTCTGTGCTGGTAGGCTAATGAATTTGTGTTCTATGCGAAAAGAATTTTCTATAAAGTATGTGTTTTGGTTGGGTTGTCTTTTCCACCCAGAAGATTCTATGAGTCAGGGCTTTTTTTATTCTCTATTTTGCCTCTTTCCCAGCTTTGTCTCTTGGTTTTATCTGGAAGTTGAAAGGTGTTACATTACCTAGACAAGTATTTTCAGATTCCAGGTTGTTGTTCTGCTTATGGGAATTACTCATAACTTTTCTCAGTAGCCTTCTAGGCACTCTGACAATTTAGTGGAACTTCTAGTTAGTTTTGACTGATGCACTACATTGACAGCATCCCCTTCAACATAGCATAGAGCTGTTGGTCCTCTGTTCCTCTTTGACAAAGAAGGGTAAGATCCTTATGTCCTACTTCATGTTAGCCTGCAGTGGGGCCTCTTCTATCGATCTCTGGTCACTTGCCTAAGGTCTGGTCACAGTGCATGCAGAAGAAATAGAGAGCAACCCTATCTAATTTACCATACTAACTTTGAAAATGTGGATCATCTGGCTGTTAGTTCTGTCATAAGAGAAACCAAAAGTTTTAGCCAATAATTTCTTTGGGTTCACATCTTACAGAGAGGTGTTTCCACTTTCCTTGACTGGAAGGCCTCAAGAAAAAAGTACACTTTTTTTCCATAGTGTATGCCAAAGATTATTCACCTTTGCTGTGAGCTTTATTTTGCCAAATATGTAGTTTTAATTCTCCTTGGGCCATTTTTCCTTTTTGGGCCTTGTAATTTTTCCCTTTGTGCGTATTTGTAGTCTTTGAGGTGTCTTTCAATTTTTTCACCTTCTAAACATTTCTTATTTGTAAACTTTACTCATAATTTTTATTCTTTTTTTCCTTGGAAAAAGATTTTTAGCCTTCTTTTGAAGATACAGACACTGGAACAGGAATCACACTGGAGGGTAGAGTAAAATCCACTTTTATATTGATTCCCAGACAATATAATCTACTGTGTGAGGACCTCAGAGGACTAATGTTACTGGTAGTTAACTCTTCCCTGACTTAAAGATGACTGATAGTCTTTAGTCTTTGTATTTAGAATATACTTACTGCACACGGAAGAAGGATTTAGCCCTTTCCTCCTACAAAATCAACAACAGAATTTCTATTAATTGCCATTAAATCCTTCATGCCACTTCATACTCTGACCCACTCATAAAACTTGAAGGAGCTGGTTGATGGAAATCATCAATTTTAAGCCCAGAAAGAACTATCATGGTCATTTATTCTTATGTCATGTCTAGCAGATGAAAATATTTCATGCACAAAATGGAAAGCATTTGCCTAGAGATTGCGAGAGTTCAGCTAATTCAGTTGTTTGTCCTCTGGCAACCATATCCTAGAATCCTCTTCAGAAGATACTGAGCCTAGTCCTAAGTTTATTTAGACTTCTCTTGATGCTAGTGAAAGCCTTTTGGGGATTTGACTCTTCTAATGCATTAAATTAGCTAAATATATTACTTTTGTTTATTCCTGACTGTTTTATCATCTTTGATAGTTAATTGTTTTTCTGGATCTTGGGAAAAACTGGTTGCAATTGTTTTCCTCTTTTTGTCACCTTTCGTTCATCAAGTACTAGCTGAGGTCATCTGATGCTTGTACCATGTCTAAATCTTTGCTCTACGTCTCTGTACAGCTGTTGCGTTTGTTTTCAGTACCCTTTGTCTGCAAATGAAGCAGACAGAGGTGATTACCGCATGTTTTTGGTTTACATCTAAAGTGGGTGTTTGGTTTTATTCTAGATACTGTGTAATTTATTTGAAATTATTCTTTGAAAACTGTTGTTATGATACAGCATATAAAACTCTATTTGTTTTCTTTTTAAAAAGTTGCTGGAATGTGTGGATACCTGGCTGGAAAGATATCCTACTTGCCAATCTGTAGCGAGAAATTTAAGAAACTGAAGGATTCCCCAATAGGAGATGTGCTACGACAAGCTCAGAGACATAGTTCACATAAGTAAGAATTTCATTCTCTCTTAACTTTAAAACTTATTCTTGAATAGGACATTTTCAACACTAACAGATCAAGGCTACATTTGTAGTTTTGAAAAACCTTCAAATCTCCACCTTGACTCTTTCCTTTATTGCCCTAAAATCTACCATTTTCAGGAAGCTGTATCTCTACCAGTTGGCCACCTATCAAACACACATTTTGAGCTCTTTGCATACAACTGATCACTTTGAGTGGTCAGTGACTTTACTTAGCAAAATGTTTTCCTTGTAAATTAAGATGTTGTTTTCCCGTGGAATTTACTTACAGTACTGGGACAGCAGAAGTTGCTTCCTGAGTTTAGAAGTAAACTAAGTTAACTGAAATAAAACAACGTTACATTCTGGAAATTTTTCCCATAGTTTAGTTTGATTGAAGAAGGAAGAAGGTGGAAATGATTTCAGTGTTTATCAAAGGAAAGAGCTCAGTAAACAATATCGGTGCAGGAAGAAGCATGGTCGTCAAACTTAGTGCTGTTTGTTTAAATCCTTTACATCTGTAACAGCATTATGCTGTACATATGAGAAACTCATCAGGTTCTTAAAACTATTTCCTGTTTTGTTCCAAAATGTTTTCTGCCTCAAGTTTTTTTTAATTGCAAACTGCTTTCGGAATGTCTCAAACCCTAGATTCGAAACTGGGAGAACAGTGTTTGGATACCAGTGAGTAGTAGTCCAACTGTGTATGTGCTAAGATTTTGTAGTGTTTATTAAGGACTTGATTAAATTCCTAATTACTTTATAAAATCAGATTTATGAGTCTTGTCTGCAAGATTTACCTTTATTCTGAAATATGGATGTTTTTATAGCATCAAACACTTCAGGAATTTCCACTTTATGCATAGTGTGTATATATATACTGTGCCAACTCCACTGAATTGGAGCTGGGCTTGTCTCTTCACCCATCTCCCATAAGAAATTGTCCTGATTGTTAACTGTGATTACCCTGTATGAGAACCTGTTTAAATGCCATTGTCTGCTACACCAGTAAGTCCTTTCAACCTTTGATGGCCCATTTTTCTTTCCCTTTTTTCTGTTGGTTGAATGATTAATTTAAATTCATTTAAATTGCATTTTTGTTCATATGTGTTGCTTTTAAGCCAGCAACAGAAATCGTTACATTTTCGTGGTCGTTAGACATCTACTAATTAATGTATTTTCGTAATTATGATTTGAAGTTTAAAATAGGCAGGGAGCTAAAAGTTTAGGTAGTTCTTTAAAGCTGTATTTGCATATACTTTATAATTGAGGCTATAAACTGGTTTAGCTCTGTATGTTTATTGTGAAAATAAAGCAGACTAATAGCAAATGTTTTTCATATGAATCTAACAGTACAGATAAGCAGAAATGTAAAGTAAAAAAATAATAAATGCTTTAGAGACATTCTAGTGGCACCAAGGGGTGGCATTAGAGACATGTTGTGTAGTGGTTTGAAGGGTCGTGCTGAGTATGCAGTGAATGCTTTAGAATATATGGCATAAGTTTCCAGAATATTCTTTATATTCTCTTACCTTTCATTCTTGAGAGAAAATCCATTAATGTTTCTGCTGAATTCAGCAACTCAATAAACCTTCATAATTTAATTTCCCCAAGATAGCTCTTCATTCTCCTATTTATGGTGGTATTTGATACTGGATACTGATCAATTACAGCAGCTTCTAATGATGAAGGCTTTTAAATTGCAAATTCTTCCTAAAAGGCCTTTAAAAATCATGCTGCCACGAGTTACTTGGCCACACCCTGTAGTCTTTATGTTATGTCTGTTGTGTTTTTTCTGTCTGAAGATTCCCTGGGGGAAGGGATTGTTATTCTTGTCTTGCAAAGTGCAAAATACTTGGTCTCTTTCCTCTTCTGTTCTGGAGATTTTCAGGTATAAGTTTCTGGAAAGAAGGGAAGAGTGTTGGGGAAGGGACTAGATAGATCTTTGCAGTGTAAGGGGAAACAAAAACTCACCTCAGCCTTTTTTTAAGATGATAATTAATGCTGGAAATTAAACCATTTAAAATAAGAGTATTTTCTTGAACTGCACATGTTCTTACTCTTACAGCTCCATTTTTAACTTTAGTATTTCTGTATTTAATATTTAATTGTATTATTTTCTAGCCGTTCTGGTCGGAAATCTGAATTTTCAGACATGCCTTCTCAGTCATTTACTGAATCTTCTTCTCCAAGAGCTGGATTCCCACTTTCTTCTAGCTATTCAGATGATTATAGTTCAACAGATAGAGCCCTCTCAACTTATGAACCTGTTCCATTCAGTGCTTCCCTGAATGAGTCCTCACCTACAGGAATTACTGATTACAGTGGTCAAGGTTTGTTTAGTTTTAATATTTAGCAGTTTGTACTGCAATGACTGTTGCCTTTTTCTTAGCTTCTTCTCTTACTAAACTATGTATCATGCAAACATACCTGGTACAATATAGTGGTTTGAATGAAATAGCTTGCAGTTTGCAGAATTGTTTTTACACAGAAGATAAATATATGTATTATTTTGTATTCTAATGGTAAACTAAATTAAGGGTGTTTTTTTTCATGTTTTGTAGCTCTAATTGCAAGTAAAGATTATAAATTAACTTAAAATCTAATCTAAAATTCTAATCTGTTGTGAAACTAAGCCTGAAAAAACCCTCAGTTTAATGTCATGGAATTGTAGTAATGTTCAGTTACAGCACCACCACTGGTGAAAATGGAATAACCTCAGAAAGGTTAGCAGACAAATGAGAGAGACCACGATTTATTTACTGCAGTGGAAGGATGGCATATTCACATTCATTT
Source organism: Tapera naevia (assembly GCA_033556795.1). Classification (NCBI taxonomy): domain Eukaryota; kingdom Metazoa; phylum Chordata; class Aves; order Cuculiformes; family Neomorphidae; genus Tapera; species Tapera naevia. Next base: position 17,514,323 of record JAUMJJ010000172.1, on the reverse strand, counting down.
GTGGTATTTTAAGTCCTTTATGGAAAAGGTGCTATTTCACAAGAAATACAGAGTTCATACAACTCTGTTTTAGTTATATAAAAGTGTAAGGTGTAAATGTGTCATGGAAATTGTAATTACACTTCATCACAAATACCAATAATTGGTAGCACCTTAATTACAGAACCAAGATTCTGCATTTTAAATGTAGTTAAAAGGCTAAAATGTTTATCTGGTGATGTGTGATGGATGTAGTCCTGATTCTGTGATAGCAGTATTTAAAGCCTGAATGCAAACCCTGGAGCTTCGCTTAGACTTCTATTCAGAAATCATCAATACATGAAATGTATGATTAGCATAAATTTTACATAAGTGATCAGAACTGTTCTATCCATCAACTACCACATGGTTGTTAGGCTGTCCATTGGGTAAAAGGAAGAAAAGGAGTTAACTACCCATCTTCCAAAGCAGTTTGACAAAATGAAAATGATAAAAGGAATGGATTAATTAAAGACCACATACATTCTAAATTGTGTTTAAAATTGCAGCTGTCGCGCTTCTTTTCATTTGGGATTGAGCTGTAATTAACTGGTATCTTAGAATAGGTTGTAGCCAAATTTTGGTATGTGATAGCATTTCAAGTATTTTGGTGCTTGTTTTATTTTCAGATCCCACTCCAGTTCCAGAAGAAAGTCGTAAAAAAAAAGGCATCACATATGAGGAATTAAGGAATAAACACAGAGAGACATATGAGGTAATGCTACCACCAAAGGCAGAAACTCCAAGCAAGTTTTCACAGGAAAAACCAGTTAAGGAAGGTAAAACACTGATTTACAGAAATACGTAGTAAATTAAAATATTACCAATACTATAAAAAAATGGCTTAATTCTGCTTACCCTTTAAGCAATTTGTTTTTACAGTATCTGCAGCTATCTCATATGTGATGTGGTCTGTAGTTTCATATTTCAAATTAATTATTTTTTTTTAAATATTGATCTTCCAATAGCAAATTGTAATTCATCTTCTCCAGCCATATTGCTTGGTGCCAGGCTGAAAGTCTCATAACTTTTGGTTTGTTGAAGATATTGAGCAACATCTTTCAACAAAGAATTCTCTGAGCTCAGAGCTATACTGAAGAGTTTTAGCTATGGAAGGGGGTGTACGTTTTAGATAGCATTGTTCTCTCAGAGCACGTAGTTAGTGGTTTTGAAGGGGGGGTTATTTATGAATTGTTTCATGTGGAATTAAGAGAATTTCTATGGAGGCATTGTTTGTAGAGGTTCATTTTCTGCATTAAATCTCAAAGGAAGGAAACAGTGTTTGGCAACAATATTGAGGTTTGTTTTCACAGCAAAATAAGAATGCAATGTCCTGAAGAATAAGATGCCATTGGGTTAACTTTTTGACTGAATCAGTTTTTTTTTAAAAGCAGACACAGAAGCAATTGAAAATTGCTTGCTCTAAAACTTTTTTATTTAGTGTGACATCTGTGAGAATGATACTAGTGAGAGAAGTGTTTTAACCATTTAGCACACTTCTGGACCAGTCAGCTTGAATTGTTTGGGTTTGTATGCAGTGTCCAGTTTTGTCAATCTTGTTGCAACAAGATTTTTAGGAATAGCTAATATCTCCTGTCAGACATATCAGGTAGTGATAAGTATAGAAAAGTCTGTTAATGCAAAAGGTTCTGGGGTAGCAATAGTGAGCTTTGGAACAGCGTTGCTTAAGAGTCTCAGCCTGCTTCCTGCTTGTGACTTACTTTCTCCAGATCATCTGTTTTTGGACAGATCTCCATGGTCTTGAAATAAAAATAATAAGCAATTATTGGGTAATGATTTCAATCTGTTATTTCAAGAATGAAAGCAATTTCTCTTATCATGTCACTATGCCAAGTGAGACATTGAAAAACCATTGAAACCATAGTTTCAGATTGCTTCTAAATTCCATCAGCTGATAACTTCATTGATTTATACAGCATTCCTTTTTCAATGTATTTCTCCACAAATAGAAAGCCTAGACATGTCTCTTGAAAACCAGACAAAGAAATCTTAAGCAGCATTCTGCAATCCTTACCATATTCCATGGTGAATCTTGTGGCTGTGAAATGAGAATATGCGTTCATTATTTTATCTTTCTTTATTTGGGGTCTATAAAAGACCTCTATGAAGTGTTGATCAAATATTACATTCTGTTTATTATGTTTCTGTGTTCCATTTGATGGTTATACTGAGGCTTTGAGAATAAACTACACTGAGCAGTGCATGAGATTGGTAAATAAACTTTCAAGAGTATCCCTTTTTAGGGAAAAAGAATAAGAAGGGAACACAAAAGTTCAGAAATGTTTTACAGGTGGAAGCACATTTAAATCTGCAGTTCAGGGATTCTGCTGATGGTTGGGTTCTAAAACTGCTTTAGCTTCTTGTGTCACATTGGACCTCTTACATGCTGTATGCCTGTTTGTACATCCTGAGCCATTACCCCTTTGTTCACCTCTTATCTCTGTATCATAGGAACCAGACTAGCAAAAAGGAGATGGTGGTTTCTGCCTGTGTTGCAAGGGCATAAGGGAAAACAAAACATGTTTAAACCAGTTTTAAGCAGTCCCTAACTTCCATCTGCTGGTGCCTTCTCCATTTATTGTAGGCATACAAATACTTTCATCTGCACAGTGATCTGGACCAGACCATTTCCAGGGAACGAGCACAGCCTGCTCAGCTGTCATGGTTATTAGAAATGGAAATCAAATTATACTTTGAGAGAGCTTCTCATTGTGCCTCACTGCGATATCAGTCAGCTTAAAAGAGATTTGTCAGTGCTTTATGCTAGGTTTGCTGACATCTCACTGAAACAAAGATCATTCATGCTGCTCTTTTCTACTTGTTCTACTGCAGATAGGTATTATTAAACAGTGGGCTTAGTAATCACCCTGCAAGCAGGTTAATGCAGAGGTGCCTCACTAGTGTCAGCGTGCGTACTGGCTCGTATAGATCCATCCTTTACCTCGAGAGCATCGCAGCTCACTTTCAAGAGAGCATCTTTTCACTTTCTGGTCATTGTTCAGTTTTGCATTACATGCTTCTGAATAAATCTATTAAGACCAGTACCCTGGTTTTTTTCACTCTCTGACTCACTCCTATACGAAGGGAAGCTGCCAAATAATAATGGCTGAGTAGTTTCCTATTAGGGATTACTGAATTCTGCTTGTTTGTCTTTGAATGTGTTTGTAACTGTCCAGAATCCATCCAGTTGTGCATGTAACTAGATTATGTAGCCACATTATTTATCGTAACATTCTTTGCCTGTTTCCTCCAATTGTCTTGGTTTCATCCACGTTACATTTGTTTCACAGTAATTACAAATTCTGTATAGCAGGAATTAGCACTGTAGACCTCTTAACTGACTCTTAATTCAGTAATGAATAATGATTAACAAACTCTTCTCCCCATTTATTGAAAAGTAGCTTTAATTAGATGTCCGTTGTGCTGTGACTGACACTTTCCCCACTCACCACTTCAAATGATAATGCATTTCACCATACTTTTTGGCACTGTGTAAGATAAAATTTTGCAGTTAAATTAAGTCATATGTGACTATTTTTTCTTCTTTTCTTTAGTTAAAGTAAATAAATATGGAGATACCTGGGATGAGTAGGAGCCGAACAAAGAACTGAAGAAAACAATCTCCTGTCAGCTTACTTGAATTTCATCTATATTAGTCACAAGTTGTGGTACTTTTGGTGTGTTCTGTCAGACACAGCTATTAATAAATGAGGAGAAAATCATGACTTGCCAGAAGATTAAAATAAAAAAGTGTTTAGGCTTAATTTTTTTAATTTTTGCATAAACAGCAAGCAAGGTCATTGTGAGGCATCATGACTATAAATCATTTGTGCTATTGTTAGAGAATTAAAAGGATAATGGGCAATGACTACTACACATGTATGGCAAAAGGTGAAAATATATGTAAATAAAGGCAATCATGTATCAGGAAGGGAAGAATATCAGAATCTTCTCAAATTTTCAAGACTTGCATTAAAAGTTACCTGTAGAACTTGCCTCTCACTTTGCTTTGTCTGAAAGAGATATGCTGGAAACCTCAAACAAATGGTTGTTGTGCTTGGTTAGCAACAATTGGAAGAATAGTGTGACCTATTCAGAGAAAAAGGGCAAGGAACCTGAGGAACCATACTTGACTGTTTTTCAAAACTGTTTTTGTGGTGCCAGCTATACCTTTAAACTGATATTCTGACTTGCCTGCACTAGGTCTGTGAAGGCAGTCAGTTTGGAAGAAGATGTTTGAGCAACCCTGCAGATATTTAAAACAGCTCTATTTAAGCACAGAAGGTTAAACCTGACAGACTTTGGTAAAAGTTTGAATGGTAACTTTATTGTTAATATTAGGGTTTGTGGGTTTAGCCTTATTTCTCTGTTTGTGTGTGTCATGACAAAACCCCAATGTTTATGGAGAAAATATGTGATCAGTGGAGTACTGCATTAGCATTATTTGCAAGAAAAGAGCTGCATTGACAAAACTTCTGAAGAGTATTTCCTAATGTTCTCATCACCTGCTCTGTCTCAATCAAAACATCTTCTTTTAGGGGTTCTCATATGCTCACCTGTGCTGTTTCATCTCACAGCATTGCATTTGTTTAGGAGGTTTATAGGTGAGCAAAAACCATGACAGAGTCGATGGCATAAAAGCATTCCTGACGTCCTTGTTGGAGAAGAAAAATAACTGATCTACCAAGATTAAAATCCTCAAAGACCTTATTGATGCAATGGCCTAAGCAGCCCAGCAGCATGAGTGAGATGATCATTTTGGGTGGGTATGGAGCAATTGGCTGAAAAGAGGGGAAGATGGGAACACTTAACGAGACAAATAGTAATCAAGACAGGAAGACTGCTTTCAGAAAAGCTGATCTTCTAAAAAAAGGAATGTGTCAATGTGTGCTAATCAGATAATCTTGAAGTTGTATCAAAAATTGACCTTGCAGGGAATGCTTCTCGTGGCCCTGATGAGAGAACTCTGAAAATACACAGAGTCTGCTGGAATTACATTGCTGTGGTTTTTAGTCCATCATTCCAAAGCCAATTAGATTTATCAGGAAAATATTTACAAAGTTTCTTAGTTGTGAGTTATACAAGTAACAGAGGGCAGAAAATTTAGATGATATAACTGGAGCAGCTTCCTATGGTGGTGGTTTTCCATCTGTAAAAACAAGAAATGCTTTTTTTCTTTTGAATGAATGAAAGTTTGGGATGAATGAGAAGTCTCCCAAGTGAGAACAAATAGGAGCAGGCTTACAGCACTGAGGAAACAGCAAGACCTATGAGGCACAAACTATTAAACAGTAGTACTTGTTGGTGAATTTGGGATGATACTGGATTTTCTCAAGAGAATATAAGGATATGGCTACTTTGTTTTTTCTCAGAAATCTTAATGCAAGCTTATACTGAAGTTGTATATTGGTGTGAGGGAGTGATCATCTCGGGAGTTGATTATATGAGTTAATGTAACACCTCTGCAGTGTGGATACTCAACTAAAAAGTGAGACCTCTATTTTTTACTTTCACTGCAAGAGATATTGTTGTGTTACGTGCAATCAACTGTTTAATGATCCACTGGAACCCTGGTTCAGGTTGAAGGCCTTAGGCTCCTGTTCTGGTTGCTCTCCAGTTGTCAGTGTGAGGGCATTTGCTATGCTGCACCCTTGGATCGGTGCTGATTGTTGCACCTGTGCTGCTGTACGGGTGCTGCCTTCTTGGGTACCTCCAGTTGTTGGTGTGTACGTGTTTAACCCTGGCCCAATAAGTGCTGAAAAGATAATGCCTGTTTCAGACCCAGCTCTCGCAAACTATTGTGTTTGGAGAAAGCTCATTTTGCATTCTGGTGACCAATAATTAGTAATTAATATGATTATCACAGTTCTTACGGTTATCGGAAGCCCATGATCTGAAAATGAGACTTCCTTCAAAGTGTCTTGCTGCAACTTAGTAATTCAGAGGAGCAAACACATTTGTATAAACTGTTAGAATTATATTTTCCTTTCTTAGAGTAGAAAAAAAAAGGGCATATATAATATAAAATTAATGTTGTTTTTAAAAGTTTAGTGTCTCTGCACAAGGTGATGTTGTGTATCCATAGGATTTCTAAATTGCATGCAAGGTTTTCATTCTGTTGCATCTCATTAGCATCTCTCAGAGGACATACTCTTTTTTTATATTTGGAAGCAAGTTGGGTTCACCATCGAACAATTTAAAGATGTGATGGAAAGCTAAAGAATTTTATTAAGTATTAAATACAGGACAGTTCACAATTGTAGCTGTTAATTGAATAGGGTATTGGAAACTGGTATTTTGTCAGAGTTGGGTCGTGTATGGTTTGCTGTGGCAACATGTGGTTTGAACCCCTGATTGCCTAAATAGCCTTGGGAATTCAATCCCTTCTTTCTTCTTTCTGCACATCTTCCATTAGTGCCACCTTATTTCAGAGTAGATTTTTCTTCAGTCTTGTTATTCAGAGCAGCTCCCCATGAGCAGCTCGCTCATACCTCTCCTATGTGACTTTGGGGATATATTGTCACCCAAAGCAATGTGATATGAACTAGCAGGAACAGAGAATGTGTGAAGAAAGCACAACAGACCCTCTTGTTTTATTTTTACGTTTCCACCTAACACACAACTAATTTTTCTGAACTCATTAACCAGGCCAGCTGCTTTCCTGGGATACAGGTCCCTCACTGCTCTTCAAAAATAACAGCAAGAATTTAATTTTGCATTTGTATTTCCAGTTGGGTATGTTTACAATCTGACCCAACCACAAAGACAGTGGCATTAAGAAAGATTTGAAGTTCTCCCATGGGCCATCATACTTATAAGTTTGTTAATAAATGTGTGAAGTATTGTAAAAGAAAGAAAATTTTCTTCTATTCCTAAAAATAAATTTTAACTACATGGAAAAAATTAACTCTTATCATCAAATACCAGGAAATGGGTCTGAATGCTTCTTAAAAACCCTTTAAGCTGTTTGCACAATTTCTTGAAACCCTTCAAAAGAAGCAGTTGCATGGCCAGTTTGTAGGCGCTCGTAGCATTTTCCTCAATTCAGTTGTTACCAACGTGCATGAACTTGTGAAAATGTGCCTCAGCTCTTCAACAGCTGGTAAAGCACTACCAAAAATCCTGGTGGTGAATGTTTTTGTCTTTCCCCAAATTAGCAGGTGTGTTTAGAATCCCAGGTTAAGTGCACAATCTTTCCAGGGATTTGTTCCCACTAAAACTTTGGAGAACATCTACATGAAAGAGAAAAATGTCAATGAGAAGTAACTGGACTGGCTCAGTGAGAATTAAGCAGATTTGCAGAAGCCTGGGGAAGCCACACTTACTGTTCCAAACTGAACCCACAAACTTCATTCCTCCCTGAGATTCAAGACAATATCCTGCTTTGTCTGCTCTCTTTGGAAGCCACCAAACGTGTTTGTTTCCCCATGGTGGACTCTGTTTGGTGGCCCTGGGTGAGGAACTCGTTCAACCCTTGGCGGTCGCACACCCCAAACCTTTCGTGCAAAGGCGCCGCTTGCAACCAGAACAAGTTATTGCTCTGACCTCTTCCGTGCAACAATGGCCTATAAATACCCCTTTCCTTTCTTGATGCACTTTGGTCACCTATTAAGTTATTTGTAGAAATCAACAAGCTGTGTTTGGATTTTAATCTCAAGGCAATAAATGGGACAATCTGCATCTCGTTAACTATTTCAGGCCCTCTCCTTGGGTCTGTTCGTAGGGGTTTGCCTTAGTTCAGCTGAGCCAGCACAGGTTTGGACACAGATAAGCCTCAGGTTCACACTCTGAAATATTTTCTTTGCTAAGGTAAACAACCATTACCAGACAAAGGCTTTGAGGCACCTGTGAGGAGCTGCCTTAGAATCTGAATTAAGGAATACCAGGGGGTTTTGTACACCAACAGCCTTGGCCAAGGCACAGATTTCCAGTTCATAAGACAATCAAATGATTTATTCTTCCCAAATAATGAGGAAAACAAAACAATTAGCATTTTTATTTAACTGAAGTAAAGCAATACAGTCAATCCAGGAATATGTTAACTGTTCAGGTCACAAGCTGTGATGAAAAGGAACGGATTCTTGAATCCAACAGTGCCTGAGAGCTGCTGGAGAGTAGAGGATAGTCCCTTGGGGAAATCATTTGTACGTATTTATTTCAGATAGATGGAAATGTTATAATTCTTAAAGAATTAAAAGATTAACAACCATGATTTAAAGCCTTTGTTTCTGCTGTCTTTAATGCTAATGAATATCAGTTACTACGATACTTATGTATTGCTGGTTTAGTACTTCTTTACTGGGTTGTTTGTGTTTCTTTTGATTGAGCAATTCAAAATTTCCTTGGATTTTAAGCTACACAACAACACACGGTAACACATAGTTTCAACATACAGTCATAATGTTCTCTTCATACTGTGATGCTGCAGTAAACAAAGAAGGATGTGTGAGAAAGACATTGCACAATCCTCTGATGAACAGCATATTCAGTCAAAATATTGTGCTTATACTTGAAATGAGAAAAAAAATTCAAGATGAAAAGAGAAATGGAGACTCTGGTAGATTTCCTTTGCCAAAACTCAAAGTAAATTTTTCAGGATTACAAATCCATTGTGAATAACATTTCTGTTGTTTTATCCAGTTGCTTGGTGATGGTGTAGAACTCCATTTTTAGGATATGCAAATCTTGGCATGAAGTGCTTCTAAACCCCAACATTTTCAATTCATTCCTTACATGGAATGCTATCCAGTCTCTTCCACCCTCTCTAATCCACAGCAGAAGCACAATTCTAGTGTGTTAGATTTTTTTTTTTTAATTGAGTTAAAATTATGTTCTGTATCAACCTAATGCCAGAAATAATTAATTTTATTTGGCTTAATGCTGTAGTTTAAATACAATTGATAATTTTAACTGCCTTAGGAAAGCCAGCATTTTGAAACAGCGTAACTGGTATAGGATAGGGTGAATTTGGATGCAGTAGCTGATGCCTGAACCTCAGTGATGGATTATTAACACTATCTAAATCATCTTCTAAATAAGCCATGCTAAGTAGAAAGCATTTAGAATAGTATAGATAAGATCTACTGGATCCTTGGAGCTAACCAGGAGAATAAGAGTGATTCAACAGCAAGCATTTGCTGCTGGGTACGGTGTTGGGTTTGTAGCTGGAAGTATTATTTATACATGTGACAATGGAGCAGGAACTATCCCTGGGCACATCTGCTTGTGTTACCACAGCTCTCACCCTACAGCTGGAGTGAGGGAAGAGTAAATTTAAAATAGGCCCCTGGGAGGAAGCTTTAAAGCTGTTTCTTGCTCTGATACCTGGGTTGCCAAGGTGCCCACCCGACACCGCTGAGCGCTCGGACGCGCCTGCCTGAGAAGGAACACTCCAAAGTTCAGCCAAGTGGGGATTTTAATGCAAGGTCCCAGCACCTCCTTTGGAAGCACCACTGCTCTCAGCCTCAAAGGCAACAGGAAAACCCCCATTCCCAACCTAGTATTTTTTTACCCTTCAGCAGCAGAGCAAATCACTATATTGTAATTAAAATGATTTAAAGGTGTTTTTCTCAGGAATCTGGAATCTTGTGCTCCCTGCAGATGAAGATGTTTCAGTCTCCGCTTGTAGGTCTTAGCAGCCTAGGGTTTAGTTCATTTGGCAAGGCTCTTAACTTGGTTTTTCACCAGCTATAAGAATGTAAGAATTGCTGTAACAGTCACCCTGTGTCCCATGTTGGCTCATGGTCCTTCGAGAAAGAGACCCTTCACTGGGTGCCTTCCTCTGATCGCAGCTGAAGGGCTTTCCAAGACAAAGGTTGCATTTGGATCATGCAGATCCAGAGGTTTTACAGCTACCAAGACTGTGGATGGTGCCTGTTGAGCCATTTTATTTGTTTCCAGCATAGCCTGTGGCAGGAAGATCCACAATGGAATTGTGTTGAATAAAGAAGTGCTTCTTCTCTGTTTAAATCTGATTTCACTAAGTGCTGACTGGGTGTCGTTTCATGTAAAACAGCAATTCCTCATTCCCTGTTCAACTTTCACACTGTTACAGATATCACAGTCCTCATCTTGAGTTGTTTTCAACTTGGAATCTCTCGTGAAGAAACTATTTTGTACCTCTGCTCTCCCCTCCGCACACCTTTTTCTGTCTCAGCTTTATTGCAATGGATTGGAGGCACCACAATACTCAAGATGTGGACGGTGCCACAGAATTGCTCTGTTGTATCACAGTATCACAGTATCATAAGGTTGGAAAGGACCTCTGAGCTCATCAAGTCCAACCTATAACCCAACACCAACACTAACACCAACCATCATCTAAACCATGGCACTCAGTGCCTCATCCAGTCTCCCCTTAAACACCTCCAGGGTCGGTGACTCCACCCCCTCCCTGGGCAGCCCATTCCAATGACCAATCACCCTTTCAGTGAAGAATTTTTTCCTCACATCAAGTCTAAACTTTCCCTGACGAAGCTTAAGTCCATGCCCTCTAGTTCTGCCACTGGTCACTGAGAGAAGAGACCAACCCCTGCCCGACTACAACCTCCTTTTAGGGAGTTGTAGAGAGCAATGAGGTCTCCCCTGAGCCTCCTCTTCTCCAGACTAAACAGCCCCAACTCCCTCAGTCGCTCCTCATAGGGCTTGTGCTCCAGCCCCCTCACCATCTTCGTTGCCCTCCTCTGAACACATTCCAGTATCCTGACATCTTTCCCATACTGAGGGGCCCAGAACTGGACACAATATTCAAGGTGAGGCCTGACCAGTGCCGAGTACAGGGGGACAATAATATTGTATAATCTATAATTGTATAATCTATTTTTTCCCTGTTGGTTTTTTTTTTTCCCCTAATTGCTAATGTTCTACTTGCCTTTTGGCTGCCAGAGACCACCTATCTTGTCTTGCCACTATGCAGAACTGTGCAAAAACAGTTTGCCCTTAGGCCACGTTCGTTTTTCCCTTGATATGCACAAGTGTAGTGCTAATGCAACTTAGATTCACAAACAGCCCTTTTTTATGACAGTATCACAGTAACTCATGAATTAGATGAACACTGTTAGTTAATCAGAGCATTGCCTCTTGCAAAGTATGGGAATAAATTCAGAAGAAGAAAGGAGGCACTGATTTTGATGTAACAGCACATGAATTACAGCAAAGTAATGGGAAGCCTGAACAAAACTACATTTTAAGCAAAGTTAAGTAGCCAAGTTGTAACCACTGACTACAAGAACAACCTCTGAGAGGCTCAGGTGAAAGGTCCTCTGTCATGTTCATCAGTCTCTTTGGCATCACACAGACATAATGGCTTGGCCCAGGTGACCCAGGAGTGACCAACCTCGGCAGGCTTTGCTGCTGTTATCCTTACAGCAGACAACAAAGGAAGGGCAAGTAGCTAAGAGATGTCACCATAAACTTCCTCTGACTATCAGAGTACACCTGTGACAATCACATTCTTTTCACAAAGAAGGCTCTGTGGTTGTGTAACCTCTCTCCCTGTTGCCCCTGCTGAAGGCTCCCCAGGGTTTACCTGCCCATTCCCCTGGCATCAGCTCCGATACGACACACTTGACTCAGCCTGCTGGGAAAGAGCTGTGGAAAAGCTCTCTAGAAAGGTAAAAAATGTAAAATCAACCCCCCTGTTGAGACAGGGGTTCTTAGTAGCTCAAGGATTCAAGAAGGCAAACAGCAATTTGGGAAGGTATAAAATCTTAAAGAAAAATAACCCAGAGAGGCTAATTAGCCCAACTCCTCTCCTCCTGCCTGGAGGCTGCCTGTGGTAACCAATTAACAGGTGCTTTATACTTTTACATTCTGTATATCCTGCTTGCAGCATCAATTTGTGCCCAGGTAAAGATGTCCAAAGAAGGTGGTTCAAAAGATGGGTACTAACCACAGGCACAGAATAAAAGCAAACAAAACCACACAGAAACAGGCTTCATCAACTGACAGCAAAGCCCAGATTTTCAGTATTTGATTTCCATGTGAACACCTTCACTGTGCTTAGGGGAAGTGCCTGCTGTTGACTTACTGAGATATTTCACAGAAGTTTGCACATGATCCTGTTTGCAGACAGCATGTGCCACCCAGTTCCTTCTCAGCGTCTACAAGCCTTGGATTGTGTGCAGACCATACACTGTTCCAAAATATTGCATCTTCTTGTTCATTCTGAATGTGGCACTTGCTTTTGATACCCCTGGCAGAGTGGACTTATGTAAAACTGCCCAATTCAAAGTTGGTTCAGCACAGTAACTGCAGTGTGATAAAACCCAAATGAACTTTTAGCTCAGTACCCTTAAAACAATCCATAAACAAGGAGCCAGCTCAGAGACTGAATAGCTGCTTAACTGTGCAAAATAATTTAAATATCCTTGTCCCATTTCCTTTGCACACAGAAAACATTCCAGCATATGCTGGTTTGATATAGCAGACAAATTTAGCTCTAAGAGCTAAACTGCACTGAAGGGAGATAAATCAAAACATGCTGAGAAGAGAGAGAAGAGGAAAAACCCCAAAGTGTATTTCAGCTGGCATTTACTATGAGCAGAACTAGGTAACACTATGCAACTACTTCTAATAACCTGATTTGCAGCACACTAAAGACATTATTTCTTCTCTACAGAATAAAGCCTTCAAAGACGAAGCTGATCCATAAGTTTTTTATCATTTTCATCACACCTGTAAATGGAATGAAAGGACCCATTATTTACCTTGGGTTTGATGTGAAAAATGCAGCTTCTTGATGATATCTGAGAGCTCTGCAAAGTCTCTGAGCGTAAGACACGACCTTTGGGCCCAACAACATGAATGTAACTTTTATTTGTGTGGTGCTCCCTTGCAGTGCCAGAGCTGCTGGTGTACACTTAGCATGGACAGAGCTGAGATGCACTCAGCAGGGCCTCTGCACATGTTTAGAACACAACACGCCACATTAAGAATTGTAATGAAAACATAAAAGAGGTTGTGAGGTTATTATTGTCACTTTTTAACAATGCAGAAAACAACACAATGCTTACAGTATTTATTTTCCTCCATTTCTAAAGCCTGTCCACCAAAACTCATTTGTGGCAAATTCGAAGTTATTTGTTCTGTCAACTAAAATGTGAAATACACTTGTCTTACATTTGTTTTCAGACTGTTTCTGACTAAGCTTTCCAGCCCTTTTGAAAAACAAATAAGACCTAAATGGCTGATTAATAGTGCAGCATCAAGGTCTTTGATGAACGTTGTGAGCTGTAACTGGGGATCCCCTGCACAGCAGGAATTCCAGGACCCACTGCAGGAGGAAAACAAAGAGCGAGGCCTGAGGCATCCTGCACTCTTCCCTTCATACAGCTGCAAGACTCGTTTGTATTTGAGACAATTAGGAATTTATTTAAAAGTTAATTGGTATTTACACACCAGAAAAAAAAGTATTGTCAGCTCACAAGAGAAGGTTGAAAAGGGGAAAAAGCTGAAAAAGAAAATGTGTTTGGATTTACAGTCCAGCAAGGGCTGACAAGGAGTGGAGGTAAATCCCACCATCAACATTTAATTCCACTACACAGGTAATTAGTAGTAAGTGACCATCCCTAATTAAACATGCTTTGGGGTCCTTATTTGAAATAGGTGAGGACACTGACCTACATAAGCAAACATCTTTAAAAACCTTCAGAAGCACTTAACCAGCACAGTAATGCAGTGGCTTAATTAAGCTCACAGCTGCTAATGGATTTAGAGTGTCACCCATTCACAGTTGTCTAAGTCTGGCTCCCTCCCTCCTTGGTGCTGGCAGCAGCAAGTTAACCCTCAGAAAGGTCTGGGGCTATGTTTTCCCCCTTCATCCCCAGACACCCAGCTAGAGCCGTGGGCAGTTCTGGGGGTCCCAGTGCTTCAGGACCCCTACAGCTGGCACAAGAGCAGCTCTGCCCCTGTTGGCAGCAGCTCTACTGGGTGAGCCAAAGCCAAAGTGCAGTTTCTACCACTGACTGAGCACTTGCATCTCTTAACATAAAACACTCAAGCAGCGGTGAAGTTGATTAAACCCAGGAATTTATTCTGATGGCTTCTTTCAGGACAACCCTTACTGCCATAATGTATTGTTGCATAGTAAAAATCCATCAAAATCTCTCTTCTGGGTAAGTGTACAGGTTGTGCCAGGATACTCCTCATTATAGATTGTCTGCAGCCATGCACTTCAGAGAAAGAAAGGGAACGTTATCAATATCCTTCTCTAAATCCCTACATTATGTATGCCAAAGAGATTCAATCCAGCAATTTCTCCATCAGGATTTTGTTCCAAGCTCCAGCTAGAGCCATAACAAACTCAAATGGCAGGATTTCAAACAGGCCCTCTGCTCTCCTCCCTTGCAGGCAGCCAAGCTATTTGCAAACACTTTCACACATTCTCCTCCCTGTGAGAACTGCAGACCACAGCTTATCAGGAGCAGAAAGTGTGAAAATGCTGTTAAAAAGCCCAGCTGCCGGCCTGTTTTTCACAGACAAAGAGTGAAAGTGCTTTTAAATACTTCCCTGCCTTCCACCCTGTAAACTCTTCTTCTTCTACAAGGGGAAGTTTCCCCTTCCCCGGGTGTAAACATCACCTGGGCTCTCTCTCCTCCTCAGCAGGGAGTTGTGCTACCACCTCTCTTACACCACCCTCACAAAGGCTCTCTTCAAATCAGAGCACTGGGTGACCCACTGCCCCCCTCCAAATAAACAAACAAATTCATCCCCAACTCTGCCTGCTTTTAGATTCTCAGTATTTCGATGTATTTTTGAATGCCAACATGATCCATAATTATTTGATTCTTAAGTAAAAATGTTGGAAATTGAAAGGAGTTGTATTTGTTTTCATACAAGTCATCAATCCACATTAATTCCAGTTAGGATTAAAGCAATATTCTGCCACAGCTAGCATAGAAACTCCTCAGAAATAGGGGATTTAAGATTAGCATGAAAGGTATGGAAGGTAAAAATGAAGAAACTAATTACAAACTACAGACAGAGAATATTTGCTTGAATAATGCTCAGATTTTAATCCATGATTAAAATCCACGATTTTCACTCTGTTGTTCAAAGATTTCAAAGAAGACTATTACTCAACATGGAAAATAAAATAAGAATTCATTTTAAATTTCAAGGTTGCTTACCTGGGATTAAGATGATGAAGGAACCGAACCTTCTTTGTCATCTGATCTCACTTTTGCTTCACATTCTTTGCAATTATGATGGCAACGCCTACAACATTGAAAGTAGGTACAATATTCAAGAATTCTGCTGGATTTCTTCTAATACAACCATAGAGCACACTGGCAAATGTTCTTGAAGAAGTAATCTCTTGCCTGTGCTTTCCAATTATTAAAACTATTTATGGGACATAAACTGCAAAAGATGACATATAAACGTCTCAACCAATAAAACCTCATTAATTATGACTCTTAACTACCAATGCCAGCAAGCACCAAAACATAATAGGATTTTCTAAGCAGGAAAAGGCAATCCTTGCTATTGCACCTCCCAATAAGGAGCAGAGTTAGAAGCAAGGTGTGTAACACAAGTGACAACAGCCACTGTGTTTAACAGCAAGCAATAGCTTTGTTATGTGGGGGAAGAATGGAAGTGGAGAGACTTACAACAATGAAGAAGCTTCCCATTATCAGTCAGGCTTTTTCATAGGCATAAAATCTCACACTGGTCCAGGGGAAAGATGTGGAAAGACAGAGAAGGATTTTGTGGGTAAGATTTTTGGAAATGCACTTTGCATATGAAAGGTGCATATGAGAAGCCATGCTGGAAATTAAAAGAAGTCCTGGCAGTGGAAGGAGGAGCTTGGAAGGAAGTCAGAGTGTGATTTGACAGCAAAGAGTACTTTATATGAAGTATATGACTAAAACATGGAGCTGACAGGTGAAGGTGACAGGAGGCAACCACTGAGTTCTATCCTAGGGTTAGAGCTGCAGGGTGGAAAAAAGTCCCCTTGCAGTTTGTGCTCTTCATGGTTTGTGAGGTTGGGGAAAGCCACAGAGGAGGTTGGAATGTGGGGTGAGATTGAAACTGTTAATATATGAGGAGAGTGTAACAAACATCTGCAGTGTATTTGGCTGGGTGTATGGTACAAAGGAGGAGCCAAAGGGCTGAGTGATACCATAGAAGATCCTGAGACACTAAGATGAAAAGAAGTAGTAACTGTTGTTCCAGACTTTAAAGTATTTAAAGAATGGATTTCCTAATGACAGGTATTATACTCAGTTTATTTTGCATTTTCTGAAGAAAATTCAGTAGTTTCTAATACTGGCATATATAGCCTAAGACTATTAGTAATACCTCAGGAACTACTCACAAATCTAAATCCATGGTTTTCCTGTATGTTATTTTTGCTATAGTAAAGCCTATGTTGATCTAAGAATAATGATTTAAAGAAGCACAAACCATTTGTGTTGTGGACCAAATGGTACAGCACCAATTTGCTGGAACTTTTTTTGGCATTCTCCTATGTATGACATCTTTCCAATGGCAAAACCTAAGACACCAGCAACTATAAAGACAGATAACAAAACACTGTTAATACAAGAACTTCACCCAAAAGTCTGCAACTGCTTCCATTTTAATCATATGATTAATTCTATGTATCATGTCTTCTCAAAACATGTCACAAACACATGTGAAGTTATACAGGGATGA
Organism: Tapera naevia; assembly: GCA_033556795.1. Classification (NCBI taxonomy): domain Eukaryota; kingdom Metazoa; phylum Chordata; class Aves; order Cuculiformes; family Neomorphidae; genus Tapera; species Tapera naevia. The sequence goes on along the minus strand of JAUMJJ010000172.1, from coordinate 17,497,625 downwards.
TTTCAATAACTATTGAAATACCATGAGATACAGCAACTGATCCAAAACAATGCAGACAGGAAAAGGAATTACAAGATTTCAGATTTAGAGGAACAGATTATGGAGAAAACCCACAATGAAATTAAATCACAATGTTGGCACTAATTTTTCTTGCCTTTGTATGCACACCATGGTTATTTCTGATGATCACAACTTTCACACCTGTATTCTCAGGTCTTCCAAGAAGTTAGAGCATCAGCCTGCCATACTGTCACACTGAGGCTTTCACTCTTATAGTGAGTGAATAAATAAAGTAAAATATTAAAAATATTACTTCAATACCCTCAATTTTCTGTTGAGTTTCTGCTGAAGAAGGAATCAACTTAATTTCTTGCCATTTCAGATCCACCTTATTGTACAATTTCTGTGCTTTTATTAGCTTTCTTTATCAACTTGGTCATGAACTAGACAGCTAGGATAAATCAAATGAACATACAAAAAGGAACACACCACTTCATACATATTGCACTGGCCCCTCAATACCATAAGCTGTGTGACTTGCTAAACATGGCTGATACACGAGACTAATATTTTTAATAAAACAAAGGTGAGATTGGAGTTTTTAGCAGTTTGAGAGGTTATACTCTATAATATAACAGAAGTTTATAATGTAAGTGCCTACTGAAAATATTTACATTAGAAGAATGTTATTTCATGCCTTACTTTTTCAACACAGCAGAATTCTGCTTTCCTAAAGCACTGTAGTAACATCTCATAATTTCAGAAAAAAAGGAAGAGTTTGAAAGGAGGTTCAGGGAGATACACCAAAGGTCTGCAGATTGCCTGTAAATAACCTTTCTTTTCCTTTTAGAATTGAGTACAACTTACTTGCCATCTTAGGTAATGCACCAAATCTTGGGCTTGCTGAGAAAATGCCTAAAACAAAAGGAAACAATCAGAAAGCTTATTAACTCGAGGAACTTTGGCCAGAACTCAAAGCCAAGACAGCATTTTTTTCCTTTTGCATTTCTGAAGATGCAAGCTGTACAAAAACCTAGAAGTCCCTAAACTCAAATTTAGGAATTCCAGGGCACCTTCTATTGCATTAATCTTTACTGTATCCATCTTGGGGCAGTCCTAAGTCACAGCAAGGGAAAAAACCTGGACTTGGCAGGGTTCAATTCAGGCAGGGGTCAAAGAGGAGGAGAGGGTGGCTTATGTTTCAGCTCAAACCAACCTTGCAACTGTAACAGCAAGCTGAAATCTCTTACTCAGGGTCCAGCTCCTTCTGCTGTGAGAAGGAGGCCCAAGCTCTTCTTCACTAGTTTTCAGTGGCTATCGATTAAACTTGTGTTAAACTGCACTACTAGGATCTAGACTCCTCCCCTGGAGACATCATTCATTTTGGCCTTTAACAGCAGAACAGAGTGTACTGAACAAAAAGCCCAGAAGATTATCTTCAGCCTTTCCCACCAAAATCTGCCTTTCCCCAGCCAATACCAGGAGGTGGGACCAGTATGGCTCTGAGAGCATGTGTGTCCAGCAGAGGAGTGCCACGCTGCAGAGGAGAGCTCCACACAGAAAGATGACCAGGGCAAGGGGAAGGGATGCAAGCACTGTTTGCACTGTTACATGCATTCAGACAATGTTCATGAGGCTCAGAAGCTTCACCTTCTCCAGCCAGTGTACTGCGTGCAGTCATCAGAGGAGTGTTGAGATAGAGAGGTATCCAATCTGCACTAAGTGTGAAGGCCTTTGCCCACTGGCACCTATGCAGTTTGAAACTGGGTCTCTCAGGAGAGGGAGGAACAAAACTGTTTCTAAACATCCCTCCTCCCCTTTCCAATTATTGTCACACCATAATTATCATTTAATATGGCCATTTATATTTCATGTGTAATAAGAAATGTCCAAGTACAATGGAGATAAACTGAGAAAGGTACCCAGTGCCAGAGGGTGGCACATTACACTGCAACAGCCCCAGTGCCCTTCCTAATTCTGCTCACCCTTTTCCAAACGTGCAATCCTTTGCCTTCCCTCACACACTGTCCTTTGCTCCTTCCCTCCCCATCTGCCAACAAGCTCACAGGTCAAGCATGCAACAGCAAACCCACATCAGCACCTTGCAGGATAGCACGACTTTTAGGTTTTCTCCTGCAGTTCTCCTGATCATCTTAGTTAAAAAAAATAATAAGATGATGATAAGGAAGCACAGTATTGTGGCTGGAACAAAACAAAGGCCCTGCAACCACATACAGTGAAAAAAAGCTGAGCCATTTTCACCTCCTCCTTTTGCTGCTTTCCACCACCCACACCTGGATCCTTTTCTACTCCTTGCTTCAGGTCCTGTGTTCTTTTCTCTTCTCCTACCTGTCCTTGCTGCAACTGGCTGCTGACAGGCTGAGGGACTCTTGTATTTGCTCCTGTGGGATACACCAATCTCAGCAGTCTTCAGGGTGGATACCCCTCACTCTTTGCCCAAAACACTAACCTCAACCTTAATAGTCAAGACCCCTGTAGGGGAAACTGCACGCTGCAAGGCACAATATGTAGAGGAAGGCTCACCCACCACATAAACAGAACACAATTCTCTTCTGTGTCAGCCTGCAGATCACAAGCCACCTCTATAAAAAGCCCTCTGTCTCCTCGCTTTGGCAGTGTGCCTTGTCCTTTTGCACCAAAGCTGTATTCATATTGATATGTGGTCACTGTACAAGCATTGCCAGAATTTTTCAAATAAACCAAGAGTTACAGCTCCAGCACCTGACTCTGATGCCCCTGCTCAGGTTGCACGATGCTCTGCCCTACAAGCAGCCCTGGTGAAGACTCCACTCAAATCCATGTGATCATGGTGACAGAATCTAAACACCAGTCTCTGAATTCGTGAATCCTCTTTTCATTCCATGTTCTTTCAAAAGAACTGTGCTGAAGTATACACAATGATCAAAGCACTATAACAATGATGGTGATCAGTAAGAGGAATATTGAACTTGAAAACCAGCAGGCTTTAGGGAAACTTGCATTTCAGTAGCAATCACAGAATTTCAACTTCATAACTTAGGACTACCCTGTATTTTTTGTATTTACCTTTTGAGACCAGCCCCTGGGTGACAAGCATGCTCCCAAGAGACAAAGGAAGAGCTGTAAAAATAAAAAGGAGGAGAGGATTGGGTGTCAAGCAAAATTCATTACCTCTTTGTTAAATATATTACTCTTTATATGTTAAATGGTTTATGTTTATTATGTTAAACACATTACTCATCTTCTAGCACTACCTTTGTGTACTGTCTACATCACCTATTACACTCTCTCAGTCACATTACTGTCCCTTCAAAGCAAGGCTGTGTTCACACAGACATCAGGCACACTGTAGCATCTGGAGCTAATGCATTACATATATTTATCAAATAACAGTTTCCAAAGTCTGAATATCTCCTCTCATTACTGCAACACTAGTGATGACACCAGCTCCAATTAAATGCTGAAACAAACTGACATGGTGGACTTGAAAGGCATTTGAGTAACTAACCTTTTAGATGTCCTAAAACCCAATGAATGTCACAAACCCAAGACACACAGCCAGGCCTGCCTTTCATTCAAAGGCAAAAATAAGTACATAATAAAGTAAAACATTTCTAAGTTTGTTTCAATAACGGACTTCAAGAACAGAACCAACTCCATGATTGTTAAAGTAAGTTCATATTAAACAGGAGGTGAATTCAACCACCTTTACCTACAATGGTTATGCAAATAATTCAATTAACTCTATAATAACATGACAGAGTTAACCCACAACAATACTCCAACAAAACCTAACGTATTACAATAAGTGGCATGGCCTTTTGTGGCCAGTTTTGCAAAAGTGCATCAAGAAGTCATTCTCAGTGTGGTAAGAACAAATTTGGATCACTCACCTCTGTACCAGAAACTCTCTTTTTTGCATTCTTCACGGACCCTTGCAATTTCTCCAGCATTGCCAGTTTGTGAGATGGGGCAGTACAACATTGGCTGAAAGGATAAGCCTGGGTTAGCTTATTGAATTTAATCTCACAGGAAGAAAAAAATAAATCAATTCAAGAAGAGAAATTATTTTAATAAAAACACAACACAAAACCCACCAAACATGCAAAACTCCTTGCTCTGTTGCTAGCAGTGTGATGAAATACTTGATGCCCCAATACAGAGACAGGAAGAACTACCTAGTTTTTAAGTTAAAACCACTCATCCTGTTGGTCTGTGCTTTCCTAAAATAGCTCAGCTGCTGCCTACCCCAGAAGTATACTGCTTTATTTCTGTTGGTCATTTCATTTTCATGAGCTACATTAGCCTTCTGGGAAAAAAAAATGTCAGGAAGACAGAGTAGTAGTTTCAAAAAATAAAGTTCTACCCCATACAGAAGTGAATGTAGGTTCAGGAAAAGCAGATTTTGCAAGGATTCAGAAGATGGTAAACATGAACTCTGTCAGATTCCCCTAAGTAGCCTAATTTTCTCTCTCTCTGAGCAACTACATTACCTGCACCCAGCCATACTGGCTTCACCTTTATAACAATTATTTGCTGACTGGCTTCTTTTAGGCTAATGGTAGCTCTTTATTTTTCCATTTTGATCACGAGAAAAGAAGTGACAGCATTCTCTTCTGCATTCTACTATCCAGGTTGTTGAGATGTGATTATAAATAGATTGTTTTCCTTTCTTTAAGAGGTTAGTTATTAGTGTTAGCACTTGTGGTATCATTACTGGACAACTGAAATATATGGGAGTACTGGTTTTGCCTGGGAAAGTGTTTATTTTCTTCATATGGTGCTGCGTTTCAAATTCATGACCAAACCAGTGTTGGTAACACAGGGATGTTGTAGTTACTCCTGAGTTGTGCTTGCACAGCATCAAGGCCTCTTTTGTTTCTCAGGCTGCCCTGCCAGTGAGTAGGCTGGGGGTGCACGAGAAGTTGGGAGGTGACACAGTCAGGACAGCTGACCCTAACTGACCCAAGGGATATCCCATACCATATGATGTTGTGCTCAGCAACAAAACCCATGGGAAAGAAGGAATCATCATTCAGTTAAAATTAATAGAATGTAAATGTTTTTGTTTTGTAAAACACATCTACAGCCATGCTTATTCTTGAAAGCAAAACCAGAGCTCATAGAAAAAGTGGTACCTTGAGGAAAAAAAAGCAGGAGTCTGCTACAGGATTCTAGCTCATTTTATGCCTGATTGATTCATGATTTTGTTACCATAATAATGAAATGCATTTATTGGCTGCAGTCACCCATTTTGCATTTAGCTAATTTATATCTCTGTCCTCCTTCAAGCACTGCTCTCACTGAACTGGTGCTGTGTGGGTAAACCATAGCCAACTGACTCCACTCTGGACCCTACAGAACCACTCCAAACTGGCTTCACAGCAAGGTCACAGCAAATGCAATAAAATCCAAACAGGCTGAGCAAAAGATAAGGAAATGAGTGTCAGTGCACCAACAGGCTTTGCAGCCTTTATGGCCCCATACACACCCTGCCATGGGTTTAGTTGCTCGGGCTCAAAGTAATCTCTAATATGGCACAGTTGTGTAACAATGAATCAGCCTGCTGTGAAAACAGCAAAGCTGGGAGACAGCTGCAAGAAGCTTTCAAGAAGGAGCTGCATTTAAGCTCAAGTCCTTGCTCTAACTGTGCTGTAGGTATGCCTGTACCTTGCCTTGTTAACTTGACATCCTGTCTTACCATCAGACCTGCCTTATTCCTACAGACTTGCCTGGCAATCACTGGTCTGACTGTTGGTTTACCCCAGTTAATGCCACTGGACCTGCTCTGCTCCTCTTTTTAGGGTACCATGGGTCTGTGCTCATTGTCCCTGAGGCCACAGCCTCTGCCCACCTCACAGCCACTTGTGGCTCCCGGGCCCCCTTCCCTTGCAGATCAGCCCACTTTGGCTGCTCTCTGGCAGTGACTGGTCAGCAACAAGGTGACACCACGTTTAAATACCTGGTGGTCGATTATCTGCTTATAGCATAAAATGGCAAAATCTGAACCTCTGTGGCTGGCTGATTTCTGCAGCAGAGGAGAATGTTCAGCTGCCACATGGCTGGAGGGCAGGTTCTTGTGTGGTACTTGCTGTTCCCTTCTTCCCTTCCAGGTGAATGTGCGTGCACACACACACACAACTCGACAGGTACAGGCTATACTGGACTAGTACTCAGACTCAGGCTCTGCTAGTTTGGAACTAGTTAACTAGTGCAGCATAAACCAGAGCCCACTCTCTTAAGAGTCAAAATAAGACTGGATGTGGCATTTAGTGCCATGATCTAGTAATCATGAGAGTGTTGGATTAAGGGTTGGACTTTATGATCCTGGAGGTCTCTTCCAACCCAGATAACTCTATGATTCTATGGAAGTTCCCAGCCCTCCGAGTGTAGGCAGAAAAACAACACTTTGCCCTTTCTTCTCTTCATTTATACACTTAAGCTTATACAGACATCTTTTTCTCTCTTCACTAAGAGCAACCAGCTATCCTGTAGCAATAATATCAAAAGAAAAGGGAGGAACCCCAGCTTACCCATCCAGGTTGCTTTGGTGGAGATGTTGGACTTCCCTGCTGGATTGTTTCGGAAGACATTTTCTCTTTCCTTGCACTCTGCTGCTGCTCTTGGTTAGCAGAAATAATGTGTTTTGTGCTCAGGTACCTCCCTTTCTGCTAGGAACAAAGGTGAAAAGGCGAAGTATTACACTGATACTGTAAGTTCAGTGTTCACTTACAAATTGTAATGACAAAGCAGAAAGGAGTAGATTTTTTTTAAAGCAGATAACATCCGTCACCTGATTATACACACTTTACAGTGCAGTGCATCACTTATTTGCAATACAGAGTGGTGTGCAGCCTAATTCAAACAGGGAAGTCGATAAGTAAAATTAGCTGCTGAATCATGACCCAGCACAGTGCACCCAGTCATAAAGAAATGAGAACAAATGTTCAGTCATCCAAAACCTTTCTAATTTTTATTGTACTGTAGGTCCAAAAGTTAGCTTCTTCAGAGTGCCGTCCAGAATCACTGTACTAGTGCTATTCTCACCACCATTGGATTCCACAGGACTCAAAATGCAAGCCTACCACAACCACATCTGTGTTTCCAACAAACCCAATCCAGTTACAAATATGCTTTAAAAAAATCTATAAGAATAAACAGATGCCAAAGACTTTTAGATCTGCGATCTTCCATCCCTGAGAATTATGCTGCTAGGGAAAAGCAAGAAGGAATCTTATTTATTTCTGGAGTAATTCAAAGTTCCAAACTGTGATTTTTACCTAGCACTTTGCTGTGTGGTTTGGTACTTTATTTATCAACATACAGTGCACTGCAGCTTTTCAAAAAGTACTTTCTGAGAACGGTGGCACTGAGCAAGGCTAAAGTGATTGCAAAGGACAGAGTTAAACAGGAAGCACGTGCAACACTTGAATAACTTGAACAGGTTTTGATATTTGTAACATTACTGGTTTATAACCACTTCCTGCACTTATTTTGGGGTCAGTTACACAGCTAGAAAGTTCAAATAACGTCTGTGTCACACACACTGGATATTCAGACAGCAGTACTTTTTTAAGCAGTGGAACAGAAGCAACAGGGCCTCCTCTCCCCTTGATAAAAAGACTTAATTCAGCATTGCATTCACACCAATCTGCACTTTACTCTCAGCCACTCTCAGAAATGACAATAACCACTGTGTCTTTGAAAAAATTCAATTTTGAAAACACGCATATGGTTGGGAAAGCTCACAGTTCTTCACTGTCTGCCTCACCCTGACTAAGAGTAATTGAATTGATGGTTACCTAACAAGCATAACTGGAAAATACTGCTGACTGATATGGTTCCTAACTGCTGCAACAGATTTTAAGTGTTCATCTTTTTTGTAAGTGTAAAAAAAGCTGAATCACTGGAGAAAATACACAAATTGAAAAAAAAAAAATTTAACAAATATAATTCAGGTTAGAAAAATCTGCAGCTACCCATCAACCTCCCGTATTGTCTTTAGCAGCCATTTCTCCAGAGTTTTAAGTTATTCAGCTACACTTCTGCTTCAACACAACAAAGAATCCTGAAAACATGCAGCCCCTTTAAGCAGTTTCCTGGGACCTCTTCCATTTGGGATACAAACTGAAAGCTGTACTGCCAATACAGAAGCAAAGGGACAGTGTTGAGGTAATAAAAGTATAATTTAATTGAATTATTAACATTAATACTTTGCACACATGCTGCCTCCTATTTGAGGAATGTAGAAGCGTTCCTGTATTTTTGGGCATTATGCCTTGGAAAGACAAGAGTTATCCTAAAACTTAACTTTATTTGAATTGATCACCTGAAGAAATGTAACTGTCTTGTATATTTTCATTTTAACACTTATTGCTGTTTTGTCAACCTAACTATGTCATTGTTAGCGTGACAATTAACTGGATACTCTCTTACTTGTTTTTTTAGGAAGAATTCCCCAATGATGTTTTTCTCCTCTTTAACTGAAATAGCCATATAACGTGATTAAATCAATGTGTTTGCAAGGATCAAAATATTTAAAAAATCCTTCTTCCTACACAGCAAGAACTTCCTTTCTGACCCAAAGCATTTCATGATTCTTTCTATGATTCTAATTGTTCTGGATCATTAGTCATTTACAGAAGAAAAAGCTAACATAAGACTCGTGAAAAATTTCCTGGTTTTGATTCTCCTAAGTGATTGATGAAGAAGCGATACACAAGAAGATAGCTAAGTTTTTCAGATGTGACAATTGCCAGCTGCATGTACTTTGTTTCCAATAAGAAACCTCCTTCCAATTAGGAATGGTGACCATGTAACTTCTAAGGTTACTTGGGGAAGAAGATGGGAGCCAAAGTTGCATGTGTTAACTGATAAAGACAATGGCTGGGATCAAAAGTGGAGACCATCTGCGTCTGTCCAGGGCAGGTGCCACTGAAGTACCGATGATCATGAACTCGTTACCACTTCAGCCCTTCAAGGACTGAGGGTCCACTGTGAGGAAGAGGGAAAGACTCACTCTGATGGTTCAAATGTATCTTCTGAACTGGCTCTTTTATTTTAAATCCCAGCTCTTATTTCGAAGGAGAGCCAACAGAGCAGCTGCACTGTTTTTGATGCAAAGCTCCCCACCAGCAGCTGGTGGACACCACAAAGCTGGTCAATGCCTTGCACTGGCCCAGTCAAGCCTTCCCAGCCCCTGCTCAAATACCTGCTGGCAGCCACTCGGCCAGGGCACAGCACGCCCAGCGAGAACAGGGCAAAGGATGTGCACTTTGTTTCTGATAAGAAGCCTCCTTCCAAATAGGAATGGTGACCATGCAATTTCTAATGTTACTTAGAGAAGAGAGGAGTTAAAATTGCCTGTGTTGATACAGACAGTTGACTGGGACCCACTGGGGAAGATGCTGCGTGTCTGCCCACGGCAGGTGCCACTGAAGTACCGATGATCACCACCTTGTTACCACTTCAGCCCTTCAAGGACTGAGGGTCCACTGTGAGTAAGAGAAAGACTCACTCTGATGGTTCAAATGTATCTTCTGAACTGACTCTTTTATTTTAAATCCCAGCTCTTATTTTGAAGGAGAGCCAACAGAGCAGCTGCACTATGTTTATGATGCAAAGCTTAGTACCAGCAGCTGGGTGGACACCACAAAGCTGCAAAGCCAAACCTTCGCAGCCCCTGCTGAAGTACCTGCTGGCAGCCACTCGGCCAGGGCACAGCACGCCCAGCAAGAACAGAGCAAAGGATGTGCACTTTGTTTCTGGTAGGAAACCTCCTTCCAAATAGGAATGGTGACCATGCAATTTCTAACATTACTTAGAGAAGAGAGGAGCCAAAATTGCCTGTGTTGACACAGACAGTTGACTGGGACCCACTGGGGAAGATGCTGCGTGTCTGCCCAGGGTAGGTGCCACTGGAGTATGATGATCACCAACCCATTACCACTTCAGCCCTTCAAGGACTGAGGGTGCACTGTGAGGAAGAGGGAAAGACTCACTCTGATGGTTCAAATGTATCTTCTGAACTGGCTCTTTTATTTGAAACCCCAGCTCTTATTTCGAAGGAGAGCCAACAGAGCAGCTGCACTGTTTTTGATGCAAAGCTCCCCACCAGCAACTGGGTGGACACCACAAAGCTGGTCAAGAGGAGCTAAAATCGCCTGTGTTGATACAGTCGAGTGGGACCCACGGGCGAAGATGCTGCGGGTCTGCCCAGGGCAGGTTCCACTTTGTGCTCGCTGCTTGCTCGGAGGGCAAAGGATGCGGGAGGCGAGAGTGGCTGTAATCACGCCCAGGGCAGGCGGCAGAATTACAGAACCACAGAACGGTTCGGGTTGAAAAGGACCTTAAAGATCATCCCGTTCCACCCCCCCAGAGCAGGCTGCCCTGGCCCCGCTCCAACAGCTCCACGTCCTCCTCCTGTCGGGGATTCCAGAACTGGACACGGATCTCCCCGCGGGGTGTCAGAATCCCCTCCCTCGCCCGTGACAAGCCCAGGACACGCCGTTCCGCCCCACGCGGGGCTCCTCACCGCGGCACCCCCGAGCCCTTACCGTTCGCAGCCGCCGGCCCGGCCCTTCCTCCCGCCGTGACGCCGCAGAAAGCCCCGGCGGGCGGAGCGGTGCCGCTGGTCCCCATCGCCATCTCCCGGCCGGCCCGAGCGGAGCGCTCCTCTCTCCGGCACGGCACCCGCTCTGCTCTACAGCACCGCTTGGAAAAGACCTCTGGGATCATCCGGTCCAACCTGTGACCCAACACCAGCACCCGCTCGTCATTTAAACCGTGGCACTAAGCGCCTCATCCGATCTCTTTTTAAACCTCCAGGGATGATGATTCCACCCCCTCCCTGGGCACCCATTCCATTGGCCAATCACCCTCTCAGTGAAAATTTTTTTCCTACTATCAAGCCTAAACCTCCCCTGACGAAGCTTGAGACCTCTTCTTCTGTCACCAGTCACCTGAGAGAAGAGACCAACCCCTGCCCGACTACAACCTCCTTTTAGGTAGTTACAGAGAGCAATGAGGTCTCCCCTGAGCCTCCTCTTCTCCAGGCCAAACAACCCCAGCTCCCTCAGTCACTCTTCACAGGGCTTGTGCTCCAGCCCCTTCACCATCTTCGTTGCTCTCCTCTGGACACTCTCCAGCATCTCAAGATCTCTCTTAAACTGAGGGGCCCAGAACTGGACACAGTCCTCAAGGTGCAGCCTGACCAGTGCTGAGTGTAAGGGGACGATAACTTCTCTGGTCCTGCTGACCACACCATTCCTGATGCAGCTCAGGACACCATTGGCCTTCTTGGCCACTTGGGCACACTGCTGGCTCATGTTGAGTTTGCTGTCCACCATCACTTCCAAGTCTCTTTCCTCTTGACTACTCTCCAGCCATTCTGTCCCCAGCCTATAGTTCTGCAATGAGTAAATGATCCACAACAGTTAGAATCTTAGAAAGAACCACAGAGTTCTTTGAGTTGGAAGGGAATTTTTTTGCAGCATAGGAAGTTTTTTTTAATATTTGATCCTTGCAAACCACATTGATTTAATCACATCATATAGCTATTTCTGTTAAAGAGGAGAAAAGCATCATTGGGGAATTCTTCCTAAGCTGGCTAAGAGAGTATGCAGTTAGTTGTTACACTAACAATGACATAGTTAGGTTGAGAAAACATCAATAAGTGTTACAGTGAAAATATGCAAGACAGGTCAATGCAGGTAAAGTTATTTTTTAGGATTACTTTTGTTAAATGCCTTTTCATCTGTAAATGATTAAATGATCCAGAACAGAAATGAACTTGAAATGAACAGCTTGTGAGAGCAGCATTACACTTCCTTCTCTTACACGACTGCGGCATCTCAATTTCGTAATAGATATGACGTAAGATATTGTTCTTTTTCTTAATTCTGGAAAGGCTTCCAGCTTCCAGAAGTCTTGGCTGCTTGAAGCCGCTTTCCCCAGGGCATTCTCTCACTCTTGTCAGCCAAAACAGACCACTGGCTGCTGTAAAACATACTCTTCACACGGAGGTTTGTCCTGAAACAGCTCTTAAAAGTGTTTCTACTTCTGGTACCTAAGAGGTATTCTTGAAATCATGTGTAAAAAAATATTTATTAGATACTGGCTATATGCTATTATGAAAACCACAATATACATGGAAGTCCCTTGGGGGGGTGAATTCCTGATAACCAGTTATTTCTTAGCTGGTTCAGCTTAAACTGGTCATAAAATGAAAGAGCACTGAAATGACAATTTCCTCATGGGTCATATGGGTGCCTGGGTAAGGTGGTTGCTTGGATTTTTGCACCTTCCTGTGTGAAAGTGCCTATTAAAAAAAGGTTAGTCTTCTTTTTCATTTTAACTTTGAAGATAAGGTTCGTTACCGCAATTGAATATGTTCCTCAAAAATTTTTATTCTTAAGATATACCTGAAAGTTCTTCAGAGCTGTGGAAATAAAGAGAAGTTGATAGACAGAAACCAATAAATGTTAGTGCTTCAAAATAGTAAACACAAACCAAAAGAAAGATCCTTACACCTCCCAGAACAAACCCAACCTTACACATGGAAGGGAAAGAAGAGATACCAAAAATAAAACAACCAATGAGGAATTGAATCCTCAGCTGAGGAATTTTCTACCATCAGAATAGAATGAACTCAAGGAGTTGAGGCTTCACAAACTCAGGAATATTAACAGGATCTGGATGCTTGTCAGCAGAATGTTTAGAAAACACTGCAGGGCTGGCAGGATCCTGAGGTTCACCACATCCTTCCTGGTGTGGATATTTAAGAGAAACACTCCATGTATGCATATTTCACACGATAGCAGGAGGAACTCTTACCAAGTGTGATAAAAATTGTTTGTTTGTCCACTATAAAATCATGGAGACTGTTAATTGCTTGAAAATCCCCTGAGAGACAAAGACATGGAGTAACAGAAGCACAATGCAACAAAAAAAAAAAATGTATCAGTAATAAAAATTTTTAGAGCATGAAAAACTGCCTAAAAATTACACTGTAGGGCGTTGTTCTCATGTTAATGGGAGTAGGAGTTAAGGGTGAATGAAAAGACATCAAAAGTCACAGCAGGAAACAGTCAACATACCTCTGAGTAAAACATTAAACTGTCCTCACCATGTCTCAGAAATTATGCAATCGTTTTCTATGTCCTGGCTGAATCTTGGATTTACTTATTTCTATTTTACATTCAGTCTGTCGTATCTTTTAGTAGAAATGAATGGCTGACAATTAGCAGACGTTCCAGTTTTAGGATTTTCACTTTTCAGCATGATGGTTTCTCTTTTCTTAGGTTGCACAGCTATACGTCTAATTTCTTCCCCACAGTAAAGACCTCAAACACTAGCAAATTTCAATGGGGTTGTGGGTGCTTGGATCCTGTAATCAGATTTCATTGTACCTGCCATTTCTAATACATAGTGAAATGAATCAAGACCTATTATACAGAGCACATTACTTAAATTACTCTGGGGCAACGTTCATATTTTCACTGAACAAGGTCTTTAGGAAGTCTCAGTATTTATTAGGGCTAATTTACAAGAGCTGAGGTTACACTTTAGCCCAGGTGTAACAAATGAACACTATTTTGTAGCCAGCATACTGTAACCTTGAGAAAATGACAACCAAATTAATGCTGAGTATGAATGTGTATATAGAGTTTTGCATAACAGGTGCAAGAAGCCTTATATTGTTGTGAAAACAGAATAGGCTTCTAATGACCTGCGAGTCTTTTGTTTCCACTGTGACTGTGGCAGCTGCCTAACTGTAAATGTGTCCCCCCCCCCCTATTTCTCTGGCACTTTCTCCTGCTTCATAGTCATGCCCATTCAGGCACATCTCTACTGGGCTATATGCAAGGACAACTTCTCCCAGGTGTCTGACATTTCTTTTAAAACCCACGTGTTTATTTTGGTTTGCAAGACATGCTGGTATTGTAGTTTGAACTCAAATAAGGCATTGTTTTTCACAACCACTGGCTTTAGCCAAGTTTACTGTGTCAATATCAATACAATTGTGGGGCTATAATTTATTTTGTTTTAAATTCAGGAACTTTTTCATGTCCGCCTTAGGTTAATGGTATATTAACTACTATTCTAAAATGAAGATGCTCCTTTTCTGCAAGAGGACATCCTTGCTGTAGTACACTTTCTTGTTTTTTCTGGTTTGTCATCATTGTATTCCTGTATAGATCAAATGCTATTGCTTTATTTTTTATCAGCTACATGCATGGCACTCCAAGAATAAAAAAATATAGTGAAAGGCATTCCTACACATATGTATGTAGGAATGCAAACCAAGTGCAAGGGCCTGCAACTGGGTCAGGACAATCCCAAGAACAATTTCAGGCTGGGCAGAGAGTGGACTGAGAATAGCCTGGAAGAAGAAGACTGGTGGTGCTAGTGGATGTGAAGTTAATGTGAGACAGCAATTTGCACTTGCAGCCCAGAAAGCCAACCACATCCCAGGCTGCATCAGAAGAAGTGTGACCAGCAGGTCAAGGGAGGTGATTCTCTCCCTCTACTCTGCTCTTTTGAGACCTCACCTGGAGCACTGCGTTCAGTTCTGGAGTCCTCAGCCCAGGAAGGACATGGATCTGTTAGAGTGAGTCCAGAGGAGAGCCATGAATGTCATCAGAAGGCTGGAGCACCTCCCATAGGAGAACAAGCTGAGAGAGTTAGGCTTCTTCAGCCTGGAGAAAAGAAGGCTCCAGGGAGACCTTAGAGCAACTTCCAGTACTTAAAGGGAGCCTACAGGAAAGCTGGGGAAGGGCTCTTTATCAGGGAGTGCAGTGATAGGATGAGGAGTAACGGTTTTAAGCTGCAAGATGGTAGATTTAGATTAGATATTAGGAAGGAAATTTTTACTGTGAAGGTGATGAGGCACTGGAACAGGTTGCCCAGGAAAGCTGTGGATGCCCTGTCACTGGATGTCATAGAGTCATAGAATGGATGAGGCTTTGAGCAATGTGGCCTAGGGGAAGGTGTCCCTGCCCATGGCAGGACATTAAGGTGATCTTTAATGTCCTTTCCAACCCAAACCATTCTATGATTCTATGAAATGTGTTTTCCTATTTGCTAATATTAAAAAAATCTGGGTTTTAAACTTATTTTCTTTTTTCTCCCCTGCTTACTAGAAAAATATTCAGACCTTAATTTAGTACCTAATTTAGTCAGACCTCTTTTTTTTTTTTTTTATGTGAAGGTGGTGAAGCCCTGGCACGGGTTGCCCAGAGAAGTCATGGATGCCTCATCCCTGGAGGTGTTCCAGGACTGGTTGGATAAGGCTCTGAGCAACCTGATCCAGTGCAAAGTTTTCCTGCATATGGCAGGGGGATTGGAACTGGATGATCTTTAAGGTCCCCTCCAACCCAAACCATTCTATGGTTCTGTGACGCTATGTGTGATGAAGCACCTTGTAAGCATTGATTTATTGCATTTAAGACATGCCTGTTTTCATTTCAAAACATGTTACACCTGGAAACTCTCCTCTTGTGCTCAGATGCTTATCTGCCAACTCCATGGAGAATACTAAATGTAACTTGGCTGTGTTTGAAGGCAAACTTAGTCGTTACCACAAATCTCAGAGAGAGTGCCCAGAATTCAGTGGCTAAATTTATCAAGAATTGTATTATTTTCATTGTGTTATGAGTTCAATGGAACCCACACAAGCACGTCAGGTTCATGATTCCAGTTGTGTCTAGTTTTACTGGAACTCCACCTCTGAACCATGAAGAAAGATACTGTAATTACAAAAAGTGTTGCAAAATTATTTCAAATATTTATTAGCTGAATACATCCTGTGAGCCTCAAGCTATTGCTATGAAGCTACAAAAGTAGCTGTGTTCAGGATTTACTCTGGCCAAAGAGCTCATCTTACAAGTTCTGTTTGCGTCACGCCACAGCAAGATGAAATGGTGTCATCACTTGCATAACCCTAAACCAGTGATAAGTGAACTTAATGATTATTCTGGGGTGATTTTTCTTAAGTGAAGAAAATAAAAGATGCCTTTAGTTACATGGAACTTGGAGAAGAGAAAAGAGAAAGAAGGTCATTAAGCCTACAAGTCTCATTCTTTCTCCCCTAGAGAGGCTGACACTTTCATCAGTCCTTTGATGGACATTTGAAGCATTTATACATTTTCAAATACCAATCAAAATTTAAAAGAGTTTCTGTAGCTAACAAAACCCTGTTATACTGCTGGGTAAATTAATTACTTAATTGTGAGACTACTGGAACAAACTTTTTCCTTAGTACTCTGCCCCCACTTCCCCAAATGTTTTGACAGGAATTTATTGCTAGTAATAGGTCATATTTAACAGGTGTCAGGGGTTTATATGTTACTCCTATGGATCTGCAGTTTCACAGGAAAGAAAATGCATATCATAAGCTTTGTTTAGTGTAGGCTAGCAGTTTTAACCCAAATGAGAAAATATAGGGTAATGCATGAAGATTAATTAAACTTAAGAAGATAAAGTATCCCAACAGCTAAAGGGCTTTTTAGTTCTTAGCTACAAAATTACTTCTCATGCCAAAAATGAACTTGGCAGCTGTGACCGTGGCTGGGTTCACAGAACTCAGGGTTAATCCTAAAATTAACAAACAGAGCAGCTTAAACCTCAGTCTAGGAATCCCAGCAAACAAAATGCTTCTTTTGGCGTTTTAGAAACATGGAATGGTTTGGGTTGGAAGGGACCTTAAACATCATCCAGTTCCAATCACCCTGACATGGACAAGGAACAACTCCCACCAGACCAGGCTGCTCAAGGCTCCATCCAACCAGGCCTGGAACACCTCCACAACTTCCCTGGGCAACCTATGCCAGTGTCTAACCACCCTCATTGTGAAGAATTTCTTCCTAATGTCTCATCTAGATCTTCCCCCTTCCAATTTAAAGCCATTCCCCCTCATCCTATCACTATATGCCCTTGTAAAAAGTACTTCCCCTTCTGGTAGGTCCTCTTCAGGTACTGGAAGGCTTCTAGAAGGTCTCCTCAGAGCCTTCTCTTCTCCAGGTTGAACAACCCCAACTCTGTCAGCCTGTCCTTATAGCAGAGGTGCTCCAGCCCTCTTATCAGCTTTGCTTTTGGGCCCCTCACCTCCACAAGGACATTGAGGTGCTGGAGCGTGTTCAGAGAAGGGCAATAAAGCTGGTGAAGAGGCTGGAGAACAAGTCTTATGAGATGCAGTTGAGGAAACTGGGGTTGTTTAACCTGGAGAAAAGGAGGCTGAGGGGAGACTTCATCACTGCCTTCAACTGCCTGAAAGGAGGTTGTAGCGAGGTGGGAGTTGGTCTCTTCTCCCAGGTGACAAGAGATAGGATGAGAGGAGGTGGCCTCAACAGCACCAGGGGAGGTTCAGATTAGACATCAGGAGAAATTTCAGGGTTCTCAGGCACTACAACAGCTGCCCAGGGAGGTGGTTGAGTCACCATCCCTGGAGGTATTCAAAGACAGGTAAACGAAGGTGCTCAGGGACCTGCTTTAGTAAGGGGACAGGTACGGTTGGACTCGATGATCTCAAAGGTCTTTTCCCACCAAGCGATTCTACGATTCTAAGGATTCTGGAGCCGTTCCAACACTTCCATCCCCGTCTCATGCTGGGGATCCCCACCCTGGACACAGCGCTCCAGGCGGGCTCTCGCGGGCGCTGCCCCCAGGGGGCGGGGCGGGCGGGGGCGCCTCGCCCTCCCGGGCTGCGGGGCGGGAGCTGCGGAGCCCCCGTCGGGCCGCGCTGGGAGCGATGTTCCAGCTGTGGAAAGGCGTTCTCTCGGAGACCCTCCTGGGTAGGTGGTGCGGGCGGTGCCCAGCGCGGGGGTCCCTCCCGAGAGTGGCCGCGGGGCTCGCAGCCCGCGCGGAGGTATTGCCCAAAATAACCTAGAAATGAGCAAATCGTGGTCGCTGCCCGCTGTTCCCCTTCGGGTTCTTCTTCTTCTCTTCTCGTGCTGGGATGCCTCCTGCATCACCCCGGGGTTCGGTGCGGGCGGGGGACGGGGACCGGTTGGGGCTCGTGCTGAGCTGTGCTGCGCTGCCCGCAGCCCCGCGCTGCCCCCGGGCTCCTCAGCATCGTCCCCAACCAGGCAGTGCCTCCTCTCCCAGCCGTCCCCCCTCAAGGTCTCCAGCCTGGAGCCCCCACAGCCCGGCTCTGCCTCCCCACCACGGGGTCTCCAGTCTCCAGCCCCTCCCAGCCAGGCGCTGCTCCGAGGGTCTCCAGCCACCCCCCGAGCCGGGCTCTGCCCCACTCCGCCGGGCGCTGCCCCGAGGGTCTCCAGACACCCCCAGAACCGAGCTCTGCCCCACTCCACCGGGCGCTGCCCCGAGGGTCTCCAGCCACCCCCAGAACCGGGCTCTGCCCCACTCCACCGGGCGCTGCCCCGAGGGTCTCCAGCCACCCCCCGAGCCGGGCTCTGCCCCACTCCGCCGGGCGCTGCCCCGAGGGTCTCCAGCCACCCCCCGAGCCGGGCTCTGCCCCACTCCGCCGGGCGCTGCCCCGAGGGTCTCCAGCCACCCCCGAACCGGGCTCTGCCCCCCTTAGCCGGGCGCTGCCCCGAGGGTCTCCAGCCACCCCCGAACCGGGCTCTGCCCCACTCCACCGGGCGCTGCCCCGAGGGTCTCCAGCCACCCCCCGAGCCGGGCTCTGCCCCCCTTAGCCGGGCGCTGCCCCGAGGGTCTCCAGCCACCCCCAGAACCGGGCTCTGCCCCGCTCAGCCGGGCGCTGCCCCGAGGGTCTCCAGCCACCCCCCGAACCGAGCTCTGCCCCGCTCAGCCGGGCGGTGCCTCCAGGGTCTCCAGGCGTCCCCCCGCAGCCCGGTGCTGCCCCAAGAGTCTCCAGCCCCCCTCCTCCGGCTCGCCGAGAGCTGCCCCCGGGGTCTCTAGAGCCCCTCCAGCCGGGCGCTGCTCCCCCACCAACCGAGTTCCGTCCCTCCCAGCCCGGCGCTGCCCCCAGGGTCTCCAGCCGTGCCTCCCCCCCATCCCCGCGGGACGGGGTCCTGGCGCATCTCCTGCAGAACGCACGGGGAATCGCGGTGCAGGTGTGCCCAGGTGAGGGGTCTGCAGGGGAGAGCGGCGCCCAGGTTGCCTAGAATAGTGCATTTAGCCACCGCGTTGGCTTCGAGGAGCCCTGAAACTGTAGGTGGACTACTCATTGGGCTAGTATTGTGCCCTCTGAACTCCGACCCTTTCCTAAGTTGAGCGCTCTGGCACTGAAGATCAAATTAGGAACTACTGTCTGAGTAGGGGAAAACTCCTCATCATTCTAGTTTGTGGGAAAATGTGTTAACTTATAGTAGCAAATATTTATTCACAGAAGGTGCATATTGTTACTTGAACTACTTTCAAATAAATTTGATAGTCTACATTTGAAAGTATGAAATAGTATATTTTTAAAATAATCTCCAGGAAACTTCACTGTTGAAAATATATGATATTTTTTACTTGTTTTTTTTAGGCTACATTTCTTGGTCTCTTTACCATGCACTGCCACCGATGATCTATTACTTTCCCCTTCAGACGCTGGCACTCACAGGTTTAGAAGTTTTTGCTGTTGCCTTCTTTTCTCCAGTATTCTTGATATTTGGCCCTCTTTGGAGGCTGGCTAACAATAAGTACATCCTAGCCCTTCTGAGACTGACTATGGTTGGTAAGTATGCATCATAGTGAATTACAGTTTTCATTATGGGATCAAGGCATAAGAATAAACATTCCAGATTGCCCCAAAATTCAGATGGTTCTGAAAGGAGATGGGAATAAGAAGTTTTTACTCTTCTAAGCTCATGGTTTTATTTTTCTCTTGAGCTTTTAGATATGGTCAGAGGAATATTGTTTGCATTCGTTATGTCAGTTTTTAGACCATAATTAAACACAAATCTTATTTCACTTTTATTTCTAGAAGTTTTTCAAGTAGACTTTAGTAAAAAGTCATTCCCAATAGGAAAAAAGTTTTCAAGCTTGCACAAAGATCATCAGAACATGTATCTTTTTATAGTAATTCTGTGTCTGTGATAATGGGTGGGGAAGAGACGTTACAGAACAGCTTGGGGCTATTATAAAAATAATCCATTGTGAGTGAAATCTTCTTTTGGGTAGACTTACTTTGTGAAGCAGATTTTTTTTGTTGTTAAATGATATGTGGGTTGTTTTCTTTGTTAGATATGGCTTTAAGCCTGTAGCGTATTGATGGAGTTATAGGCTCATCCTGAGTGTGAGATGGCTTTCATATTGTCAATTGCACAGGAAGAAAGTTTGATCTTGTATTCGAGATTAAACTGCCTCACTGCCTATCCCACGTGCTCCTCCTAAACCAAGACTTGCTAGGATTCCCTTTGGTCTTCAGCTAACTGGTGCATGTCTTAGTTCTTGATTATTTTCTGAAAGTTTGTGAGAAGGTTTGGCAGCTGCAGCCACATTCAGAAGCAAGTTAATTGTGAATGAGTTTGCAAAACCTGCATGAACTCAGAGGAGACAAATGTCCTTATCCTGTGTATAGGGAAAATGCTGCTACTAACTGGTGTCTTTCAGAAGCAGCAGTTCCTGGCTCCTCTTTTATCAATGTAAGATGATAATCAGACAATTGCTTTCCATGTAATTTTCTTCTATTACTTGAAGAATACAGAAGAAAATAATCTTATTTTCTTCCTCTGCATGACTTTAGTTTTAAAAAGAATTCTTGTTCTTTATCTCTAAAAAGATACTACAACTGAACATAGCTCATTTGTTTCATCAGTTTAGATGAAGAGTAGTTTTACTGTTCCCTTATTCAGCACTATCTTTCTTTTTGTGTTTTCAGGGAGCTTTATTTTCTCTGCAACTTTTGTGTATCATTTCATACTGCTTGTTTTTGTCTTCTATTTTTAAGAAAAAACACAACTACTAGTAGGTAGTGTCCATTTGAATCTATGTCTTTAGACAACACACAGTGAATTTGCATGTTTGCTTAGATGTATTTATGTTTTGGGTGTGCTTGCTCAGCAACAAAAGGTGTGTCTCCTGTAAGCTGGCAAACCCACGCTAGCACAAGTGATGAAAGATTTGAAGAGGCAGAGTTGCAGATTTCAGCACCATTTAGTGCCACAAATCTGTGTGCATTCTACATGCAACCTCTTCTTAAATCCATACAAGCACATCTTCACTACACATTGATTTCATTTTACCATCTTTTATCTAAGCTTTAAATCTTTTAGTTTGAACAGAATGAACAAATAGTTGGATTGCCGACATGCGTTGCCAGAATCAGCAGCTCCATTTCTGGCCTTCCTTGCTTAATATCTCTTCAAATTTGACTCATACTCATGTAGCAAAATGATGCTGCTTTTCCTGCTGGTTGTCACTTGTCTTGGGCAG
Source organism: Tapera naevia (assembly GCA_033556795.1). Taxonomy (NCBI): domain Eukaryota; kingdom Metazoa; phylum Chordata; class Aves; order Cuculiformes; family Neomorphidae; genus Tapera; species Tapera naevia. The sequence goes on along the minus strand of JAUMJJ010000172.1, from coordinate 17,476,280 downwards.
GAGTTTGCCACACTGAATTTAGGAGAGTGCGTGTGACCGTAGTCACTTGAATTTGAAACCTACTAGAGCTTAAAACTGCTGATAAAGTTTTCCCTGGGAAATGGCAGAGATGCACGTGCACAGTCTCTTCCAGTGACTTGAGTGATGGTTTCCAGTAACAAGAGTAACAGTAACTGGAAGGAGGGAGATTTAGATTAGACATTAGGAAGAAATTCTTCACGATGTGGATGGTGAAGCACTGGCACAGGTTGCCCAGTGGATGCCTGCTCCCTGGAGATGTTCAGGACCAGGTTGGACGGGGTTTTGAGCTGCATGGCCTGGTGGGAGGTGTCCCTGTCCATGAAAGGGTGGGTTGGAACTGGATGAGCTTTAAGGTTCCTTCCAATCCAAACCATGTCATGATTCTATAACACGGACTGCTGATGCCCACTCTGTGACCAGATGCTGGGCCAGAGAAAGCCTTGTTCACACCCAGTAAAGGCAGTTGCCTATGAATCTTTGTGCAATGTGTGGTGGCTGATCCTTTCATAAAAAGGGTATGGCTTTTGCCACAGTGCACTTCCTTTTATGCCTTCTGTGTTATGTAAGTGCACTGTGGCAAAAGCCATACCCTTTTTAGAAGGAAGCAGTCACTACACATAAAATTTTATGGGGTTTGAGTTTTGCAAGTGCACTGTTAGGGAATAGCTGTATGCTTAGATATTTTATCCATATATCCTATTTATGGAATCAATGACCATAAGTATTTAAAGTAGACAATCACTGAAGTGTTGGATAATTGCTTCATGGTAATTTTTTTCCTGAGAATGGTAACTGCTATGATGTCATATGTACCCAGTTTCTATCCATACCTATGTTTCTCTGATTTGTTTGAAAATGTATGGTGTCATGTGTTTTCAAATGAATGGTGTAGCCATTCAGATTACAGAAAAGGTTGAACTGATGCACAGGAAGTCGTTATTGCTTGATTTCTGTTGCCCATTAAAGCAGCCTCTGTGTGTGTGTGTTTGTTTGTAGGAAGCTTAGCATCATTCCAGGCACCAAATGCTTCAATTAGGCTCTTCATCTTGGCTGCAGGTGTTTCCTCCTCATTGCTGATTCAAACAGTAACGTGGTGGTCAGGAAACAGTTTACAAAGGTATCTTTTTATATTGATGGGATTGTAAATGACATTTCTTTGTATTAAAAGACTTTTTTTTTTTCACTGAGAAGTTAAGATTTTTTTTTTTTCTTAAATGCATCACTCCAAAACTGATCCTTGTAGGTTCATCAGGATGTGGGGCTTCATGCTAGGCAAGATAATGCTCCTTGTTCTTCGCATTTGGTATACATCACTAAACCCAGTCTGGAGCTCACAAGCTGCCAATACTGTCATACTGACACTTGGTTTTATAGCAGCAGTGGAGCGGATTTATTCAGGTAAGAAATTACAGCAAATACAGCAGTTGTGAAAACATCCTGTTATACACTTCTATGTGGCACTGGATTTCAGTTCTTTGTTTTTGTTTTTGTTTTTTTTTTTTTCCCTCACCACAGTCTGGTTTTAGACCTGATACCTGAGCATTGCAGACTTTAGAAACCATAGGGTACTTCCATCTGCCTGTAACATGGCAGAATCAATATCACACTCATACAAGCTGTAGTAAATTGGTGTTGGAATTGCCAACTAATTGCAGTATCAATAATGGGACAGTAATGCAGACAAAGGCATAACCTAGACCAATAATACCAGAATGGTTTCCTCTCATTCCAGCATGAAACACCTGTGGTATTTCTATTATTTTCTTAGCTTAGTCTGCACTTCTGAGTTTCTCTGCCAGTGTGGATTCTTTGGCAGAGAGGGGGAGACAGGACAAAGCTGGGGAGCAACTGATGTGATAAAATAAACAAATAATTAGAAGAGTGGGTGAGGTAAAAATTTGCCTGAGTTCTCTGAGTGTCTGGAGAGAGGACACAGCAGTAGGGGCTGCCATGGGCTAATCCCACTTTAAAAATGTGAAGGCAGTTTTGTCAAGAAAGACAGGGAGGTTGGGCTGGTTAGTTAAGGCAGCTCATGTTAAATCCTCAAAAGTTCCTTCCTTCTCAGTATAACCTGAGTGAATTAATTGAAAGATAAGACCTTATCTGTGTCTTAAGTGGGTATAAATTGGCATCATGTGCATTGTTTGTAGACTTGCATTACGTGACAGAAATGAAGCCTAAGCTTTCATCTTGGCTTAGAAAGGAAAGCTACTGCAGGAGATTTGGAAGGGAATCTGTCATCTTCCTAGGTGGCAAAGCAATATGTCTGTGCAATTAAAGGTGCTGCTTTCTCTTTAGAGCAGAGAGGGTCTAAAGTGCATGGAAAAAGCATAAGAGAAGGAAGCGAGTTTATTTCTGGCTTCTTTGGAAGTGTCAGGTTTTGTTCTTATCAGAGTTTAGAGTTTCAGAGAACAGAATCCTCTGAACAAATTCTAATAAATGTTCTGCTCATTTTCAAAGGAAATTTAATTGTTTAAATTCCAGTAGTATGCATAACAACCATATGGGCAGGTGGTCATTTTTGTGCACTTAAGGTGAGTAGCTTTCCTGACAGACCTAGGAATGTTATTGGAAATTTTATTTCTTATCAATTTCCATGAATGATCAGATAAGTTAGTTTTTGTGTCACAGCCAGTAATTTATTCTGTAGTTTTGTGATCTTGGTTATTTCTTTTTCTCAGTAACCCTTTCTAACAGGATTTAACAGTTTGCTTGGCTATATTTCTGTGCTTATCCTAGGTGAAGACAAGAGGAGAAAAGAAGCAAACAAAACTGGTAATGTGGTTAGAGAGGCTGTTTCCCACCCTCACTGGCTTTTGTCAGGCATTGCTTTTGGCAGCCTCATGTTCCTCACTCTGTGGATATTTGGGGAGGTCTCCCTAATTTCTAGATGGGCAGTAAGTGGACATCCACATACAGGTCCAGATCCTAATCCATATGGGTAAGTGTTTTCAGTTTTATTATTATTTAAACAAAACAGTAATCAAAAGCCAGTGCTGCAGTGGGTGACAAATTAAAAACCAACCAGCCAATAGTATCAGAACTTACACAGAATAAAGTGAGTGTTTGGTACTTTATAGAGAGGACTTGTGGATTCATTCTTGCTTTCAGATACCTCTGAACATTTGCATCCATGCCAATTGGTCTTAAAATTTTCTAATACAGAATGTTTTTTATTTCAGCAATAAAAAGCTTGATTTGCCACATTGCAAAACAGTTTAAAAATTAGCACTAAGGTTCATGGACTTACAAATGAAGTGCATCTATACCTTGCAGTAAATGAATCTAGCAGTTGACTTCAGAGAGGAGACGGTGGAAATAGTGTACATCAGGGATGCATGCAGCTAGAAAAAGTAAACCACATGCAATATTAAAGGATATACTTCTGCAGAAGTTTTAGTTAGTGAGAATTAATTCTTAATGCTGTGTATTGCTCACCCAGGTTCCAAAAAAATAGCAAGAAATCAAATTATTCTGAGTCAGCTCACTTATACATTCTGATAAAGCCATTATGTTCAACTGGGTGGTTTTTAAGTCCATTAGAGTAGAGAAGATGTAGCAAGATGTGAAATAAAGATATTTTGTGCTCAAATTGACCTCTGTTTAAAATAAAGAGATTATAAAATATTACCAAGCATCCTTGTCTGTATATCTAGGAGTTTCTTTTTCAGTGCCAGTTATTTTAAAAATTCTGTTAATGTATGGTTACTTTTGTCTTCTTGTTGTATTAGAGGTACAGTTCTGTTGGGCCTGGCTCATGGACTGATGCTTTCATTTTGGAACTGGTCTTCTGCCATCAGTTTGGTGTGGTTTCTTGTAGGTAGGTGCAAATCCTGAGCAGAATTTTTTTTTCCTGTTACTTTATTCCCTTTACACAAACCCTCTGACCCTACACCACATCTTAGAAAAGTCAATGGTGAGTCAAAGTGTCTTTTTCTCTGTCACTGATTGTATTAATCAGTGGTCATTGATAAGGCCATTGCACAGCAGCTTTGTTCTGTTCAGAAGACCTTGCTGAGGTTCTGTTGCCATCAGTAGAGTCTCAGTTCTCACAGGTCTGCGTTGTGTAAGGCAACATCTAAGGTTATGGGGTTGAGATGACACCAGCCTCTGGATTCCACAGGAGGCACAATAACTCATAATTTTATGCCTCCTGTCTCCTTATCTGCTAACATCTCCAGGCAGCAAAATAGTATGAACCTCAAAGCACTTCTGCTGGGGCACTATGAATCATTCTGCATACAGGGGGTGTCAGGGGGCTGCAAGAGGGATTCAGGTGCTGGATGTGGACATGCATTTTCAGGAGGGTGGTATTGCTATGCTGTGGACTGAGCTATTTATGCAGCAAGTAGGAGGAGGTAGAAATAATTCTGATGTTGAACTGTGGAGGGGTGTGTTTTCCATATCTTCTTAGCATAGATGGATGGATGGATGCAGCTTGGTTTAATTTGTAGGCCTATCTGAGTGAAATTTAGTGACATAAATGCTGTTTAAAGAAAACCCATAAATCTGCTTCTTTTTTTTGGGCCTTAGTTAATTGTTTGCTAATGTTTATAACAAGAAGAAAAAGTTCTTACAAATATTTAATGATAAATTGGGACATATCAAAAATATAGAGACTAAAGGAAATTGTGTTTTTATTTTTTTCTTATCTTCTCTTTTGGAGCACTTTAAAGCCAGCACTTTCAAGCCATTTTACACAACCTTGAAGACAAGAAATTCAATGCAAACTGAGTTTCTCCTAGTCAGGATTCAAAATAAAATATCAAATATTAGGAAGGACTCAAGAGTTGGCAATGCTTAAACCATCAGTTGCCCAAATAGTTTACATTTTGGTGCAGGTGTTAATTTTAAGAAACGTGTGCATGTTGTAATGCAAGTATGAGCATTTGATTTTTGATGTACACACATTGTTTATTTAAAAAAGGTGTAGAATACTTTTTTAGCTGATTCAAGCATTGTATTATAAAATGCTCTGAACCTTGATGCATAAGATTAAAATATTAGAAGTGTTTCTATACATTTTCTATCATGATGTGAAAGTTAGTAAATATTTTCTTACCTACAATAAAGTTTTAAAATGAAATCATCCCATTGTAGAGAGTTTCTGTGGTGGTTAATGTTCTGTTTCAGGTCAAATCCCATCACAGTCAAAGATAGTGTGGCAAATCAAGGATCTTGCAGTTAGTAAGGTATGAATGGATGTTTTATTGCCCCTCATATGGTTATCTAAAGGCAGAAAAGATCAGGGAAAGATTTGTTTTCTCTGAACTTTAATGTTTTTTTATTCTTTCTGTGTTCTGTTAAAGGAGGTTCATAACAGGCAGACCTGTTAACCTTTAAAAAACTGCATCATCCCTCTTGTGCTGCGCAAGAAAAAGCGTTCAGTTTTGGCTCATGATGGTGTTTCTCTGCTGTCTTTTTTGCTGCACTGTTTTCTAAATAGGCAAATCTTGAAAAGAATGAGGTTTTGGTAAAAGTAAGAGGCTGTCTTTGGCTGTTGGGAACAACTGACCTTCTAGTGAGGCAGTTCTCATGGCTGCAGGCTGCAAAGCACAACTATATTTCCCAGACTCTTTTTTTATTTTCCTAGACAGAATGTGAAAAAGGAGGTGGCAGATAATATACCTGACTGTGACTTAATCTGCTCTTTTGTATCCCTTCACAGGTTTAGCATCTTCAGCTGGTCTCCTTTATTTACACACCTGGAGGGCTGCTGTTGCAGGCAACGTTCTTGCTGTCTTTACTATGTGTGTGTGGCCTCACCTGGCTGGACACTTTCTTAGCTGTCTGTATCCTGGGAAAGCCATGACTACAGCCATGTTTGCCTACGTTCTTGAATTGTTCTTCTGTGTATGGTGTACAGCTTATAAATTTGTACCTGGAGGAATTTATGCTAGAGAAAGCTCCCATCTTCTTTTAGGTACATTTATGACTATCAACAAATATAAATACGCTTGATTTAGCCTCAACCAGATGTTTAAAGTGTATCTAGTGTATAAATAGTCTTCCCAAGTTCTCAGCTATTGTTTGATTTACTGTGGTGAGAGTTTCTATGAGAAAATTAGTGAGATGTGCAAAAACTAACCTACTTTTTTTCGTTACTGTTAGAAATAGTTCATAATGTGGGCAGAAAATGAAATTCAGTTGAGGAAAAATGATGAGTTGAAGAAAAAGACTGATAAATCAGTACACAACTGAGGAAGATACCTGTTATCAGTCACCCTAGAAATATGACTGCAATCCAGGGTGTGAATGCTGGCTGCCTAAGATAGCAATGTGGTACCTCAGGTAACAATGTCGTTTCTTCAGGCTTCAGGGGGTTATGAAGGCTGTGTTACTGGGACTGTAAAACATAATTCAGTGCATTATTTAGCCCTGATCTGTGGAGCACAGTGCAGAATCCTGCTGATGTAGCTAGTCTGTGTTTGAGAAGTGAGCTGCTTCTCTCTGTGGCTCTGCCTTATGCTTCGTGGACAAACCAGCACCTTCAGAGGAATGTTGATAAGCCTACAGCGTCAGAAACACGCAAACAGGAGAGGGAGAAAAGAAATTGTCAGGTTGTTTGCCAATGAGGAAGAATTGAATTGAGCAAATATAAAGCGTTTAGAAAAATGATCCTGTGATGAAAGTGGGGAAGTTGAAATGAGACAAACCCTTTCTGGTTTTGTCTCTAGAATTATTTTCTTAGTAGGTACTGGTGTGTTTCAACAGGATGTTTCACTAATTACGTTTAAACAGTGCCAAATGTTGTCTTGGGCTAAGTGTAGGTTTAGATTATTTATTAGGAAGATTTTTTTTACTGTGAGGGTGGTGATGCCCTGGCACAGATGGCCCAGGGAAGCTGTGGATGTCCCCTCCCTGGAGATGTTCAAGGCCAGGTTGGATGGGTCCTTGAGCAGCCTGGTCTGGTGGGAGGTGTCCCTGCCCATGAAAGAGGGTGTTGGAACTGGATGATCCTTAAGGTCCCTTCCAACCCAAACCATTCTATGATTCTGTGATCTTAAAATGTGATACATTATCCTGTATTTTTTTTGAAAAGGGTGAATGAATGCTGTGCTTGACTTGTTGCTGCAATGGTTTTAGATTTCATAAATGCCTTCGCAGCCGCTTTCTGTCACTCCAGTTTCTTGGTCTCTATATGTTTCATATATTACAGCAATCACATACAGGGTTTCAATTTGTCATGTTTTGAGGAGAGTTCCATTAAATTTATTGCAGTTTTCTTTGTTCTGTAAGCACTCTGGGTGTCTGTAGAAACAGTTCCCTCAGTTAATTCAAATTTATTTTTTGAAGTTATAGGAAGAAAGCATGTGGTAGGGGAGTGTCTAATGCTTTCTTAAGTAATGCTTTGACAAAAGAAAAGCTGTTATATAAAAATAACTGTCACTTCCTTTTTAAATACACATTTGTGATTAATTCACCTGGCTTGATCATTCAATAGTAACACAGAGACAGCCCTAACTTTCTCTTTGGTAAAAAGAAAACTGTGAACCCAAGCAGTCTCAGCTGATGGCACTACATAAGTTTATATTCCATCTGAGAATCCAATTTCTGTCTTTTCGATGCCATCCTGTTGCTTATCCAAGATTTGCAAATTATACTGTGAGATTGTGTATCTGTTGCTGCTGCACTTCTTCCTTTACAGCTTGGCTTTCTGGCAAACTGCTTGTTTTCTTCTGGTTTCTTTCAGGTGCAAGTGCTATTTCTTGCTTTCTCCTCCTGTCCAATATCCTGCCTTTCTCTTGCCACAGTTTGGGTAGGGAACTGCACTGGGAAAACTGACGATGAAAGTAAGATCATGATGTTCACAACTTCTGTGCTGCTTCACTGTGATGTGACATAATGTTGAAGGGTCAAATCCCTGCTCTTCCGTTGACGTGAATGGCTTTGAGTCAGTCTCCCTTTGGGAATGGTTTTGTGTGTGTGCCCTCTTCTTGCACTGGACCCAGCTTCCTTGGTTTGCAGCCTGTGACTACAACCAATGTAACAAGTAAGGGCAATAAGAAATTACCAAGCAATGACTATTTTATCTTAAGCTATAACTTGATGTGAGGAATAAGTTCTTCACTGAAAGGGTGATTGGCCATTGGAATGGGCTGCCCAGGGAGGGGGTGGAGTCACCGACCCTGGAGGTGTTTAAGGGGAGACTGGATGAGGCACTGAGTGCCATGGTTTAGATGATGGGTTGGTGTTAGCATTGGTGTTGGTGTTAGTGTTGGGTTATAGGTTGGACTTGATGATCTCAGAGGTCCTTTCCAATCTTGTGATACTGTGATACTGTGAAGTAAAACGTGACTTCTATAGTTAATTGGCTGTGCCATGAAGATATTAAGGACATACACCCTCTCCAGCAGAACTCTTATCCAATTGTGCTCCAGTGTTTTCTTTTCAATTAATCAGACTGTTTAGCTCTTAAAGGATGGGAAAAGAGTCTGTTAGTCTGAACTACCTGTTGAAAGGAAAAGATACCATCACAGTGCATTGCAAAAGTTGGTGCACTGAAGTCAACTCACTTTGAACATGTATTTAAGGGTGTGCTTAGTTGTCTACTCTGAAGAAGCACTGCTGCTTCTGTTGGCTCTGGAGCAAAAGAAAACAAGAAGCTGTTATGTTAAACTGGCCTTGCAACCTGCTGCTTACACTGTTGTAGAACCAACTGTTGAGCAATTGCTGTTGTAGTTCTGTAATAAAAATGTCTTACTCTTAGTGACAGAGCAGTTCATTGCAAAGATAATAGAGATCTACAATCAACAATGTATTCTTGCTTCAAGCTGTTATTTTAAGTTTCTTTCTGTAATATGGATGTGTAACTTAATTGTTCTTGTCTTGATGGGTTCCAGTAACCTCTGAAAGCACTGGGCTGAGCTGAGAGTTGTAGCCATCACTAGGGACCTGGAAGCATATTAGCATAATTTATCTACTCTGTGCTAGCCTTTTTGATGTAATACCCTGAAACTGTGCTGCAAATCAAGCTGTGCTTGAGAGCGCTGGCTAAGAGCACTCAGGGTTCTGTGGAAGTTGGCAAATACTTCACTAACAGAAGAAACCTGCTAAAATATGCAGCAGTGGGACCCAGTAGTATCAGCACAGTTAAAATATCTCTGCAGTTCCATAGTGGATAAGGAGAGAGGTTCTGAGGATTGCTCTGTTAGCACAGAATGCAGCCTGATGCTGAGGACCATGAAGTTGTGTGGTGATACCCTGAGCCTTAGGCTGCTGGGTTGCATGGGAGAAGCAAGAACAGCTGAAGTTGCATTAGTGTCAGTAGTGTCAGTAGCCCTCCTTGTGCTCAGCCTGAAAGACCCAAAGGTGGAGTGTATTTTGGAGCTCACTGCAGTCCAGAGTAGAGTTCATAATGCGAGGGGTTTTTGGCTGTGTACGTTTACTATTAGTTCTGCTCTTCAGTCATCAGAACAAAGCAGACTTAATAAGGCTGTTTGGGGAGTGTGAAATCTTAGCAGCAGCTTAATTAAAAACAAACAATATATTTAACTTCATTGTTTTTTTGTGAAACAGGTGTTCAGTGGCATTTTAAATAATCTTTTAGCTTTGAATTTTTATTGCAGTACTATTGGTTTCTTTGGAAATATTTTTCGTGGCATGTTTAATGTCACTAGCTCGTTTTGTTGAAAGCAATGCTAATGTCAACAAGTACAACAATGTAAATTGAACATTTTTTAAGTGCTTTTTAAGACATAGTTGAGGAGGATACTCTGATAATGATAAGTAGGACCTTGTCTATCAAAAAATCTCATATTGCCTGCATTACTGCATTGGGTAAACCATGAGGGTAACACAACAGCTGGGAATTTATAAATGGGGCATTTATGTGCAATATGTAATATGTTAAAGCTTTATGAAAAAACTAATAACATGTTTTTACAGGGTTTATCATGTTATGTATTGGGGTAGACTTTCTAACAGGACCCAAGAAAGACCTTAGCTCTATCTTTGAGGTGAAAAGCAACCAAAAGCCACTATTCAAAAAGAGTAAAACCTATATTAAACTACGTAAGTATAATTTTACTTCCTTTTTTCCATGACTGTAGGAATTCTTTCTGAGGAAAAAGTGTAATGCAATAGAGTGGTTTTTTTTCAGATGTTTTAGAAGTACTTGGCTTGGTGCTAGTTTTAGAACCAGACTTGTACTTGGTATTGCCCTAGTTGCAGTTTTAATGGTGATGGATATTCACTGAGAAGCTGATTCACTATGATTATAGTTGAGAGAGAGGCTATTCCTCATAGAATGTGTTAAATGGAGACAGAAAAAATGAACTGGGGAAAAAAATGTAAAATTGAATTTGATTTCATTTTGGCAGTTTCAGAGGATCTTGGGATTCATTACATGTGTATATAAAAGACATGAATGATTTCTCAGCCCATTCAGTGTGTTGATTTTGAAGTAGTTCAGTTGGACACCCTTTACATGGCTGTGTGAGCTTACTGGCAGTGGGATGGGATTTGGCTGGCCCAGGAGCTGCTGTGTAATGCTAGGAATTAGGGAATGCTAACTCTACAGAGATCAGGATGCTGAAGGTTCAAATTCTTGCATCTTTTTTCCTCTATGGCTTTGGATCAAATCACTTATGATTTGCCTCCCTCATTTTGCCTCATTTGGAGAGTGGAGACTATAGAGCTTCACCACTTTTTGAGTGTGTTTTCTGAAGTCTTTATGAAGGTCTTTATCCTGTACACTTGGGCCAAAAGAATGTGGCCCCTGAGAGTTTGTGTGTTAGAGGCAATGCAAGCACCGATGCAATTGGTTGAAGTATTACTACTCTAAAACATTTCACATGAGTAAATACTTCAAAATGCTGCCTATCACAAAGAACAGCCTTTGCTTGGCTACTTTTGTGACCTGACAGCAGTAACCCTTGTACTTCCTCATCATGCTCAGGCTTGTATTGTTTCTCAACTTCCCCTTTAAGCACCTTTGCATCTTGCAGGGTATGAAATTGCTTGACATCTGCTAATGTAAACAAGATGTCCTTTATTCTGACATCTGTGGCAAAATTTATTTCTTACACAAAATTGTTCCAGAAAACTTGCATAAAAATAATATCTGTTTAAAGATTTGATGAAAGAATAAACTGGAGTTAGCGAAATTATTGTAGATTCTGTGGGCTCCTGTGTAAATGAAATAACTGCAGAGGGGTCTGATCATCAGACTGTAACGTGTCAAACCTTGAGAGCTACTACGTGTGCACTGTGGAAGGCTGCAGGAGCAATAGGAAAGCTCTGAGTTTGCCTTCTGTGAAGCCACAGAGTGTCAAACAGAGGACTGGAGGTCTGTCAGAGATCATAACTTATTGACATCTGAAGGCTTGTGAAGTAAACTAAATTTTCTCCCCCACATTGTATTAAATAAAAATCATATACTACATGTGCATATCTGGAACACAGAGAGGAAAACACTTCAGTGCTTACTTGATGCTCTTAGTCGTCTCCTTTAATGAATTCTTCAGTAGGTATCTTTTTTTAATAAATATTCCAAGGAGTTTTGGTATATTTTATCTGCTCAGTCTGTTGTGGTTTGGAGAGTATAAGTGTATTTGCACGTGTAGATATTCTGCACACATACTGAAGTACACTGCTTGGGAATGATGTCATCATTGACATATGTGGAAGTTTAAATGTTTGAATTCTAAGAATAGCACAGCTTAGAATGACAGTGTACCCAGTTCTGTTTAACTGCAGTAATAATTACTTTCTCTTGCTTTAAAAACAACTTTCCTGTGTTTCTCTGTTTCAAGTATTGTGGCTGTTTGTTGGTGTTGGTTTGCTAGGATTGGGTCTGCGTTATAAGACTTATCAGAAGAAGCTGGGCCAAGGGGTGAGTAGTGTGTTTATGGGAAAACAAAATGCATATGTGATGTTTGAGGTATGTTGCTTGGTGGTGGTGAAGACTTTCTACCAATATCCAAGTATTCAGCAGTAATACACAGATGAAGATGCAAAAAGTTTAATTTGTAAATTAATCTTTAATGTAGGAAATGTCTCAATCTTTGGAGATTTATAGTGCTGCTATGAAAGAAAAAGATACTCTGAAAAATGGAGAGATGCCTCATACATTCTATTGGAATGTTTCTTTTATAAATAAATTTATTTGAAGTGTATTCAAAACTTGAGTGGACAGTGCTGGTTTTGTATCAAGGAAGTTTCAACAGATTAACATGCTGATGTTTCTTCCAACTGAAGGAATTCTGTGCTTCTGTTATTTATATGCATAACTCTGAGTTGAATTTCTCTGAAAACCTGGTTGACTTAGATTAGATTTAGACTAGTTACAGAAATTGGATAAAAATCAGAATATTCTGATTTTCTGTGTGGGTAAGAAGTAGATATTGCAATGATAGTAATAATTAAGATACTTAATACGTGCAAAGTTTAACATGTAAATGACAAGTTGTCTGAGTGTGTTGTTTGCATTTTTAATAATTTTGATTAAAAATCAGCGCTGTTTTGATCAGATATAAATTAACATGTTTCCAGTCCATGATTTAATTGATTGCTGATACAAAATTGAATTTTTGATGCAGGTGGTTGCAGTTATGCATTAGACTATTTCTTTGGGTGGTAGTTTGGAAATGGTCCTTTGAAATTTGCTTTTGACATGTATTCCTGTTGGTAATTTTTTTGTTCAAGAAATCACTGATGACAAATGCAGGAAAAGATGCAGAAGAGCTGATGAGAGCTAAGTAGAAATTGTGTGTGTGTGTGCACACGCATGCACCTGTGTTTTCACACATGCACACAGACATATACAGTTGGCTTTCTTTTCAGAACTCATCAAGGTTTGTAGTACCTTGAACTGTGGGAAAAAAAAGCAGGTAGTTCCTCTTAGAAAAATGAAAAAAGTCATAATCTCTTTCATGTTCATTTATTTACTTTTACTTGCACAAATTCATTTTAACTATGGTGACTTTTCTCCTCTTGTTAATAGCAGATTTTTCTCAAAAATACCTAAAGTCTTTTGCAATCCTGACAGCTTTCCTAAGAAAATATATTGGTTAAAACATATCTTCTTATGTGTCTTTTAAGGCACTGTGTGTCTGACGTAGGTGACTGCAAAGGTATAATACATAAAAGTTCAATTTTACCTGACTTTCTTTTTTCTGTTCACTTTTTTTGAGGTTCCAAAAAGAGACTTCTCTGCTATGATCTGGCCTTTTCGATTTGCATATGACAATGAAGGGTGGTCTAATTTGGAAGGATCAGCTAATTTGCTTAATCAGACAGGTAACTTTTTTTTTCTACTTCATTTATGTTTGAGAGGGTTCATCTGAACAGAAAAAAGCCAGAACACCTGCTGGGTGAGTAGGTCCATTCTTGTATTAACACAAGGACCTGTGTCTAATGGCTTTCTCTTGAATTTGTGAGCTGTTCCAATGCAATCAGTTCAGCTTTTGCAGAGGTGATTTTTTTTTTTAATGTATTATAAAGAAGTTTCTGTTTGGATGAAACACTTTCTTTATTGTTTGGATTTTTTTCTCATATTGCTCATGAGTTACTTGTCTATAGAGAAACTCTTTGCATAAATGATGTAATGATAAATATCCTTTTAGATCAAAGTTAATGTTTTATAACTTCTTAGGTTTTTTAGATATGAAGCACTACATAATTCTTAAAGGGTCTGAAGTTAAAATGCCCTAAACAAGGCATGCAGAGGAGAAACAGACAAATCTGCTTCCATCACTGAGCCAGAGCTATGTAGAAAAGAAAAATTACAATTGTAGCTTGTTTGAGCTGTCATGATTTTACTGTAAAGAGAGGTCTCTAACCTGTTGTTCATGGACAGAGTTTTGGTTGCAAAATTAACTGTAGGGAATGAATCATTCACTCTGGTGCCACATGACCAAAAGTTCAGAGGGTTGAGCTCTGTAGGCTGACTAGTGATAGGAGAAAACAACTGGGACATTTGATAAATTGAAATTTGAGGTGTTCTTATGTGATTCCATAGCTTATATCTGAGTACTTACCTAATATTTACATGTTTATTTATAATTTTATTTAATTATTTATGCATTTGAGCATACATTTATTTCTGGTGCCTATAGTTTAAATCAATGAATATTAGAAAACCTGATTTACCTGGTTATGTCCATTGAGCATTTTTGTGTGGTAATGAAGTATCACTTGTAAAAGAAGCACCTGGTAAGTCAAAATGGCAGCAAAATCCAAAATATAAATTAATAAGTCAATTCCTGGTTGCTAGAAACATCATTCTGAAGTTATATGTTACATGTACATATATACATTTGTATGTGCATATGTACATATATGTGAAAAATACCACAGTAACATTTCCAGGAAATGCATCAATGCGTTCAGAATGAAGCTGGAGATTCTTAAACCATTTGTTTGCTACAGAGGAGCAGCTGATTTTGTGATCCTGAGAGAAGAGAGTGGCTAATGTCTGCAGCATAGGGGTTATGTTTAAAGATGTGGTGTGCATTCCTTGGGATCTTTTTCTCTTTGTTGAAATAGTGAAGATGCAACATGTAATGACTTTTGTGACTTGAATTCCAGTCTGCCCTGAAGGGAACCAGCATCAGCCCTTCTCAGTGGTTTCAGTCATTGTTTCTGTGGCCACCGTGCATGCTAATGATGTACAAGCAAAAATCTGGGAATCCACTTAAAAGTGCCCTGAGCTGCCATTTTCTCTGCTAATTCTGCTCTCATAGTGCTAAATAAGACATTTCAAAAGCAAGAAGTCTTATGTGGCAAGAGTGGTGCTGAATGAAGCAATCTTAATTCACAGTATCACAGTATCATAAGGTTGGAAAGGACCTCTGAGATCATCAAGTCCAACCTATAACCCAACACCAACACTAACACCAACCATCATCTAAACCATGGCACTCAGTGCCTCATCCAGTCTCCCCTTAAACACCTCCAGGGTCGGTGACTCCACCCCCTCCCTGGGCAGCCCATTCCAATGACCAATCACCCTTTCAGTGAAGAACTTTTTCCTCACATCAAGCCTAAACTTTCCCTCACATCAAGCCTAAACTTTCCCTCACAAAGCTTAAGTCCATGCCCTCTAGTTCTGTCCCTGGTCACCTGAGAGAAGAGACCAAGCCCTGCCCGACTACAACCTCCTTTTAGGGAGTTGTAGAGAGCACTGGATGTGGATGAAGTGGTGACTTGATCTGCCTCCTAGAGCAGGTGAGCACCCAAGGGGGGGCATAATCACAGCACTTGCTGAGCTGTAGGGTCCTGCTGCTCAGGCTGAGCCTGGGTGGTTCAGCCAGCCTGTGGCCAGCGGGCAGACCCTCTCCTGTTTTTCAGGTGTGAGCAGGTCTTTCCGAGTTGCCAGATCCTTCAGGACCCTCACAGTATCTTTCTGTATCCTGTAGCTAAAACACAGGGGAACCTGTCCTGTTTGCCTGACAAAACCAATATGTAAACAGGGAGGGATCACAGTGCCCTGAGAAAGTGAGGTGGCTGTGGATGGTCAACAATTCACTAGAGCTGGGAGTGCTTTTGTTACCACCTGGGGTCTCACATGAGATTGCTATGGGCTGGTTAATTGTGTTGGCAGCAGCAACTTGCTCCCTCTGACACAGGATGCTTTGGAGCAGAATAGGACTTTGTAGATCAAGGTAAGTGCAGATGTGCTGTGTAGCACTTGTTCATCAAGTTGAAAGCGGTAGATTTGCAACTGTGCTGTTAATCTGTGTTTGTACATCTCCTGCTTTTTGAAATGGTTTGCATTAGGTATGTACAGACCAGCTGAACTGTGCAGTCTCGTGTGTGTCTGGTCAGGCACAAGGGAAGAGCTGTGGTATCCAGACATGAAGCATCTCTCTGTCAAAGGCTGTGTAGCCTACAATGACTGAAAGCTTGGGCATGGCTTTGTTGCCAGCCTAAGATTTGCTCTGATTGATTCCCGAAGGGCTTGTGTCTATCCCTATTTAATCAAAAGGGAAATGACAACATTGTGTATTGGTTTATAAATCACATTTATAGGTCACAGTTATAAATTTTGAAAGACTTTTTCTTCCCTATTGTAGGTGCAGATTTTATCACTATTATAGAGAGTGATGCCTCTAAACCATTCATCGGGAATAACGATCCAACAATGTGGCTGGGAGAAAGATTAGGATTTTACACAGATTTTGGTCCAAGCACAAGAGATCACACTTGGGGGTGAGTCATCTCGACGTGCACAATGACAGTAAATGTAAATGTCCTACTCCATACTAACTCCACTAGAACATGGGCAAAGAATAATTTGAATATCAATCACCATA